>CAWUFW010002485.1:1200000-1800000 GCA_963921515.1 Calotriton arnoldi
TAATTCGTACCTCGGAAAAATACACCGGCTGTCTGAGCCACGCCAAGACTGGAACTGCTGTCACAAGACAAGGAGAGATACCCCAGGCCAACAAGGCCGTTTAGTTTTGCCATTTCAGCCGGTGAGGCCAAGGATGGGCTTCAGAGAGAGCTAACTGGACACAAAGGGAAAGTGGGGGTGTGGGAGAGCCCCGCAGCCCATTCTTTGGGAGAGAAGTGTTTTCTGAACGTCAGGCTCCTCCTTGCCTCACAGGTCCGACCAGCCTCCCCCTCTTGCACAATGAGAGCATCTCCACCCGACAAATCTACATCATTGAGCACATCATGTGCATATCAGCACCCTTAACCTGCACTGCCCTCCCCCTCGTGTGACCCCCCACCTCACACGATGTGGGCACTTAGACAATTCCACTGTTCCATGCCATGTGCACAGCAGTGCCCTCAACCTGCCATGTTCCTCACAATACTCCCATTCCATCCATCTGCGAGCGTGCCCCTCCCGTGCGTTCACATTGGACGATGTGGGCACCTACAACCTCCCATACCCTGAACCTGACAATACTACGTAGACATTAGTGCCTTTGGTATACGTTTGGCAGTCAATGGCCCTTTTTTAATGGGCCCAACCTGCTCGCCCCGTTTTTGTCATTGGACCCCACTTCTCCTCCCTGGGGCCATTCTCAATTCTCCCACGCCTTAAGGTGAGGTGAGGTGAGGTGAGGTGGGTGAAGACGCATGCAAAACCACCTGCTGGGACCCCCACGGACACTGCCCTCTTGGTACTCTCTAAATTTTCTTACACCATTCTTGGTTCCCTCTGGTGAGGTCATTGCCCTGAGGAACTTCTTGGTGGACGCCACATCTCTCTCTCATCCCTGATTTTCCCAATGCTCTGCATGGGGCCCACCTTAGGAGCAACAAAGAAAAGTATAACTCTACCTTTGAGCAGCACATATTCTTGCACTAGCCCTGTTAAGAGCTTTGAAAAGCGAATGCAGAAACAGAATATTTGTTTTTACTGATGAACCAGCTTCTGGCGCTTTCAGTCTTCTGACAAAGTAGTGGTTTGTATGAAAAGACAGATTCTCAGAATCTTGCCTTGCAGATTTCTTCAACTCTTACGTTTTGTCTCCCTACTGCCAGCAGCTTG
The DNA here is from genome assembly GCA_963921515.1 of Calotriton arnoldi. Lineage (NCBI taxonomy): Eukaryota > Metazoa > Chordata > Amphibia > Caudata > Salamandridae > Calotriton > Calotriton arnoldi. The sequence continues at coordinate 1,201,150 of CAWUFW010002485.1, forward strand.
CATATCCCGTTTTTATTTTTATTAACCAAGGCAGCAGGTGAAGTATTTACATGACACTGTTTCTTCTTGGCAAGATTGATAAAAAGCATACTAACGACTTGAAGTAATTTCCATAAACGAGCATCCTTATTCAATAGACAATTCTGCATAGTGTGTGCATTGCTTGAATGGTCAATATTTTTCAATATCATAGCATGTCGAACGTTTGTACTTTAATGTTTGCTCTGGTATTTAGAAGTATTTTGAAGCAGATTGCGGTGCTGTGTAAGCTCCCTCTGCCACAGAACATGATGGACTGTAATTTATTAAAATAAATGATGTGGTGAAAGACAAACGTTTAGTTGTACAGAAGCAATGAAACGCTATTTGTTCTCTCCCTTTGCAGGCAGTAGTGGCCCAGACTCTTGTGACGTGGCAGAGTGTGATGCCTGAGAAGGCACTGGGGCCAGGGTATGTGGGTATGGCATCCGTAGTCGGCATGGGCAGCTGCGACAGCGTGGCCAGCATTACTTCCAACCACTCTGCTCTGGTAAGTGGCACTGTCATTTTTTCACACATTTCCTTTGTATATATAACTATGCCCTAGGCTGACTTGCTGCAACACAACTCTGAGGTGGTGGGCTCCTCAGAAGATAAAAGAGACCCAGGAGCAAAAACCCCTGTTGAGGGCGCTCCCCCACCCACGTATCCTGTGCTGTGGCAAGTGTGCTAGAGCTGCTGTCGCCACCCTGCTTGCTGCCCCCCCCCGCCTGATCAACTCCACCCAGGCCTTTATCCCTTACCTTCCCAGGCAGCTAATCTGCTGACAACCTGACAAAGACCTGCAAATCTGATATTTTTGCTGCTTTGCTGTGACACTATAATTGCCAGTGCCTGCCCTCTCACTGCTTGCTTTTAGAATGATTACTTTTTTTTATTAATCAAGTATACCGATTTCTCATGTTTTATGTCATGTGAAAACATAAACATTGCCGTTTGACTTTCACAACAGTGTTTATGGTTATGGATGTGCACTTCTAATGTGCTACATTATTAACGTTTATCACCAGCGCTTTCTTTCAAAACCATAAGAGCTTCATCTATTAATGTATTGCCGCAGATATACATTTATATATTTTTTTAAGCCCTACCTGCTTGCTAGGGCCCATGCAGCCATATATATGCATTCTAGCTTGATGGAAATGTGTTTTAACACTGCTTCATAATTTACCTTTCACCGCTGTCCAAATTTATTAACCCTTGTGTGCGCTTTACTTTTTATGTAAACAGTGTTTGAGGATGCTTTTAAATGTCTACACTTGTACATTTTTCTTTTGTTCTAAACTTTTATGTAAACACTCTCCGAGATTCCTTGATTGTTGCTCTCCCCACAAATTGCTGATGCTTTCCTTCCTTCATTTACCCTCACCCATATAGCCTGTGTTGACCATGTCCTAGTGCAGTTTTCCGGAAACATTTAGCAGCACCCTTATTTTGCCTGCTTTGTGTTCACAGCAGCAAATTGCAGGAGGTGAGGGAGGTCTGGACAAAATAATCCCTGTCTAAAGAAGCACAGCACCACTTACACTGCTTGTGACTCAGTTTGTTACCTAAACTGCCATCAAACTCAAACAGACCATATTTGTTCAACGAAGAGGTGGTGAGATCAGTAGAGGTGCACATAAAGAAGCGACATTCACAGCAGAGAATAAACATATGAAATACTTTGTCTCCGATGAGCGGCTTGCCAGACTCTGGTTTTACTCCTGGTCTCGGTCTTCCATCCAGAGGGCTAGTTTTGTGTTTTGTTTTTGTTTTGGCTGTGTCTATGTGCATAATCTCTTTAACTATTAGAACATCTAAAACAGAAGCACAACTTATATTCTGTCTGCAAGAGAGATAAGTAGAGGCTCAATTATATATATTTTTTTTGTGAGTCAGGCTAGGCTGACTAGGATGCGATGTATGTATTTAACCATCTACATAACCACGTGCACTTTACTAGACTAATTAATAATTAGTTTAGGCCAACCCTCACCTTGTTTTTGACTGTGAAGAGTAAAGTGCATGTGTTCTCAAATTTGCTTGAAAATGCACCATTTGCCCACTCATTTTTCAAAATTTTCTCGGGGGGAAAACCCCCCCGAACCCTCCTTAGGTCGTTCGGCCTCGCTCGGTACGCTCGCTCGCCACGCTCGCTCGCCACGGTGTGCTCCACCACAAACCTTACGGCTCACCACTTTTAAATGTCACAAGCCACCACTGGTGAGTGGGTTGTAAACTGTAAACAAAACGCTGTGAAGATGAGATTTAAAAAGGTAAAGTAATTGCTGATCACTGTGCTTAACAAAGGCCCATTAACATAACAGTCCCACAAGAGATATTTTAGTGGAACTAAGTTAAGAGAATTGGGGAGAGAAAGGGAGATTTCTGATGAAGAGAAATAGATTAGACTAGAATAGAGGTTTAGATGATAGAGATGGAGATGCAGGCAGAGAGGAATAGAGACACCTTTGAGAAGCAGAGTGAAGAGAAGCAGAGATGAGATGGACCTCTCTGAGGAGCAGAAAAGGAGGCAGAGAGAAAGACACTAGAGCATGAAACCAGTTACTAATGGCATCAGAGAGAAATTATGAACTTCATGTGTCATATGATCTCAAATCTAGCACTGTGGACTAACCTGGAATTTACGTAACTGACACCACCCATGACCAAGTCCAGCCCCATAAATGAAGATGCCACTAAATTCAATCAAATCCAGTATGTGTGCTAACTTCATTGGGCACCATTTTTAGGATGATATCTATAATTAGTGCTATTTATCGCACCTGGTAAATTTGGGTTTCTGCAGTAAGGAATACAGAGGGTGAAATTAATATCCCACCTTTTCTGAGCCAACTATTATCTGACCCTATATGAGTAACCCTGGGTGGAGATAGAAGGGAAAAGCCACCTTCAAGCAGACCTCTTTTAAGCAGCCTGGACATTGAGACAAATCCTTGGTAGTAGGTGAAGGGGGTCCTTCTGAAAGACTGCAGCCAATGAGGCAACCACACAAAGAGGAAACAGGCAGCCTGTGGTCAGGCATGAAAAAGGCAATATTTGAATAAAAATCATAGACAAATTTTCGAGGACATTTTTTCTTCTTCTCTGTCTCAGTACTGTACCTCCTCAACCCACCAACCCTCTTCTCCTCACATCTCCGACTGAGGCTGGCATAAGTACAGGAATGACTTTCAATGAAGAATTTATAGCATGACCCCGGGTTTGAAACTCGTCAAGTCGTTCTTGACAAGTCTAGAAGACTGACTTGGGCGTCAAAACATCACAATGACAGGGGTACCAGTAGTGACATCATACCGGAAGTGACGTCATCTGCTGTAAGGGAAAAGACACTAGACAAGAGCAGACAAGAGGGACACTGAGCAAGTTTTACAGGTTCCAACTGGGGTAGCTCATGCAGTCCATTTTTTCTTTTACATTATGGGATTCGTAAGAGTGATTTTATAATCGGACAAACATGACCATAGGTATTTATTTATTGACTTATTGAAGTATTTATTTATGCATATTTATTTAGTGTGGACATTACCCAAAGGTGCTAGAGCATGCTATAAAGACATATTTTATTACATCAAAGTTACAGATGTCTTAAGATAGACAATACAGGTTTAAAATATTTACAAGGTTGAAAGTACAACAGGTAGACCATTGCATAGAACAGAATGTACAAAATACATAAGAAGCTTGAGGCAGTATACAGAATGTTCAAAAGGCAGGTATGTTCGTAAACAGGTTGAGGTAGTATACAGCCTTACAAAGGGTTAGGTAGAATAGGGGGTCTGTGCCAAGAGTTGATTACAGTGTTTTGGCTGAAATAGCATTGAATGAGGAGGGCTTTCAGGTCCATTTTGAAAGTCATCAGCAAGGTAGTTGAGCACAGATTTGGAGGTAGTGAATTCCAGATTCTGGTTGCGCTTCCTGAGAAAGAATGTGCCATCAGGCATTCCCTTTTAAAGGATTGGGGTTCAGGGAGCATTGCTTCAGCATTTCACAGTGGTCTTCAGCTGCCCGATAGCTTAACTTTGTCCGCAAGGTTACGGGGGTGGTTGTGTGCTGGCCTTTATGGGTGATGCAAGTAGTCTTGTTGATGCCCCTGGTTTAATTGGCAGCCATCGCAGAGGGATAAGCATGGGGTTAATGTGGTTGTTTCTTTTGACCTCATAGATGAACTGTGCTGCGAAGTGTAAAATCGTTTTCAGGGGGCTGAGATGGGTGAGGTCCCAGAATGTGATGCAACAAGTTGAACTAGATGAGCCACTGACACAAGACATAGTAAATCTGGAAGCTGTCTGCAGGGACATCCGGAGGGAGGAGATTGAAGAGATGCCGAGAGACATTTGATAGTGCCAAAAACAGTGCTTAATTTGTGCAGGTGGTTTCCGGTGCTTGGCACCAGCACTTAGTTGTCAACACCAGTGCTTGTGACAGTCTGCCACAAGGTGGCGCTGTCTGGCTAATTTCAAGAAGACCACAACAACAGTTAATCATGAATTCAATATACATTAAAAATGACTATTACCTGCCGCCCAAGCCATTCTTATAACTTTTGGGGCCTGGCATAGTCCGAATTGTCACATTTGTAAGAGTGTGATGGTTAGTATCTGCGTTGTTACTATCATTGGCAGCATGGCAGGGGCAATGCGTGGTGCAACCTGCAGTGGCTTCCTGCCGAGAGCCCTGGCACTTCTTTTTTTACAAATTAAGCATTAGCCAAAAATATCAGAATCACGGTAGAAAGGGGACAACAGTGACATAGCAAGGCTTCCATAGGCCCTTGTGCAAGCAAGGAAATGGCCCACTGAATGCTGTTTATGTATCAAGTACAGCAGTAGCCAGAATCCACCCTCAGGGATCTCTGTCCAAAAGTATACCAAATACTAGGAAGACGATGTGCTATGTGAGAAGAGTCATCTTGGAACTGGTTAAGCAGGTCTCGCCCTGCACTCAGCATAGGGTTGCTAGGCAAAATCACCTAATGCTGGTATTGTTAGTTCTTATCTGTTGTAGGAAAGGGCCTCTTTTGACATGGTTAGCCCCCACTTTTTGCCTGGTGCATGAAGTGATTTTGAATGTAAGTGCAGTGGGCCCCTGCGAACCAGGAGCCCAGTGCCAGATCTCTTTCCTGAAATTGTACCATGGTTGGCACAAGTTCAGCAACCCCTGTAAGTCCCTAGTAAATGGTACTCCCGTTACCTAGGGCATTGGTACTGTACCTAGTGCTGCAGTATGAATTGTACCACCCTAGGAACCCATCCTGAAGACAATGCAAACTACTATTGCAGGCTGCATGTCTTGGTACAGAGAAAACTGAAGAGTCGACATGGCACACAGCCCTGTTTTTCATGCCCACATACACTGCAGGAGGTATAGGTAAGTCACTCCTACTGCAGGCCTTGCAGCCCTAAGGCTGGGTGCACTATATCCCATGTGTGGACATATCTGCATGAGCAGATATGACCCTACAATATCTAAGTCAGTTCTTGGATATTGTAGGTGCCCAAGGAAGCCATATAGAGTACATAGGCTGGATACTGCCATTAAATGTTTCCTAGATCCATGATGGCTTCATAGTACCCTAAGATGTTTAGTACCAAACATCTTGTCTTAATAAATCCTCACTTATGGCAGTGTTAGATTTATTAATAAATGCACGCAGGAGACACTTTAGAGAGTCCCCTGAAAACCTACCATGCAGTGGTGTGGCCTCTGACTAGTCTTAGCCAGCCTGCCACCACAAAACATGTTTCTGACCTCATGGGGTGAGAGCTCTTGCTCTCAGAGGCCAGGAACAAAACCTGCTCTAGGCAGAGGTGCTTCACACCTCCTCCAGGCCACGATGGTCTTCCAGGGCAGGAGGCTTCAAAGGCGATGCCACCTTTGAAATGCCACCCCGGCATCTCCAGATAGTGGAGGATGCCACCTCCCCTGTCCTGCTCCACGTTTGCAGGCGGACAGGCAGGAAAATTATTTAGGTTAGGAGGTGTGCCCACATTCAGCCAGCACCAACCCCAAGGTGGGGCAGGTTATGTGGACACTACTTTTCCAATTCCTCCATCTTGAGATGGCAGGAATTAATCTATCAGGGTTAGGGTAGTGCCCCTCCCTATAGGAAGTGGTCACTTATAGGGTGTAGACACCGTAAAGGTAGGAAGCCCATTGGCTACCACCTGTAACTTCCTTTAACGCCCCAAATTTAGTATTTAGGTGGCATCCCTGGACCCTGAACTTTAGGTTCGACAGATACAAAGAAGACACGGACAAAGAAGAGCTGCTGACCGAGAACTGAAGACCGGCTGCAGAATTTTGGTGCAAAATCCTGCATGCTGCTTCCAGGACTCTATAATTGTGGTGTGCTGTCTCGTCCTGCTGCTGTGAGGACTCCAAGAACCCTGGAGCACCCCCAGCCCTTTACCAATTGCCATAGAACTTCCCTGGGGTAGAGGAACTACTCCCCTGCAGTCCGAAGGCACTGAGCCCATAGAGTCCGGTTTACCAGCTTGCTGCTCCCTGGCGATCCCGACCAGCATTCAAGCAAGAAGAGGTACATCAGCTACAGAGGGTCCGATCAGTGTGAAGACACCAGGACCTACCGGAGCCTTGCCATACCAAAATCCATGGTACCGGACCCCCTGCAACCTACACTGAGATAAAGAGTTCAGTCCAGACTCCTACTACCCAGGAAGCAAACACCCATGCACCCATCGAGGGACGTCAGGACCCCTGAGGCACACTTTGTGAGTAGCTCAGCTGTCTGGAAATCGGCCCTGCAACCTGCCTGGTCCTGACCGCAAAGACATCTTGATGCACACCACCTGGATGAACTATCTGCTCTGCACCCAGCCCGTGTAGCCTGGGTACCGACAAGCCAGCTGTGCTCCCGTGGTCCTGAGGGCCTTGCATCCTGCTCCCTCGAGTGGGACCCCTTGGACTTACCTTTAAGTCCCCTTGTGCAGTGTGTTTTCAGGTGGCCCCCCTTCTTCATAGCACACCAGCTACCAACAACCTCAGATCCCTGCTCTGGGTTGAATCTGGGACGCTTCCAATAATCCGCTGGTGGAACATTGGGCCTGGCGTACTACTTACCTAAATCCAGAAGATAAACCTCGAGATCTAACTGTGTGATTTTATATGCATTTTCCTATTTTTTCCCATAGACTTCTGTGGTGTGTAATTGCGCATAAGTGTGTGTTATTTTGCGAACTTTGAAAATTGTTATCTTAAAAAGTACTTATCTTAAAAAGAAGTTCTTGGTCTGAAAAATTATATAAAAATCGATGATATTTCCGCAAATTGGTCTTGGATTTATTCTTGAGTGTGTGTATCATTTATTGCCTCTGTGGGTTCCACAAATGCTTAGCACTAACCTCTGATAAGCCGAACTGCTCACCAAAACTACCACAAATAGAGCGTTAGTATTATCAACTTTTGCCTCTGTATACTAATCTGGGTCAAACTGGACCATATGAAAAGCCTGCTTCCTACATCTGTATATGCTTCAAACAGCAAATATAAACAGAAAACACTTTCAAGGACCCATGACTAATAATTAAGGTAAACAAAGACAGAAAAGTCATGTTACAAATTAATACATTCTGGGGCAGATTTACAAGCCCCTTGCAACACTTTTACGCCGCGGTTGCGTCACTTTTGTGACGCAGCGGCGGCATAAACAATGCGCCACGTTGCAACACATTTACAACGTGACCCATCTATGGAGATGCATCACATTGTAAAGCCCTGCATCACATTATACCTGCGTCAGGTATAATGTATGCAGGGTGGGCGTTCCGACGCAAGAAAGCCTCGTAAAAGTGAAGCAGTGAAATCTACAAGATTTCACTGAGTCACTTTTATGACGCCACTGCGTCAAAACCTTACGCCTGTTTGAAGCAGGCGTAAGGAGTGATGCAGCACATCATGAATAGGCATTCCTGAGCATTGCTGGAGTTGCGTTGTGCTTGTAACACGACTCCAGCAATGCGTTACCGGTACGTCAACAGATGCGTGACGCATCTGTCAATCCTTGCACCACGGTGCGCCGCAATGTAAATGCAACACATCCATGGTGGCGCAAGGGTTTTTTTCCGTGACACACTTGAACTGATGCATCTCTGCTAATATGCAGAGATGCGTCAGTTCTTGTAAATCTGCCCCAGAGTATTTTATATCACGTCCTATTCGCATACTCCTTAAACAACAACAAATGGCCGGTATTTTTCTCTTGGAAAGGTTGCAACCCGAAGTCCTCGGGGCATACATCAAGTGTGCCAGAATGAAGGATCATGAGTCCCGGACATCACTGATATGCATGGATGCCTCCCCTTGGCTGTCTGTAATCAGAGATTGGAAGCAGCAGGGATTATGGAGGCATTTCATCAGTGCTGAACGGTATGTTCCTGCCACTCCCTTCTCATTGTATCAGGTCCACAACTTAACCCGACCTTTGAGGGGGGGTGGTAACACTTCCAGTAAGTGGGGCGGGACAAGCATCTCAAGCAATGTAGGCGGAGATATCTTTAAAGCCAATCAGGGAAAGAATTGACAAACTGCAATTTAACCAAACTGGACACATTCTTTCAGATTATGATTGAAAAGCAGAAGTTCGTATTTACCTTTAGAATCCTCACTTGGTCTCAGTTGTTTGGTGACACGCCAAATTGCCTAGGACATATTGTTGATGGGTGGTGTTTGATCCATTTAGAACATATGAATATTTTGATTTTTGACGTATTAATATTGCTGAGATTGGTTCATGCATTATTTGACCATTTGAGGCATTGTACAATTAAGTAGAAGTCAAAGTCAGATGGGTTTATGTACTTATCATCTGCTTAACAGTAACACTTGAGATTGAAAGAGGAGATTAGATCCAGTAGGAGATTATGGTAAATGCAAAAAAGGGAGTAAAGCTGTTTGGTACATTAGTTGTGAATTGAAATGAGCTGACAAGAAGGAATGAGTAAGCTGATGATCTGCCTGATTGAAAAGATGTAACCTGCTTTAGTTATGTGCCAAACACTCTGATGTTGTCAAGCCTCTGTAGAAGCTCGGGATGGTGAACAGTATCAGATGGCAAAGAAGAGTTCAAGTAATAGGTGTCCCTGTACTCCATTTTTAATCCACTGTAGTTTTAAAATAATCCCATGGGGAAATCACTGCTACTTCTGTGCCACAGCCATAGCAGAATCTGTTTTGGTAATCTAAAAGCAGTTTATTTTCTTTGATAAATGCATTTTCTTTGATAAATGCAGATGTATGTTTTGAGACAGATTTTTTAGTCATTCTATCTTTTGACTAAAAACAGTATATTACTGCCCAGAGGTTTTTCTCTTGGCTCAAGGTTTGTTTGGTTGTGGAAGGGTTTTATATAAGACAGAGCTGGAAAAATAACTATATTCAAGGAGTTGCTAACTGTTCTAGTTGCATTGGCTGCACAGATAATCATGATGACATGGGTCTGCTGTAGGCCTGGGTAGTGAACTTCGCTCCGTTCGTGGAGTTTGTGGAGTTTTCTGCACTCCGCGGAGCTCGCGGAGTGCAGAAAACTCCGCTTCGCGATGTGCAGCGGAGTTTTTTCCCCGCTCGCGAACGGTAAGTTCGCGAGCGCGAGCTACCGCTCGGGTGGAATTTCTACCCGAGCAGCAGGAATACCAGCACAAACTGCAGTTCGCACTGCACTCCGCCACTCGCGGAACGTCGCTGAGTTTTTTTGTAACTTCGCGGAGTTCCGCGTAGCAAAACTCCGGCGAACTATGCCCAGGCCTAGTCTGCTGGTGATTCCACTAGCCCAAAAGCATATGCAGCACTGATGAAGCCTTGATGATGTCTTCTGTGGTCAGGAGATTGAAGGCGAGTGATTGTAAATGATTTTATGTTTTGTTATCTAGTGAACTGCACTGCACTGCTGGAATTATGGTTGAGCAGTAGGAGGGGATGTATAGAGTGAAGTTGGTGGGTGGGAAGTAATGCGGTGTGCCCTGCAAACAGCAAAGGGCCATGATGAGGAGGCCTTCTGCTGTATTGTCAAGGAATCAGGATGTTGGAAGGGACTACCAATTCAGGCACTGTGGCTTGTGGAAACTTTATCCTCTGAAATCTCCTAGCTGGGCTGTTGTTTGTCACTGTTAGAAATTGGGTCCCTGGGGCTATATTACTGGAGTGCCTTGAGGGCACAACGGGCGTTTGCTCCTGCTTTGCGTGCCCCGGGGCACTTTGGTATTATAGAAGGGACCACAAACACTTGTGCATACCCTTCTGTAATACCGATTGCGCTAGCGCACTTATACGCAGTGCCATAGAGGGCATTCTCTCATTTGCTTGGGGGCTTCTTCTACGTGGAACTCCACAAAGTGCAAAAAGCTCCGCTGCGCGGAGCTCCGCAAGCGGCGGAGTGAGTTGGATAAATGCTGTTCGCTGTGATTTTTAGTACCAGGTGCTTGTCTGCACTTTGCAATCATCGCGAATGGCACCATGCACAGCGCAAGCGGGCGCTGCTTACTTTCTGCCGCTCAAGTAGATTTTTATTCGAGCGGCAGCTTTCTCAACGCGAATGGACAGTTTCTCAACGCGAGCGGTCGCGAGCATATGCAACCACTCGCAATGAGAAATCTGACCGCCTGCGTTGAGAAATCTCGCCGGGAGGTTGATTTTCCACGCTCGCGCTCACCAACTTGATGTTGACGATCGCGAACGAGGAAAAATCTTGCCAGGAGGTGGATTTTCCTCGCTCGTGCTCGCCAACTTGAGGTTTACGAACGCGAGCGAGGTAAAATACTCTGCTCCGCTACGCGTAATGCGGAGTGTGGAAATATCCGCTAACTCCGAGAGCGGAGCAGAGTTCACCGCCCAGACTTAGTCAGGAGACGCACTGACAGTATGCCCCCTAAAAGGTGGTGCACTCTCTGTGCGCCAGAGGCGCAACTAGAGCCAAATTTCGGGGGGAGGGCTAATAAAATTTTCGGGGGGGGGGGCTAATTCTTCCAGCAATAGGCAGAGTGGAGATGCAGGGGCTCTAAGAAGGGGTAAAAAAACAACAAAGCCTCGTCAACAAGTAAATGGTTTTTTAAAGACCTGTGAAGTACTTGAGTGCGGCTGCAATAAGACGGACGCCAGACCAGCCAGCCTACAGCAGCTCAAAAACCAGTGCTTAATTTGTATCGGAAGTAGAATGAGGTGGGCTCCTGGACTCAATTTTGGGGCATGAGAATTGCTTTTTATCACCAGACTTAGATCCAGAGTCAACGAGAGAAATGCAGCAAATGGGAAAAGAAGGAGAAAGAAAAGATGGGATAACAGTGACAAATGGTGAAAGAGTTAAAAAAGGAAACTGCACGAGTGAAATCAAGAGACAAAGTGTTGGGTGGTGAAAAAGGCAGCCCTTGGTTTTCAGTAACTTCAGATTTGAGAGCTATGCTGGTGGTGGGCTCTTACAAACTACTCTGGCCCCGTAGCTAGCTTATTTATTCAATTATTTGTTTCTATACAAACTAAGCCCTGTCAAAAACTGTCTGTGTGTGTGCCCGGGAAGCTGTCTCAGCCCAGGCTAACACACACACGACGGGGGGGCTGAAGCCCTTTGAGCCCTATCGGCGTTGCGAGCCTGCTGTGCGCCCCCTGATGGTAGCCCTCTTGAGGGAGAAAAGGGGGACCCATGTACCCCCCAGACATCCCCTTGCAGGCGGGTGCAGTCACTCACTGCACCTGCCTGCAAGGAGATCTCTAATCCCCCTTCAAAGTGCAGACAGGTATCCGCCTGCACAGTAAAACACTGAGCGGCTTCAAAGCAGTCGCTCCATTTTTCACCTGAATGTGCTTCCCTTAGGATAGCACACGTTCACGGTTGCCCTGGGGGCAGCTCATTCACTATAGTGAGGTGCATTTTCCTGGTTAGCGCTTGGCACACCTTTTGAAAGGTGAGCCCAGCGCTAACCAGGAAAATGCACTGAATACTTAATACGGCCCCTAGTTGGTACAGGTATGCACCCTGTCCAAGCAGGAACCACAATCCTAGTCAGGATAAGTCAGACACTCACCCTAAATTAACCTGTGCTCACCCTCTGGTAGCTTGGCACAGAGCAGTCAGGCTTAACTTAAGAGGCATTGTGTAAAGTATTTGTGCAACACTTAAAACTGTAAAAACACCATACAAAAAGATACCACACTTGGTTAGAAAAATTGAGCTTAATTTATTGAACAAAACCAGACCAAAATGACATAAATCCAATAAGTAGAACCAGAGGTATGAATTTTTAACTAATATCCTAAAATATAGTGCTTAAAAGAATGAAGCACTACCAGGGCTACCTGGTTGCAATACACTGGGTCACATCCAACAGTTCAGGCCAATCGCAACGAAGCATGGGTCGGATACAGGGACCAACCTTGTCCCACTGAAAACAGTATCTTGGTTCAGGGTTGCGTCGACATTGAGGGAGAGATGCGAGGAGCAATTGGAGTCGATTCATCAGCGTTGATCCTTAGGATGTAGGCAATGCATCTGTTCCAAGTTGTAAATGCTTCATCATTGAACCCCTCTGATGTAGGCGATGTGTTCTCATTGAGCCATGCAGCCGGTGATGTGATGTCCTCAATACTGGTAGCAGTGGTGATGCATCGTTGTTGAGGGATATGCACCAGTTCTGAGTCGCGCAACGATGGCGATGGGTGGGATTTTGCAGTTGCAGTCCTTTAAACCCACTTCCAAGGGCCCAGGACTGGATTGGCACCACTTGGTGGGGTAAAACACTCAGATGGCAGAGGCCAGGTGCTAGTTGTGGAGTGTATTGAAGGCTTTGATGTACATGAGACTTCCAACAGAAAGCAAGCCCTTTGAGCAACTCTGGGGTCATGTGGTGTAGGTCCAGTTCTTCTCACCCAGGTAAGGAGGGCAGAAGGCAGGTCAGCACAGCAGAAAAGCAGTTCTTCCTGAGCAGAAGTCCAGCAGAGTGGCAGTCCTTAAGCAACACAGCAGTCCTTCTTCCTGGCAGGGTATCCATATGTCCAGAAGTGTACTGAGTAGATGTCCAGTACTTATACCCAGTAGTGTCTTTGAAGTGGGGGAGACTTCAAAGAGGGGCTTTGAAGTGCACAGAGGTCCGCTCTTTCCTGCCCCGGCTCCAGACTCACTGTAGGGAGTTAAGCAGTCCTTTGTATGGGGACAGAAAACAGCCCATTCAGGTGTAAGTGTTAGGTTGTGCCCAGCTGCTCCCTACCATCCAGCCCAGGATGGCCCATCAGGATGTGGATGGCCCATCAGCCACACCTAGAGCCCCCTTTGTGTGAGGCTGTCTACAGGGAATGCACAAAGCCCAGCTGTCATCCACCACAGATGTGTATTTGAGAGAGGCAGCAGGCACGCAGGGCTTCAGAGAATGTCAACTTTCTAAAAGTGGAATTTTGAAAGTTATTTTCACAAATTTAACTTTGCCATTAAATAGGATTTATTATTAAAAGTACATAGGTGCCAAACATGACAGATCTACTTCCTCTCACTCAGGAATTATAACTTATTAGATGTATTAAGAAATCCCTAGTGTTAACCTATGAGAGGAGTAGACATCACAAAAGTGAAAAATTAATTTAGAAGTTTTTCTCAACCCTGACAGGTAAAACTTAAAAGTACATGTCTTACCTTTTAGTTACATAGCACCCTGCTCTATGTGCTACCTAGGGCCTACCTTAGGGCTGACTTATATGTAATAAAAGGGGAGTTTAAGGCTTGGCAAGGGGGTTTTAAATGCCAAGTTGACATGGTAATAAAACTGCACACACAGGCACTGCAAGTGGCAGGCCTGAGACATGTTTAAAGGGCTACTCAAGTAGGTGGCACAATCAGTTCTGCAGGCACGCTAGTAGTATTTAATTTACAGGCCCTGGGCACATATAGTGCACTTTACTAGGGACTGATAAGTAAATTAAATATGCCAGTTGTGGATAAGCCAATGTCACCATGTTTAGGGAAGTGAACACATGCACTTTAGCACTGGTTAACAGTGGTAAAGTGTCCAGAGTCCTAAAACCAACTAACATAGTTCGGCAAAAAGTGAGGCAAACAGGCAAAGGTTTTGGGGGCAGACTGCCTGAGAGCTAACAGGTCTAACAGTCACTTTGAGGCCTGTCATCAGGTCTACAAATCTCCCTATTCAAAATTTCTGTCCCATGTTAAGGGATCTTGGCCAATCTCAGCTCGCCATGTTGTAGGTCATCTCCCCTGGACATACAGCAGGCCTCCCTTGAACAAGACAGATATCAGATCTGCGGCTCATTAGCTGTACTGGCTCTATTCATCTTCCCTCGCTACCACCTTGTGTGTCTTCAGAAGAAACAAAATTGAACATCCAAGCTGCTCTCCATTTACAGGGGAGGAGTATGTATTCCTGCATGTGTACACTCTGTAGACATGAGCAATGACTGGGAATAATGAATATTTAGACCAATGATTATACAGTAAGACACAATATGCACTTGCATAGTATCCACAAAACGGTAGATTTACAGGTGTCAACTAAACATGTACGTAGTGGAAAGACCATAAGATAAGTCATATTAATTTAGGAAAAACATAATTTTGTCTGAACATATTGTTGGTCCGAATATGTTCCCCTGATCTGAGGGTCCAGCTGCAACTATCTTTTAGCCTGGTTTTTGTACTTTGGCTCTAAGCTCACACTAATATAGCATGTGCGTAGAGGCCTATCCCTGTTCCTGACATGATTGAGGTCCTGGAACTGTCCTGCAACCTGGAAGGGTACACCAAGTGTGACCTCATTTTACTGACAGATGATTACCACCCCTGCCACGGGTTTAACAGGTACAGTGGTGGTAGTAGCATATCATGTTTTGTGAATCTGCATTTGCGACCTTCTGTCTTCGTTGCTGGCCCCACTTGTGTAAACTTCTGCTTCAATGAGTAACCCAGAACCTAGTACTAACATCCCAAGTAGATTTTGTCTGTTTGTGGTTTGTGTAGTACATGTATTATGTGCATAGGTAATTGGAAGTCCCTATCCTGCTCCTGTGCACAAGATTGATGTGAGAGTGTTTTTCCAGACAGTCAAAGTGTAGTGCTCACATTCCTGAAGCTGAAGAGAGAAGACAAGGCTCCTTTAGAAATGTACTTAAAAACTTCTGTTAATAGGAGCTGCTGATTAGTCTTCCTGTGGTACTGCCATTTTGTAGGTGCTGTGTGTTGCATTCTCGTTTCTGTTGTTCAAGGCAAAAGGGTTCTTTTAGGTGAGGTCAACCTTTTGTCTTCATCCTGATCACTGTTCAGTGTGGCAAGTGATAAGTCAGTTGCAGAATGCTTACACCTCTCTGTGACACTATTGTGGGTACTCCTGGTTGGAAACTACCCTGCTGTGAGGAGCATCACTCTACGAAAGGGCTGTGTCTGGAGTACAGCCTAGAGAGGACACTTGAAAGAAGAACCTCCTCAAACCTGTTCTGAGATTGCAGGCACAGAATCCACATTGCCTATCTTCTTTGACTATATAAACATGGGAGTTACTTGCTTCCTTGTTGCTCCAGTTCCATGTCCTTTCACCAAGAAAGGGGGTATTCCACAGCATACTCTGAGGACCTCTGTGTAAGCTGAGCTGGTGTCTGTGTGACAGCCAGCTTCTGAGAGGAGAGGGTGCATCACGTGGAGCTGACCTGATTCTCCTGAAGACAGCCTGTCTGCTGAGAGAGTGAAAGAGCCAGTCAAGTCTGCAGGAGGTGAGACTGTCCAGGGAGTGCCAGAAACAGCCAGACTCTAGTGTGGAGGGTCTATCAGGAGCATGAAGATTGAAGACAGGGATCTACGAGTTCGAAGGGTATGAGTGCAGTCTCTCCAGAAGTGCGGGTGCAAGAGTTAATTGAAGGATGGCAGCCGTTCTCGCCGCTATGCAATAGAGCATCACAGTTGAGCATGCTGCTCAAATGATCAAGAGCTTTTTCCATGGTTCACTTAGCCACCGAAACCCAGAGCTGTAACTGTGGTGCATATTGCCACACAAGTCAAGAACTACACTAACCATTGAAGTCATGACCTGTGGTCATGGTGGTCACCACATTTGCAAAGTGTATTCAGCGTTTTGTGCTAATGTGACACTGGTGTACGTGGTGGCCCATCCGCTGCTCAGTTAAGAGTCACTCAGAAGCAGGTCCAATGCCTGACATGAGCCCACACCAACAACCAGTACCTGCATTCACCAAATGACTTATGGCTATATCTGTAGTTGCCCTATCCTGTTGCAGCTTACCCAGATCAAGAGCCACTCCTTCAACCACGGCATCTCAGACCAGAAGCAAATCAGAGACATGTGATGCAGAAATTCTTAGAGATCTGCATAGTGGGTGTTAGGAATTGTACACTGAGCATAGCCAGTACTGGAACTGTACACTGAGCATGGCCAGTACTCTGGGCAAAAGTTGTTATAGTGCACACAATGATTAAGTTACAACATCATGGCCATAGAGAATAAATGTACTGATATGTCTGCTTTGTTTATTTTATACAACATATGTCATGCTTGACCGTTGGTTTATTTAGTAAGAAACAATGAACATTGACTTCAGTTGATAAAAAGACATGTTTTTTTCAAAAGCAGTAGAAATAATAAGTCCACGTGGTAAATAATCGTAATTAAGCATGAATAACCATTCAGCCTTTTTCCCATGTGTAATGTTTTAACTGTTGTTCACTTGCTGCTCTTTGCCGGTGACAGCTAGCCGGGCATACCCTCCATCTGTTACCCCACCCGTTCCAGAACTATAATTAGGAGCATCTAAACAACAGAAGCGATTTGCCTCGTTGTTTCCTTCCGCTTACCTGGAATCCAGCGTTGTGGAACGTCCACCTGCGCTCTTCTTTGTCTCTGGTCCTTGGCCATGCCTTCCCTTCTCAAGCTTCCTCTACTTCCTTCCCTTCTTCAGCTCCAGTTGCCCGGGCAACCTTTCGGAGTCCCGCGTCGCTTCCGGAGTCCTCCAGCGCCTAAAGAGGAAAGTAAAAAAGGACAAAGTCAGAAAAGGTATTTCTCGGCATTCGCGTCTTGCTGGTGTCGACACTGTCGATCTGATAACTTACCAGGTACTTTTATTTATTTTGAGTTGTGCAATCAATCGATAACAAATTAATTTGTGAACAAAAGTTGAAACCAGGATTGGACTTCCTCAGAAAAGTAAGAAATAATGCTCTGAAGCAGAAAGCTTATTCAGAGGCAAAACACTTTCCAAAACAGTAAGCAAAAGACTTGATCATCTGAATATATTAAAGTACAGGCATGTATGTATAAATGGTGATATTTCTGTTTCTCTCTCTCGCACACAGTTAAATAGATATCTTGTCTATTGAATTGTTCCAGCTATTATTAGAAGATTTATGAAAACCTTATGAGTCACAGAATATATATGAGAGGTATTGTTATTAACAAAACTGAATGTTCATTGAAAACTCGAAGCTGACAAGAACCATAAGTCAGTTCTTTTGACCCTCATGTTGTATATTTCTATGTAGATAGAACACACATCATCGTTACCCAGTACCAGTCCATACTAGAAGTTGAGCTTACCAGGCCATCAGAAGTACAACAACCCAAAGGCCACAGTGTTTCTCTATCTCTCTTGTCTCTCATCCCATTCCCCTTTCCCCTAGGATTCTCCTCCTGCATAGTGTGTTTTAATCTCTGTTGCAGGAGTAGGGTCTTGGGGGTGTTGGGATCCAGCGTCTCATCTCCCCAAAGGAACAACCTGGTTTTCAGGTGAGTGGTATCTTAACAGTGGGGAGACTGTATCAAGGAGACTGTACTGAACTGAGAACAACCATAATTGAACTGGGGTACCTGCACCAGAGTCTTGATTCATGTTGCACAAAATTAAACTAACAGGGACCTGCCTAGACTCACAAGACGAGGGACGCATGGGAAAGAGAGAAGAGAAGGGCATTGTCCCAAGGTACTGTAGCCTAGGTGACAGTGTATATTATTGTACCTGCTGTCATATACCATTTTCAGTGTGTCTATTAGCGTACTTTTCTTATCCAAGTGAACTGATGGGCTGCACAAACATATTGTGCTGCTGGGTGATTTGAGTTTGCATACCCCTACCATACTTCCATGAGAAGCCTGTAGCTGCTCATCAGTGCTACCACTGAGATTCAAGTACTGAAGGGGTTGCACTTGGCACAGTTTGAGGAACCATAGTAGGAGGGTCCCTGCCCCACGGCTGTGGCCCAGTAGTTCCAGCTTGCCCCATGCCCCCGAATTGGGTCTGACACATGCCCTCTGCCAGAAGGGGATGTATTCAGAGTAACCAACTATACTCTGTGTGCCACCTAAGTCTATATAGCCACCGTCATTCTTCTAAGGCTAAATCCGCAATTGGAGTCAAAGGACAATGAGTGCAGGTAGGAATAACAAACTAAAGGCTTTAAAGGAAAAGAATAGAAACAAGTTGATTTTGAATAAAACTAATACTGTTCTAAAAACCACTTAACTACCTGTGGGTAATCTTCAGTACTACACAACACATATCATAACTCCATGGTTTATCCTTGAAGCTTTAATGTACTTAAGTTAATGTATCATGCAATTATGTGTTTTTAAGCTCCTTTTTGGATGTGTTTCAGAATTTCTAAGATATACTTATTAGGTCTGGCTTGATAGCGCCACTGTCGATATATCTTGTATGATAAACAGAAAAAGAGCTGTGAGAGGGCCTCTGGTTCACTCCACATGTTCACCTTGAATACAGCATTTGATTGAGCAGAACTTGTGTGGTGCTACCAAGAAAGAGTGCTTGTTGCGCTGCTATTGGCTACTCAGTGGTGTTTCCTCACCCAACATGATTGCCTAATTAAAACACAGAGACATGTAGTGTACAATACGAAGACTCCTCTGCAATGATATGACAGTACTGGCTAAGGGTATTCCTCTGTGCGCCAGCAGGAGTATTACCAGTAGAAATATTGGCGAATAGAGCATCCCAGTAAGGGTTTTCACTTAACCAAAAATGTCTGCTATGTCCAGCATGATGACGCAGTGGCGTATGATCTGCCCAAACTTCCTGGCACTCCAGAAGTGCTAGTCACTACAGCCTCATGCAAGTTTCTCTTCTCACACCAAACTATAATCTCAGTTCGCTCTCCATAAATTTCAGGTTCTCCTACAGTCTGGTCCATTTCCAAGATGAGCTGCAGCCTAAGCACCAACAACTGCATAGTGCAGGCCAACGTGTCCCAGATGTTGGTCTATATCATTGCTTCAGAAGCAGCAAAACAGCACATCTGGCCATAGGTGACCACCCCTTTCCTTCACAATGGTCATTATGAAAGCCAATTGGGCTCAGTGAAGGGCCACATAATACCTCTTGAGTTTATGCTTTCTTCCCCTACCTGCACCACACCCTTAGCCAGCAGTCCCCGCCCAATTTCCACACCAGCTCACGGCCACTGTTGCAGTGCCTCAACTTTAGCTGTTGTGCTGCTCCCCCTCCTGCAGCCTTCACCTGCTTTCACCACTCCCTTTTGGCTGATCCCCACGGCCTAAGATCGATCCTACCTCCCACACCAGCCACTACAGGCTCAGCTCAATCTTCGTTCTAGTACTATCCCACAGCCTCAGTACACTATCCCTTCTTGCACTGGACTTTTAGGACTTTTTGAGCCTGTCCAGTCCAATGGGCGTTCGGCACCTGCCCTATATGCTGTCCTGCCATGGAACAGAGCATGCTCCTGAGGCCAATCAGCCCACATACAGAAAATTTGAGCTGATGGAATCTTAACAGCCAGGACTGGCTGATCATTTCACATATAAGATATGAGGTTTTTGACTGTCCCATTTTAAGACCGTGGGCCACTACTGTAGGGGTTATGCACGCTTACCACTGCTGTCTCTGGACTTTACCTGCTGTGGCCCTGTAAAGCACACAGTACACCTCTTTATCACTGACTCTCAAAGGTAGAAGTGGTTGAGCAGTCCAAGGCTTACTCAGGGAGGTGGTGTTGGGGTAGAGACTTGGAACTCAGCACTACACACAATAACCCATGTCCAGCCAATAATTCATCTTAATAAAGGATAAATATTTTAGTCTTACGAAAATTTAATAATGCACAGGGTCTTAATGGATTACAGGCACAACACAAAACAAAAGGCTACACTGTAGTGGTATCACTACGCTACGACGCAATACACCCCACAGAATATGTAGTGTGCAAATGGGAAATCACAGGTTCAAACGTGGCACGAATATTGAAGGGAGTTAGGTAGCTCGCACCACCCCATCAGTTGGCGACCATCTGGTCAGTCTCTGGTGTCAATGTTCACAAAGTTCTGTCTTCCCCTTCGCTTGTTCCGCCGGCACCACCGATGGAACAGTTACACTTTTACCTGAGCCGCAGATGCAGGTTAGTCTCCACCGGCACTTCTGTTGCTCAGTGCGGCTTGTGCCCAGCCCCGCTGCACTTCCCAGGTGCCGTTGCAAGAGTCGCTAGTCAAAAGGCCAGTCCAGGCAAGCAGTGGAGGCCACAGGTCAGGCTGGCAGGCTCACCAGCACAGACGGACAGGATCTGGAGGACAGAGATTCCCCTCAATTCTTCTCTGCACAGGCTTTCTGGGTCATGGGGAGGTCGGATTACCCCGACAAGTGCTCACACAATTAAGTGGCCACACCGCCTCAGGTCTCAATCATGTCAGAAGCATGGGATGCCACACAATGATGCAACACAGCCATAAGGTGGCAAACCCTGAAAGCAGTACTGACAGGTACGTGATGAAGAAGCACAGCTGCGGGAGGCCAAAAGGATTTGGCAGCCCGGGCAGGCACGCGATGACTATCACAGTCACACTGATGTTGACAGCACAGGCAACGATGTCAGCAGCAAGGCATGCATGGTTCTGGAAGTATGGGCGCTCCCAGCACTGTATGCCTCTGTTCTTACGCAATGCACGACCACAAGGGGTACCAGATTCTCTGGCACAATTTTTGGGCTGTTGCATTCATCAGCTCCACCGAACAGTCTCCTTCTGGGGTGGCACTTGCAGCAGTCTACCAGATGGCTCACAGGTAGGTCTCAATGCATGCAGCTTTCTCTGGGGTTTTCCTCCATGGAAACGCTTGGCAAAGAACACATTCATTGCCCCTCTCTCAGAACTGCAACCCCCTTTTCAAGGTAGTTATTCAAAAGCAGGTTGCATTGCCCTCATCCCCTTGGGAAGATTGCAGTCAGAGACTCCACCCTCAGATCGCAAAAGTCCTCTTAGACCCTGGTAGATGCAGTCCTTCTTGACCATGAGAAATCCTGTAATTCCGAGTGGCAATTCAAGCCACCCTTTATACAGATATCCTTTGTTGATTCCGAGTCATTGTCGACCAAAACATTTATAGAGAGTTCCACCATTTGGTTTATTGGCTCCAGCCAAGTCAGGCGCAGTCCATATTCTTCAAGTGTTAGCGAGAAGAAGGGTAGGTCTGGGAAGCTCTCTCTCAGAGCTGTCTAAAACAATGATGTACAAAAGAGTGGACAGTCTTCAAAACTTGCCAATCCACTAGGGCTTGTTTTTTGCACCACTGGGGGGAGTAAAAGCCAAGACACGTCCAGGGAATACCCTTGCACTTCATAGACAGTGCTGTTTCCTCTCCTTTGATACCCACTGTTTTTAATAACTACCAAAAGGCCATGTCTCAGTCAGGGTTATTCATTTCGCATAGCCTATCTAGATGTTGACCTCAAGCCTCCATTTTGTAGACACTTCCTAAACAGTGCACTTTAATGGTTTCTAGAGGCTAGAAAGACACTTGCCTCTGCATGTATCAGGAAAAAGACCTGCACTACTATTAACAATTCCTCTTTCTACCAATATCGGTACATTACAATGCAGTGAGAGGAAATTAGTCCAACTATTTATGGAAGTCAAACTTAATGCCTTCCTCCAGACCACAGAAACTACCTTGGGGTTACAGTATCTCATAATATATATTTGCATTGACACCCAGCACTGATGATTATGGTGTTTGTTGACTGAGACAATAAAATCCAAAACTGTACAGAAACTCACCTGAGGTTTAACTCAAGACAGAGGCTTACACCTGTTTATAACTGTATCTCAATGGTAGATGTGATTAAGCAGTCCAAGGCTTACTCAGGGAGGTGGGGTTGGAGTAGAGACTCCGAAATCAGCACCACACACAATAACCCATGTCTAGCCAATAATTCATTTTAATGGGGAGGTGGTCTTGGAGTAGGGACTCCGAAGTCATCATTGCACAAAATAACCCATGTCCAGCCATCTTAATAGAGGATTAGTATTTTAGTACTCTGTGCTGGGCTCCCCCCACAAGCACCCACATGATGAAGTGGCCCCACCGCCCTAGGTCTCAATGATGTCAGAAGCATGGCCATTCGCACAATGATACGACACGACATGAGTTGGCAAGCCCTGTCAGCAATACTGACAAGCACACGATGAAGAGGCACAGCTGCACTGGGGCATAAAGATGATGGCAGTCTGGACAGATACACAATGACTTATCACAGTCACACTGGGCACAGTGATGTTGACAGCACAGACAATGATGCCAGCAGCAAGGCTGACATGGCTTTGGGCAGCATGGGTGGTTCCATCACTGTAGGACCCTGTTCTTCTGCAATGCACTACCATTTGGGACACAAACTCAATGGTAAAGTTCTTCAGCGGCCAACCAATGCACTGTCACAGATATTGCATGCGCAGGCTCCCTAGGACAGTCTCCTTTTAGGATGGCACTTCCAGCATTCCACCACATGGCTGACAGGTCTTGGAATGCACCCTGAGGTGGAGAGAGAAGGGAAAGACAACCTTCAAGCTCACCTCTTTACAAGCCCTTGGACGTTGAGGAAACACCTTGGTGTATGCGAAGGAGTCCTTCTAAAAGATTGGAGTCAATGAGTCAGTGAAGGACAGAATGCAGAACAATGTCATACATTCAACCCAGTACAGAGATCTAGGCCTAAATCCATCGTTTTTTTGCTCCCCATGCCATTCCAGTTTGAACCCAGCCATATGCAAATCAGTCTTGACGCTGTGCCCAATGAGAATAGTCCAGCCCAAACTGCCAGGCCAGGTCCTCCTTGGACTGGAAACAAGCATCCTAGGACCGGTTTCGGGGTTTCACACCTCATCTGCCAGGATAGATTGACTCCAGTGGCATGGAGAGCACGGGTTCACCCCTCATCAGCCAGGATAGCTAGAATCCAGTGGCATGGAGAGCACGGGACCCACGCCTGGGCATACCCGTCCCACTCGGGGTGACAAATGCAAAAAGATCAATTGATGGACAGAATGCAGAACAATGTCATATATTCACCCCAGTACAGAAATCTGAGCCTAAATCCATTGTTTTTAGCTCCCCAGGCCATTCCAGTTTGAACCCAGCCATATGCAAATCAGTCTTGACACTGTGCCCGATGGGAACAGTCCAGCCCGAACTGCCATGCCAGGTCCTCCCTGGACTGGAAACAAGCATCCTAGGACCGGTTTCGGGGTTTTACCACTCATCAGCCAGGATAGCTTGACTTCAGTGGCATGGAGAGCACAGGATTCAAGTCTGGGCATACCCATCCCACTCGGGGTGACAAATGCAAAAAGAACAATTGATGGACAGAATGCAGAACAGTGTCATACATTCATCCCAGTACAGAGATCTGGGCCTAAATCCATAATTGTTTTGCTCCCAATGCCATTCCAGTTTGAACCCAGCCATATGCAAATCAGTCTTCACCCTGTGGCCAATGGGAACAGTCCAGTCCGAACTGCCAGGCCATGTCCTCCCTGGACTGGAAACAAGCATCCTAGGACCGGTTTTGGGGTTTCATCCCACATCAGCCAGGATAGCTTGAATCCAGTGGCATGGAGAGCACGGGACCCACACCTGGGCATACCCATCCCACTCGGGGTGACAAATGCAAAAAGATCAATTGATGGACAGAATGCAGAACGATGTCATACATTCACCCCAGTAGAGAGATCTGAGCTTAAATCCATTGTTTTTTGCTCCCCAGGCCATTCTAGTTTGAACCCAGCCATATGCAAATCAGTCTTGACCTTGTGCCCAATGGGAACAGTCCAGCCCGAACTGCCAGGCCATGTCCTCCCTGGACTAGAAACAAGCATCCTAGGACCGGTTTCGGGGTTCCACCCCTCTTCATCCAGGATAGCTTGACTGCAGTGGCATGGAGAGCACGGGACCCACGTCTGGGCATACCCGTCCCACTCGGGGTGACAAATGCAAAAAGAACAATTGATGAACAGTATGCAGAACAATGTCATACATTCACCTAGTACAGAGATCTGGACCTAAATCCATTATTTTTTTGCTCCCCATGCCATTCCAGTTTGAACCCAGCCATATGCAAATCAGTCTTGACCTTGTGCCCAATGGGAACAGTCCAGCCCGAACTGAACAGGCCAAGTCCTCCCTGGACTGAAAACAAGCATCCTAGGACCTGTTTTGGGGTTTCACCCCTCATCTGCCAGGATTGCTTGACTCCAGTGGCATGGAGAGTACGGGTCCATCCCTCATCAGCCAGGATAGCTTGAATCCAGTGGCTTGGAGAGCATGGGACCCACGCCTGGGCATACCTGTCCCACTCGTGGTGACAAATGCAAAAAGATCAATTGATGGACAGAATGCAGAACAATGTCATACATTCACCTCAGTACAGAGATCTGAGCCTAAATCCATTGTTTTTTGCTCCCCAGGCCATTCCAGTTTGAACCCAGCCATATGCAAATCAGTCTTGACCCTGTGCCCAATGGGAACAGTCTAGCCCGAACTGCCGGGCCAGGTCCTCCCTGGACTGGAAACAAGCATCCTAGGACCAGTTTCGGGGTTTCACCCCTCATCAGCCAGGATAGCTTGACTCCAGTGGCATGGAGAGCACGGGACCCACGTCTGGGCATACTTGTCCCACTCGCGGTGACAAATGCAAAAAGAACAATTGATGGACAGAATGCAGAACAATGTCATATATTCACCCCAGTACAGAGATCTGGGCCTAAATCCATTGTTTTTTTGCTCCCCATGCCATGCCAACTTGAACCCAGCCATATGCAAATCAGTCTTGACCCTGTGCCCAATGGGAACAGTCCAGCCCGAACTGCCAGGCCAGGTCCTCCCTGGACTGGAAACAAGCATCCTAGGACCGGTTTCGGGGTTTCACCCCTCATCAGCCAGGATAACTTGACTCCAGTGGCAAGGAGAGCACGGGTTCACCCCTCATCAGCCAGGATACCTTGAATCCAGTGGCATGGAGAGCACGGGACCCATGCCCAGATATACCCATCCCACTAGGGGTGACAAATGCAAAAAGATCAATTAATGGACAGAATGCAGAACAATGTCATACATTCACCCCAGTACAGAGATCTGAGCCTAAATCCATTGTTTTTTTGCTCCCCAGGCCATTCCAGTTTGAACCCAGCCATATGCAAATCAGTCTTTACCCTGTGCCCAATGGGCACAGTCCAGCCCGAACTGCCAGGCCAGGTCATCCCTGGACTGGAAACAAGCATCCTAGGACCGGTTTCGGGGTTTCACCCCTCATCAGCCAGGATTGCTTGACTCCAGTGGCATGGAGAGTACGGGTTCATCCCTCATCAGCCAGGATAGCTTGAAACCAGTGGCATGGAGAGCATTGGACCCACGCCTGGGCATACACGTCCCACTCTGGGTGACAGATGCAAAAAGATCAATTGATGGACAGAATGCAGAACAATGTCATACATTCACCTCAGTACAGAGATCTGGGCCTAAATCCATCGTTTTTTTGCTCCCCATGCCATTCCAACTTGAACCCAGCCATATGCAAATCAGTCTTGACCCTGAGCCCAATGGGAACAGTCCATCCAGAACTGCCAGGCCAGGTCCTCCCTGGACTGGAAACAAGCATCCTAGGACAAGTTTCGGGGTTTCACCCCTCATCAGCCAGGATAGCTTGACTCCAGTGGCATGGAGAGCACGGGACCCACGTCTGGGCATACCCGTCCCACTCGTGGTGACAAATGCAAAAAGAACAATTGATGGACAGAATGCAGAACAATGTCATACATTCACCACAGTACAGAGATCTGGGCCTAAATTCATCGTTTTTTGCTCCCTATGCCATTCTAACTTGAACCCAGCCATATGCAAATCAGTCTTGACCCTGTGCCCAATGGGAACAGTCCAGCCCGAACTGCCAGGCCAGATCCTCCCTGGACTTGTAACAAGCATCCTAGGACCGGTTTCGGGGTTTCACCCCTCATCAGCCAGAATTGCTTGACACCAGTAGCATGGAGAGCACGGGTTCACCCCTCATCAGCCAGGATAGTTTGAATCCAGTGGCATGGAGAGCACGAGACCCACGCCTGGACATACCCGTCCCATTCGGGGTGACAAATGCAAAAACATCAATTGATGGACAGAATGCAGAACAATGTCATACATTCACCCCAGTACAGAGATCTGAGCCTAAATCGATTGCTTTTTTGCTCCCCAGGCCATTCCAGTTTGAACCCAGCCATATGCAAACCAGTCTTGACCCTGTGCCCAATGGGAACAGTCCAGCCCGAACTGCCAGGCCAGGTCCTCCCTGGACTGGAAACAAGCATCCTAGGACCCGTTGCTGGCTTTCACCCCTCATCAGCCAGGATAGCTTGACTTCAGTGGCATGGAGAGCACGGGACCCACGTCTGGGCATACCCCTCCCACTCGGGGTGACAAATGCAAAAAGAACAATTGATGGACAGAATGCAGAACAATGTCATACATTTACCCCAGTACAGAGATCTGGGCCTAAATCCATCGTTTTTTTGCTCCCCATGCCATTCCAGTTTGAACCCAGCCATATGCAAATCAGTCTTGACCCTGTGCCCAATGGGAACAGTCCATCCCGAACTGCCAGGCCAGGTCCTCCCTGGACTGGAAACAAGCATCCTAGGACAAGTTTCGGGGTTTCACCCCTCATCAGCCAGGATAGCTTGACTCCAGTGGCATGGAGAGCACGGGACCCACGTCTGGGCATACCCGTCCCACTCGTGGTGACAAATGCAAAAAGAACAATTGATGGACAGAATGCAGAACAATGTCATACATTCACCACAGTACAGAGATCTGGGCCTAAATTCATCATTTTTTTGCTCCCTATGCCATTCTAACTTGAACCCAGCCATATGCAAATCAGTCTTGACCCTGTGCCCAATGGGAACAGTCCAGCCCGAACTGCCAGGCCAGATCCTCCCTGGACTTGTAACAAGCATCCTAGGACCGGTTTCGGGGTTTCACCCCTCATCAGCCAGAATTGCTTGACACCAGTAGCATGGAGAGCACAGGTTCACCCCTCATCAGCCAGGATAGCTTGAATCCAGTGGCATGGAGAGCACGGGACCCACGCCTGGACATACCCGTCCCATTCGGGGTGACAAATGCAAAAACATCAATTGATGGACAGAATGCAGAACAATGTCAACCATTCACCCCAGTACAGAGATCTGAGCCTAAATCGATTGCTTTTTTGCTCCCCAGGCCATTCCAGTTTGAACCCAGCCATATGCAAACCAGTCTTGACCCTGTGCCCAATGGGAACAGTCCAGCCCGAACTGCCAGGCCAGGTCCTCCCTGGACTGGAAACAAGCATCCTAGGACCCGTTGCTGGCTTTCACCCCTCATCAGCCAGGTTAGCTTGACTTCAGTGGCATGGAGAGCACGGGACCCACGTCTGGGCATACCCCTCCCACTCGGGGTGACAAATGCAAAAAGAACAATTGATGGACAGAATGCAGAACAATGTCATACATTTACCCCAGTACAGAGATCTGGGCCTAAATCCATCATTGTTTTGCTCCCCATGCCATTCCAGTTTGAACCCAGCCATATGCAAATAAGTCTTGACCCTGTGTCCAATGGGAACAGTCCAGCCTGAACTGTCAGGCCAGGTCCTCCCTGGACTTGAAACAAGCATCCTAGGACCGGTTTCGGGGTTTCACCCTTCATCAGCCAGGATTGCTTGACTCCAGTGGCATGGAGAGCACGGGTTCTCCCCTCATCAGCCAGGATAGCTTGAATCCAGTGGCATGGAGAGCAAGGGACCCATGCCTGGGCATAACCATCCCACTCGGGGTGACAAATGCAAAAAGATCAATTGATGGACAGAATACAGAAAAATGCCATACAATCACCCCAGTACAGAAATCTGAGCCTAAAACCATTGTTTTTCGCTCCCCAGGCCATTCCAGTTTGAACCCAGCCATAACCAAATCTGTCTTGACCCTGTGCCCAGTGGGAACAGTCCAGCCCGAACTGCCGGGCCAGGTCCTCCCTGGACTGGAAACAAGCATCCTAGGACCAGTTTCGGGGTTTCACCCCTCATCAGCCAGGATAGCTTGACTCCAGTGTGCATGGAGAGCACGGGACCCACGTCTGGGCATACTTGTCCCACTCGCGGTGACAAATGCAAAAAGAACAATTGATGGACAGAATGCAGAACAATGTCATACATTCACCCCAGTACAGAGATCTGGGCCTAAATCCATTGTTTTTTGCTCCCCATGCCATGCCAACTTGAACCCAGCCATATGCAAATCAGTCTTGACCCTGTGCCCAATGGGAACAGTCCAGCCCGAACTGCCAGGCCAGGTCCTCCCTGGACTGGAAACAAGCATCCTAGGACCGGTTTCGGGGTTTCACCCCTCATCAGCCAGGATAACTTGACTCCAGTGGCAAGGAGAGCACGGGTTCACCCTCATCAGCCAGGATACCTTGAATCCAGTGGCATGGAGAGCACGGGACCCATGCCCAGGCATACCCATTCCACTCGGGGTGACAAATGCAAAAAGATCAATTAATGGACAGAATGCAGAACAATGTCATACATTCACCCCAGTACAGAGATCTGAGCCTAAATCCATTGTTTTTTGCTCCCCAGGCCATTCCAGTTTGAACCCAGCCATATGCAAATCAGTCTTGACCCTGTGCCCAATGGGCACAGTCCAGCCCGAACTGCCAGGCCAGGTCATCCCTGGACTGGAAACAAGCATCCTAGGACCGGTTTCGGGGTTTCACCCCTCATCAGCCAGGATTGCTTGACTCCAGTGGCATGGAGAGCACGGGTTCTCCCCTCATCAGCCAGGATAGCTTGAATCCAGTGGCATGGAGAGCAAGGGACCCATGCCTGGGCATAACCATCCCACTCGGGGTGACAAATGCAAAAAGATCAATTGATGGACAGAATACAGAAAAATGCCATACAATCACCCCAGTACAGAAATCTGAGCCTAAAACCATTGTTTTTCGCTCCCCAGGCCATTCCAGTTTGAACCCAGCCATAACCAAATCTGTCTTGACCCTGTGCCCAGTGGGAACAGTCCAGCCCGAACTGCCGGGCCAGGTCCTCCCTGGACTGGAAACAAGCATCCTAGGACCAGTTTCGGGGTTTCACCCCTCATCAGCCAGGATAGCTTGACTCCAGTGTGCATGGAGAGCACGGGACCCACGTCTGGGCATACTTGTCCCACTCGCGGTGACAAATGCAAAAAGAACAATTGATGGACAGAATGCAGAACAATGTCATACATTCACCCCAGTACAGAGATCTGGGCCTAAATCCATTGTTTTTTTGCTCCCCATGCCATGCCAACTTGAACCCAGCCATATGCAAATCAGTCTTGACCCTGTGCCCAATGGGAACAGTCCAGCCCGAACTGCCAGGCCAGGTCCTCCCTGGACTGGAAACAAGCATCCTAGGACCGGTTTCGGGGTTTCACCCCTCATCAGCCAGGATAACTTGACTCCAGTGGCAAGGAGAGCACGGGTTCACCCCTCATCAGCCAGGATACCTTGAATCCAGTGGCATGGAGAGCACGGGACCCATGCCCAGGCATACCCATTCCACTCGGGGTGACAAATGCAAAAAGATCAATTAATGGACAGAATGCAGAACAATGTCATACATTCACCCCAGTACAGAGATCTGAGCCTAAATCCATTGTTTTTTGCTCCCCAGGCCATTCCAGTTTGAACCCAGCCATATGCAAATCAGTCTTGACCCTGTGCCCAATGGGCACAGTCCAGCCAGAACTGCCAGGCCAGGTCATCCCTGGACTGGAAACAAGCATCCTAGGACCGGTTTCGGGGTTTCACCCCTCATCAGCCAGGATTGCTTGACTCCAGTGGCATGGAGAGTACGGGTTCATCCCTCATCAGCCAGGATAGCTTGAATCCAGTGGCATGGAGAGCACGGGACCCACGTCTGGGCATACCCCTCCCACTCGGGGTGACAAATGCAAAAAGAACAATTGATGGACAGAATGCAGAACAATGTCATACATTTACCCCAGTACAGAGATCTGGGCCTAAATCCATCATTTTTTTGCTCCCCATGCCATTCCAGTTTGAACCCAGCCATATGCAAATCAGTCTTGACCCTGTGTCCAATGGGAACAGTCCAGCCTGAACTGCCAGGCCAGGTCCTCCCTGACTTGAAACAAGCATCCTAGGACCGGTTTCGGGGTTTCACCCCTCATCAGCCAGGATTGCTTGACTCCAGTGGCATGGAGAGCACGGGTTCTCCCCTCATCAGCCAGGATAGTTTGAATCCAGTGGCATGGAGAGCAAGGGACCCATGCCTGGGCATAACCATCCCACTCGGGGTGACAAATGCAAAAAGATCAATTGATGGACAGAATACAGAAAAATGTCATACATTCACCCCAGTACAGAGATCTGGGCCTATATCCATCATTGTTTTGCTCCCCATGCCATTCCAGTTTGAACCCTGCCATATGCAAATCAGTCTTGACCCTGTGTCCAATGGGAACAGTCCAGCCTGAACTGCCAGGCCAGGTCCTCCCTGGACTTGAAACAAGCATCCTAGGACCGGTTTCGGGGTTTCACCCCTCATCAGCCAGGATTGCTTGACTCCAGTGGCATGGAGAGCACGGGTTCTCCCCTCATCAGCCAGGATAGCTTGAATCCAGTGGCATGGAGAGCACGGGACCCACGCCTGGACATACCCGTCCCACTCGGGGTGACAAATGCAAAAACATCAATTGATGGACAGAATGCAGAACAATGTCATACATTCACCCCAGTACAGAGATCTGAGCCTAAATCGATTGCTTTTTTGCTCCCCAGGCCATTCCAGTTTGAACCCAGCCATATGCAAACCAGTCTTAACCCTGTGCCCAATGGGAACAGTCCAGCCCGAACTGCCAGGCCAGGTCCTCCCTGGACTGGAAAAAGCATCCTAGGACCCGTTGCTGGCTTTCACCCCTCATCAGCCAGGATAGCTTGACTTCAGTGGCATGGAGAGCACGGGACCCACGTCTGGGCATACCCCTCCCACTCAGGGTGACAAATGCAAAAAGAACAATTGATGGACAGAATGCAGAACAATGTCATACATTTACCCCAGTACAGAGATCTGGGCCTAAATCCATCATTTTTTTGCTCCCCATGCCATTCCAGTTTGAACCCAGCCATATGCAAATCAGTCTTGACCCTGTGTCCAATGGGAACAGTCCAGCCTGAACTGCCAGGCCAGGTCCTCCCTGACTTGAAACAAGCATCCTAGGACCGGTTTCGGGGTTTCACCCCTCATCAGCCAGGATTGCTTGACTCCAGTGGCATGGAGAGCACGGGTTCTCCCCTCATCAGCCAGGATAGTTTGAATCCAGTGGCATGGAGAGCAAGGGACCCATGCCTGGGCATAACCATCCCACTCGGGGTGACAAATGCATAAAGATCAATTGATGGACAGAATACAGAAAAATGTCATACATTCACCCCAGTACAGAAATCTGAGCCTAAAACCATTGTTTTTCGCTCCCCAGGCCATTCCAGTTTGAACCCAGCCATAACCAAATCTGTCTTGACCCTGTGCCCAATGGGAACAGTCCAGCCCGAGCTGCCGGGCCAGGTCCTCCCTGGACTGGAAACAAGCATCCTAGGACCAGTTTCGGGGTTTCACCCCTCATCAGCCAGGATAGCTTGACTCCAGTGTGCATGGAGAGCACGGGACCCACATCTGGGCATACTTGTCCCACTCGCGTTGACAAATGCAAAAAGAACAATTGATGGACAGAATGCAGAACAATGTCATACATTCACCCCAGTACAGAGATCTGGGCCTAAATCCATTGTTTTTTTGCTCCCCATGCCATGCCAACTTGAACCCAGCCATATGCAAATCAGTCTTGACCCTGTGCCCAATGGGAACAGTCCAGCCCGAACTGCCAGGCCAGGTCCTCCCTGGACTGGAAACAAGCATTATGGACCGGTTTCGGGGTTTCACCCCTCATCAGCCAGGATAACTTGACTCCAGTGGCAAGGAGAGCACGGGTTCACCCCTCATCAGCCAGGATACCTTGAATCCAGTGGCATGGAGAGCACGGGACCCATGCCCAGGCATACCCATCCCACTCGGGGTGACAAATGCAAAAAGATCAATTAATGGACAGAATGCAGAACAATGTCATACATTCACCCCAGTACAGAGATCTGAGCCTAAATCCATTGTTTTTTTGCTCCCCAGGCCATTCCAGTTTCAACCCAGCCATATGCAAATCAGTCTTGACCCTGTGCCCAATGGGCACAGTCCAGCCCGAACTGCCATGCCAGGTCATCCCTGGAATGGAAACAAGCATCCTAGGACCGGTTTCGGGGTTTCACCCCTCATCAGCCAGGATTGCTTGACTCCAGTGGCATGGAGAGTACGGGTTCATCCCTCATCAGCCAGGATAGCTTGAATCCAGTGGCATGGAGAGCATGGGACCCACGCCTGGGCATACCCGTCCCACTCTGGGTGACAGATGCAAAAAGATCAATTGATGGACAGAATGCAGAACAATGTCATACATTCACCTCAGTACAGAGATCTGGGCCTAAATCCATCGTTTTTTTGCTCCCCATGCCATTCCAACTTGAACCCAGCCATATGCAAATCAGTCTTGACCCTGTGCCCAATGGGAACAGTCCATCCCGAACTGCCAGGCCAGGTCCTCCCTGGACTGGAAACAAGCATCCTAGGACAAGTTTCGGGGTTTCACCCCTCATCAGCCAGGATAGCTTGACTCCAGTGGCATGGAGAGCACGGGACCCACGTCTGGGCATACCCGTCCCACTCGTGGTGACAAATGCAAAAAGAACAATTGATGGACAGAATGCAGAACAATGTCATACATTCACCACAGTACAGAGATCTGGGCCTAAATTCATCGTTTTTTTGCTCCCTATGCCATTCTAACTTGAACCCAGCCATATGCAAATCAGTCTTGACCCTGTGCCCAATGGGAACAGTCCAGCCCGAACTGCCAGGCCAGATCCTCCCTGGACTTGTAACAAGCATCCTAGGACCGGTTTCGGGGTTTCACCCCTCATCAGCCAGAATTGCTAGACACCAGTAGCATGGAGAGCACGGGTTCACCCCTCATCAGCCAGGATAGCTTGAATCCAGTGGCATGGAGAGCACGGGACCCACGCCTGGACATACCCGTCCCACTCGGGGTGACAAATGCAAAAACATCAATTGATGGACAGAATGCAGAACAATGTCATACATTCACCCCAGTACAGAGATCTGAGCCTAAATTGATTGCTTTTTTGCTCCCCAGGCCATTCCAGTTTGAACCCAGCCATATGCAAACCAGTCTTGACCCTGTGCCCAATGGGAACAGTCCAGCCCGAACTGCCAGGCCAGGTCCTCCCTGGACTGGAAACAAGCATCCTAGGACCCGTTGCTGGCTTTCACCCCTCATCAGCCAGGATAGCTTGACTTCAGTGGCATGGAGAGCACGGGACCCACGTCTGGGCATACCCCTCCCACTCGGGGTGACAAATGCAAAAAGAACAATTGATGGACAGAATGCAGAACAATGTCATACATTTACCCCAGTACAGAGATCTGGGCCTAAATCCATCATTTTTGCTCCCCATGCCATTCCAGTTTGAACCCAGCCATATGCAAATCAGTCTTGACCCTGTGTCCAATGGGAACAGTCCAGCCTGAACTGCCAGGCCAGGTCCTCCCTGACTTGAAACAAGCATCCTAGGACCGGTTTCGGGGTTTCACCCCTCATCAGCCAGGATTGCTTGACTCCAGTGGCATGGAGAGCACGGGTTCTCCCCTCATCAGCCAGGATAGCTTGAATCCAGTGGCATGGAGAGCAAGGGACCCATGCCTGGGCATAACCATCCCACTCGGGGTGACAAATGCAAAAAGATCAATTGATGGACAGAATACAGAAAAATGTCATACATTCACCCCAGTACAGAAATCTGAGCCTAAATCCATTGTTTTTCGCTCCCCAGGCCATTCCAGTTTGAACCCAGCCATAACCAAATCTGTCTTGACCCTGTGCCCAATGGGAACAGTCCAGCCCGAACTGCCAGGCCAGTTCCTCCCTAGACTGGAAACAAGCATCCTAGGACCAGTTTCGGGGTTTCACCCCTCATCAGCCAGGATAGCTTGACACCAGTGGCATGGAGAGCACGGGACCGACGTCTGGGCATACCCTTCCCACCCGGGGTGACAAATGCAAAAAGAACAATTGATGGACAGAATGCAGAACAATGTCATACATTCACCCCAGTACAGAGATCTGGGCCTAAATCCATCGTTTTTTTGCTCCCCATGCCATTCCAGTTTGAACCCAGCCATATGCAAATCAGTGTTGACCCTGTGCCCAATGGGAACAGTCCAGCCCGAACTGCCAGGCCAGGTCCTTCCTGGACTGGAAACAAGCATCCTAGGACCTGTTTCGGAGTTTCACCCCTCATCAGCCAGGATAGCTTGACTCCAGTGGCATGGAGAGCACGGGACCCATGTCTGGGCATACCTGTCCCACTCTGGGTGACAAATGCAAAAAGAACAATTGATGGACAGAATGCAGAACAATGTCATGCATTCTCCCCAGTACAGAGATCTGGGCCTAAATCCATCGTTTTATTGCTCCCCATGCCATACCAGTTTGAACCGAGCCAAATGCAAATCAGTCTTGACCCTGTGCCCAAAGGGAACAATCCAGACCGAACTGCCAGGCCAGGTCCTCCCTTGACCTGAAACAAGTATCCTAGGATCGGTTTTGGGGTTTCACCCCTCATCAGCCAGGATAGCTTGACTCCAGTGGCATGGAGAGCACAGGACCCACATCTGGGCATATCCGTACCACTCAGGGTGACAAATGCAAAAAGAACAAGTGATGGACGTCCTTCAATTGTTTATTTTGCATATGTCGCCCTAAGCGGGAAGGATATGCCCAGACGTGGGTCCCGTGCTCACTACACCACTGGATTCAAACTAGCCTGGCTGATGAAGGGTGATGCCCTGAAACCAGTCCCAGGATCCTTGTTTCTGGTCCAGGGAGGACCTGGCTTGGCAGTTCAGTGTGGACTGTTCCCACAAGGAACAGGGTCAAGACTGATTTGCATAAGGCTGGGTCCAAACTGGGGTGGTGTGGTGAGCAAAAGAATGATGGATTTAACCCAGATCCTTGTGTCTAGGGGTGAATGTTTGCATTGTCCAGCATTCCGTTCATCAATTGTTTCTTTTGCATATGTTGCCCTAAGTGGGAAGGGTATGCCCAGACATGGGTCTCGTGCTCACTACACCACTGGATTCAAGCTAGCCTGGCTGATGAAGGGTGATGCCCTGAAACCGGTCCCAGGATGCTTGTTTCTGGTACAGGGAGGACCTGGCCTGGCAGTTCGGTCTGGACTTTTACCTCAAGGAACAGGGTGAAGACTGATTTGCATATGGCTGGGTCCAAACTGGGGTGGTGTGGTGAGCAAAAGAATGATGGATTTAACCCAGATCCTTGTGACTGGGGGTGAAGATTTGCATTGTCCAGCATTCCATCCATCAATTGGTTCTTTTGCATATTGGCCACAGCGACTGCTTTGGCGGCCTCTTAATGAGCCACACCTGTGGTGCACTCAGTTCCTGGGCTGTGCTGGCGGGATGGAGTCGGGAGGCCAGGGTGGCATCCTCATGCCCTGCTTTTCCCTTCCTGCACGTGTCAGCTCAGCCGAGATGCACACAAGGAACTCTGGAGCTACTTCTCTGCTTGCTGACATTTCTGTAATGGCATATGCAAAGGAGACTTTATCGATCTACAGTGTCTCTGGAACATAGGTCCAGAAAATTAGATTTTCCTTTTTATTTATTATAGGAAATCGGCCATTTCTGCAAGGTCACTCTGTTTTTTTTTGCCTTTGGTGGACTCTGCATTTTTGCTGGCTAAAGTTCTATGCACTTTATCCCTGCTAACCAGGGTTAAAGCATCTGTGTGCCTCCTTTCAACATGATGAAATTGGTATACTCCTAATTGGTATATTTAACTTACATATACATCCCTAGTATATGGTACAAAATATAACCAGGACCTGTAAGTCAAATGCTACTAGTGGACTGCAGAACCTATTGCACCATCCACAAAAGTGGCAGTGTAAAATATGGCCTCAGGCATACCACTGTCGCCTGACTGTAGCAGTGTAAAAACTGTCATTCGACCTGTTAAAATGATCTCTTTTGATAGGTCAAAGCCTACCTTTTAAATATTAATACGCAACCTGTATGTAGGCCTTGTGTCCTACGAGGTAGGGTGCATGGTAATTAAAAGTAGGACATATTGAAATTTAATGTTAACATATCCTTAAAGTAACTAGCACACAAAGCTAGTTTTCACAGCAGCAGGCCTAGCTGTCACATGTAGAAAACCAGAGTACATATTAAAAGTAACACTGTATCTATGAAATGAAACTAACTAGAAAAATAATTAAACAACTCTTTTTATTAGTTATTAAAAATCCAATTCAATGGTAAAGTCAGATTTTTAATAAATATTAAGGAAAAATAACTTTTACCTTTTCACTCCCTGAAGTACCTGGAGGCTAAGTTGCAATTGCTCTCCAATTTCTGCCAGCCAGTTATTATCATTTTAATAGCTGTGAAAAAGGTGCAAAGTGCCTCCCAGGAACAAACAATAGGCTGACCTGAATGACCAGAGATGGCTTGTTTGAACCAAAATATGCAGGATGGGGCTATGAGAATACCTTTTGACATTACAGTGTTAAATCCTGCTTGAATGTCAGTGATGTCATCAGTGCATTGCGGGTGCGTGAACTATAGCGGCCGAATTTCTCTGGTTTTGTATGAGTAAAATGTCAGCCTAACTATAACGACCCTGAAACTTGTGTTTTTTTCAGTGAATTTCTAAGGTTTTTAAAATGCTAATTCCTAACTATAACGTCCCTGAAACCTGTTTTTTTCAGTGATTTTCTAAGGTGTTTTAAATGCTAATTCCTAAGTATAACGTATCTGAAACCTATGTTTTTTTCAATGAATTTCTAAGTTTTTGTGCATGATTTTATTTATGAAAAGATGTTTGTAACAATTTTTTTTATTTTCTGTCTATGTCTTTTTAAGTATTTTTATTATGTTTTAAAATAATTATGCTCTGTTTTAAAAAAATAAAAAACATAATTGATGAAAAATTTATACTATTATCTACTTAAATTAACACTGTTTTATTGTTTGTAATTTTGATCAGTGTGATAGAATTGAATTTTCAATTGAAAAAGATATTTTTTTTTAAAAATGTATAATATTATTTTTGAAGTATTTTTTGCTAAGTTAAATTTTGTAAGATTGCTTTTAACCCCTTCGGTGCTTATGACGAGCTGGACTCGTCATGGCACACAGTGCTCGTGTGCTCATGACGAGTCCAGCTCGTCATAAGACCAACCACGGGGAAGCGCTGGCGCTCCCCGTGGGAATCCGATCGTCGGGTTTTTTGGGGGAAGGCAGGGGAAGGACTTCCCTGCCTCCCCCGCCCCCCATCAATGACGTCAGCGCGCGGCGCGCTGGCGTCATTGAGGGTTCCCTTTCTTCCCGACGCGCTGGAAGCCATTTGCTTCCAGCGCGTTGCGGAAATAAGGTGAGTTTTGGCTCGGGGAGGGGGGTTTGATTGGAAAAGAGACATCGAGGGAAAGGAAAGGGTTTTCCTTTCCCCCGATGCCTCTTTTGTGCATTCCTGCTGCACGATCATGTGATCGTGCAGCAGGAATGCCACGAGTGTTTTACGCAGCTGTAGTGTAGGAAAGGCACTATACAATTCCCCAAAGAGGTAGCATTTACTGATTAGCCGGTAGAAAGTACTCCAGTTGAGTAGAGGTATTGCACAAAACGGTGGCATCTTCGTGGATAAATATGCAGGGCAGGTGTCTGCCTTCTTCCCATTTCCAGCCTGAAAAGTGAGCTGTAATCCTCGATAGAGGTCTCTGCATCCTTGATTTTCTCGAGCGCAATCATCATGTAGAATTCGTGAGCGTGGTTAAGCAGATGTGCCTTCTCTCCATTTCCACCCTGAAAAGTGAG
The DNA here is from genome assembly GCA_963921515.1 of Calotriton arnoldi. Taxonomy (NCBI): domain Eukaryota; kingdom Metazoa; phylum Chordata; class Amphibia; order Caudata; family Salamandridae; genus Calotriton; species Calotriton arnoldi. The sequence goes on from CAWUFW010002485.1 coordinate 1,239,554, forward strand.
CTGTAATCCTCGATGGAGGTCTCTGCATCCTTGATTTTCTCGAGTGCAATCCTCGTGTAGTTCCTGTGACCAGGAGGTTCCCTCTCCTCGTCTGCCGGTGAGATCCTGCTCTGACCCTTTATAAACAAGAGGCATGTGAACGGGCCTAGAAGCCCCGCTCGTTTGGCCCCGCCACACATTCGTGAGCGTGGTTAAGCAGATGTGCCTTCTCTCCATTTCCACCCTGAAAAGTGAGCTGTAATCCTCGATGGAGGTCTCTGCATCCTTGATTTTCTCGAGTGCAATCCTCGTGTAGTTCCTGTGACCAGGAGGTTCCCTCTCCTCGTCTGCCGGTGAGATCCTGCTCTGACCCTTTATAAACAAGAGGCATGTGAACGGGCCTAGAAGCCCCGCTCGTTTGGCCCCGCCACACATTCGTGAGCGTGGTTAAGCAGATGTGCCTTCTCTCCATTTCCACCCTGAAAAGTGAGCTGTAATCCTCGATGGAGGTCTCTGCATCCTTGATTTTCTCGAGTGCAATCCTCGTGTAGTTCCTGTGACCAGGAGGTTCCCTCTCCTCGTCTGCCGGTGAGATCCTGCTCTGACCCTTTATAAACAAGAGGCATGTGAACGGGCCTAGAAGCCCCGCTCGTTTGGCCCCGCCACACATTCGTGAGCGTGGTTAAGCAGATGTGCCTTCTCTCCATTTCCACCCGGAAAAGTGAGCTGTAATCCTCGATGGAGGTCTCTGCATCCTTGATTTTCTCGAGTGCAATCCTCGTGTAGTTCCTGTGACCAGGAGGTTCCCTCTCCTCGTCTGCCGGTGAGATCCTGCTCTGACCCTTTATAAACAAGAGGCATGTGAACGGGCCTAGAAGCCCCGCTCGTTTGGCCCCGCCACACATACTCTCGGTATGCTACGTCTTCCCGCCCTTTCCCCACTATGATGGACAGCTTACTCAAAGGACCCCGGCGCTTTCGGCGCGGTGGCAAAGTTACAGACACACAGGTCACTGGAGACAATTCTTCTGGTCCTTTACGCAGCTGTAGTGTAGGAAAGGCACTATACATTTACCCAACGAGGTAGCACTTACTGATTAGCCAGTAGAAAGTACTCCAGTTGAGTAGAGGTATTGCACAAAACGGTGGCATCTTCGTGGATAAATATGCAGGGCAGATGTGGCTTCTCTCCATTTACACCCTGAAAAGGTAGCTGTAATCCTTGATGGAGGTCTTTGCATCCTTGATTTTCTCGAGCGCAATGCTCGTGTAGTTCCTGTGACCAGGAGGTTCCTTCTCCTCGTCTGCCGCTGAGATCGTGCTCTGACCCTTTATAAACAAGAGGCATGTGAACGGGCCTAGAAGCCCCGCTCGTTTGGCCCCGCCACACATACACTAGCGGTATGCAACGTCTGCCCGCCCTTTCCCCACTATGATGGACAGCTTACTCAAAGGACCCCGGCGCTTTCGGCGCGGTGGCAAAGTTACAGACACACAGGTCACTGGAGACAATTCTTCTGGTCCTTTACGCAGCTGTAGTGTAGGAAAGGCACTATACATTTACCCAACGAGGTAACACTTACTGATTAGCCAGTAGACAGTACTCCAGTTGAGTAGAGGTATTGCACAAAACGGTGGCATCTTCTTGGATAAATATGCAGGGCAGGTGTGCAGAATTCATGAGCGTGGTTAAGCAGATGTGCCTTCTCTCCATTTCCAACGTGAAAAGTTAGCTGTAATCCTTGATGGAGGTCTTTGCATCCTTCATTTTCTCGAGCGCAATTCTCGTGTAGAATTCGTGAGCGTGGTTAAGCAGATGTGGCTTCTCTCCATTTACACCCTGAAAAGTTAGCTGTAATCCTTGATGGAGGTCTTTGCATCCTTGAATTTCTCGAGCGCAATGCTCGTGTAGTTCCTGTGACCAGGAGGTTCCTTCTCCTCGTCTGCCGCTGAGATCCTGCTCTGACCCTTTATCCCCTTCGGTGCTTATGACGAGCTGGACTCGTCATGGCACACAGTGCTCGTGTGCTCATGACGAGTCCAGCTCGTCATAAGACCACCCACGGGGAAGCGCTGGCGCTCCCCGTGGGAATCCGATCGTTAGGTTTTTTTTTTGGGGAGGCAGGGAAGGGCTTCCCCTGCCTCCCCCGCCCCATCAATGACGTCAGCGCGCTGACATCATTGAGGGTTTCCCTTTCTTCCCGACGCGCTGGAAGCCATTTGCTTCCAGCGCGTCGGAAATCAGGTGAGGTTTGGCTCGGGGAGGGGGGGGTGTTTGTATCAAAAGAGGCATTGAGGGAAAGGAAAGGGTTTTCCTTTCCCCCGATGCCTCTTTTGTGCATTCCTGCTGCACGATCATGTGATCGTGCAGCAGGAATGCCCACTAGGCACCAGGGTTTTTTTATTTTTGTGTCGGGGAGTGGCCAAAAGGGCAAGGGTTGCTCCCCTTTTACGGGGTGAATATTTTATTTATACTGTTAGGCCCACCTACCCCTTAGCTTGGCTGGTGGATTGTGTGTGGACTGGTGCATTATTTGCATATGTGATTGTAATGTTTTTTTTTCTCCTTTTTATTCTAGTGTAAAGCTTTTGATTCCTGTTTGCGGTTTCGGCAGTGGTGGTTCTGCAGTTTTGCGTAATTGCATTTATTTGGTAAGAAAAATATTTTTGTTGTGTGTACTCCAAATGAGTATTATTGTCATGCATGAATGAATTTTTTGTAAGTGGTGCCATAATGGCAGCATATTTGTTAGTGTTCAGAGCATGAAATTCTTTGCGATGTTTTGCATTGTCTTATGTGTAATTTTTTTCTTCTTCTTTTTTAGTGGGATATTGTTGATCCTTACTGTGTCTGTGCAGAGTAGGTGGTGGTGAGTCTAGCTGCTTCTGTCACGTGAGTGGTATAGTGTTGGAGTATATAGGTCTTTGTGATAAAGCTACATTTTGTTTATTTCTTTTTTTTTTACAAAGGGTTTGTTGTTGTTGACTTGTTTGACAAGTAACCTTTATTAGTAAGCATTATGGCTAGCCGTAGAATTACTGCTCAGCAGGTGGTTGGTTTGCTTCTTGAATCTTCCTCTGAGCAGGATTATGAGACTGACAGTGCGTCTGAGGGAGAGGAGGGAGGGGAAGATTCAGGCAGTGAGTTTTCTCTCCACATGGAATCATCGGATGATGAAGGTACTCTCAGTGCAGATGAAGTGCCTGATTTAGAGGAGGATACTACTGTGCCGATGGTGCAAGAGGCATCTGTATTGCAGCCTGGGGCTGCTAGGCTTCCTACTGGAAGTGCTGGACTCTGGGTTGATCCAAACATGGTGCAGCCGGTGTTGCCTGCCTTTAGTGGTTATGCAGGGTGTAGAGTGGATTGTGAACATTATTTGCCTATACAGTATTTTCAGTTGTTTATGGATGATGTATTTTTGGGTGAGATTGTTGAGCAGACTAATTTGTATGCTGAACAGTTTTTGAGGGACAACAGTGCCAGACTTAGGCCCCATTCTAGAGCTACCCGGTGGAGTCCCACAAATCTGGAAGAGATGAAGAAGTTTTTGGGCTTGACTTTTTTGATGGGTTTGATAAGGAAGCCGTCCATGGGTTCATATTGGTCTACCAGTCCCTTGATGGCAACGGCCATATTTCCTGCAGTTATGACTCGTGATCGGTATTTACTTTTGCTTCGGATGCTGCATTTTGTTGATAATGGTTTGGCGTTGCCACGAGATCACCCTGAATGTGACCGTCTTTTAAGATTCGGCCTGTTCTTGATCACTTTGTAGATCGATTTTCAGAGATCTATACTCCAGGGAAAGAAATATCTATTGATGAGTCTTTGGTGCTGTTCAAGGGCCGTTTGGTTTTTAGGCAGTACATTCCTAGCAAGAGGGCACGCTATGGAATTAAGCTGTATATGTTGTCTGAGAGTAGGACAGGATATGTTTTTAATTTGCGTGTGTACACTGGTAGGGATTCCACTATTGACCCCCTGGTTGTCCGTCCACTTTAGTAGGAGTTTCAGAGAAAATTGTGTGGGAACTTGCTAGAGGACTGTTTAACAGAGGCCACCATTTGTACCTTGATAACTTCTACACTGCTGTGCAATTGTTTAAGGAATTGTTCAAAGTGGACACTTTTGCTTGTGGCACAATCCGCTCTAACCGTAAAGGTTATCCAAAAGAGCTTGTTTGCAAAAAACTTCAGAGGGGACAGTGCAGTGCCTTGCGTAGTGAGGAACTGCTAGCTGTGAAATTTGTGGACAGGAGGGATGTGTACATGCTGACTACCATCCACGATGAGAGTACTTCACCTGTGGCTGTTTGGGGTCAGATTGCTGAAGTGCGCAAACCTGTGTGCATTTTAGACTACAATAAGCACATGGGTGGTGTTGATAGAGTAGATCAGAGGTTGGAACCTTACACTGCTATTCGTAAGTCTTACATTTGGTATAAGAAGTTGGCCATCCATCTCTTCAATTTAGCAACTTTCAATGCTTTTGTTGTGTTCAAGGAGTGTTCTCCTGCGTCAAAGTTGACTTTTGTTCAGTTTCAGGAGTCTGTCATAGGCAGCCTTGTTGTTGTGGAACAGGCAAGTGTTCCTAGAGTTGGAGTGGTGGAGGATGTGGCTCGATTGAAAGAGCACCACTTTCCTGATCACATTCCTCCTACACTCTCAAAAGACTTTCCCACTAGGAGATGTAGAGTCTGTTGGCGAAGAGGTACGCGGAAGGAGACTCGTATGTACTGCCCTGAGTGTCCTTCTAACCCTGGGCTGTGTGTGCCTGCTTGTTATAGAGCGTACCACAAGCAAAAGAATTATTGGGAGCAACCATGAGTGGTAAAGTGAACTGCCTGGTCTGTAATGTTTAAGAATTGTTGTTCTGTTTCAAGGTTGGCATTAGTGCAATGTTTCTGACTTTGTGTTAGTAGATTTGTATCTATTTGCAATTTGTTTGTGTTTTCTTTTTTGTATAAAAAAATCCTAAATGTGATGGTGGTGTGTGTAGGCTGGTGCTTGGCTGGTGGTGTGCGTGGAGTGGCGCTTGGCTGGCGGTGTGCGGGGAGTGGCTCTTGGCTGGCGGTGTGCGTGGGTGGCGCTAGGCTGGCGGTGTGCGTGGAGTGGCGCTAGGCTGGCGGTGTGCGTGGAGTGGCGCTAGGCTGGCGGTGTGCGTGGAGTGGCGCTTGGCTGGCGGTGTGCGTGGGTGGCGCTTGGCTGGCGGTGTGCGTGGACTGGCGCTCGGCTGGCAGTGTGTGAGTAGTGACTTGCTGCTGGTCACTACACACACTGCTAGCCGAGCGACACTCCACGCAATCCATCAGCTTGTGTGGTTGCAGTGTTAGGAATGTGGGCGTGTGAAAGTGATGGGCCCTTGAATGGCGCTGTCTGCTGGTGTGAGTGTTGTAATGTGATGGGCCCGCGGCTGGTGGTGTGAATGGTTTTGTATTTGTCACACGTATGAAAGGTGTATGAATGGCCTGTAAAGCGGTTGGGGCCTTGACGTGGCTTTACAGCTCACGAGCTGCGAGTCACTGGTTCCGTTTTTGTCCTTTCAATTATTGACAGTGCATTTCATTTTTGTGAAATCTCTTGTTAATAAAATTGTATATACTGAACCATCACTTGCCCTCGTGCCAAATCCAACCAGTATGTGTGTGTGCTTGAGGAATAGATGGCTGTGCAGTAATCTTTGTCTTTTTAGTCTGTCTGCCAAGGTGTACATTCCGTCTAAGAATAACCTACCAACTGTAGATATTGTCGTAAACGAAACACCCATGGGAGTACATGGTGATATCTCTCTTGTGGATCCCAACAAGTTATGGTACCCACAATGTCCTGCAAACCTCAAAATGTCTGTCACATTTTCCTTGCAATATTGTGCCAAAATTTTCACGCTGCAGAAATAAACAACACATTATCTCATTATGACCTGGTTTTGCAAGGGGGTCACCTGGGTTTTTGGCCCGGGGCTCGGCGGCCACATAGGGAAACCTACCAAACCCACACATTTCTGAAAAGTAGACACCCGGGGGCTTCCAGGGAGGTATGGCTTGCATGGATCCCCCAACGTTTCCTTACCCAGAATCCCCTGCAAACCTCACTTTTAGCTGAAAAAATCACTTTTTTCACACATTTTTGTGTGGGAAAGTGTGGCATCACTGGCCTCACACAAATTTCCTACCACCCAGCGTTCCCCCAGGTCTCCCGATAAAAATGGTGCCTCACTTGTGTGGGAGGCCCAAGTACCCGCGACAGGCAAGGGCCCACAACGTAGTGAGGCGACCTCAAAATGGCCTTTCACAAAACCACCTGGTTTTGCAAGGGAAGTCACCTGGGTTTTGGCCCTGTGCTCGGCGGCCATCTAGGGAAACCTACCAAACCCACACATTTCTGAAAAGTAGACACCCGGGGGCTTCCAGGGAGGTATGGCTTGAGTGGATCCCCCAACGTTTCCTTACCCAGAATCCCCTGCAAACCTCACTTTTAGCTGAAAAAATCACCTTTTTCACACATTTCTGTGTGGGAAAGTGTGGCATCACTGGCCTCACACAAATTTCCTACCACCGAGCGTTCCCCCAGGTCTCCCGATAAAAATGGTGCCTCACTTGTGTGGGAGGCCCAAGTACCCGCGACAGGCAAGGGCCCACAACGTAGTGAGGCGACCTCAAAATGGCCTTTCACAAAACCACCTGGTTTTGCAAGGGAGTCACCTGGGTTTTGGCCCAGTGCTCGGCGGCCATCTAGGGAAACCTACCAAACCCACACATTTCTGAAAGGTAGACACCCGGGGGCTTCCAGGGAGGTATGGCTTGCGTGGATCCCCCAACGTTTCCTTACCCAGAATCCCCTGCAAACCTCACTTTTAGCTGAAAAAATCACTTTTTTCACACATTTTTGTGTGGGAAAGTGTGGCATCACTGGCCTCACACAAATTTCCTACCACCCAGCGTTCCCCAGGTCTCCCGATAAAAATGGTGCCTCACTTGTGTGGGAGGCCCAAGTACCCGCGTCAGGCAAGGGCCCACAGCGTAGTGAGGCGACCTCAAAATGGCCTTTCACAAAACCACCTGGTTTTGCAAGGGGGAGTCAAATGGGTTTTTGGCTCTGTGCTCGGCGGCCATCTAGGGAAACCTACCAAACCCACACATTTCTGAAACGTAGACACCCGGGGGCTTCCAGGGAGGTATGGCTTGCGTGGATCCCCCAACGTTTCCTTACCCAGAATCCCCTGCAAACCTCACTTTTAGCTGAAAAAATCACTTTTTCAAACATTTTTGTGTGGGAAAGTGTGGCATCACTGGCCTCACACAAATTTCCTACCACCCAGCGTTTCCCCAGGTCTCCCGATAAAAATGGTGCCTCACTTGTGTGGGAGGCCCAAGTACCAGCGTCAGGCAAGGGCCCACAACGTAGTGAGGCGACCTCAAAATGGCCTTTCACAAAACCACCTGGTTTTGCAAGGGAGTCACCTGGGTTTTGGCTCTGTGCTCGGCGGCCATCTAGGAAACCTACCAAACCCACACATTTCTGAAAAGTAGACACCCGGGGCTTCCAGGGAGGTATGGCTTGCGTGGATCCCCCAACGTTTCCTTACCCAGAATCCCCTGCAAACCTCACTTTTAGCTGAAAAAATCACTTTTTCACACATTTTTGTGTGGGAAAGTGTGGCATCACTGGCCTCACACAAATTTCCTACCACCCAGCGTTCCCCCAGGTCTCCCGATAAAAATGGTGCCTCACTTGTGTGGGAGGCCCAAGTACCCGCGACAGGCAAGGGCCCAAAACATTTTTTGATAGGCAATGTTGATGTTGCCTCAAAACGTTTTGTGTCCTTGCCTGTCGCGGTACTGGGCCTCCCACACAAGTGAGGCACCATTTTATCGGGAGACCTGGGGAACGCTGGGTGGTAGGAAATTTGTGTGAGGCCAGTGATGCCACACTTCCCACACAAAATGTGTGAAAAAGTGATTTTTCAGCTAAAATTGAGGTTTGCAAGGGATTCTGGGTAAGGAAACGTTGGGAGATCCACGCAAGCCTACCTCCCTGGAAGCCCCGGTGTCTACTTTTCAGAAATGTGTGGGCTTGGTAGGTTTCCCTAGATGGCCGCTGAGCTGCAGACAAAACCCAGGTGACTCCTTGCAAAACCAGGTGGTTTTGAGATAGGCAATTTTGAGGTCGCCTCACTACGTTGCGGGCCCTGCCTGTCGCGAGTACTTGGGCCTCCCACACAAGTGAGGCACCATTCTATCGGGAGACCTGGAGAACGCTGGGTGGTAGGAAATTTGTGTGAGGCCAGTGATGCCACACTTTCCCACACACAAATGTGTGAAAAAGTGATTTTTTCAGCTAAAATTGAGGTTTGCAAGGGATTCTGGGTAAGGAAACGTTGGGGGATCCATGCAAGCCATACCTCCTGGAAGCCCCGAGTGTCTACTTTTCAGAAAGTGTGGGTTTGGTAGGTTTCCCTAGATGGCCGCCGAGCACAGGGCCAAAACCCAGGTGACCCCCTTGCAAAACCAGGTGGTTTGTGAAGGCCATTTTGAGGTCGCCTCACTACGTTGTGGGCCCTTGCCTGTCGCAGTACTTGGGCCTCCCACACAGGGAGGCACCATTTTATCGGGAGACCTGGGGAACGCTGGGTGGTAGGAAATTTGTGTGAGGCCAGTGATGCCACACTTTCCCACACAAATGTGTGAAAAAGTGATTTTTCAGCTAAAATTGAGGTTTGCAGGGATTCTGGGTAAGGAAACGTTGGGGGATCCACGCAAGCCATACCTCCCTGGAAGCCCCCGAGTGTCTACTTTTCAGAAATGTGTGGGTTTGGTAGGTTTCCTAGATGGCCGCCGAGCACGGCCAAAACTCAGGTGACCCCTTGCAAAACCAGGTGGTTTGAGATAGGCAATTTTGAGGTCGCCTCACTACGTTGTGAGCCCTTGCCTGTCGCAGGTACTTGGGCCTCCCACACAAGTGAGGCACCATTTTATCGGGAGACCTGGGGAACGCTGGGTGGTAGGAAATTTGTGTGAGGCCAGTGATGCCACACTTTCCACACACAAATGTGTGAAAAAGTGATTTTTCAGCTAAAATTGAGGTTTGCAGGGGATTCTGGGTAAGGAAACGTTGGGGGATCCACGCAAGCCATACCTCCTGGAAGCCCCGGGTGTCTACTTTTCAGAAATGTGTGGGTTTGGTAGGTTTCCTAGATGGCCACCGAGCACGGGGCCAAAACCCAGGTGACCCCTTGCAAAACCAGGTGGTTTTGAGATAGGCAATTTTGAGGTCGCCTCACTACGTTGTGGGCCCTTGCCTGTCGCGGTACTTGGGCCTCCCACACAAGTGAGGCACCATTTTTATCGGGAGACCTGGGGAACGCTGGGTGGTAGGAAATTTGTGTGAGGCCAGTGATGCCACACTTTCCCACACACAAATGTGTGAAAAAGTGATTTTTCAGCTAAAATTGAGGTTTGCAGGGGATTCTGGGTAAGGAAACGTTGGGGATCCACGCAAGCCATACCTCCCTGGAAGCCCCGGTGTCTACTTTTCAGAAATGTGTGTGTTGCTAGGTTTCCCTAGGTGCCGGCAGAGGTAGGGTTCAAAAACTACAGCTAGGCACTTTGCCAAAAAGGGTCATTTTTCACTGCGAAATTGAGGTGTGACCGCGTTGCGTTTTGTGCCGTTTCCTGTCACAGGCACTAGGCCGACCCACACAAGTGAGGTACCATTTTTCTCGTAAGACTTTGGGGAACGCGGGGTGGGTGGAAATTTGTGGATCCACGCAGATTCCAGAACTTTCCACCACAGAAATGTGGGGAAAATGTGGTTTTTTTGACAATTTTTATGTTTGCAAGGGATTCTGGGTAACAGAACCTGGTGGCAGGCAGTCAAGTCACCCCATCCTGGATTCCCCTGGGTGTCTAGTTTTCAAAAATGTATAGGTTTGCTAGGTTTCCCTAGGTGCCGGCAGAGCTAGGGTTCAAAAACTACAGCTAGGCACTTTGCCAAAAAGGGTCATTTTTCACTGCGAAATTGAGGTGTGACCGCGTTGCGTTTTGCGCCGTTTCCTGTCGCAGGCACTAGGCCGACCCACACAAGTGAGGTACCATTTTTCTCGTAAGACTTTGGGGAACGCGGGGTGGGTGGAAATTTGTGGATCCACGCAGATTCCAGAACTTTCCACCACAGAAATGTGTGGAAAATTTGTTTTTTGGACAATTTTTTATGTTTGCAAGGGATTCTGGGTAACAGAACCTGGTGGGAGGCAGTCAAGTCACCCCATCCTGGATTCCCCTGGGTGTCTAGTTTTCAAAAATGTATAGGTTTGCTAGGTTTCCCTAGGTGCCGGCAGAGGTAGGGTTCAAAAACTACAGCTAGGCACTTTGCCAAAAAAGGGTCATTTTTCACTGCGAAATTGAGGTGTGACCACGTTGCGTTTTGCGCCGTTTCCTGTCGCAGGCACTAGGCCGACCCACACAAGTGAGGTACCATTTTTCTCGTAAGACTTTGGGGAACGCGGGGTGGGTGGAAATTTGTGGATCCACGCAGAGTCCAGAACTTTCCACCACAGAAATATGGGGAAAATGTGTTTTTTTGACAATTTTTTATGTTTGCAAGGGATTCTGGGTAACAGAACCTGGTGGGAGGCAGTCAAGTCACCCCATCCTGGATTCCCCTGGGTGTCTAGTTTTCAAAAATGTATAGGTTTGCTAGGTTTCCCTAGGTGCCGGCAGAGGTAGGGTTAAAAAACTACAGCTAGGCACTTTGCCAAAAAAGGGTCATTTTTCACTGCGAAATTGAGGTGTGACCGCGTTGCGTTTTGCGCCGTTTCCTGTTGCAGGCACTAGGCCGACCCACACAAGTGAGGTACCATTTTTCTCGTAAGACTTTGGGGAACGCGGGGTGGGTGGAAATTTGTGGATCCACGCAGATTCCAGAACTTTCCACCACAGAAATGTGTGGAAAATGTGTTTTTTTGGACAATTTTTTATGTTTGCAAGGGATTCTGGGTAACAGAACCTGGTGGCAGGCAGTCAAGTCACCCCATACTGGATTCCCCTGGGTGTCTAGTTTTCAAAAATGTATAGGTTTGCTAGGTTTCCCTAGGTGCCGGCAGAGGTAGGGTTCAAAAACTACAGCAAGGCACTTTGCCAAAAAGGGTCATTTTTCACTGCGAAATTGAGGTGTGACCACGTTGCGTTTTGCGCCGTTTCCTGTCGCAGGCACTAGGCCGACCCACACAAGTGAGGTACCATTTTTCTCGTAAGACTTTGGGGAACGCGGGGTGGGTGGAAATTTGTGGATCCACGCAGATTCCAGAACTTTCCACCACAGAAATGTGGGGAAAATGTGTTTTTTTGGACAATTTTTTATGTTTGCAAGGGATTCTGGGTAACAGAACCTGGTGGGAGGCAGTCAAGTCACCCCATCCTGGATTCCCCTGGGTGTCTAGTTTTCAAAAATGTATAGGTTTGCTAGGTTTCCCTAGGTGCCGGCAGAGCTAGGGTTCAAAAACTACAGCTAGGCACTTTGCCAAAAAAGGGTCATTTTTCACTGCGAAATTGAGGTGTGACCACGTTGCGTTTTGCGCCGTTTCCTGTCGCAGGCACTAGGCCGACCCACACAAGTGAGGTACCATTTTTCTCGTAAGACTTTGGGGAACGCGGGGTGGGTGGAAATTTGTGGATCCACGCAGATTCCAGAACTTTCCACCACAGAAATGTGGGGAAAATGTGGTTTTTGGACAATTTTTTATGTTTGCAAGGGATTCTGGGTAACAGAACCTGGTGGGAGGCAGTCAAGTCACCCCATCCTGGATTCCCCTGGGTGTCTAGTTTTCAAAAATGTATAGGTTTGCTAGGTTTCCCTAGGTGCCGGCAGAGCTAGGGTTAAAAAACTACAGCTAGGCACTTTGCCAAAAAAGGGTCATTTTTCACTGCGAAATTGAGGTGTGACCACGTTGCGTTTTGCGCCGTTTCCTGTCGTAGGCACTAGGCCGACCCACACAAGTGAGGTACCATTTTTCTGGTAAGACTTTGGGGGACGCGGGGTGGGTGGAAATTTGTGGATCCACGCAGATTCCAGAACTTTCCACCACAGAAATGTGGGGAAAATGTGTTTTTTTGACAATTTTTTATGTTTGCAAGGGATTCTGGGTAACAGAACCTGGTGGGAGGCAGTCAAGTCACCCCATCCTGGATTCCCCTGGGTGTCTAGTTTTCAAAAATGTATAGGTTTGCTAGGTTTCCCTAGGTGCCGGCAGAGGTAGGGTTCAAAAACTACAGCTAGGCACTTTGCCAAAAAAGGGTCATTTTTCACTGCGAAATTGAGGTGTGACCACGTTGCGTTTTGCGCCGTTTCCTGTCGCAGGCACTAGGCCGACCCACACAAGTGAGGTACCATTTTTCTCGTAAGACTTTGGGGAACGCGGGGTGGGTGGAAATTTGTGGATCCACGCAGATTCCAGAACTTTCCACCACAGAAATGTGGGGAAAATGTGTTTTTTTGACAATTTTTTATGTTTGCAAGGGATTCTGGGTAACAGAACCTGGTGGGAGGCAGTCAAGTCACCCCATCCTGGATTCCCCTGGGTGTCTAGTTTTCAAAAATGTATAGGTTTGCTAGGTTTCCCTAGGTGCCGGCAGAGGTAGGGTTCAAAAACTACAGCTAGGCACTTTGCCAAAAAAGGGTCATTTTTCACTGCGAAATTGAGGTGTGACCGCGTAGCGTTTGCACCGTTTCCTGTCGCAGGCACTAGGCCGACCCACACAAGTGAGGTACCATTTTTCTCGTAAGACTTTGGGGAACGCGGGGTGGGTGGAAATTTGTGGATCCACGCAGATTCCAGAACTTTCCACCACAGAAATGTGGGGAAAATGTGTTTTTTTGACAATTTTTTATGTTTGCAAGGGATTCTGGGTAACAGAACCTGGTGGGAGGCAGTCAAGTCACCCCATCCTGGATTCCCCTGGGTGTCTAGTTTTCAAAAATGTATAGGTTTGCTAAGTTTCCCTAGGTGCCGGCAGAGCTAGGGTTCAAAAACTACAGCTAGGCACTTTGCCAAAAAAGGGTCATTTTTCACTGCGAAATTGAGGTGTGACCGCGTTGCGTTTTGCGCCGTTTCCTGTCGCAGGCACTAGGCCGACCCACACAAGTGAGATACCATTTTTCTCGTAACACTTTGGGGAACGCGGGGTGGGTGGAAATTTGTGGATCCACACAGATTCCAGAACTTTCCACCACAGAAATGTGGGGAAAATGTGGTTTTTTTGACAATTTTTTATGTTTGCAAGGGATTCTGGGTAACAGAACCTGGTGAGAGGCAGTCAAGTCACCCCATCCTGGATTCCCCTGGGTGTCTAGTTTTCAAAAATGTATAGGTTTGCTAGGTTTCCCTAGGTGCCGGCAGAGCTAGGGTTCAAAAACTACAGCTAGGCACTTTGCCAAAAAAGGGTCATTTTTCACTGCGAAATTGAGGTGTGACCATGTTGCGTTTTGCGCCGTTTCCTGTCGCAGGCACTAGGCCGACCCACACAAGTGAGATACCATTTTTCTCGTAACACTTTGGGGAACGCGGGGTGGGTGGAAATTTGTGGATCCACGCAGATTCCAGAACTTTCCACCACAGAAATGTGGGGAAAATGTGGTTTTTTGACAATTTTTTATGTTTGCAAGGGATTCTGGGTAACAGAACCTGGTGGGAGGCAGTCAAGTCACCCCATCCTGGATTCCCCTGGGTGTCTAGTTTTCAAAAATGTATAGGTTTGCTAGGTTTCCCTAGGTGCCGGCAGAGCTAGGGTTCAAAAACTACACCTAGGCACTTTGCAAAAAAAGGGTAATTTTTCATTGTGAAAATGTGGTACGTCCACGTTGCATTTTGCGCCATTTCCTGTTGTGGGCACAAGGGCTACCCACACAAGTGAGGTACCATTTTTATCGGGAGACTTAGGGTAACACAGAATTGTAGAGCAACTGTTATTACCTATTGACTTTCGATGCATTTCTGCCTTCCAAATGAAAGACAATGTGTAAAAAATAAGTCATTTTGAAAAATGACCTATAATTCTCATGCTAGTATGGGTACTCCCAATTTCGGAAATGTGCAAATATCTACTGTTTCTAAAATCTACATTTTGTTCCCATTTCAGAAATACATAGGTGTCTTTCATAACAATTTTTCCATGTATACATTTTCCCAAAATAATTGCTATATACCCGGTACTTAAAAAAAAATCATTGCAAGATGTTGCTCAATTATTGGCTCTGGGTTCGTCGGGTTCTTGGTGAACCTACAAGTCCTATATATCCCCACAACCAGAAAGGTCCAGCGGATATAACGGTATATTGCCTTCAAATAGCTGTCATAATTAGAAGAAGTTACAGGTGAAAACGTTGACACAAATGGCTGTTTTTTTCAACTAATTTTCAATTTTTCCTTTATTTAACTGTTAGTTTCTATAAGGAAAACTTTAAGGATCTACACAAATGACCCCTTGCTGAATTCAGAATTTTGTCTACTTTTCATAAATGTATGGCTTTCCAGGATCCATTATTGGTTTCATACCCATTTCTACCATTAACTGGAAGGAGGTTGAAAGCACAAAAAATAGCAAAAATAGGCTATGTCCCAGAAAAATGCCAAAACTGTGTAAAGAAAGTTGGTTTTCTGACAAAAGTCTGCTTGTCCCTGAAAGCTGGGAAGATGGTGATTTCATCCCCACAACCCCTTTTTGATGCCATTTGCAGGGAAAAATCAAGACGCTTTCATCTGTAGCCCTTTTTTTGCCTTTTTCCAAAAAAAACCAAAATTTAGCTGTATTTTGACTAATTTCTGGGTCCCCTCCAGGGGAATCCACAAACCCTGGGTACCTTTACAATCCCCATGATGTTAGAAAAAAAGGACGCAAATTTGGCATGGATACCTTATGTGGTCAAAAAGTTACAGGGGCCTAAGCGAGCACTACCCCAAATAGCCAAAAAAAGGCTTAGCACAGGAGGGGAAAAGGCCTAGCAGCGAAGGGGTTAATACTATGAAAGTTGTTTTGTTGTATTCTTATGATAACTATCTTTTTTACTTTTTTTTTATTTACAAAAAAGGGTCACACACCGTATGCGAACTTACACGATGGGTGCGTGGATCCGGTATACGAATCTCAATTTCAAAAACACATTTAGAACGAATTAATATATGTTTTAGACGTAGAGGTTTATTACTAACTACATAAAAATAGTAATAAAGGTGTTTTAAATTTGTTTGCAAATGTTTTTTACAGATTTCTGTGAAAGCGATGGTATCGCTTACGAAACGCAGTTCTACGCCTTGGGTGCGCGAACCCTGCCGGCACGTATTTCCGGGTTCACATAGGAGACGCGACTCCAGCGTAGTTCCAAAAGAATGAAATATCACTATGGAAACTTTAAATATCAGTTTTGCTTAAAGACTTTCACTAATATACTTTACAAAACAATTTATAAACAGGAATTTATACTTTAGAATTAAGTGTTTCAGATTTTACGGGTGCGCGACGTATACGCATACGCGAATCCATCTCACATGGAAAGAAAGCTTTTCATTCTGTTAGAGGGAGGATCCAACACCTGTTTTATTCCTCTTATTTTGGGTGTGTCTTCCTGTCAGGACATCTTTTTTGTAGGCTCTTGCAATTGCTTTTTTTTTTGGTGGTTTTTGAATTCTTTATTGCTATGGCATCCAGTCATCCAGAAGAAGATCTGCTGGAAGATCCTGAAGAAGTTGAGGAGCCTGTCAAAAAACGAAAAGAGAGCATAGTTTGGGCTTTTATTTCAGTGCCTGAGGGGGAGAAAAAAGTGAATGTAAGAAAAGTTACATGCACTCTGTGCCAAAGAGTGCTTTCACGAGGATCTGAAAAAAAAAATTTGTGTGGCACCTCGTCAATGAAAAAGCATCTTGAAACAATGCATCCAAATCGATTGGCCAAAGAAGTGATGGCGCGTCAAAAAAGTGAGCAAGCTGCCCAGGCTGATCCTAATGAACCATCGACATTGGGTGCAGCAGTTCCACCTACACCTCAGCCGCACATCTTTCCTGAGCTAGCAGATGCTAGCAGAAACTGCAGGAAATGCCAAGCTAACCTTTGTGTTGGAGAGCAATGCATTCATGCAATTATTAACACCATAAAAACACACGTGTTAATTTTTTTTTCAGTTTGACAATCTTGTCTTTCTTTGTTTTTCCGGACTAGTCATGTTGGACTCTTCAAGTTTTTTTTGTTTAAAAAAAAAAAAAGTCAAAAACACCCCAAAAAAAATGTGTTTGAAAATACAAAAAAATTCTAAAATAGTTTAAAAAAAAAAAAAGGTTCTTACGGAACCACCTATACTGGTTAAAAATAGAAAAATTGTATGTAGTAAAACTGATTGCTTGGATAAATGTGTGTGTGGATGAATGTATGAATAGTGTATGGATTAGTGGAGGAGTGCATGGGTAATGCATGAATAAATGTTTGACTGCAAGAGTACTGCCTGAGTGATTGCATGAGAGTACGGGTAGTTCCTGGATGATTGCATTAGTGCAAGTGTAATATCTGGGTGCTTAGTTCAGTGCATGGGTAGCGCCTAAGTGAAAGAATGAGTGCAAGGTCAAAGCCTGGGTCATTGTATACGTTTGTGGGTAGTGTCTGATAGAATGGATAAGTGTATGGGTAATGCCTGAGTGAATGGTTGACTACAAGAGTAGTACATGAGCGATTGTATGACTACATGCGTAGTGCCTGCATGATTGCATGAGTGCAGGGGTACTGCCTGGGTGATTGCGGGAGTGAATGGGTAGTACCAGAGTGCATGGATGAGTGCATCGGTAGTGTCTGAGTGAATGGATGAGTGCAAGAGAAATGCCTGGATAATTGGATGTGTGCATGGATAGTGCCTGATAGAATGGTTGAGTGGTGCAAGAGTAGTGCCTAAGTGATTTCATGAGTGCATGGACAGCGCCTGAGTGATTACATAAGTGCAGGGGTACTGCCTGGGTGATGTTATGAGTGCAGGGGTACTGCGTGGTGATTGGAGGAGTGCATGGGTAGTACCAAAGTACTTGCATGAGTACATGGGTAGTGTGTTAGTGATTGCATGAGTGCAGGGATAGGGCCTGGATGATTGGATGAGTGTACGGGTACTGCGTGAGTGAATGGATGAGTGCAAGAGTAATGCCTGAATGATTGGATGAGTGTATGGGAAGTACCTAAGCAAAAGTGTTAGTGCAAGAGTAATGCCTGTATAATTGGATGAGTGCATGGATAGTGCCCGAGTGAATGGTTGAGTTGTGCAAAAGTAATGCCTAAGTCATTTCATGAGTGCATGGACAGTGCCTGAGTGATTACATAAGTGCAGGGGTGCTGCCTGGCAGATTGGCAGAGTGCATGGGTAGTACCAGAGTGCATGGATGAGTGCATGGGTAGTGTTGGAGGGAATGGATAAATGTATGAGTAGTGCCTGGGTGATTGTATGAGTACATGTGTAGTGCGTTGGTGATTGCATAAGTGCATGGGTAGTGTCTGGGTGATTGTATGAGTGCATAGGTTTTGGGTTATCCTATTACTGCAAAAGATGTGCTACAGAGATTAGATGACAGCATGGATAGTCTTTTTCTGAAAGGATGACTACCTGGCTGACGATATCAGCAACATGATGAAAGTTTTTAAATAGTGTAAAGGATCAACATTATTTTTATTAGAAATAAATAACATATAAATGAACTTTAAACATTGTTTCACGTTAACATGCATATTATGTTATGTATTCTTACCTTTTTAAGTAATTTAGATATGACTCTGTGGAACTATTTTAGAGTAGTATTGTTGTAAACAGAATTAAAACTCTTTTCAAACTTCACCATTACCGCCTGTAAACAAGAAGAAGAAAAACTGTTATGTAATGTAATGTATTACAGAAATTATATTTTTAAGGACACAACTTAATTTTAGAATTACATAACATTTTCATTTTCCCTTTTTTGCTGTTCTCAGATTCTACTGAACTTCACCATACACAGTGACTTCAACGTAGTATCATCATTGAACAGCGGGGAAAAAAACAAACAATGAGATTGTAAAAAAAAAAAAATCTGCGCAGACCATTATTGTCAATATGTGTAGCTATGTGTTTACCTATTTACAGTTTCTTAATTACGTCCTTCTTGTACATTAAGTCTATTATTTCTCTCAACTACATTTGCTGAAATATACACTCTCATTTGCATCTGGTACAATATAGACAACAAATATATAAACTATTTGCTTTTAAACACAATTTTCCAAATGCAATATCAATTAGCACTAATAATAATCTAAACACTAATTATAAACAGTAATTGTTTCAATGCTGTCTACTTTCTGTTCACATGTTCCCAATAGGCCGAATGATGTATTCAAAACTTTGGCTTCAAAAATATCAAATAAGAATTTGGTAATTCATAAGGCAACCTAGATTTGAATTCCAAATGGGCATCATTGCAATGTGTCTATCCTTTTTTACACTTTAAATACACAATATAGCATCCAGATGTTGTAGTTGGTCCAACATGGAAAATAATAGCCACTGCTATAAAAGTTATTCCTGAAATAGATATTTGACTTGCAACAATATGTTTAATTTTCGTTTCCAATTTTCTTCTATTTGCTCTACAACGTTGAAACATTAAAATGAGATATTTTCCACATCTTTCTATATGTAATGTAGACAACATCTCTGATCTACAATGTGAACATTGCATGTCTGATTGGCTGTTTTAATCAATTTGTTAAAAGGTACTGATTTGCAGTCTGGTATTGCAAAGTATATGAATCGTTCTGTTTGTATTTCAGTGATGGTAGTAAATGAACACTCTTCACATTTATGATCCCATCTGTAACTAAGTCGAAATAAGTTTTCAATCTGTATTCCTTCATGTTCTAACACTCCAAGCTTAAGCATTAAAACTTCTTGTGCACCTTGTTGTACATTAAGAGTAAATGTCACTGAAACAGTACATATATCCAAAAGATGCCGAACGCCAGAAGCAGTATGGATTTTACTTCTGTCAGTTATTAACTATTGAAATACATGATGTAATAAAGAACAAAATCTTTTCCCATGATTTCACAATGAAGCTCTTCTAGATAAAACACAACATTCAGAATCACATTAGCATAGCAGTTGATACCTGAACTATTTTCCAACTGGTATCCTACAATCTCATCAACAGTTTCCATTTTCTTTTTCTTTATGCCTTCAAGTTTCTCTTCATTTCTTTTCTTTATTTCAACCTCAATTCCATCTTTGACATATTTCTGTTTTGGACAGACTATACGTTTCTCATATAGGGGATATTCACCTAAATCAGGAGCACAAAGTCTTCTTAAACGATTATACTCTCTTACACAATTTGCATCAGCACTAACCTTTTTTTCACCGAAATCTATCAAATACAAACCACATAATGTTCTTACTCAAGATAATGCAACATATGCCATTCCCTCTTTGAACACTGTACTTCCGATATTTACAAAAGCACTGTCTGTACTTAAACCTTGAGATTTCTGAATAGTTACTGCATCTGTTAAAGACAGAGGAAACTGTTTTCTGTGAACATAGAAGTCTTTTACAAGCAAAAAACGTACAGCACAACGCCCAATCTGTCTTACCTCTTTAATCTGATCAAATTTTATCTTCAAAAATTCTATTCCATCTCTGTTCTGAAAATTAACAAAATCAACAACATTTCCCCTTGCTCCATTTACTAAACCTTCTTCTACATTCAAATTATGCCGTAAAATTACCCAACAGTTGATACATACATGTAAAGTCTTTTCTAAGCCTGCGGTTTTAGATACAGACTTTTCCAAATAATACAATTCAGACTGTGGTTTTCCTGTGAGAAGAATAGTCACTCCTTGGTGTTCAATTTTATCAATAGCTTCAATTCCCACCATTTGTTGTTTTTCCAGTTTTAAAATGTCTTGATTAAATATACAACACTCTTCCAGTGTAGGCATTAGGCAAACTATAGACTTCTTTTTTTCAAGCTTATTGTACATTTCAGCCGCTGTGCTTCCAGTTGTAAACAAGTTCCTTAGTAGCAGACTTTCTAAAGCTTGTTTACCATGTTTTGTCAATACATCAATACTTATACCTTGAAGAATATTTCCATAATGTTCATCACTTGCTTGTCGCATATTCTTAAAAGGTTCTTTATATTCAAAATGTGACCAAATGTTTACATTTCCAATACTTCCCAAGGGTTTCTTAGTGTCTTCATGGACAAGTGTTTTAAAAACAGGTTGTCGGGGGCGTGGCCAAGATGGCGGCAGAGTAGCACCGTTTCTCTGGGGCTCCGCTCGCCGAGGCCGAAATAAGGCGTCAAATTGCAGTTTTGAGACCCCTGAAGCAGCTCCACAGAGGTCTCAGGGGGCCCTAACCGTCGGAAGCCAGTGCTGGTCCGAGTGAGACTCCTGATCCACGCTCTACGCGGCTGCGGCAATCTCAGTGCTGCGAGCGGCAGTGGAGAAGGAGAGAGCGCGGAGGCCGCCACGAGGAGCCCGCTGGAGGAGGAGGGGCGCAGAGACTGTGGTGCCCGCTGACATCGGCATCGCCGGAGCCCTGACGGTGCACAGAGGTGCGGAAACGCTGTGGTGAGATGCCTAAGCCGCTGGGAGTGCCAACTGGTAAAGAGCAGCGAGGAGGCCTCCTCGGGACCCGGGATCGCGGGGCGGCAGTCTCGAGGGAGGCCCGGTGCCAGGGCCGGGAGGCAGAAGCGCGATCCCTAGGGGACCCACACAAGAGGAGGCAGGCTGCGGGAGTCCCCCAGATCCGGAACACACCAGCGGCAGGCTCTGATAGCGGCACCAGGAGCTTGCTATCAGTGAGGGCATAGAGGTCGGTGCTACGACCGGTGGCCGTGCTTGGGATTGCATTTAGACGGTGAGCGCAGGATCAGCAACGCTCAGAGCAGTGGGTGCAGACGGAACCACCGGTGGATAGGCAAAGTGTGGCGGAGCGCGGAGCAGTGCCAGAGCAGCGGGGGAGACGTGATGTGAGGGGCGTCGGAAAGGCCTCGCCGAACACTGCCTGGGGAAAGTCCCACAGGCTGGCCTAGTGGTTCTGGGAGTCAGGGGACCGGACGACATACAGGCCGAGACGTTGGAGCGGTTCCCTAGTCCGGGTTCGATAGTTGCCTCAACGCGATGCAGGTAACCCCCTGTGGTTAGCCCCATACGGCAGACTCAGCCCTGACTCTCTACCTTACACCTACCAATACCGGGCGTCCCGGTCACACCCAGTTCTTCGCCAGCAGACAGGCCGGCTAGGCGGGAACCTAGGAACCCGTAACCCGGATCCAGTGCCGTGCTCCACTGTTGGGCCCTACCCTTTGCCAGGACCGGGGGTGCATCTTTTCAAGGAGGGAGTGGGCAACGGAGTGCGGACTCCTGTACCAAAGCCTTATTGGGACATACACCCACCTGGTGGATCAGCCATTTTGCTTGTACGACTAGGCCCAGACTTCGAGCCAGAAGCTATCACCCAGGAGTTTGAACGGCGTCCTGGGGAGTGTGGGGGACGGCGGGGGGACGGAGAGCTCCTGTGGTGGGTGTTCAGGTGTGGCCCCCGCCTGCCCCTTCAGGCAACGAGCCACAGTGTTCAGCGAGCAGTTCCTCACGACCACTACCTAGTAGGGGATTGGAGGGAACCTGGTCCCCTTCTGAACTTATCTCGTATGGAGGGTCCACTGGCCCACACTACACTAGACCACTGCAATGACTACGCCGCGGTCAAAGAAGGACGCAACAATTAAAGACCTTCTACAGAAACCTGGCGCGAAGAAAACAGGGGGTTCTGGCTCCGAGCATCAGGTGGCCCACCCTGTGAAGAAGGAGATGGAACCGGAAACTGGGAAAGCAGAAGACCCGATCACTAGGGGCTTCCTGGAGAAGCTGTTCAGTTCCCTCAAGGACGACTTTGCAGGCTTGCGGCAGGATGTGGCCTCCGACATCAAACAGCTGCGGACGGAGATCCAGGAAGTAGGCGATCGCGTGGAAGAAGAAATCACTGAACAAGACCGGGAGCTCATTGACCTTCGCAAGCGGAACAAGGAACTATACCTCAAGCTGGAAGATTTGGAAAACCGCTCGAGGCGCTCCAATATCCGCATCAAAGGCGTGACACTCCAAGCGGACGGTGGCAAATTGGAGGACTGGGTACTCCGCTTCTTTAGACATATAGCGCCTGACCTGCGAGATAAAGAAATAATTCTGGACCGCACCCATCGTGCCGGGAGACCGGCCTCCGGCCCAGGTCAACAACAGGACATTCTCACCTGTCTGCACTCATACCGGCAGAAGGAGATCATCATGGCAGCCACATGTGACCGGGCGACTGTGGAGTTTGAGGGGCTACAAGTGGGTGTCTTCCAGGATCTCTCGCCGCTTACTCTTCAGAGAAGCAAGGAGCTGAGGCCGGCCACAGCCTTCCTCGGGGAGCACGGAGTGCGCTACAGATGGGGGCATCCTTTCAGACTGTCTTTTGTATGGAATAAGGAGCTACAAGTGGTGCGCAATCTACATGAGGCGAAGGAGGTCATCGGGAGTGCACTGGTGGAGGCAGGAGGTTCGGGACCGGGAGGGACGGCGCATCTACTGGGAAGCCACCTAAACCCAACTGGGAAGCCACCTAAACCCAACTGGAGAAGAGGCCTCAGGAAAGGAAACAACATGAAGCCGTCGGAGGAAGAATGCCTGAAAGAAAGGGAAGCCCTTCTATGTCAGATACAAGATCGGGAGGGTACTGGTGACCCGGGCAGTGAGTGACCCCCGCGGCGGCAGACCCGGAACCCATAGATGGAGATGGTGGTCCAAACCCGGGAGCAAATGTATTCGGCCTTGGTGGGGGGAGCTCCACCTCCAGAGTGGTGATGACCGGCCGCCGGACACATGGACCCCTGCACGATAGTGCGAGGCATTGCCGTTGGACGGCGATTTGGTTGTTCATTTGTTCTCACTTGTTCTGCTCTTCTTCTCTCTTTTTTCCTCTCTTTCTTATCCTCATGAGCTCTGAGGTCCTCACACTGGCAAGTAGGGTAACACTTCGCTTTGGGAGCCCACCGGAAACATGCAGAGGTGAGGGTTGCCGTGTGTCCCACCTGCGGGGGCAGGGGAGTCATGGGAGGCAACACTACAACAAGGGCGTTCTCTGGCTGCACTTCTCCAGGGGGGAGCTACAGGACCTCTGGCCGAGCAGCTGTGCCCTACACCTCACCACTCATGGGACGCCCATTACACCCCAACTGCGGGGGATGCTTGGCACTGGGGAGAGGGAGGGAGGAGGGCGGGGGTTCTTCTTTTGATAGGCTCTTATGGGTGGGGGGGACCGAGAGGTGGCATGCCGGCAGGCTTGCTAATTTACACCCAGCGGGTACCAAGGCTCTTGCTCACGACATTACCCAATGACAGGCCTTAGGGTGGTTATCTTGAGCTTTAATGTACGGGGTCTTAACTCACCTGTTAAGAGAAGAGCGCTTCTTGCTTTGTTGAGAGATGCCAAATGTGATATATGTCTCTTACAAGAGACCCACCTCCTGCGCACTGACTGGAAACGACTCCGGTCAAAATGGTTCGACAGACAGTATTTCTCCTTGGGGGTGGGGAAGAAGGCTGGGGTGACTATCCTCTTTTCAACGCAATTCCAAGGTACGGTGATAGGGGTGCACGCCGATGTACCAGGTAGGCTGTTGGCACTGAGGGTTTCGATGGGCGCACACACATACACAGTAGTCTCCGCGTATAGTCCCAATGAGCAACAGGAAACCTTTCTACGGGACTCGTTGCACACAATCCTGGAGTCCCCGGACGAGGACTTGGTGATAGGGGGGGATTTCAATATGGTTCTGAACGCTCAATTAGACAGATAGGTTCTCCGGGTGGGGCATTCGGAATCCATTTCAGACTCGCTGCTACAGAGGTTGGGGAAGGTTGGACTCACAGACGCCTGGCGACACTGTTATCCAACAGCCCGGGAGTACACCTTTTTCTCCATGGCGCACCAAACGTAGGTGTGTATAGATCTATTTTGGACCTCACCTCGGGTCACGGCGGCTACGGCTAATGTGGCTATTGGGACGGCGGCACTTTCAGATCACTCCCCTATTGTCCTGACGCTACTCCTCCCTGGGGGAACCCCCCGACAGGGAACATGGAGACTGAACCATAAGCTGCTCACATACGATGCCAATATTGCTGAAATACGGGGCATTATTAAAGCATATCTGGCAGTGAATGATGTGGGCACGATCGATATAGCCATGGTATGGGATGCCCTAAAGGCATTCCTGAGGGGCTGCTTTATAGCCATTGTGTTGGGACTTAACAGGGAACGGAGAGCTAAGCGGGAGGACTTGGAAGACCAAATCAAGGAACTGGAGGGTGTCCATCGCCGCACGGGTGCAGTTCAAACGCGGAGGTTACTTACTAAGGAACAACTGCGGGCCCTTGATCTTGACCGCGCAGAATATGCCCTTCTACGCACCAAACAGCGTTACTATGAGGGGGGGAACAAAGCCGGGAAACTTCTGACACACGCACTCCGAGCCGAGACGGCGGCACATCGGATAGCTGAGATCAGGAACGACCAAGGGGAGACCCTGAGGTCGGATATGGACATGGCGGCCGAATTTGAGGCCTTTTATACTGCCCTCTAAACAGCGGAGTGTCTTGACCCGGCGGCAGCTGAGGTGTATACGCTCGAAGCTCTGGTGTCTCCTCTCCCGACCTCGGAGGCGGCTCACTTAGAGGTGGAGATCAGGTCCGAGGAAGTCTTTCGAGCTATCCAGGGACTCTCTCCCAGGAAAGCCCCAGGCGAGGACGACTTTTTGACCGACTTCTATAAAATATTTGCATCAGATCTTACCCCCCTCCTGACACGACTGTTTAACACATTTAGCGAGACTGGGAGGCTGGCCCCCTCGATGTCTATGGCCGAGGTGGCAGTGATCCCCAAACCTGGGAAAGACCCCCTGGAATGTGCATCGTATCGCCCCATTTCTCAATGTCGACCTGAAGATTTTTACGAGTGTTTTGGCGGCGAGGCTCGCCCCACACATGCAAGGTCTGGCTGACCCGGATCAATCGGGCTTTATCCCGGAACGTAACTGCAGTGACGGGGCTAGGCGTTTATGTCACCTCCTGGATAAGACACAGCACACACAGACCCCAGCTGTACTCCTATCGTTCGATGCCGAGAAGGCGTTTGATTGGGTCCATTGGCCCTATCTCCGTCAGGTGCTACGCCGATTTGGTATTGAGGAGCGATTTATGCGGTGGGTGAACTGTATATACCATAGCCCGCAGGCACGCATCAGAGTGAATGGAGTCGCCTCACTCCCTTTTCAGATCAGGCGGGGTACGAGGCAGGGGTGCCCACTCTCACCTCTTCTCTTTGCGCTCTATATGGAGCCATTTGCCGAATGAGTTAGACAGCTCCGTACCATCACCGGGCTCCGGATGGGAGATAGAGAACATAAGATTTTGCTTTATGCGGACGACATGGTGCTGTTTTTGACTCAACCGCTACTCTCTCTTCCTCCCCTTCTAGTAGAGATAGAGGCATTTAGCGTGGCTTCGGGTTTAAAATTAACCTGCGAAAGACACAGGCCCTCAGCTTAACACTGTCCAAAATAGACTAGCAACAGATAACGGCACAGTTCCCATTCTCCTGGGCCCCTAGTGGCATTACGTATTTGGGGATCCGGGTTTTCCCAACAGTTGATATGATTGCTCAGGTCAACTACTCGGAGCTCCTAACCAAGGTACGGAAAGAGCTGCTCAGCTGGAAGAAACACGTTCTCTCATGGCTGGGCAAGATCGCTGCAATCAAGATGACGATTTTACCCTGTATCCTATAAATAATGCAGACGCACCCACTTTGTTCACCCCCCAAAATATTGGCCCAGCTACAGCAGCTCGTTGATGGTTTTATATGGGGTGGGAAGAGGGCACGCATAGCTCGCCACCTAGCGTACTTGAGGCAGGAGGAGGGGGGACTTGGGGTCCCGCACTTGGGACGTTATTATGAGGCAGCGCAACTGCGCTTCATGGTGGAATGGTACCAACTGGAATCAGAAAAGCATTGGTGCTTTATCGATCGCGGGGTAGCTGGTATAGACATCTGGAAGGTCCCCTGGCTTCCCAAACGACACCGGCCACAGGGTGTGTATATTTCTCCGGTCTTGCGTCCCACCTTGCAGGCATGGGACAGGGTACAAGAGAGATGTGGGCTCTCGACTGTCATGTCCCCTTTGACCCCTTTTATAGGTAACCCGGACTTCCCTCCTGCTAATACAGGGACTGCATACTTGAAATGGCAGGAAGCCAATTGCAAACGCATAGGAGACCTTTTTGACTCACAGGGAGTTATGGACTTCCCCCAATTAGTATCGGGCTTTGGTACCCCCAAAGAAGCATATTGGCAATACTTGGCGTTGAGACATTGGGTTACCCAACCACATATACGTCCTCACGCAGGTCACCCCCTTACAAAGTTCGAACTCTTGTTCATCACCCGTACCTCAAATAAACATCTTTTATCAGATATCTACAACTCTCTGAACAGAGCTAAGAACCCCTCTAAATCCCCGGCGCAGGGCAGGTGGGAATCAGAAATGGAGCGGGAATTTTCCCCAAATGAATGGGCAGACATTATCCATAGGGCAAGGGTCTCATACTGTAGCACCACGGGCAAGGAAATGCTCTTGAAAATGGCACATTATTGGTACTATACCCGGCACGTATCGCCCGGTGGAAACCACACAGTGACGATCTCTGCTGGCGAAGGTGTGGGCAGGTAGGCACACTGACGCACATCCTGTGGCACTGTCCTAAGATACAAGCCATTTGGGACTCTATCCTATCTGATATAGATAACACATATCATACGGAACTCCCTCGATTTCCTAGTTACATCCTATTGGGTCTCCCCAACCCTCTTACATATCCCCTTAAGTCCTGTAGGGGCAGAGCGATTACCTTGGCCTTAGGGGCGGCTAAGCAAGTGATACTCTCCAGGTGGGGCACGGAAGACATCCCAACAAAGCTAGACTGGCTTCATCAAGTTTGGGAGGTGGTGGGGATGGAAAGGATCACTGCCGGGATTAACCGCACACTGCCCAAATTTGATAAGACTTGGGGATCCACCGTGGCCTATTTGTCCTCGGAGTTTGTAGAGCTCACATGCCCGAAGTAGTTATGGGTACTACGGTTCCCCACTACTCCCCCCGCCGATGAGCAACCCGCCCAGGACGAGGTGGTGCTACCTATTGGCTTGAACCCTACTTAGTCAAATAGTTCTTGGCACTGACTATCTATTTTCTATCACTCTGGTTTTCCTTTGCTTTCTTCTTCTTTCCCTCTCTTCTCTTCTGATCTCTTATAAGACACGTATAATTCTTGCCATTCCCCACCGGCCAATGGTTGTAGATGGGTGTTCTATTTAAATTGGTCAACTAAAACTGAAATAAAATGATTTAAACCATAAAACAGGTTGTCCTTTTACAGGAGTAAGTTGTAGTAGATCTCCGAATACAATTACATGTTTTCCTCCAAACAGAACATCGTAATCTGTTTTTAAAACCTGTTGCATTCTCTAGTGTACAAAGGCAGCATTAAGTTTGAGACCATGCCCACGTTATCAATGATTAGAAGTTTCATTTTCTTCAGTACTCTTGACACTTCATAACAAGCTTCTCCAGAGAGCTTCTGATATTCCAATTTATTATCATGTTCAACTGGTAGCATAAGTAATCGATGTAAAGTAATCCCTTTAATGTTGTGTGCTGCTAATCCAGTTGGAGCTGTTACAACACAAGATAAAGTGATTCTGTAGTTTTGTGTAGATAACTGGTCAAAACTATAATTAATAAACTTTTTCCTGCTCCAGCTTGACCACTGATGTACATTAGAAGAGGTTTAAATGATGAATATTGGCAATCTTATTTTTCATGCAGCAAACCATGTTATATCTGTTGTGTCACTTGTTGATATATTTCTTTTTGTTCGATGTTTAGTTGTTCTTTTAACTTTTCCAACTGGATAATATCCTGTTGTGCCTGTTGCATTGCAGTTTCTACTTCATCCATGGCTAATGCTGCTTCATTTCCGATAATTGGTTGTCCTAGTGGATCTTTTCTTAGTGCAGCCGAACTTTGACTATCTTGAGAACTGTCTCTGGCTATTTCACCTGCAATATTAGTTTCTTGTTCAATCTCATCATTTAACATTTGTAGATATGTTTGGAAAATTGTGAATTGAATGCTATCTTTACATGCATTAAAAGAATCTTCATAGCAGTCAAAATCTGCAAGTAATTCCGTTTCACTAGGCCAAGGCTTGAACAGTTGTAGAAGTGCTAAATAGAAAAATTCCCTCTTATCTGGACTTTTGTAACTCAGTTTTCTGTGGTTAATAAGATTTCCTATGGCATGTTTAACCAAACATTCGTCAAATCCAATTACTGCATATTTTTCTATATTTATATTTTCTGTAACATTTCTTTTAAAGCTGTAATGTTGAAGTATTTCATAGAGACATAGGTTTTCCAGATGTGGACTCCTTTTGGAATAGTATGTATCCAGCATATTAGTTTTAACAATATCTGTACTTTCTGGTTCATTCAATGCTAAGTATTCAATTTCTTGTAATGTTTTCAATACTCTATTTCACGTGCAAGCAAGACCTAAACTCACCCAAATGATTCCTCTTCACTTTGAATATAAACTGGCAGAGCTCAACCGATCCGAACATTCATAGGATCCAATATCTCGGTGGGAAAGTATTTTCAAGCTAAAGCTGTATCATTTCTTGCTAAGACTCTTTTCTGTGAAATTTCTTCCCACATTTCTTTCATCTGTGTCTTTTCAGATTTGATTATATATGATGTAACATAGCGAGCAACAGCAATAGAATTATCTGCAACATATTGAATATCCATGTTTGCATTCCACATTGTCAAAATCACTGGATTGTAGTCAATAATGTACTTTGAATTGTCTGTTCTTTTTAAGTTGTATGTATTCTTCGGAGATTTTCGAGTTATTGTATGCCTTACTGCTGACATAAAACTATTTACTCTTCATTTTGAAATTATTGGACTTGGGAATCCAAAACGACACTTTGTGTAAACTTTTCCCTTAGCCTTGTATTTTCGTCAACAGTATTTTACACATCGATGACTTTGAAACCGTAAAACTTGTTGTCTCAAACTGTTTTCTCCTCCTTCTTTTGGAATGGCAAAGGTAACATACTGTTTGATGAAAGACAAAACACTTTCATCAGTATCAGCTCCAAAATTTGGAGCATTCTTGATCCATAATAGCATGTGCATATGAGGAGCACCTCTGGCTTGGTACTCTTTTCGCCAAAAGAAATCAGTAACTTCTCCAAGAGGGGGAATATTTTTATTGCAGATAAATGACATCATACTTTGAAACCTATGGTTAAAATACCTGCACACATTTACAGGATCTAAGGAACAGAGTTCTCCAGGTGTCTTCAATTCAATATTTTTAACATTTGAATTTGCTTCTCCTAGAAATTCAAGTAAATCGTCCCATGCATATTCAACACAGCTAAGTGTCACAAACCATGTAGGGGTACCTAAGTTTCTTAACATACATTTAAGTTCTCCGTGACGACGATACCAATACTCATTGGTACCACGTTGACATGCCATCAAATTAATTAACTGAGATTCTAAATGTTCATCTCTTTGTTGAACTTTGTCCATGAATTCTTTTGCAGAAACATGTTGAAGATGAACTCCTGTTTTTAATATGTGGTTCACTGCATATGAAAGTGCAGACAAATCACTTTCAAACAGAAGATGAACTATATATGGAATACACTGTCGAAATGTTGGATCTTCTGAGAACAATCTTGTCGAGTGGTATTCTGAAGCTGGAATCCATACTGCTCGTTCATCATATCGTCCACCTTCTCCAGTGGGGAACAACAGTGGAAAACAACGTGCTTCTACACTTTTTCTCATACACTCATAGGAGTTCCCTTTGCTTTCTTCATTTGAAATAATTCAATATTGTTTCCTATCACTTCTTTTGAATGTAGAGGATGTATACTGTAATGTTCATAAACCTCTTCACTCCTGGACTTGGCCACTTTTTCTATTTGGCCACTTGAAATTTCAGTTTCATCTTCTAAACATATTTCCTGTTCATCCACATTTACATTCTTATAATAAATATTATTCTATACCAGATATAACGTAGCCTTTTGAAGTTTGTTAACATCTACAAACTCTTGCCATATTTTTCGACTCTTTGTTGGTACACCATTAACTAGAATAACTACAGGCTCACTTTCCTCCCTGTCTATACCAACAGTTTCAATATTTTTCTTAAAATCTAAAGGTAAGTACACAACTCTTCCTTTCAGACATCTTTGTAAATCTGTTGGAGGCAGCTAACCTGTTTTAGGCTCCATACGAACTATAGCCTGAAATGGATGCACAGAAATAAGAATTGACTCATATGCATTTAGATCTGCCAGTTCTGGAGGAATACCTATCAACTCTAAGTTGTTATATACATCTCTAGTTGGCATTATGTTCTCTTCTAATTTGTTGTAACAATATTTTCAAATACATTGATCAGAAGCCAACTGAAAACGACCTTCCACCAACAAATAAGCACCAAATTGCTCCCACTTATCATTATTTTCCTTTTCACTTTTTAAACATAGATTAACATTCCTAGTTTGACTTCTATAGTGAGTACGTCGACAACAAATACAAACATAGTTTGGTTTTTCAGATGAAACTGTCTTAAACTTTGTAATTGCTTCTGCAAACTTGTCAGTACTAATATCTTCCACCTGTTCTTCAACACCTACACTTATCAAGCTCTCACTTTCTCTACACTGCTCTTGTGAACCAAAGAGACAAAACTGTATATCATCACAAACTTTTTTTACATCTGATACTGAACCATGCAAAAGAGCTGTGTTCATTTCACTTAAAGATAATGCAGGACTTTTTACATAGTAGAGTCTCCTAACTAACTTCCGCATTTCGAAGTGGTGTATTGCTAGCATTCTTAAGTGATGAAAAAGTACTTTTACACACTTTTCTAGAAAGACAAGCCAGAGAATGACCCTGCAACTTAGTATATTGTCTTACTTTACATGGATCTGGTCCTTGTAACATCTTAATCTTCTGTTTAACACTTTTGTGGCATATTCTTGTAAAAAAAAACTCGTAATATGTCAAGAGATTCCTGTCGAATACTATAAATACTACTACAATGCCACTTATATACTGGAGCTTGTGTACGCCTTCCTTGAACTTCTTCAGCTATTACTTCTTCAACATTCCTAGGAACCATCTTTTCTTTTTGAATTGGACAACCATCTTTCATCTCATAGCATCGACCACTAGTACCAACTGCATGAACTAATGTGTTTTGTTGAAAATAGCTTTCTTCATTAAAGAAAGGCTCGGTACTCCATTCACCAGTAATAGTTTTGCAAAAGTTTTTGCAAAAGTTAGTTCTATTTACCAGTCTTTTTCATTTGCTTTTCTCCTTCATAAAGTGCATTGTTTTATTCAATGTTTTCATTCTCTTCAATACCAATATAAATAATTTGTGTTTCAATTCAAAAGCTTTTTCTACTACACTTTCAATCTGTTGCTTTTTCTTAAAAGCTACTAATCTTCTTTATATTTTTTACAATCTTTCAATACATTTTGTAGTACTCTACTTCTATACATTCTCTTCCTTATGTCTTTATATTCTTTCAGCCTTCTTTCACCATGTATTGGTTTCCCATAACATGATTTTCTATTAATGTGTCCTTTTTTCATTTCCTTCCGATTCATTGTAGAACTTTCCTTTGTCTTTTCCGCATTTTGAAAATTCTTTAGATTTTTTAAAAGTCTTTTAACAAACTCTTTAGTTCTCTTACCAGAAGTCTTTTTCTTCAATGTAACATTTTGCATTTCATCTAATTTCTGCTTTTCTCTTTCCTTTACTGTTTTTTTCTTGTCTTCGCTTGTGATCTTTTCTTGCGGTACTCTTTCTTACTAATAATTGTAAATATCTGAAAAAAAAGAAATCTTTAAATAGTTTCTAAAAATAATTTTATATTATAAATAATTATATACAAATATTCTCATCTATAAATAAACAAATACTTTGAATTGCATTGCAAATGTCTCCATAACACATACATATTTAGAATATTATACTTTACATATTTTCAAACCTATAATAAGAACCAAACTTTTAAACAGTAACATCTCAGAGCGCATGCTATCTAAATTTGAGTTAAAAAAAGTGTATGTATTCATTTCTACTCATAAAATATGGCAGCTGGATATTGAACAACCTATGTCAGACACTGCACAATTCCTTCATTCAGAAGATATCACAACCTCTGCAACAGAATGACAGAGCAGAACTAAAGGATTTCTCTACTAATACCCAAACCAACCAGGTTCACATGCATAATACATCAAACAATAGATGTAGAAGTAGACACATGCATCATTCACAACACCATAAAGTCCCTTAAACTTCACAGACTGGCATTCCCATTTACAAAGTAACACCTAGAGTGTTGGGCTTACCCAACTATTAAGGAGCAACTCTTCGCATCTGTGTGTTGTAACTCTCACTATATTCCTAAAAGCATGCATGCGTGTGTCTGTACCTTTTGCTAGTGACACCATATATAAAATAAACATACAAATAGTTGTATACCTGTGTTTTATACGTCTAGCATCTTCAGATGGATAAAACGTATAAGAATACATGTGCAAGTAGAAACATACCTCAGTCACAAGACCATGCAGACCTTAAACCTTCAGAGACTGCATTTCCCATTTCAAGCAGACACTGAAAATTATGCGGTATATTTGAAGTGTACCTTTCCACAGACTCATACAAAGTAGCCTAATCACTAATCCCTCTGCCAACATGTCTTAAGCCTGCTGCTTCACCATTCTACTACTACTCAGGGTGTTGAGCCTAACCAAATACAAACCAGCAACCCTTCACATGTATCTGTTGTAAGTCTCACCATATTCCTGAAAGCATGCATGCATGTGTCTGTAGCTTTTGCTAGTGACACCATATATAAAAGAAACATACAATAGACGTATACCTGTGTTTTATATGTAAAGCATCTTCAAATGCATAACACCTATCAGAATACATCTCCAAGTAGAGACATACCTCAATCACAACACTATGCAGACCTAAAAACATCACAGAACGCACTTCCCATTTCAAGCACACACCAAAAATTATGTGACATATTTCAACTGTACCTCTCTAGAGACTTATACAAAGTAGCCTAATCACTAATACCTCATGTCAACATGTTTTAAACTTCAATTTTGTGCTGCAGCTTCACCATTCTAGTAATACTCACAGTGTTGGGCCGTGCCAAATACAAAGCAGCAACACCTGTCTTTTATACATCTTGCATCTTCAAATGTGTAAGACATATGAGAATACATATGCAAGTAGAGACATACCTCAGTCACAATTCCATGCACACCTAAAACTTGACTGACTGCACTTCCAATTTGAAAGCGACACCTAAAATTATGCGGTGTACTTCAATTGTACATTTCCGCACACTAATACAAACTATCATAATCGCGAATCCATCTACCAATGTACACACATTACTATGCGAAATCTATTTCAATCGTCATTTCAGTACAATAAAACAAACTACAATACACATCTCTACATTTCATAACATATTTCAAAGATCACAGTTCTTGAATAATTTCAAAAGTTTGAAATTAAAGCTTTTCAAATATAAAAATATCACTACAAAGAGTAAAGCACTACTACATAACACATAATGCACCTCTCAAATTTGTAACTCACCTTTCAAATAGTATTGGAGAATATGAAATATCGGAAACTCATAAACGTTTTTCTTTTGTGCACAGTAAATGTAATGCACCACTCTCAACAAGGTAAAACCAGTAATAGCAAACCTTCCCTCTCTTTCTGCACACAAATAAATGTGTAAGTAACAAATCAAATTGCTTTCTACATTATTTCAAATTGTGAAACACATTTCCATTGGATAGACACATAAACTCTTTGTAACTGTCTTCTAAAAGTGCCCAAACTGGTTCTGTAATTTTCTGGAGTCGCGACTCCATCGCGGTGCCACAGTGTAGCATCGCGATGGAGCCGCGAATCCATACAGGAGTGTAAAAACCTACTTCTAATAATACTAGTTTTTTTTTTTTTTTTAAAGAGTACTTCTACACATAGTACTGATTTAGAAAAACTTAATTTAGTAACATTTCACTTATATATAAGTTACCATTTCACATTTTAAATCCACAATTAACTTTCAACCCTTCCCCCATTCTGCTTAATCCCAGTTTCCATAGTAACAGTTTCTGCAACATTCAACTGTACTGGCAGGTCACAAGTTCACCATATTTTCAAGTTCAGCACAGTAGCTTACAAATGCAAATAGCAGATGTGGTTGACTTTTGCAAAATATTACCATATCCTATCTAATGTACCTTTCAAACATTTTTTAATAACCAATAAGAAACATCCTTCTTCATGAAAGTAACATGCATCCTATTTTTGAGTGCACAGTGTTAATGAACAGCCAATCTCTTATCAGCTTTTTGAAAAACAGCATTGTCTCCAGCATTTTAGATACCTCTCATTCTACCAACTGACTACCTGAGCTACAGACATCTTTTCATTCCTTCCAGACATCCCTTCAAGATTCTTCCAGTATGTATTGTAGGGCACAGCTATGTTTTCTGGTGCAAAAGGTATGCTGAACGCAGAGGTATTGACAAAGACCTAGGTTTGCAAAATGTGGATATTAAATGGATTGCACAGAGAGGATTAAAGTGGCCCCAATTGATGCCTTTGGTTAAAACCTTTTTGCATCTCCAACCCCCTGACCTCATGATTGTGCACTGTGGTGGCAATGACCTAGGCACATTGACTGGAGTAGGACTGGAAATGCTTATGAAGGATACCTTTGACAATTGATGTTGCTTTTGCCTCAAACTGTCTTTGTATACTCTAATATATGCCAAAGACAGAAATGGAAGTGGTCAAATCAATTCTGTCCACAGTTTGAGATAGCTAGGAAGAATGTCATTAAAGCTGTTTCTGCTTACCTCAGAGACCAAAGGATGGGCTCCATCTATAACAACACTCTACATTTTGATATGGATGACATCTACAGAACTGATGGAGTTCACTTCACAGATGAAGTAAACTGAGTATTTCTCAACAACCTTAAGCTGTGCATCCGCACTTACATGTAGCTCCAACAAAGTCATAATAAAAACAAGGGCTCGTTTTAGAGCCACCCTATAACCCAACAGTGAATCTTATTTTTTTTTAAACATACATACTCTTTTTTACTTTTTTGTGGATTCGCGAACCCGTCGCGAATTCGCAAAACAAAAGCACAAATTCAATGTACTACAACACAATACACTTCAATCTCACTAACTCTATAAAAAAAGTTCACAAATGCAACAGTACCTTCTAAATGATATACTATTAAATTATTTATTGAAGGTAGATCCACGAATCCACCGCAACGTTACACTGGGGGGCCGCAATGGTGTCGCGACTCCTATGACGAGAAAAAAAATGAATGCCCCCCAGTTCCATTACCTGATGTCGGCCCCGGAGACCCCATCCCCCGGGGCCCAGCAAAAATGTATCTATGGGAGGGAGGCCACGTGGCCCCCCTTCCCTGGGCTTCTATTGGCCCCGGGGACTCCATCCCCCGGGGCCTGCCAGCCTTTCTTTTTTTTAACAATTTTGGAGGGGGGCCGCGTGGCACCCCTCCTCAGGACAATTATGGCCCTGGGGACCCCATCCCCCGGGGCTGGCCTTATCTTTTAAAAAAAAAATTATAATAAAAACAGGAGGGGGGCCGAGTGGCCCCCCTTCCCTTGGCCACTTTTGGCCCTGGGTACCCCATCCCCTGGGGCCTGGGCTCAATGTTGGGGACCGCGGGGGGAGCCCCAATGCCTCCGCAGTCCCTGCTGGCTCCCCGCCTCCTGTCGGAGCCGGCATTGCTTTTGGACAAAGGGAGCTGCAAGCATGCAGCTCCCTTTGCCCAAAAGCAAATCTGCTTCTCTTCATGGAAGTGAGAGCAGTTTTTCTCCTCTCACTTCCGTGAAGCAAAGCAGAAGTTTGCAATGGCAGGGCAGGAGCAGTGCTCCCGCCCTGCCATTGCAAACTGCAATGTCCCAGGGGAGGGCACCCCGGGACATTGCTGGAGCTGGCCCTCGGGGGTGGCAGTCCCCAGGGCCAAGGATGGCTCCACGAGGGGGGCCGTGTGGCCCCCCTCCCAACTGATTTGAAGCCCCAGGGAGATGGTGGTCCCTGGGGCAGTGTGGGAGGGCTGGAACCCCCAACACTTATTTTTTACAAGTAGCCCCGGGGAGGTGGTGGTCCCTGGGGCTTGGGAGGGCCAACGAGGACCTCCCGCCCATAATAAATTCAAGCCCCGGGAAGGTGGCGGTCCCCGGGGCAGCATAGGGCAGAAGGAGCCTCCCCATGCATTTTTTTCAACAAGCCCCGGGGAGGTGGCGGTCCCCGGGGCTGTGGAGGGACAACGTGCCCCTGCGCATTATTAGCAAAGCCCTGGGGAGGTGGCGGTTCCTGGGGCTGCAAGGGCCCCCGCTACACAATTATGGATTGCCCCCAGGACCTGCCCCACTCGGGGGCTTAAAACAAATGAAGGGCGGGAGCCCGCGCTTTGTTTTTCTTTTTAATTTTCTGCCGGATTCAGGGACCCTACGTGAATCCCGCCCCATTTTTTTTTTTTAAATGCTTTTCTTGGCCCTGTGGCAACCCCTCAGCAGGCCTAGGGGGAAAGGGTGTTTCTACCTTGCCCCCTTATCTTTTTTTTAACATTTTTCTTGTGACTCAGCTCTACAGACTCACAAGATGGCTGCCAACACTTTCTGGTTTGAAGTGTTGCCAGCCAATCAGAATCAAGCTCGTGCTCGCGGTCACCAGATATCAATATTTTTTATTTATGTATTTCTCAGAAACTACTGAACGGATTTACACCATTTAAAACAAAACGCTTTCTGAACCAAGAGCTACCTTTTTTGCCAAATTTGGTGTAATTCCGTTCAGCAGTTCAGGCTGCAGCTTTGTCTAAAGTTTCCTATGGGAAATTAACATGGAGAAAACGTGTTTTGGGACCCCCTTTTTTTCTCGACCCCCGCTTGACGAATCACCCCGAAACTTTCAAGACAGGAGCTGACCGGAGCGCCCCATTAGTTTTGAAAATTTCTCAAAGATTCGTCAAACTGCGCCAAAGATATTGGCAAAAGAAAAAACGCTTTTTGAATAGAAACAAGGTTGTAACTATAACTACCTACTGGCGACCGCCAGTAGGTAATATATATATACACAAAACCAGTGCTATTCAGCAGTTATAGTTAGCTGAGCTAACTATAACGTACGCCCTGGTATTGTATTGCTTATAACCTCACATATTACATCACTCATGACATGGTCAGTAACATCACTGATGACATCTGAAATGACATCACTGGTGACATCATCCAGTGAGTATGAGTGTATTCTAAAACTTTATGAGTATTAAACATATATACCAAGGTACTACAAAAGTTAAAATACTATACTTTCTGTACTACGAATGAGTGATTCAATTTTTTATCATAGATTATGTGAGTGGCTGTGTGACTGTGTTTATCTGTGTGTGAGTGGGTGTCTTAGTGGCTGTATGGGTGTGTGAGTAGGTATGTGAGTAGCTGTATGGGTGTATATGTGGGTAGGTGAGTAGCTTTGTTGGTGACTTAGTGGCTGTGTGAGTGACTGTATCGATGAGTGAGTGGGTGTGTCAGTAGCTGTATGGGTGAGTGGGTGGCTGTGTGAGTGGCTGTATGGGTGGTTGAGAAGGTGTATAAGTGACTGTATAGGTGAGTGAGTGGGTGTCTGAATGGCTATATGAGTGAGTGAATGGCTGTGTAAGTGGTTGCATGGGTGAGTAAGTCGCTGTTGGAGTGGCAGTTTGATTAAAGGAGTTGGTGTGTGAGTGGCTATATTGCAGTGTAGGTTTCTGTGAATGGATGTATGGGTGAGTGAGCAGATGTGTGAGTGCTTGTTTGGATGTGTGAATGGGTATGTAAGTGGTTGTGGGAGTCAGTGCATGAGTGCTTGTATGGGTGAGTGAGTGGTTGTGTTAAGAGTCTGTGTGGGTGTGTGAGTGGGTAAATAGTGGTGGCATAGGTGAATAAGTGGGTGTGTGAGTAGCTGTATGGGTGAGTGTCTGGCTGTGTCAGTGGCTGTATGGGCAAGTGACTAGTTGTATGAGTATCTATATGAGTGAGTGAGTGGCTGTATGAGTGTGTGAGTGGGTGTGTGAGTGGTTCTAGGGATGAGTGAGTGGTTGTGTGAGTACTTTTATGGGTCTTTGAATGGGTATGTGAGTGTTTGTGTAGGTGTGTGAGAATATGAGGGATGTATGAGAGGTTGTATAAGGGTGTGAGTGCTTATGTGGATGATGTAATCAGTGATGTCATCAGTGATGTCACTGACCATGTCATGAGCGATAAATATGTAAGGTCATAAGCAGTGCATTGCGGGGACATGAGTTTTAGTTAGCTCAGCTAATTAAAACTGCTGGATTTCACTGGTTTTGCATGAGTGACACCTGAGCCTAACTATAACGTCCCTGTAATCATTGTTTTTTCAGTGAATTTCTAAGGTTTTTAATGCTATTTCCTAACTATAATGTCCCTGTAACCTTTGGTTTTTTCAGTGGATTTTACGAAGGTTTTTTTAACCTTGTTTCCTAACTATAATGTCCATGTGACCTTTGTTTTTTAAGTGAATTTCTAAGGTTTTTTAGATTTTAATTCCTAACTGAAACCACTAACCTTTGACAGTGAATGTGTGAGTTAGTGCATGAGTGTCTCAGTAGGTCTGTGAGTGGGTGTGAGAGTATCTGAGTGGGCCTGTCAGTGGGTGTGTGAGTGTCTAAGTAGGTCTTTGAATGGGTGTGTGAGTCTGAGTGGGTCTGTGAGTGGCTGCTTAAATGTCTAAGTGGGTCTGTGAGTGGGTGTGTGAGTGTCTGAGTGGGTGTGCGAGTGAGTACATGAGTCTCCGAGTGGTTCTGTGAGTAGGTGCATGAGTCTCTGAGTAGATCTGTGAGTGGGTGTGTAAGTGTCTGAATGGGTCTGTCAGTAGGAGCATGAGTCTGTGAGTGGGTGCATGAGTCTCTGAGTGGGTCTGTGAATGGGTGCAAGAGTGTCTGAGTGGGTCTGTGAGTAGGTGTTTAAGTGTCTGAGTGGGTCTGTGAGTGAGTGCGTGAGTGTCTGGGTAGGTCTGTGAGTGGATACATGAGTGTCTGAGTGGGCCTGTGATTGAGTGCGTGAGTGTCTGGGTAGGTCTGTGAGAGCATGCATGAGTGTTGTAGTAGATCTGTGAATGGTTGCTTAAGTCCCTGAGTGAGTCTGTGACTGGGTGCATGAGTACCACAGTGGAAGTGTGAGTGGGTACATGAGTCTTAAAGTGGATCTGTGAGTGGGTGTGGGAGTACCTGAGTGGATCTGTCAGTGGGTGCATGAGTCTATAACTGGGTATGTGAGTGGGTGTGTGAGTTTCTGATTGGGTACATGAGTGTCTGAGTGGGTCTGTGAGTGGGTGCATGAGTGTCTAAGTGGTCTGTAAGTAGATGGGTGAATGTTTGAGTAGGTTTGTGAGTGGATGTGTGAATGATTGAGTGGGTCTGTGAGTGGGTGTGTGAGAGTCTGAGTAGGTCTGTGAGTGTGTATGAGTCTCTGAGTAGGTCTGTGAGTGAGTACATGAGTCTCTGAGTGGGTCTGTGCATGAGTTCATAAGTCTCTGAGTGGGTCTGTGAGTGCATGAGTCTCTGAGTGGGTCTGTGAGCGAGTGGTGAGTCCCTGAGTGGGTCTGTGAGTGGGTGTGTGAGTGTCTAAGTGGGTCTGTGAGGGGTGCATGAGTCTCTTAGTGGGTCTGTGAATGAGTACATAAGTCTCTGAGTGGATCTGAGAGTGAGTGTGAGTCTCTGAGTGGGTCTGTGAGTGGGTGCATGAGTCTGAGTGGGTCTGTGAGTGGGTGCATAAGTCTCTGAGTGGGTCTGTGAGCAGATGCATGAGTCTGAGTAGGTCTGTGAGTGGGTGCGTGAGTCTCTGAGTAGGTCTGTGAGTGGATGTGTGAGTGTTTAAGTGGGTCTGTGAGTAGGTGTGTGAGTGTCTGAGTATGTCTATGAGTGGGTGCATGAGTCTCTGAGTAGGTTTGTGAAGGGGTGTATAAGTGTCTCAGTGGGTCTGTGAGTGGGTGCGTGAGTGTCTGAGTGCTGTCTGTTTTGCCCTCTTCTGCTGTTTAACATTTTCTGCTTGCTTTTCTGCCCTCTGTTTAGCCTTTCCTGCTCTTTTTTCTGCCTCTCTTTTACCTTTCCTGCTCGTTTTTCTGCCCTCTGTTTTGCCCGCTTCTTCTCTGTTTTGCCTTTCCTGCTCATTTTTCTGCCCTCTTTTTTGCATTTTTGGCATGTTTTTCTGCCCTCTGTTTTGCCTTTTTTGCTTGTTTTTTTGCCCTCTGTTTTGCCTTTCCTGCTCTTTTTTTATGGCTTCTGTTGTGGCCTTTTTGCTCTCTGCCCTCCCTTTTGCCTTTTCTGCTTATTTAATTGCCCTCTGCCCATCGGAGGGGGCCGTTCAAACCCCTTAATGGGCCTTAATGGGGCCCATCCCCTGCGGCCTGGCTGTTATTCAACTGGGGAGCGGGCCACACGGCCCCCCACCCCAGGCCGATTTCAGCCCCGGGGACCACATGCACTGGGGCCAAGCCTTAATTTATATATATTGAACAGGTAAGGGGGCTGTGCAGCCCCCCTCCCTGGGCTGATTAAACCCCCAGGGACACAATCCCCCCGGGGCCCTGTCGTTATTCAATGGGGGGGCATGCAGCCAACCTCTCTGGGCCAATTTCAGCCCCAAGGACCCCATCCTCTGGGGCACAGCCAAAATGCAATGGGGTGGGGGCCACACGAGCCCCCTATCTAGGCTGATTTCGGCCCCGGGGACCCCATCCCCCAGGGCCCAGCCATGTTTCCCTGGGTGCCCTGAAGCCTACCCAGGGCACCAGTGTGCAATGGGACTGTGGAGGGAGCATCAAGGCCCCTGCGGTCCCTGCTGGCCCCTCACCTCCTTCGGGAGCTGGCATAGCTATTGCACACAGAGAGCTGCTGAAAATGCAGCTCCCTGTATGCAAGAGCAATAGTTTTATCTCTTTCCCTGCCCGCATGTCTGCTATTTCCCAGGGTGGGCGCCCCAGGACAATGCCGGAGCCGGCCCTGGAGGGTGGTGGTCCATTGGGGCTTATAATGCTCAGGAGGGGGGCCGTGCGCCCCCCTCTGTTTTTGTCAAAAGCCCCAAGGAGGTGGTGATCGGGCTCAATAAGCCTCAGGAGGGGGCCCCGTGCCCACCCCTCCTTTTAAAAAAAATGCCCCCTGGACCTGGCCCACCGGGGGGCTTATTTCAAAACAAGCGCAGGAGTCGCGCTTGTTTTTTTTTTTTTTTTGGGCCGGAGTCCCAAGATGGCTGTCAACACTTCCTTGTTGCCAGCTAATCAAATCTCAGCACGAGGTCAGGAGGGTTCACTAAGCCTTCGTGTTCCTAGCTACACACAAACAATTCTTTAATATCTCCCAAACTACTGAACAGATTTACACCAAATAACAACAAGCATTTTCAATGCAATAGGTCTCACATTTGTTAGATTTTGAGCTATTGGTGTTGTAATGATAGTTTTTTTACTTATGTGTTTGTTTTGTAGTGTAGTGTAGTGTTTGTATGTGGTGTGTAGTGGGATTATGTGTGTTGTACTAGAATTGTTGCTGTTTTACTGATGCTGAATTGTGTGTTGTGTAGTATATTTGTGTACTCAAATTATGTGGTTTGGTGAATAGATAGTGGTGAGAGCTGTAGAGAATAGATAGAAAGGAAGAATTAGTGGTATATGTAGTATATGGAGGTAGTTGTTATTGATATTGAGAGAGAGGAGCAGAAATAGTGTGTGAGAATGAGAAAGAAGGGGTGCATGGGTAATAGTTGGTTAAAGAAGTATTTTTGTTTATTAGAAGATAGGTTAATAAGAGGAGTAGTGATTTTGTTTTATTGAGTGAAAGTTTGAAAATGTTTGTGTATGAAACTGTGTGTGAAGATTTGTAGTTAAGTATTTAATTTATGTTGTGGTAGTTTATGGGATAGTGAGATAGATGGGTGAGGAGTGGAAGAGAAAGATAGAGGTATAAGTGGAAAGGGTGTATGGAGGGAGGCAGGAATGGAAGAGGTGGATTAGTGTATAGTGTGAGGAGGTATAGGAAGTTAGTATGTGTTAGTAAGTAGTATAGAGAGGAGATAAGTAATGGAGGAATGAGAGGGTGTAGTGATCAGCGCATACACTTAGTGCTACATATTTAAGTCAAACAGTGCTTGTAATGCAATCTTGTGTAACACTACTTAGGACAGAAAATGGTACCAAAAGTAGATAAAAAAACAGAATTTTCAATGTAAGCACCACAGCATAATTTCCACCAATTCGTGGCATGGTAGTGGGCTCTTCCAGAATCCTGCAAAAATGTTTCCTCAGGGTTAGCAAGTGCAATACAAACTCAGTGTAATTTGTTATTGTACAATTTTATTTTCATACTCCTTGTGCAAACATCCTGTAGTGTATCAATGGGAAACTGCTAATGATATTCATAAAAGTTTGAGTGAATCATTCCTCTAAACATGACTATGTAGATCTGATTTTTGTGCTGCGTAATATATTATAACGGCTCTAATGCTTGAAATTCAAATAATTTCAAAAACAATTATCTCAGCATGAGTATTTGTAAACTGGTTGCTGTGCTCCCACTTGTGTCATTTCAACTCAAGTGCGTATCTTGTAAAGATAACATGCCCAGAGCAGAGAGTCTCCGATTCAAAAGATCTTTTCTGAACTCTGGTGTTTAATGGGGAAGCTGTGATGATCATATCAGCAAGCACTGAATGAAAAATTGTGAGTGCTCTTAAAAAAGAAAGTGAATGGTGGTTGTACTTTTCCTCATGCTACCCATGCCAGTATTTGAAATAATTATTGTCATTTCCCCATATGAGATCAGCCAATTCCCACTTCAAATGATGCAGAATGTATTCACCATTTTAATCACTGTCCGGCAAAGGTGCTCATGGTGATTGTAATTATTGCTTTTGCATTCACATAATGAAGAATGCTGAGTGTTCTCAGAAGTAAAAGTGAATTTTAACTGAACATTTTGTTTTTGTAAGTCCACCATCCCACAAAGGTGTTCACGATGACTGTTATTGCCATATTTGCGTGCACATAATAAAGAGTGCTGAGTGCTCTTGAAAATAAAAGTGAATGTTAACTGAGCATGCTACCCATCTTATTTAGGTCCTGTACTGTTTTCCACGATCCCTGAGGAATCAGGGTTGTCATGTTCAGTGGTTGCCAGAAACTACCTACACCACTGTAGAATACAGGGGGTGGTAGTGGCACTGTAGAGCTAGGTGGTCTAACGGCTAACATATCCTTTGGGGGTGTCCGGAAGCGGTTGGGACATCAAGCCCTCATTTTAGGTCATCCAAAACGCGCAGGTCCTGTGGATTCCTAGGAACTACACAACAAAAGGGGTCGTGGCCTCTGACCACCTCTCAGCAATTCCACTGTGTGGGGCTTACTGGAGGTAACAGGAGGTCATGTTGGACCCTAAGGACCCTCAGAAACCAATGGGACTTCATCACCCTACCAGCAGCGAGCCAGGAAATACGTTTGCAGAGAGGTAGAGAAAGGCTCCGGAGAGTTGCCGGCTTTTTACATTTTTTTATTTTCTATTTCTTTTTTTTTTTTAGGAAGGGGGCCACATGGCCCCCCTTCCCTGGACCAGTTTGGGCCCCAGGGACCCCATTCCCTGGGGCCTGACCTTGTTTTTGTTTTATTAAAAAAAGGGAGTGGGACAGCGCTGCATCCAATCTGAGCCACATTCGGCCCTGGAGACTCCATCCTCCGCGGCCCAGCATTTAATTTTTTAAAATATATATTTAAAAAAGGAGGGGGGCCAAGCAGCCTCCCTCCCGATCCCTTTTCAGCCCCGGGGACCCCATCCCCCGGGGCCAGGCCTCTATATTTTTTGTAAACAGTGGGAAAAAAGGTCTGCTCGGCCCTC
Organism: Calotriton arnoldi; assembly: GCA_963921515.1. NCBI lineage: Eukaryota > Metazoa > Chordata > Amphibia > Caudata > Salamandridae > Calotriton > Calotriton arnoldi. The sequence continues at coordinate 1,283,788 of CAWUFW010002485.1, forward strand.
CTCCTATGGCCGATTTCGTCCCCAGGGACCCCAGGGCCAGGCCTTTCCTTTTTTCTTTAAAGGGAGGAGGGTTGAGCAAGCGACCCCCCTCCTTGGCCATTTTCAGCCCTGGGGACCCCAAACCCCGGGGCCAGGTACTTAGTTGGGGACTGCACGGGGAGCCTGAAGGCCCCCTCGGTCCCTGTCAGTTTCCAACCTCCTGCGGGAGCCAGCATGCAGCTCCCTGTGTGTAAAAGCAAAGTGTGCTCTTCTTTGAGCAAGTGAGAGTAAAAATGTTCTCGCTTGCTCAAAGCGTAGCACACTGTTTGCTATGGCATGGTGAGAGCAGTGCTCATGCCATGCCATAGCAAACTGCAATGTCCCGGGGTGGGCACCTCGGGACATTGCTGGAGCTGGCCCTAGGGGATGGCGGTCCCTGGGGCCATGTAGGGCTCCTGGAGTGGGCCCACATGGCTCGCCTCCAATGTTAATTAAGCCACAGAGAGGTGGTAGTCCCCAAGGCTGCAGGGGCCGCGTGGATCCATTACGTAATTTTATAGACTTGCCCTGGGCAGTTGGTGGTCAAATGGGCTGCGGGGTTGAGGGGGCAGAGCCCCCCCATGCATTAATATTTCATAATAGGCCTGGGGAGGGGGTGGTCCCAGGGCTGCGGGGGGCAGCGTGCCCCCCTGTATTTCTGTAATAAGCCCCGGGGAGGTGGCAGTCCCCAGGGCAACGGGGCAGGCCGTAGGGCCTCCCCCACATTATTTAGAATTTACTTTTGTGACCCGGGGAGGTGATGGTCCCCGAGGGAGCCACAAGGCTTCCCCGTACATAATTATGTCAATGCCTCAGGGAGGTGGCGGTCCCCAGGGTTTCGAATAGCCCAAGGATGGGTGCTCATGTACCCCCCTCTTATGTTTAGCATATTCCCCCAGGACCTGGCCCACCCGGGGGTTAGTCTAAAGCAAGCGCTGGAGCCCGTGCCTGTTTTAAAAAATAATTGGCACAAATTTGCGATTATCATGCTTTTGCTGCAACATTAAATATATATGTATATATATTTAAAGTCTTTAGACGATTCCTCCAAATTAAAGGACTCCACAGCACTCCGGTGCAAGTAAAAGGTATTTATTCCGTTAACTTGGGCAAAAGCATAAGCGCGTTTTGGTGCTCTTGCACACCTTGGTCATGACACTGACCACGCATCATTCAATTACTTTTAACTAAACATATGCAAACATAGTTGAAGGACATAATAAAGTTTCACATAGTTCAATACTGCGAATTAGTCGCCATCTTAGAGTGGCCTTCCATGCATGGATTTCTTTGGCTTTACTAGCAATCGTTCAAAAGTATGCATGTAACAAAATAGCATTCCATTTTTGTTATTCACAATATTAATTTTTTATACTATATGGAGTCAAATCCGGGCCGGATTTGAACACGTTTCATAGTTCCGCCCCAGTGGGCTTATGTAAACATAATAAAAATAATAAAAAGACTACCACAGGCCACATCAATTGTCTTCTCACTGTGACCTTCAGTGCATGATTCAACAAAAATTCATAGTGTTTCATAAAACAATTTCCATTATTGTATAATAGTTTTCACATCTGTATTAATAGATTGCTACGGTATTGGCCACCGTAATCATTGCACGGCGAAGAGCTGCAAACGTGGACCACCGGCGATAAGGTCACTCGAGATTAACTCATCGAACACAGAGGAGGATATATATATATATATATATATATATATAGTCCAACAAAGCAGTCCTCGGCGGAGGGGGCACGCTGATCAGCTGGTGCTCACGGCGAGAAAGGACAAATCTTGCAAAATACTTCTCACCAATTGAAAAAATACGTGGTACTCTCCTTGGGTTATTCAACTGTTTATTCATTCCATCACTCTCCTCCTCCAAGGAGGAGGAGAGTGATGGAATGAATAAACAGTTGAATAACCCAAGGAGAGTGCCACGTATTTTTTCAATTGGTGAGAAATATATATATATATATGGGACCGGTACATGCACGCATCCTTTCCGTTAAAGCCTCTGAGGATAAGTTGAGGAACTTCGAAACGCGTCAGGCAGTCCTATACGGAACGGCTGTTTAAAGTATCCGCAGGCGGAATACCGTTCATACCTATCAAAGGCTGTTGTCTTGCTGCTGTTGTCTGAGTGCTGCTCATCTGGTGGACAACTTTGGAGCTGAATATATATATATATATATTATTTACTTTTTTCAGTAAAAAAACAAAGGTTGCAGGGACGTTATAGTTAGGCTGATATTTCACTCGTGCAAAACAAGAGAAATTCAGAAGTTATAGTTAGCTGAGCTAACTATAACTCGCCCTCCGCAATGCACTGCTTATGACCTCGCATATTACATCACTCATGACGTGGTCAGTGACATCACTGATGACATCTCAAATGACATCACTGTTGACATCACTGATGACATCATCCAGTGACTGTGAGTGTTTTTAAAGTGCTTATGAGTGTTAAATATATATAACAAGGTGTATTGAAGAATCAATGGCTCTATGAGTGCCTGTATGGATGATTCAGTAGGTGCCTGACTGACTGTACAAGTGAGTGATTATGTGACACAGTGAATGTATGGGTAAGTGACTAGGTTTTGAGAGTGTCTATCTGTCTGTCAGATGGTGTCTAAGTGGCTGTATGGGTCGGTGAGTGGGTATGTGAATGGCTGTATGGGTGATTGATTGGGTGTCTGTGTACCTGAATGGGTGTATGTGTGTCTTTGTGGCTGGGTGAGAGGGTGTGTGACTGTTTGCATGGATGAGTGAGTGGGTGAGTCAGTAGCTGTATGGGTTAGTGATTGTGTAAGTGAGGGACTGTATAGGTGACTTAGTATGTGTATGGGTGTGTCGGTGAGTAAATGAATGTGTCAGTGGTATGTGGGTGAGTAACTGGATATGAGAAAGGCAGTATAAGTGAGTGTTGGAGTATATGAGTGACTGTATGTGTGAGTGAAGGAGTGTGATATTGGCTGTATGGGTTAGTGTGTGCTTGTTTCAGTGACTTTATAGGTGAGTGAGTATGTGTGAGTATCTGTATGTAGAAGTGAGTGAGTGTGTCTAACTGTAAAAGTGAGTAAATGGCTGTGTGAGTGACTCTCTAGGTGAGTGAATGGGTGTGTAAGTAGCTCTATTAGTGACTGACAGTGCATGAGTAGCTGCATTGGTATATGAGTGGATATATCAGTGGCTGTATTAGTGAGTGAGTTGGTGTATGAGTGGCTGTATGGATGACTGAGTGGATTTGTGTGTAGAACTATGAATCAGAGAGTGGGTATGTAAGTACTGGTATGGGTATGTCAATGGTTTTGAGACTGGTAGTGTGGAAGTTGGAGTGGGTGTATGAAAGGTTATATGGGGGTGTGAGTGGGTGCATTAGAGTTTCTGTGGATGATGCCATCACTGATGTCATCAGTGATGTCATTTGAGATGTCATTGGTGATGTCATTGACCTTGTCATGAGAGATGTAATATGTGAGGTCATAAGCAGTGCATTGCGGGGGCGCGAGTTATGGTTAGCTCAGCTAACTACAACTACTGAAGGTCTCTGGTTTTATACAAGTGAAATATCAGCCTAACTATAACATCCCTGTAACCTTTGTTTTTTTCACAGAATTTCTAAGGTTTTCTAAATTCAATTTCCTAACTACAACGCCCCTATAACCTTTGGTTTTTTCAGTTAATTTCTAAGGTTTTTCAAATTCTATTTCCAAACTATAACGTCCATGTAACCTATGACTTTTTTATTGAATTTTTAAGGTAGATATATATATATTACCTACTGCCGGCAGCCAGTAGGTAGTTATAGTTAGGACCTAGTTTCATAGGTATATATATATTTTTTTTTTCACCAAAAAAGAAGAATTGCACCGCACTCCAGGAATCTCTGTGACTTCATTGCATATTTATTTTAAAAGCACAATTATCACCACCACCGACGTTTCGACCAAGAAATGGTCTTGTTCACGGTAACGGGAGTCCATCCTCTCTTCCTCTATTTATAGTTCAGCCATATTAGCCCATTATGAGGTATTATGGGACGTGTATTTATATCTGGTCACGATTTTCTTTCATGTTACTATTCAACAGTTTTTCATCTCATCCTTTCCATTGTTTTTAATGCGTTTTAGTACCGATGTGATTTGTTCTACTACTGAATATCAGCGAGTTGGTTAGTACACTCACTTGATGAGTGGAAATAAACCAGCATGATAGATACGATATTTTCTTGGGATCAATGAGCTTGTCGAATTTTTGGCTTAGTGCCCTCTTCATTTTTGCCTGCATCCAAGAAACCCAATTTATGTTGCTTATAGAGGTTACTCTGTTCTATTATGATAAGCGATGTTCGCTTTTGGTTTTGAGTTAGTACTCAGTTCCTTCAATAATTTCCACTCGTTTTCCAGATGTCAATTTCCATTTTGTAGAACAATTGGTGCGGTTGCTCCCATTATAGATGGATGTGTATCTCTTCATCTTCATTCAGGCCATACAGAGTCTTGGTCTTAAATCTGATAATCAGACGCAACTCTAGCCTTCTCAATTTCAATGTTCGATTCCCTCCTCTTTCATTTGTAGGAACTGTTGCGATACCAAAGTATCTTATATCTTGCCAGTTGGTCTTATGCTGGGTATGTAGATGTTTCACAATTGCATAATTCATATCCACGTTTTGGATCGCCCTTAGATGCTCTAAGATTCTTTTCCGCAGAGGACAGATTGTGCTGCCTATGTAGCGTAGATCGCATGTACATTCAATTATATAGACAGCATGTGCTGTGTCACAGGTTATTCTCTCATTGATCAGGAATGTTCTTCCTCTGAAGTCCTTGATCTCTTTCATGTTTTTGCCTATCTTACAGGCTTTGCATTTGTTGCAATGTATAAATCCTCTCTGTTGTTCCATGAGCCAGGTCATTGGTTTCTTAATTGAAAAGTCGCTTCTGACAAGTTTGTCTCTTAACGATGGTACGTTGCGGTACGTTACCATTGGTCTTGTTCCGATCTTATTTCCGATGTCTGGATCTCTCATAAGGATGTTCCAATATTTTCTGAGAATATTGACAATTTTATAGCTTTCTTTGCTATATGTTAAGATCATTCTTGTCACATCATCCGATTTATTGCTTGTTGCTTCTCTGTCTCTATTTATAAGAGTCTTGGCCCTGGATATCTTCTTTGCCCGTTCCAGTCCTTGTTTTACATCCCTGTATTTGTAACCTCTCTTGATAAATCTTTGTTCGGTCTCCTGAAAGTTCTTGTCTGCTACTGCATTTTCCGAACAGTTCCTTCTCATCCTAATGAATTCCCCATAAGGGATACTTTTCTTCAATTGGGTGGGATGAATACTTGAGCCGTGCACTATACTATTGGTTGATGTTGGCTTCCGATACACTTTAGTGTGAATTTGATTTTTGTCTATATATACTGTTACATCCCAAAATTTGATTTGTTTTTCGCTTATACTGTACGTGAATTTCAATCCCACAGTGTTGTTGTTGAGGATTTCGAAATATTCTTTGAACTCATCCATGCTGCCATTCCAAATAATGAAAAGATCATCTATATATCTTAACCATAGTTCGATCTTGGCGGTGTATCTCTCATTTTCCTCACTCCATGCTATGAACTTCTCCCACCAACCCACGGTGAGGTTGGCATAGCTGGGTGAAAATGAAACCCCCATGGCAGTCCCGCACTTTTGGGTATACACTTGATGGTTAAAGAGAAAGATGTTATTCCTCAGACAGAGTTCAATCATCTCCATCAGCATTTTGGTGTGTTTTAGTTCTTGAATATTTCTTTGTCTTAAAAAGTATCAGACAGCATTTTGCCCCATTTCGTGATTGATGGAAGTATATAATGACACTACATCAATAGTTATCAAATGGAAGCCATGTTGCCACCCCATGTTAGTTAATGTTCTCAAAAAGTCACCAGTATCCTTGATGTGGGAACTCAGGTTCGTTACCATAGGTGCAAGAAAGTGATCAACATAGGTAGAGATATTCTCATAAAGAGAGTTACAGCTCAAAACAATGGGTCTTCCAGGTGGATTGGTTAAAGCCTAATGCACTTTCGGCAGAAAGTATATGGTCGGCATCACCGGGCTATCATTTGATAGAAAAAGGGCTTCCTCATCACTTAGGAGACCTTCATTTTTCCATGTTCTAACTTTGGTTTCCAAATCTAAGGTTAATGCATTTATTGGATTAAATGGTAGTTTCATATAGTTCTTATTGTCACCCAGTTGTCTCATGGCTTCTTTCATGTAGTCCTCAGTATTTAGTATTACTACATTTCCGCCCTTGTCGGCCGGTTTTATTGTTATGTCATCATTTTTCATAAGTCCTTCTAGTGCTGTTCGCTTATTTTTAGATAAGTTCTCTTGTTTACCAGATGTTGTATTCTCCATGCTTTCCAGATCTGCAATCACTAGATCATGAAATAGATCGATTTTGTGGCCAGGACTAAATGAGGAACAACATTTCGATTTCGGCTTGAATCCAGAGTTCATATGTTTATCTGTGACAATATTCAGATCTTCCAATATTTGAGTCTCAGTCATCTCATTTTCATTTAGGTTGAGCATTAAATCATATGATGTTTTTAAATTCGTTATGTCTGCAATGTTCAAATTGGTGCTCATCTGTTGGTCGATTGCACTTGATCTTTCAATGTTTGCTGATTTGGAGAAGAATTTCACTTGTTTAAGATGTCTAACATATCTGTAGAGATCAATCCTGGTCTCCACATGATCGTAGTGTTGTTCGGGGAAGAAGGTGAGGCCCTTGTTAAGAACGTTCTCTTCATATTCATTTAGGGTATAATCAGATACATTTATAATCAGGTTATCAGATTGCTTAGTTTCAATTATTTCTTCGTTCGGTTGCGGAGAGGGTAGCCCCTTGTTCTTTCCGGTTCTTCTTCGTGTCTTTCTCCTTCGCTTGGGCTTGTTGGGTGATTTTTCCCTCTTCCTCTTCCCCGGTCTCGTCCTCTTCCTCTCTCACTTGGTGTTCTCTGATCGATATAGATCAGCTTCATTTCCTCTAAAAAAGTGGTGCGTCCCCCAACCCGTACTGTTCTCTCTTCCTCACTGAGATCCGATTCAGATTCACTAGCTGTTATTCTTGTTGATTCCGATAATGATAGTTTTCCAGTCTGTAATTGCTTTTTTAACACATCAAATCTCTTTGCAAAGGTTAAAATTGCCCCTGACTCATAATCATATTCGTCACGTTTGAATTTACGTTGTTTTCGTAATTCAACCTCCTCCTCATATTTATCTAGGTTCTTTTCCATTTCCTTTCTCAATGATTTACATTCTTCCTCCTGATTCAGAGCAGAGATTTGTATTTCTAAAGCTCTTATCTCTTTATGTAGTTCCTCAATGTCTATTTTGGCATATTTGATTATTACAAGTAGCATGTTTTTAGAGCATTGCATGCTGTTCTTCGCCCACTCTTTGAGCATTTCAGGCCTGGTGTCCGGGTGATTAGGCAGGGTGAAAATTCGCAGACCCCTAGGGATACGATCATACTCAATATATTTTTCCAGTGTGATAACTTCCCAGCTTTTTGATATTTCTCTCTTGAGGAGTTTTTCTAACTGAAAAAATAGCTGTTTTGTATTTTTCTGTGTAGCTCCACTTCCTCTGCTATCCTCGCTACTGGCAATTGGCCCTGTTCCTTTCTTGAAGAGAGTCTCTGCTTTAAGTGACCTCTTAGCCGCTCTTGCTTCCATTTTTCCTTTCAAGTTGATTTCGTGACCACAAATTCACTGTGTCCCTCCCACTTAAAGTGGTGCCTAGTTATGTGGTGTGTACTTCTTTATATGATTCCTGAGCGGTGCACTGGACTATTTCTAGTTATGTCCACAGTCGCCGCTTGCTGCGACATCAAATTAACACTCCTTCATTAGTGAATGGAGCTCACATCTTATTCCTTACCTGGCAAGTCGCCTGATCGGGCGGTGTCCTCCGGCTCCGCTCGTCCGGTGCTTCCATTACAGGATTGGAGTTAGCTGTTTGAATTGTCCTCACACCGTCTGTTGTTTGCGGTCATTCGTATGTTCTTTGCGAGATCCCTCTTGTTATTTAGAGCATACCGCTCGATTTTCCTTCATGGATAAGATCTCTTGTCCTTGCCGCTTTTCGTAACACACAGAAGGCTGTATTTAATCAAGATGTCGGGCGCCACTGATTCAAAGTAATCCTTTCAACAAACAGTCTGTAATCAGTGCGCTCTGTTGCACAGCAGGTGCTCGGATGTCGAGGTTGGACCTAACCTCGCAAATATCTTTTTCACCAAAAAAGAATTGCACCGCACTCCAGGAATCTCTGTGACTTCATTGCCTATTTATTTTAAAAGCACAATTATCACCACCACCACCACCGACATCTCGACCAAGAAATGGTCTTTTTCACGGTAACGTGAGTTCAACCTCTGTTTCCTCTATTTATAGTTCAGCCATATTAACCCATCATGAGGCATTATGGGACTTGTATTTCTATCTGGTCATGATTATCTTTCATGTTACTATTCAACAGTTTTTCATCTCATCCTTTCCATTGTTTTTCATGCGTTTTAGTACCGATGCGATTTGTTCTACTACTGAATATCAGCGAGTTGGTTAGTACACTCACTTGATGAGTGGAAATATACCAGCATGATAGATACAATATTTTCTTGGGATCAAGGAGCTCGTCGAATTTTTGGCTTAGTGCCCTCTTCATTTTTGACTGCATCCAAGAAACCCAATTTACTCCAAGATGTTACTCTGTTCTATTATGATAAACGATGTCAGATTTTGGTTTTGAGTTAGTACTCAGTTCCTTCAATATTTTCCACTCGTTTTCCATATGTCAATTTACATTTTTTAGAACAATTGGTGCCGTTACACCCATTATAGATGGATGTGTAGCTCTTTATCTCCGTTCAGGCCATACGGAGTCTTGGTCTTAAATCTGATAATCAGACGCGACTCTAGCCTTCTCAATTTCAATGTTCGATTCCCTCCTCTTTCATTTGTAGGGACTGTTGCGATACCAAAGTATCTTATATCTTGCCAGTTGGTCTTATGCTGGGTATGTAGATGTTTCGCAATTGCATAATTCATATCCACATTTTGGATCGCCCTTAGATGCTCTAAGATTCTTTTCCACAGAGGACAGATTGTGCTGCCTATGTAGCGTAGATCGCACGTACATTCAATCATATAGACAACATGTGCTGTGTCACAGGTTATTCTCTCATTGATCAGGAATGTTCTTCCTCTGAAGTCCTTTATCTCTTTCATGTTTTTGCCTATCTTACAGGCTTTGCATTTGTTGCAATGTATAAATCCTCTCTGTTGTTCCATGAGCCAGGTCGTTGGTTTCTTAATTGAAAAGTGGCTTCTGACAAGTTTGTCTCTTAACGATGGTACTTTGAGGTACATTACCATTGGTCTTGTTCCGATCTTATTTCTGATGTCTGGATCTCTCATAAGGATGTTCCAATATTTTCTGAGAATATTGACAATTTTATAGCTTTCTTTGCTATATGTTAAGATCATTCTTGTCGCATCACCTGATTTATTGCTTGTTGCTTCTCTGTCTCTATTTATAAGAGTCTTGGCCCTGGATATCTTCTTTGCCTGTTCCAGTCCTTGTTTTACATCCCTGTATTTGTAACCTCTCTTGATAAATCTTTGTTCGGTCTCCTGAAAGTTCTTGTCTGCTACTGCATTTTCCGAACAGTTCCTTCTCATCCTAATGAATTCCCCATAAGGGATACTTTTCTTCAATTGGGTGGGATGAATACTTGAGCCATGCTCTATACTATTGGTTGATGTTGGCTTCCGATACACTTTAGTGTGAATTTGATTTTTGTCTATATATACTGTTACATCCCAAAATTTGATTTGTTTTTCGCTTATGCTGTACGTGAATTTCAATCCCACAGTGTTGTTGTTGAGGATTTCGAAATATTCTTTGAACTCATCCATGCTGGCATTCCAAATAATGAAAAGATCATCTATATATCTTAACCATAGTTCGATCTTGGCAGTGTATCTCTCATTTTCCTCACTCCATGCTATGAACTTCTCCCACCAACCCACGGTGAGGTTGGCATAGCTGGGTGAAAATGAAACCCCCATGGCAGTCCCGCACTTTTGGGTATACACTTGATGGTTAAAGAGAAAGATGTTATTCCTCAGACAGAGTTCAATCATCTCCATCAGCATTTTGGTGTGTTTTAGTTCTTGAATATTTCTTTGTCTTAAAAAGTATCCGACAGCATTTAGCCCCATTTCGTGATTGATGGAACTATATAATGACACTACATCAATAGTTATCAAATGGAAGCCATGTTGCCACCCCATGTTAGTTAATGTTCTCAAAAAGTCACCAGTATCCTTGATGTAGGAACTCAGGTTCGTTACCATAGGTGCAAGAAAGTGATCAACATAGGTAGAGATATTCTCATAAAGAGAGTTACAGCTCGAAACAATGGGTCTTCCAGGTTGATTGGTTAAAGTCTTATGCACTTTCGGCAGAAAGTATATGGTCGGCATCACCGGGCTATCATTTGATAGAAAAAGGGCTTCCTCATCACTTAGGAGTCCTTCATTTTTCCATGTTCTAATTTTGGTTTCCAAATCTAAGGTTCATAGGTATATATATATATATATATATATCTCCACACGCTGCTTGTGTATCTTCCACCGCTTCACCAAACCATAGGGCGCATCGGCATTCTGGACCACCCAAGCATGGTTCAATTTTATTAGCCACTCGACCTCACACAGTAAGGATGACGACCCCGTGTCTTTCACAAAAATTAATTTAATTGTCGGCTGTTGTCGGACGCGTTTCGCCTGCCCAGCAGGCTTGCTCACCAACAAAGTATTAAAGTTTTTCAACCATTTTTAAACAGTGTTATAAATTGTGTCACGCATTCAAGCAGGAAGACAAATTTGGAGCTACGCAGAGAGGTAGCTTTTTTGCATATTCTTTATAGTAGGCAGTGTTATTTGCGATATTTGCACAGGTGTTTGTTTAATAATTTATTTATTGCATGCCTATTGAAAAGCCCAGTAACTAGGTAAAATGGCATTTATTGGTAATTGCAATTTTAGGAGTGATTTTAACAAGCGATAGAAATTGATGATAATGCTGGGTTTTATCCATCATATTCTATTTATCTGTGCGTTTTTATATCGAGTTTTTAACACTGTAGTAGCGATGTTGGGCTTTTAATAATCAGGCGTGACAAATTACTATCAGAGTTTTATATAGCATTTACCAATGCATTGACACAGATGATGTTGTACATATTGATTTTGAAAACTTCTAACAAATTGATGGCAATGTGCAAGAATTGAAAAACAGACTCATCAGTGCATTGATTGAATTAGGCAGTGTTACTTTTATGTTTATTTCTCACGTGGTTGTGTGTCACTGCATATATAAAAAAAGATGGCGAACTAGGCTCTGTGATCTGTGATCAAGGACAAGTGTTGTCTGAAACGCGTCAGATCTGAGGACTGAATAAAAAACAACAGTGCCTAATTACGAGTGGTTCGTGTTTCTCTGTTCGCCACACAGGAGTGCGGAAGTGCGGAGAATCCTTTGTTTTTTAGGTATATATATATATATATAAATATATATATATATATATATATATATATCTCCACACGCTGCTTGTGTATCTCCCACCGCTTCACCAAACCAGAGGGCGCATCAGCGTTCTGGACCACCCAAGCACGGTTCAATTTTATTAGCCACTCGACCTCACACAGTAAGGATGACGACGCCGTGTCTTTGACACAAATGAATTTAATTGTCGGCTGTTGTCGGATGCGTTTCGCCTGCCCAGCAGGCTTGCTCACCAACAAAGTATTAAAGTTTTTCAACCATTTTTAAACAGTGTTACAAACCGTGCCACGTGAAAACTTCTATCGTAATAGAGAGTGAGAACAGACTGGTAGTTTTTCATGGATACCAATACAATTCATTCGTATTGCTGAAGTCAATTCACTTTTTTCAATTTCATTGCACATTGTATGTTCACAATATTCATGAGCTGCATGGAACTCTAATTAAAATTCCAAAACCATGCCTTTTTCAACCGCTCACTATTTCAATCCCCAATGTGCATTTATACAGAAAAAAGGAGAGAACGGTTGATTATAAGAAAAGAATAGGGAGTCATGCCTCGTGCCCCAGTGGGTAGATTTAACTTAATTGCGGCGCAAAGCTATAAAAGATATTTAATCCTTCATGCAGTACATTTGTCTTTGTGTCCTGCCCAAGTGGGCCAAGAATCCATATTATCCATAACCCTCTGTCCTTAAAGTGCTCGTGCAAAACAAAAGTCTAACTCACAAATACATAAAACAGTTAAAACCACAAGGAATTGTGAGGAAGCAGCATAATATTTACAAATGCGTATGGAAATCCTCTTCCATATTGAGGCCTTCGGGATCTTAGTATTCAATTCTATGATATAAGGTGATTCAAGTTTTCTCAACTTTTTCTCCCGGTTCCCACCTCTTGCATTCAGTGGAATAGCATCAATTACATAGTACACCAGGCCATTTGTGTCTTTACCATGATGTTGTTCAAAATGGCTCACCACTGGGTAAGATTTATCCCCATTTTTTATAGCTCTTAAATGCTGAAGAACTCTTTTATGCACAGGTAAGATAGTGCTGCCCACGTACTTCAGACCACAAGGGCACTGAAGCATGTAGACAGCAAAATCAGTATTACAAGAAAATTGACCTCTTATTTTTTTCTCTCTCTTAGAGAGACCTGAGATGTAGGCAGAGGTATTTTTACCATGAGCACAGGCTTTGCATTTGGTGCATTTAATGAAGCAATCTTTCCTGCTTAGCCAGGATGAGGATGTCATTTTTGATTGAAGTGTAGGCAACATATTGCTAACAAGTGTCTGTTTTAACGATCGCACACGTCTGAATGTAATTTGGGGCTTGCGCTGTACAAATTTGCCAAGAATAGAATCATTACGGATGATATGCCAGTGTTTTTGTAGAATGCACCTCAAGCTGTCTTGCTGTTTGTTGTATGTTGTCATTCTACACTAGTTGTTATTCTCCTTCTCTGTTTTTTTACTCTTTTTAGTTTAATCAAAGAGAATTTCTTCCCTGGTCTTTTTGCTTGCCTTAAAAATAGCTGAATTTAAGCAAGCTTGTGAATATCCTCTGCTTATGAACCATGTTCTCAGGCAGTGTAGCTCTTCTTCAAAGTTCTTTTTATTACTGCAGTTTCTCATAGTACGAAGACATTCCCCATAGGGGATGATTCTAATCAAGTTTTTTGGATGGAAACTTGTTGCATGAAGCAACGTGTTTCCAGCAGTTGGCTTGCGGTAAAGTTTTGTTTCCAATTTTCCCTCATATACAAACACAGTTAAATCAAGAAAATTAACCTCAGTTGGATTTATAGTGCTGGTAAATTTAAGATTAAGATTGTTAACCTGGAGCTTTTTTATAAAATCTCTTGCACTTTTTTCTGAGCCTTTCCATACGACGAATAAATCATCGATGTAGCGACTCCAGTGTACTACATTCTCCTGCCACTCCACATGAAAGAGAGACTGGACCACCTGCTCCTCCCACCAGCCCATATGCAAATTAGCATAGCTGGGGGCGAAGCAGGTGCCCATCGCCGTACCGCACGTTTGGTGGAACAATTCTCCATTAAACAGAAAGAAGTTGTTTTCTAAGCATGTCGATATCATTGTTAACAACATTTGTGTATGGCACCATAGTTTCAATGGACGACTCCCCAAATAGTATTTGATTGCATTAAGACTATCCTCTTGTCTAATGCTAGTATACAGTGTAGTAACATCTATAGTTACCAGCAAGAAATCATCCCCCATGGGACATCGTAGACTTTCCTTAGAAAATCCCCGTTGTCCTGTATGTAGGATGGAAGTTTTTTTACCAATGGACACAGTAACGAGTCAATGTACTTAGATGTATTCTCTAAAGCACTACCAATGGCTGAGATTATAGGGCGGTCTGGGGGATTTAAAGGATCTTTATGTACTTTCAGTATTAAATATAGTACCGGAGTAACTGGATTACTGATTTTAAGAAACAACAGTTCGTCATTACTTATCAGACTTTGATTGTACCACTCCTGTAGTTGTGTATTATACAGGCAATGACTGGTGGTCACCACTTCTGTTTTAACTTTCACATAGTTAGCTCGATTATTGAGCTGTTTGTAAGCCTCACATAAATATTGTTTCTTGTCCCATAAGACCACATTCCCGCCCTTGTCTGCATTACGGACAATACAATTTTCATTACATGCTAATTTGTTGACTAAAGCATAGTAATCTTTTTCTTTCTGTGAGAAAGGTTTTTCTTAACATTGATTCTTTTGTAAAGATTTTTTATTTCATTCACCACAAGATCATTGTAAACGTCCACAGAGTCTCTAGCTGTCATTGGGACAAACTTGGAGGTCGGTCTAAAATCAGTGGGAGCATCACTACTGACATCGACCCCTTGTAGTTGTGCTAGTTCTGTTGCACGGACAGCGGTGCATCGCATCTCTTGGGTTTCACTGGTATTGCCATCAGACTCAAGTTCTCTCAGGTCAAGCATTAAGTTCATATCATTTACCAGTAGGTTTCTTGATTGGACTTCTGCTACATTTAATGATTGTCCATGTGTTGGTCTCTGGGTTACTGCAAAATATTTTTTCAATTTCAAAGTTCTTACAAATTTGAAAATGTCCACCCTTGTTTTTACATAGTCCATATCAGATTCTGGGCAATATGATAGTCCAAGTCTCAAAATAGTTGTTTTCTTTCTCCCTCAGTGTAATGTTGGTCAAATTTATAATTCACTCACCTCTCACCTCCTGGCGACGGTGCTCCCTCGTGGGAAGTCCTACGACTTCACCGCTGGTCCTCTTCCTCCCCTCTGTGTCAATTAGTACAGAGTGCGAGGGCCAGCCTGTCACACTCTTCTTCTGTCTAGATGCGGCTTTGCCGATCGGCGCCTGACTGTGGGCAATGCCATTGTGGGTGTCTCGCAGCCGACGCCCATAGTGTAAACACTTGTCCTTGCTGGTGATAAAGAAATTTTGGCACTCCGGTAGTGGGTAAGAGATTTTATTTCAATCAATTGTGGCTTCAGCAATGGTCTCTTCGGATGTGTTTTGGCTCACTGCCTTTGTCAACAATGCACTGCCATTTTCTGAGCATTTTTATAGTCACATGCACAAGCGCATAGTAACTGTCATGGAAAAAATACATCCACATAGTTTCTCTACTTCAGACTGCATGGTCATGGAAAAAGAGCTAAATCCCCAATTTTAAATGTTAGCCTTTGCTCAAGTTTAAACAAATATATCTCATTTGACATTATTGAAACTAATATATAACAAATATTGTCTCTTGTGCCATAAGATTTTCAGTACAGGGATAAACAATCCTAATCATACGTAAATGTGTGTCATGTTAGGAATCTCAAAATACTTCTCCTCATACAAGCATGATAATCTGTAAAATTCTGGATCATATATATAAAAACTAAATAATTATGTTAATAAATTAACCATGCCCAATGCATATTCGACTAACATTGGATAACATTCAATATATATTATATATATGGACCTAACATATAGTTTTAGAGGTATTCAGGTTAAAGAAATATAGATATCTAGGGACGCGAATCCTTGCAGTTGACTCGTGGATACACAGTGCCAGTGCTGTAATTTGAATGGCTGCCATCACTTCAACCGCCACCTCCCTGTGGCTAAATAAACAAAATGAATGTGGGGGCCATGCAGGCCACTGACGCAGCCTCGGGGACAGCCATCTCCCCTGGGCACTGCTTAAATAAATGCAAGGGGCCCGCACCGCCCCCCGCAGCCCCGGGGTCTGCCACCTCCCAGGGGCAATCATTATTGTAGGGGGAGGAGTGCAGCGCCATGCCCCGGGGACTGCCACTTCCCCGGGGCAATGAATGAAAATTATGTGGGGGGCCGTGCACCCCCTGGAGCCCTGGGGACAACATCTCTCTGGGGCAATGAATGGAAAGTTATGTGGGGGGCAGCATGTCCCCCGCATCCCCAGGGGCCGCCACCTCCTCAGGGCTAGTGATAAAAGAATGAGGGGGCCTCACACAGCCCTGCTGACCACCACCTCCCCAGGCAATCATTAAATTGTATTGGGGTGCATGGCCCCCCATGCCCCAGGGGACCACCATCTCCCTGGGGCTAAAACAAATGCTGCAGTGTGGCAAACAGCCCCCCTGGAGGAGTCATGGATGGCCCTGGGGACGGCAACCTTCCAGGGCTGGCTCCTGCTAGCTCCCAAGGTGCCCACCCTTGGGAGGGAGCTGTTTGCTTTTGCTTGGTGGAAGCTGACAGCTCCCACCAAGCAAAATCAAACATAACTCTGCTTTCTGCAAGCAGGAACTGTTAAACAGTTTCCGCTTTCAGAAAGCGGAGTTTTCCTCTGTTTCCCTGCACACAAATATATAATATGAAGTATATGAAAACACTGCTCCAGCAAGCAGGGAGCTGCTATTTAAAGCAATTCCCTGCTTGCTGGGGCAATGCCGGTTCACGCAGGAGTGGGGAGCTGGCTCGGACCGTGGGACATTGAGGCTCCCTCTGCTGTCCCATTGGAAACTGGGTGCCCGGGGTAGGCTCCAGGGCACCCAGATAAACATTTCTGGGTCCCCGTGGCTGAAGTTAGCCTAGGGAGGGGGGCCACATAGCTCCCTCCCATTAAAAACATAGATTTGGCCCTGGGGAGGTGGTTGGGCCCCTGGGCCTAGGGGGGCCATGTAGTTCCCCATATTACTTAGTGAATGGAGACCTGGGGAGGTGGTGGTCCCCGCAACCCAGGTGAGGTAGTCCCAGGGGCTTGGGGGGTCCATGCAGATCCCCAATATATTGATTTCATTTGTGGTCCTTGGGACCCAGGAGGCGTCTGTGTGGCCCCCGTAACTTTTTTTGTTATGTTGCCCAGGGAAGTGGTGGTCCCAGGGGCCTGGGGGGTCTGTGTGGTTGTTCCTTATATATTTATATAATGCAGCCCTGGGAGGTGAATGTCCCCGCACACCCCTCATATATTTATTTTATGTTGTCCCAAGAGGTGGTGACCCCTGGTCTTGTTGGTCCCCAAAGACCCTCAAGAGCCAAGGGGACTTTATCCCCCAACTAGTAGTGCACCAGGAGGTGCATTTGCAGAGTGGTGGAAAAAGGGGGTGTAGCCACTGAAAACCTATCAGCAAACCCACTGTGTGGGACTTACTGGAGTGGTAGTTGTTACTCAAGGACCTACAATAGTCAAGGTACTTTATCCCCCTACTAGTAGTGCGCCAGGAGGCATGTTTTCAGAGTAGTGGAGAAAGGGGGCGTGGCCTCTGACAACCTCTTAGCAATCCTGCTGTGGGGTACTTACTGGAGGTGACAGGAGGGTTAGTTGGCCTTGGGGGCAGGTTTGCTCTGAGGTCTTCGGAGGCCATGCCATCTTTCTCCACCACTCTTCAAACATGCCTTCTGGCACACTACTGGTTGGGGGATGAAGTCCACTTTACTCCTGAGGGACCTTGGGGGACAAGAAGCCCACCTAGTACCTCCTTGTAAGTCCTACACAGCGGGATTCCTTAGAGCTGGTCGGAGGCTGAGCCCCCTTTCTCCACCACTCTGCAAACGCGACTACTACTTAAAAAAACCTTAGAAATTCACTGAAAAATACAAAGGTTACGGGGACGATATAGTTAGAATTAGCATTTAAAAAACCTAAGAAATTCACAGGAAAAACCAAAGGTTACAGGGACGTTATAGTTAGGAAATGGAATTAAAAAAATTTGAAGTTCACTGAAAAAACCAAAGGTTACAGAGATGTTATAGTTAGGCTCAGGTTTCACTGGTACAAAACCAGTGAAATTCAGCTAGCTGAGGTATATATATATATATATATATATATATATATATATATATTTATATATTTATATATATATATATTTAATTACCAGTAGGTAGTTACAGTTAGGACCTCGTTTCTATTAAAATAGCGTTTTATTTTTTGCCAATATTTTTGGAGCCGTTTGACGAATCTTCGCGAAATTTTCAAAACTAGTGGGGCGCTCTGTTTTTGAAAGTTTCTGGGTGATTCGTCAAGTGAGGGCTGAGAAAAAAGGGGGGTCCCAAAACACGTTTTCCCCACGTTAATTTCCATAGGAATTTTGAAACAGGTTACAGCCCAAACTGCTGAACGGAATTACACCAAATTTGGCAAAAAGGTAGTTCAGAAAGAGACCTTTTTTTTAAATGGTGTAAATCTGTTCAGTAGTTCCTGAGAAATTAGAAAAAGAAAAATATTGATATCTGAGCACCGAGAAAGAGTCGCGAACCCTCCCGGGCACGAGCTTCACTCTGATTGGCTGCCCACACTCCAAACCAGGAAGTGTTGGCAGCCATCTTGTGACTCGGTAACCGAGTCACAAGAAAAGAGTGGAAAAAAGGTTGAAAAACAAGAAAAGAGGGCAGGGTAGAAACACCCTGACCCCCTAGGCCTGCTCAGGGGGTCCCACAAGGACCCCCAGGGCCAAAAAAATCATTTTTTTTTTTAAACGGCAGAATTTGCGTTGAAAATTAAAAAAACGAAGCGCGGGCTCTTGCGCTTCGTTTTCAAAATGGGCCAGGTCCCAGGGGCACTCGCCAATTAATTTGCGGGGGCCGCTGCAGCCCCGGGGACCACCACCTCCCTGGGGCTTATTTCATTATATGCGGGGGGCACTACGGCCCCCGCAGCCCCGTGGACCACCACTTCCCCGGGGCTGTAAAAAAAAATGTGTGGGGGGGTCCCAATCCCCCCCACGCTACCCCGGGGACCGCTACCTCCCTGGGGCTTTGAGAATGAAATGCAGGAGGGCACACAGCCCCCCCATAGCCCCTGGGACTGCCACCTCCCCGGGGCTCTGTACGAAAATGAAAATGATGTGTGGGGGGGAAGAGCACCCCCCACAAGCCCTAGGGACCACCACCTCCCCGGGGCACATACTAATTAAAAATGCGGCTTCTGGTGCACTGCTGGTGGGGCGATGAGGTCCTCTTGTGTCCCGAGGACCTCAGGACACAAGTGGACTTCATCCTCTGAGCAGCAGTGTGCCAGAAGCTGTGTTTGCAGCGTGGTGTAAAAAGAGACGTGGCCTCGGGACACCTCTCTGCAACACAGCTCTGTGGCACTTACTGGAGGTACCTGGTGGGCTACTTGGCCCCCAGGGACCCTCAATATTCAAGGGGACTTAATCCCCCAACTTAAAATGCGCCAGGGGGTGCCTTTGCACAGTGGTGCAGGGAGGGGGCGGGGCCTGATATAACAAGTTAGCAATCCTGCTGTGTGGGACTTACTGGAAGTTATAAAAGGGGTAGTTGGCCCCCAAGGTTGACGTTGGGGGCTAACTATCCCTCCTGTTACCTTCGCTAAATCCCACACAGTGGGATTGCTAAAAGGTGTTTGGAGGCCACGCTCACCTTTCTCCACCACTCTGCAAACGCGACTGCTATGTTATAGTTAGAAATTAGCATTTAAAAAAACTTTGCAATTCACTGAAAAAACCATAGGTTTCAGGGATGTTATAGTTAGAAATTAGTATTTAAAAAACCTTTGAAATTCACTGAAAAAACCATAGGTTTCAGGGACGTTATAGTTAGTTGGACATTTCACTCGTACAAAACCAGTGAAATTCTGCCGGTATAGTTAGTTCAGCTAACTATAACTTGCGCCCCCGCAATGCACTGCTGATGACGTCACATATTACATCATTCATGACATGGTCAGTGATATCACTGATGACATCACTGATGACATCTCAAATGACATCACTGATGACATCACTGATGACTTCATCCACGTGAAAATCTGATGCACCTCCTCACACCCTAATATAACCTTTGATACACCCACTCTAAAATACATACTACCATTTTCGAAACCATAGACACACCAATACCAGTTACTACATACGCACTCACTGATTCCTAGGTCTACACACACATCCACTCATTCACCCATACAGTCACTCATACATACAGTCACTCATCAATACAACTTTATCATATGCACTTATACACCTATACAGACACTCACACACCGCCACTCATCCAGAGTTACTCACACACCTAGTCAGTCATGCAAAGAATCAATCACACTTCCATTTACTCACCTATATCGTTATACACACATCACCTCACTTATTCATACAGATACTAACGCATACTTACTCTCTTACACAATCACTGATACAAGTACACACTCATCCATACAGCCACTCTCACAATTACTGACTCTCACGTATAGTCATTTATATACATCATCTCTCACATAAACTGCCTTTTAGATATGTAGTTACTTGGACATGTACCACTGAGACATCCATTCACTCACCAACACACCCATACACATACTCACCCACCCATACAGCTGTTTCCACATGCACTCTTGAACCCAT
The DNA here is from genome assembly GCA_963921515.1 of Calotriton arnoldi. Lineage (NCBI taxonomy): Eukaryota > Metazoa > Chordata > Amphibia > Caudata > Salamandridae > Calotriton > Calotriton arnoldi. The sequence goes on from CAWUFW010002485.1 coordinate 1,304,314, forward strand.
TCACCCATTCACCCAGTGAATCAACCATTCACACATCTATGCACAGTCACACACCTCCCACCCACGCACACATACACTCAGGTACCCATACAAATACTCAGGCAACCAACCAATAACCCATATAGACACTCATTTAGCTAGTCACCAACCCATGCAGCAGCTTACACAACAACAGACAGACTAATACAGACATTCACACAGTTTAGTCACTAACCCATGCATTCAGTAAGACACATTTAATCACTCACTTATACAGCCAGTCACGCAACTACTAAATCTTCCATCCAGATACTTATACACCCACTCATTCTTCAATACACCTTGGCATATATATAAAACATATTTAAACTTTATAGAAACACACAGTCACTGGATGATGTCATCAGTGATGTCATTTGAGATATCATCAGATATGTCTTCAGTGATGTCACTGACCATGTCAAGAATTATGTAATATGTGACGTCATCAGCAGTGCATTGCGGGGGCGCGAGTTATAGTTAGCTGAACTAACTATAAAGACATAAAGACATTCTGAACTGAAATGTAACTTACATACTTACATTAAAGTATCTACAATTTTCTTTATTATTTCTCCCCAATCCATGATGGAAGTTCTACTGCCTGGGTTTTTTCCAGGTTACATCCTGTTGCAGCTTTATTTAAGGTGGATCCATTTGGCTCCAGTTGTATCGCAGTCACGCTTCTCTTATTGCTTGATCAATGACTCATTTCAAATTTCTTTGTCCCTCATGTTCCTGCATTCTCTCCAGCTCTTCGCCTTGCTGCCTGACCTGGACAGTAGGAAGGTTTTTTTCTTCATGCTGGGGATTGGTACTGGAGAATCTCAGACTTCCAGTGAAATCCTGACTTTGTTTCTGGAAATTTATACCAGCGTTAAATACAAGATGGGGTTTTTCGTAGGTGAGACATTGGGAAAATACCTTGACATATGCTATACCATTCGTTTCTGTATCTAGTCCACTTCTTGACAATTTTCCAGCCTTTATCACTGAGTTTAAAAACCTTTTCGATCATCAAGACCAAAACCAATTCTGCATAAGAGGAGATATTAGAAATTAACCAAGGTTCATGGGATCGCCATAGTTTTAGGTCCAAATTTAAGGCAATGGCAAGAGAAATAGATTATCCTGACACAGCCCTGTTCACTTTATTATGTAAAGGGCTGAAAGGTGAACCTAAGGACAGACTTGCGATAGCCGCTTGACCAGCATTCTTACAAGAACTCATTCAATTGACTATCCAATTTGGCAGTCAAATTCAGGAAAGAAGGATGGAACACCAGAAACAATCACTTGGCTAAGTACTTCATAACCCTGTGTTAAATTCTATGTTCAAATCTACTAATCTTGAGACTGAACCCATGCAAGCTGGGTTTACAAAGGGTCCCCAGACTGAAGGAGAAGACAAGGCGAGGAAAGATGGGCTTGTGCGTGTATTGTTGTTAAAAGTGACTTCTTTTGAATTTAAAGACTCTGGAAAGTAAAGATCTCACAACTAGTGCAGGCAATAGAGACGACTATGAATGAGAAGACCCTGCTTCAGCCTCTGAATCCCCACGGATTCATACTCCTACAAGGAGAACTTCAAGTTCAGCATTATCATTACCCAACATGTGTCCCTGTTGACTGTGGAGCTTCCAATGTTTATATGTTTATATGAACATTTAATGAACATCAGACCATCAGATATGAGTAAAAAAGAAAGTTCCAACTGCAGTGGAAGTGATGGATGGAACTTTGGTGGCTTCTGGATTAGTCACTGAGAAAACTGAGATTTTGTTGCTCTGTATTGCAGCTCCTTTTGAAAACATAACCTTTCATTTAAGTCTTTCTCCTCATTATCCTGTTATCTTAGGCATCAATTGGTTAGCCCAGCATAATCCGTATATTAACTGGTCAGCAACTAGTCAGCATAAACTTTGTTCCTTGCCTCAGAAGTTTGTGTCCCTCATTGTTCCACCATTGTTATTCTTTTGTCTAGAATACTGATACTCAAAGTGCAGCCCCATTCGGCCCTCCTGACCTTTACATGCGGCCCCCTGGTCAACAGCAACACTGGGCTTCTGTTTACTCGTCTCAGCACTTAGATTAAAAATATGTTAAATAAACAGGTGCGCAGGCATTCAAGGGTTAATTGAAGTTAAAGAAAGGAAATAATTTGGGAGTCCTGCACCACTTAGCAGCAGATTACAATGTCGTTAGGAAAGCATTTCCACAGAATCGGGTAAGGGATGCTTTCCAAATGATTCGTATTCTCGGAGTCCTACCGACTCATTACAATGTGTCCGGATGCTTACAAACTCGGTTCGGTCAAACTCCCAATGACTTCAATGGGAGCCTGTGTGCCAAACGAGAACACAGGCTCCCATTGGAAAAAGGGGCAGTTGGGGAAAACCTTCCACCCTGGGGCAGGCACCCTGTGGTGCCTGCCACATTGTGCATGGTTGGGAAGAGGGGTCCCTTGAGTACACCAACGGGCCAGATTCGGTTGTCTCTGGGTGAAAGGGGGCCCGCAGCAGGCCCCCAGAGACTGATTCTGAAAGCCATTTCATCTCGGTCAAACCGTTTCGGAATGGCTGACCGAATCGGTCAACGTACTCGCTCGTTCGGGAACCGTCTCCATTGTGCTGTACGATTTGGCTCCGAATAACTCGGGCTGACAGAATCCCATTCGAAACCGATTCGGACAGCCCGGACGGCCTCCTTGCATCATACTCGGTTGTTCGGAAAGGTGACCGATTCAGTAGGAAACAAGGGTTCCGATTCGGATTCGACAATGCCGAATCCCATTTGGAGCCCTTCGTAACGACATCGTAATCGGTCCCTAAGTTTTAGAAATACCTTCATTTTTAAAGACATCTTGCAGTTAAAGTATAATGTCTGCTCAAAATTCTTAAAGTATATTTTATTATAGTTTATTTGGTTTTGTAAAACACACATCCTGAAGTCATGTATTTCGAGGTCCTCATATGTTGTAAGGAAGAAATAAGAGGGAACATAAAATAAAACAATTGCTTAGGATCACACTGTTTAGTTAAATGGAGAAGCCAGGATTAATCCCAAGTTTTTGGTTTCATATTGTGTAGTTCAGACACTAGATGTATATGTTTTTCTTCTCATACACCCAACTTACCACCAGCCCTCTTTACCCCCATTCCCCGAGGCCAACCTGCTGACATCAATGCGGCCCTCAGTCACATCACAAAGCAAACTTTGTGGCCCCTGGGAAAATGTTCGAGAGTACCCATGGTGTAGAACTAAGAAATCTTACCAAAACATTCCACTCACTCAATTACACATCTCTCAGTGATTCTGCAATACTCTCTAGAGTATCTTGATGTCTTTCAAGAATCCACTTCTAAGGAGTTGCCATCAATCAGCCCTTTGATTATGATATTGAACTTCTCCATCAAGCTATAGTTCCTTAAGGACAATTTAAGTTTTTTATCTCCTTTGAGGAGACAACTCCTGAGAAGTTATCTCCATGCCAACTTAGAGAATGGTCTGTTGTTCCATCCAAGTCTCTTGATGGAGAATCATCCCTTTTTGTACCCAAGAAGGGTACCTCTGAACTCCAGCAATGTATCAATCATTGGGGTTTAAATCAAATGACCAACAGCGATGAATATTCCTTGTCCTTAACTTTTTATATCTAAGATAAAATGTTTTACTAAGTTGCATCTAAGAGGGTTTTCTCTGATCTTATTGTTCAGACTACGGTTGTCGTTCTTGGCAATATTCTTATTTTTTCTAAATATCCAGAAATCCCTCTGTTTCATGACAATGAAGTCCCACAACGTCGAGGGAAAAACAGATTATGAATGAACCCTGAATAATGTCTATTTGAAAAAGACTCAGTCAAGTATGTAGGTTATGTTCTTTCCTCTGACGGAATCACCATAGATTCTTTAAGTTTGGGCAATTCTGGAATCGGCCAGTTCCATCTTTAGTAATGGAAACACACACTTTTCTGGGCCTAGCAAACTATTATCAGAAGTTCATTTGGAATTTTCCCAAGGTCACCTCTCCAATTACAGATCTTCTTAAAGAAGAACAAACCCTTTCAATGGACTCACAAGGCCACATTAGCCTTCAATAAATTGAAGGAAGATTTTGTGCAAGCTCCCATTCTTCAACCAGCTGATGTCACCAAACCCTTTTTTAATAGAAATCAATGCTTCAGACCATGCAATGGGAGCTATTTTGATTCAAGTAGGTCAAGTTAGGGAGGAGATTTCCCCTGTGGTACTTAATTTTTTCCTCTTTTTGAGTACATTTCTTTTTTTCATAAAAAAATAGCCCCCTACCTGTTCTGGGTTCTTCAAACAGCCTAGTATTATCTTTCCATTTGTTTAAATTACTAAGAGACATTTTTGTCCCCTAGGCCTGCCAGCATGTTTGCCAATATTGAACGCTGGGATGATTTATCTATACACTATCATCATTATTTAACATAGAGAGCGCTTTGCTTTACCTCACAGTTCTCTATACACATTTGCCAATAGTGAGAGCAAGGCAGTGTCCCTGTTCCCCCTGGCTGTATCTTTCTAACACTAATGTATATCAATAGGAAGATAACCAAGCCGTCACCAACGACATTGCTGCCCATGTTTTTTTCAGTGTAACACTGGGTGAATTGAAAAATTAGTTTTATCATGCATTTCTTTCCTTTGTTTCCCTTGCAGTTATAGGCCTAAAGACCATACCTATAATCACCTTCCATCTGGAGCAAAGTGTGCTCACTGACAAAAACGGGCGAGAGCTTCCACTCACTAATAACTTACTATCTGGAAAGCCCGGAAGTATAAGGCCTCCACATATATTTCTTTGGTCCAGACGAATGCCATAGACCAGTAGGGGCTGTTCCAGGCTGAAACATGTCGACCCGACCACTAGGTGTCGTGGACCAGTGACTCATCCACTAAACACCACTTCGTTTTTAGACTTATCCCTATCCTATACTTTTCCCCCAATAGGATAGGTGTCAAGATTCAGACAGTCTCCCTCCTGGTGGAGGTGTTGATGTCACTTGTAGAACGGGACACTCAAGTGACAAGACCCGATGATGACATTATCCACTGAGCCACCCTAAGCGGAGATTACATACACCACATTTCATAGTAGCAGCATTGAAAATAAGTAAGTGAAACGACTCGAAAGAACCTTGACATTAATTTATAAAAATAGACTGTATTTTTATATAAATATATGCACCAAAATTAACTTTGTATCATACATGTGGATTTTTAGTGTTAAAAAATAAATGCAATAAATCTATCAAACTTGTTCCATTGAAGTTAATGGGGGTAAACACAGGTGACACTCGGTCACTTGCAGGGTGAGTTCAAACAAACCCTCTTGTGAATAAGATCATGCGGCTCCCTAGACCAAGTTCCAACAGTCATTCTTTTGTTACCTTGCCCAGGGAGTCCAGGTGCAGGGGTGACTTGGCTGTCCTTGGTAGTGAACGGGATCAATGGGAGCTGTCAAACTTGCAGCACTTGACAAAACCACACTTGGCGATGGAGTTCAGCTCTACCCATGGACAGTAGAGGCCTCTGGGGTCCTAGGACCCGGGTTCAACAGCTGGATTTCTTACACCTTGCTCAGCGGCTCAATTGCAGAGGTAGCTGTCAATCACTGGGGGCAGGTCGCGCCAAAGATGCTTTGCCAAATACTCGACGACTCTAACTTCAAGATGCAGTAACACAGCAGTGGGGTCGCTGATGACATTGGTCGCTGCGAGGTGCTCTTGAGCTGAAGATGTCGTTCAAGGAGTCGATCACCCGACTGGCGATCAGCAAACCTTGGCTACAGCAAATGTAGTCCATGGTTACCTCGGCGGCTGGAGGTTGACAGGAATTGAAGAGCAGCTTCAAACTTGGAGAATGCTTAGCTACCACTCTGGACTTGCAGGATACCACTTCCCTTCAGGGTCACTCTTGATAGGACCCGCGGGTCGCAATTCTTGTCACACAGCATGTCGATTTTCCTGCAGCTTGCAGGGGATTGGTCCCAGCAATCCAAGGGAGTCTGCTTTGGTTTCTGGTGTCCACTGGAGTCCCTCTTGCTGGGAGCAGCAAGCTTTTGCCATGGACACACGTCGAACACTGGGTTCCAGTATATGGTCTCTTCAGGGCAATTAAGTGACCTATCTTCGCACTGCGACAGAGTCCACGGTCCTGTTGTAAGTGACGGCATCTTATTTCTGCCTCTGCTCTGATTTAAAGTCAGAACTGAGGTTCTGGTGCCAGAGGAGCCCCTTAAATCCTAGTTTAGGGGGCATTCAGGACGTGAGGGTCAGTGGCCAATGAGCTAGTGATCCATGCGGCTAACTCGCCCCTGAGGTGACAACATCCTATGGGTGTACATCACCTTTCTACCCAGAGTCCTCTATTTCAGGGTCATCCAACATGGCAGAACCCTTCCTTGACTGTACAGACCTCCTAGCCTACCCTAAAGGTTTGGCTAGCCTTTTGGAGGTGTGTGCCTCCTGCATACCTAATTTTCCCACCTGTGGGATGGACAGAGCAGGAAGAGCTTTGTCCTCTGGTGGGGGACGAGTACTCTTGCATATCATGGGTGGTGAAGCCTTTGAGGCTCACTGCCTTGATAGCTGTAAACACTAGCCTTTCTGGGATGGTGGAGGTGTGACCTCCTTCCTGCCCAGGCTTTTACCTCCATCCTGGGGAAGTGCTAGCACATCCCACCAGGAGGGCAGACTCTTGTCTTGGCAGCAAATGGCTTGGGGAAGCCCACCAAGGCACTGGAACCCTAAACCTTAGGTGGGCACCTATGTGGATGCTACTCACGAGAATCGTGTCAGGGGTGAAAAAGCACAGTATTTGACACCAAACATAACACAATTTGGTTGTTCCATATTTGAGCTGGCTATCTCGAGTTTTCTCGGTAGCCAGCCCTTGTTACTCTATGGAACACCAGTCACTTACAGTAAAACCTTGCTTTACAGGGTTACTGTAGGGATATATAGGTATAAACATATATCCACACCTGGGGGCCGTGGTGAACAGCCGAAGATGGTGGACGCGTGAGCGGTGAGCTCCGCGCCAGCCCTTCAATCATTCGGCATAGAGTGAGGTATAGCCCAGTCTAGGTGGCCTGAAGTGGTGGGCTAGTCACTCGGAGCCGGGGCGGCGGTGTCTGCTGGGGTGCTGTGTTCGTGGCTTCGGCTGCTGCCGGGGTGAAGCCTGTCGGATCGTCTGTGCCTGGAGCCCTGGGCACGAGTGCTGAGGGGGGCTGAGGCTGTCGGGGCCGGCCCATTGCGGACGCAGTGCAGCTGTGGAGCCCGGATGTGAGGCGGTGGTCACGCCCAGATGGTGGGCTTTGGGTGCTGCCCCTGTGCTGTGTGGGACCGGCGTGTCCTGGGGTCTGCGTGGCGAGGCCCACACACGCTGCAGTGACGCAGCAGTGACAAGGAATGGAGCACCGACGGAGCCCAGGCGGCAGAAGAGCCGTGTAAAGTAGTGGCAGTGAGTGCAGTCATGAGGGGTCTGGTGTCCCCAACTGGGGCGAGATCGCTGCCCCTGCCGACGCGAAAGAGTGAAAGCGGAGCGGCCAAGATCGCTGAGTAGGGTGCGGCTGAGTGACCTGCTGACCGGTGTGGGAGGCCCTGGCAGAGTGCGGGGCCCTGGCCGGGCCCGGGCGGCTAAAGAGACGCGAGAAGCAGTGTGGTGTGTGTAGCCGCTGGGGTCTTGTGTCCCCAACCCGGATCTGGTTGCTGCCCTTGCCGCCCCAAGGTGAGGACAGAAAAAAAGGAACGGCCAGGACCCATGTGCAGCCGGGCAGGGTGCGGCCGACCGGCCTGCTGATCGGCATGGGTGGCCCCGGTGCAGCGTCTGCCCCGTGGAGGCTAGATTCCCCCCCGGACCGGAGGTGAAGGCGCCGGACCGCTACTGGCATATATGAACACAGTAGACCCCTGCTCTGAGACCAACATGTGGGCCTTGGAGCTGTGAAAGCCCACGACTGGAGAGAGTGCTGTTAACCCCCCTTACTGGCTGAATCTCCCTTGTATAGTGGGAGGTAGAGGCGGGGGTGCCCCAGAGACCCCTGGGCCAGGAGTTGAAGCTCTCCAGAGGAGTGGGGATACTGGACACAAAATGAGGCCCCGAGAGGGCTCACTGGGGGCCTGGTGACAAACAGGAGAAACGTGCTAGAGGAACAGGAGGAAGGTGAAGGGGGCCATATCAAGCAATGACCGGTGTAACTATAGGACTAGCCCATTGTGTATCATGTGGTGGGGAGCTGAAATGGCACTATCAAGGGGCCGGTGATTGATCTGGGCCTACAGAGCTACTCTACATTTGGAGCAGGACCGCTCCCCCTTGACTTCTGTGAGTTGGGTGAGTTCTTCCCCGCCCTACTCATGATTTCTGGTGAGTGGAAACCGGAGTGGAACAGGGTGTGGGACTGGCGATCTCGGGGAGTAACCTCCCTGGAAGTGGTGGGAGTGGTCGCGGAGGGTAGTGTCTGGTGGCCACGGGCGGGCAATATCTGGCTGAGACTGTGGAGATGAGTAAACCACCAGGGAAGCATGCTGGGAATACCCCGGACCATGAGGAAGACCAGTAGGAACAAGCACGGGGTAGCCCTGAGCCTCAGTGTCAACCGGATCCTATCCAGCAGCAGCGGTCCAAGATCATGGAGGCTATTTCTGATACAAAGACCACGCTCCACCTGGTTATCAGTACGGTATCGGTGGGCCTTGGACTCCTTCGCGCGGAACATCAAAAACTTAACAAAAGGGTGAAGGTGGTGGAGTCCGGGCTTGAGGAATTATCACCCTGGACCGCCGGGAAGAGGATGGAGAAGGACATAGCTGCCGAAATAATGTAGGGATCCTTGGCCTGCCGGAGGGGACTGAGAAGGGCAACATGGTGGCATATCTGGAGCCGTGGCTCAGGGACTTGGTGGCCCTGGGGGCACTGATGCAGTTCTTCACTCTGGAAAGGGTGCATCATGTACCGGCCCACCCACTGGCGCCAGGGCACCCTCCACAACCGGTGGTGGCCAGACTACTGACATATAGGGACAGAGACATTCTTTTGCAGGAAGCTTGCACAGCTGGCCCCTTTGTGGTGAATAACGCTAAAGTCTCCATGTTTCCTGATTACACTCTGGCGGTCCAACGGAAGTGTGCCTCATACATTGAGGTCAAGAAGGCACTCAGGGATGAGGGCATCCAGTATTCTCTTATGTTCCCAGCCAAACGCCGCATTGTGGTAGATGGTAAGCTCACTTTTCCGAGGATCCCAAAATGGCCTGGGATTGAATTGAGGCTTACCGAAACCGAAACCCCAATGAGCGGCAAGAGGCAGCGACCCAGGAAGCACTCCTAGAGATGGTCTGAAGGCATTGGGGTGAAGAAGCCGAACTCTTCGCAGACAGAGTGAGAAAGGGCAGCGGCGCTACAAGCGGTGGCGAAGATCGCCCGGAAATGTGGTTCCCCATCGGAGGAGGGATCAGGATCCATTAAAGGAACTGGGGGTTCTGAGACAGACTCCTCCGACAAGAATAGCCTGGAGCTCCCAGTGGTGACCCCACACATGGCAGATGGCATAATATGACGGAAGATGGCCAGCCTGGGTTGGTTGTAAGTCTGGGCCGGTGCATGAGGCACCACAGTATGCCAAGATTTGGTTTATATCTTTGCTGCACACACTAGAGCAGGCAGTCTCGTGAAGCCACATCCCCCCTGGAGGCCTTCACTGTGTTTGGTTTGTGCCTTCACTGTTTTATACAACAGTGCACTTGGAGTTTGGGCAGATGGCCGTTGCCAGGATGCCCTGGGGCCGGGGAGTTGTTGTAAGTTGGGGATTTTTATGTTTGATTTGTTACGTTCCTCATGCATGCGGGAATGTCTCATTTTTTAAACCTACTAGCTTGGTAGGGGTGGGAATTCTCAGACGGGGTGGTGCTTGGAATTATACAGGATGGCGGTCGCCCACCAAGACCTGAAGTTACTCACATGTAACATTAGGGGGATGGGGTCCATGTCTAAATGCCATAATATTCACAGCTACCTGAAACGCCGAGGAGTGCAGATCACACTCTTGCAGGAGACGCATCTGGTTCAGGGGGAGGTGGGGAAACTAAGGAGAAGATGGAGGGGGCAGATCTTTGCCAGTACGTTGTCAGCGTATGCCAGAGGGGTGTTGATATGGATACGGCCGGGGGTCCCCTTTGAAGTAACACGCACATTAATAGATAAGGAAGGAAGGTATGTGTTGGTTGCGGGGCGATTACTAGGTCAGGAGATGACACTATGCTGCTGTTATGCCCCTAATCATGATCAATTGGCATATTTGCCCTCTCTCTCCACTCACATATCTGATATAAAAGTGGGGCAGATAGTGATGGGGTGATTTTAATTGCATGGCGGCTGTACAGTTGGGCAATTTTATATGATGTTCAATGAAGGTAGTAGGGTGCACACCAATTTACTAATTTTTTCAAAACTTGTCCATAATAATCCAAGAATGCGTGCACGACGGTATGGCGCCTTGCCCAAACGACACCTGATTTGATACGACCATGGATGAATGGGGCTTCCTTGTGCCCCAAACCGACTGCACAGCTGCGTAGCGCCACTATGGCAGAACATTTAATTTTTTCTGATTTTTAATCTTTATTCAACTATATGTTCCATGCATTTTACACCATTTTTTTGCGTATAACAGCTTGAATCCACAAGCGGAAAGTATAATGCCTTTTTTCAAGTTTCTCATGTAAAAGATGTGCCCATCCGGACCTCTTTCTAAAACACGACAGATGCAGGAGTTCGTCCAAAGCAGCATTTATTTAAAAACCCAATGCATTTCGGGCAACCAGTGCCCTTCGTCAGGGAACACTATGAATGACAATAAAACAAATATCCATTACTGTAATGTCCATTAATCAACATCTTGCATCATCACTATAATGCTATATTAAATATAACCTTTATTACATTTCAACCCCTCCTCATTACCTACAATAGGCCCCTTCTTAAGTGATGTCTGTGATGCGACTCTATTCTCATGGCGAACCTATCTTCTTAAAAAACAAACACCCCATAAATCCCTCAGTTGCGCAGTACAAAAAACTACCCCTTCTTTCTGACACTACAATTTTTCAATTCACTTCATTCTACATTTCCCCTTTGCATTCACACTGCACTCACTCCACTTTCATTCCTTAACCAAAATCACCACTCGAACAATTTCACATACCTGCTTCAGACTCTCGAATCCGTAGCCATCTCTATTTCAGTAAATGTTTGTGGCCCCCTTTGGTTCCACCCTTATTTAACTACAACCTAACCTCCCTGACCCAATCCTTCTGATTGGCTCACTAATTAACTTGTTCCCGCCATGAGAACGGTGGCAGAGTTGCTTTCAAATTGAATAAACTGCATTGTCCATAATGCAATGTGTTTGAAATCTAAAACATGATCCACATTTTTAGAGTCCTCCTGCCCCATTTAAAAGCAATTGGTATTATGACACACAGCAATAGCTCATGTTGATTATTAAATGGATATAAAATATTATAAAGTCCTTTCCATCTCGTATAAACGCCATGTTCTAGTCAAACCCTCGAAATTGTTCGAGTGGTGATTTTGGTTAAGGAATGAAAGTGGAGTGTTTGCTTTAGCTTTTTGAGCTCGTAAAGGGTGAATGATTGTGGGGAAGAATGTTATGATGAGGGCTGGGGTGTTCAAGAATCACACAAAAATAGGGGAACTGCTTGGAGTCAGGCTATGGGCAAGAATAATAACGCGTAAAATAACAGAGTGAAAACGGAGGCAGCAATGTGAAATTGTTCGTGTGTTTATTTTTGGCTGAGGGATGGAAGTGAAGTGTGTGCGTTTGCTTTTGGAGCGCGTAAATGTTGAATGCTTAAGTGGAAGGTTATCATGATGAGGACTGGGGGGTACAAGAATTAAATATTAATAGGGGAACTGCTTGGAGTCAGGCTATGGGCATGTATAACAACGTGTAAAACACCAGAGTGGAAAGGGAGCAGATTCAGCAGCGTGAATGCGGATTGGAGATGCAAGGGGATAATGAAGGAGTGCGATGAATGATTGGGGATTGACAACGAGTATGTAGTGAGTCGTGGAGTGAGATAAGGGATCTATGGGGATTTATGTAAATTCAATGTAGTAGGTGAGTGCAGTGTGAATGCAAAGGGGAAATGTAGAATGAAGTGAATTGAAAAATTGTAGTGTCAGAAAGAAGGGGTAGTTTTTTGTACTGCGCAACTGAGGGATTTATGGGGTGTTTGTTTTTTAAGAAGATAGGTTCGCCATGAGAATAGAGTCGCATCACAGACATCACTTAAGAAGGGGCCTATTGTAGGTAATGAGGAGGGGTTGAAATGTAATAAAGGTTATATTTAATATAGCATTATAGTGATGATGCAAGATGTTGATTAATGGACATTACAGTAATGGATATTTGTTTTATTGTCATTCATAGTGTTCCCTGACGAAGGGCACTGGTTGCCCGAAATGCATTGGGTTTTTAAATAAATGCTGCTTTGGACGAACTCCTGCATCTGTCGTGTTTTAGAAAGAGGTCCGGATGGGCACATCTTTTACATGAGAAACTTGAAAAAGGCATTATACTTTCCGCTTGTGGATTCAAGCTGTTATACGCAAAAAATGGTGTAAAATGCATGGAACATATAGTTGAATAAAGATTAAAAATCAGAAAAAATGAAATGTTCTGCCATAGTGGCGCTACGCAGCTGTGCAGTCGGTTTGGGGCACAAGGAAGCCCCATTCATCCATGGCTGTACAGTTGGACCAGTCCCACCCCCCCTGGCGGGAGCTCAGGTGCATTGAATAGCAGCAGGAATGCGGGAGTGGATGGCGCACTGGGACCTGCAAGACATATGGCAGCTCCAGCATAGTGGAGATAGGGAATACTCCTTTTAACCTCACATACACCACCTCTACACAAGATTAGATGTATTCTGGTGCTACCCAGCTATTGGCACTCTCACTAAACATACTGAATACCTCTGCCGCACATTCTCGGATCATAGCCCATTGCTGATATCGTACCACCCACACAGGCGGAGGCCCCCAATACCTACATGGAGGCTTATTTCGTGGCATTGGAGGATGTACCGTTTGTGGAATACTTACAATCCATTATAGACGCATATTTCACCGAAAACACAGACACACTGCCTCTACAGCACTAGTAGAATGGGAGGCTTTTAAAGTAGTGGTAAGAGGGCATTGCATGGGGCAGACGACTGGAATACAAATGGAATTACACAGAGAGCTCTTGGAGCTAGAGGGAGAAATGTGTACACAGGATAATATGCAGGGCCCGGGGGGGTAAGCACATGAGCAATTAGTGACTAGATGGAAACAATATGATGAGCGGCTCACATGACTATAGAGCGTACATGGACAGAGTGCAAAGCGAGGAGGGGAAGGCTAGACGCTTACTGGCGTGGCTCATTAGGCCTGAGTTAGGGGGCTCTCCGATAACCAGTATAAGCACCACTGATGGCATGATCGAATATGACCCGGATAAGATCAATAGTGTCTTCCAGGGATACTATGAACGATTATATACCGCCCCTCTGGCTCTCAGGGTGGTGGACGACAAGACTGCGAGGGTGTTGGGGGGACCGGTTACCTTGCAAGAAGTTAGGGGTGCCATTGCCTTGATGGCGGGTGGTAAGACACCAGGCCCTGATGGCCTACTGGCTGAGTTCTATGTGAAGTATGGAGCCGGACTGGTCCCCCACCTGGTAACTGTATAATGAGGCTCTTCGACTGGGACATCTGCCATCCTCCACGCGGTCTGCGTTGGTGATCCCGCTCCCCAAGATGGTGGGCCAGGTGACAGGGGTGAAAGATTGTAGGTCCCTGCTCATGCTTAACACCGACTTTAAGCTACTAAGTAAGATACTAGCACTTAGATTACTCCCCCACATGAAGCACTTGGTTCATCCTGACCAAAATGGGTTCATCCCCTCCCATAATACATCGTATAACTTGCGTAGATTATACTCGGTGCTCTACCACTTGGAGATCAGGATGATGTCACGGGCTGCTTTTCTCTCAATTGACCTGGAGAAAGCGTTCGATATGGTGGGGTGGGATTACTTAACTGAGGTCATGTGAGAAATGGGGCTGGGGATGGGTTGGCTGAAGTGGGTCTGATTGTTATATATGTCTCCCATAGCGAGGGTTAAGATGGGCAACACTATCTCTCCTGAGTACACAATATCACGTGGGACCCGCCACGGATGCCCTCTATCCTCACTCTTATTCTCGTTGGCGGTGGAACCGCTGGCTGAGCTTTTCGCAAAGGAGGGGAGGGCCTGGGAATGTCGTTGAATGGTAGAATATATGTGATCTCTTTATATGCAGACCACTTGCTGATTTATTTGGGAGACGCCGTGAAAGGGCAGGGACCGCTTTTGAGCTATTGGAGAACTTCGGCTACCTGTTGGGCCTTTGGGTTAACCACCACAAGACACACTTGTTCCCGGTGGATGGACCCTCTCCTAAACTGTGGGATCTCCCTGCTGAATATAACTGGACCCACGGTACCTTTCAATATTTGGGTATCCAGATTTTTCACTCGCTGGAGGACATGAGGGAGGGTACCCTGGGCAGGGCACTCCGCTCGCTCTAGTGTGGCCTTTTGGAGTTTGTTACGGCTACCATTGATGGCTAGAATTTTGTTGACCAAGATGGTTATGCTGCCACACCTCCTGTATTTTTCGCTAATTTACCGGTGTTGATGCCCGCAGGGTGGTTCCGGCCACTAGATGCACTAGTACGAGACCTCATTTGGGTGGACGGGAGACGCAGAGTGTCATTGCGGACCCTACAGCGCCCCATGAGAGAGGAAGGATTGGGAGAACCCGATTTTGAACTTTATCGACTGGCTGCACAGTTGCAATGGGTGGCGCAGTGGTTGGAGGGGGTGAATCAGGATGGAACCTATCTGATAGAACCAGGGCAGCTCCCACTACTACTGCTGGCCAAGCTGCTGAATCAGGCTGTGAGGGTGCCCTATACCTTGACATTACAGTCTACAGCCTTGCAGTGCTGGAGAAGCTGCATGGCAAGATTACCGGTTACTCTGAGATACTCTCACACACTTACCACTGGTGGGGTTGCCTTATGAAGAACCCCAGGCGATCCTGGGAATAGAGCAATTGGCGCATTGGACAGAGGCTGGGATTGAGACAATGGGAGATTGTTTTCAAGTCAAATGCTTACTCCCCTTTGCTGAATTAGTGGATGCGTATGGACTCCCTAATGGCCAGTTTCTTATGTATGAGGTGCTGCTACGAGCGTTTGGGAGGCTGTGGGGAACAGGGAGAGGGGAACAGGGAGAGAGGAACCGGTCACACACATCGTTCTCCATTCATAGTTTACGCTGGGTACAGCTGGGCATCAAATAAAGTGGTTCTATGCATCGCTCCTAGAGGCGTCCCTGTCTCCGATGCTAAATTTAAGGGGTAGATGGGAGAGATCCCTTGATAGGGCACTCACTGATGTAGAATAGCGCAGCATACTAGAATCACCCAAGAAAATCTCCAGCAACACACATCTAAAATACTTGCAATTTAATTACGTTCACATGACAAATATGACCCCTCACCGCATTTGGGCTGCCTTTGGAGGGGAACCAAGAGGCTGCACAAGGTGTAATCACTTAGATGCGGACTTCCTCCATATGACTTGGAGCTGTGAGTCACTACAAAGTTTGCGGTTAGCGGTGCTGGCAAAGATTAATGGTACGCTGAACCTCACATTGGACCACTCGGCGGAGGCTTGCCTCCTCGGTCTGTACCCTAGACCACCTAAACGCAAAGTGGGGAGTCGATTCATTGACTTGTCCCTGGCACTAGCTAAGAGGCGAATCACAATAACATGGAAAACAGCCATGGAGCCGCAGATCAGCACGTGGGTCCAGGAGGTATCCAGATGGGCTGCTGCAGAAGGTAGAGCATTAAATAGAGAGGAGCAGAGAGGCCTGCGTAGGCGCCCAATTGCTGAAGCATGGAGGGACATTTTATTTAATTGGGATCACCAGAGCCACTCTAATAGTGAGGACGATGAAAGTGAGACCCCCACAGAGTAGGAGGCTGAGAGTGTTGGGGTGGTGGGGGGGTTATGTGTGAAAACCGCCATGGCAGGGATGTCCCGGTAGCCGACTCCGAGACACCCCAGGCCTGCCCTTACCGGGCCCCCCTTCCCTCCCCTCCCCCCCATTAATACAGGTGCTTAAGGAAAAACATAGGGATCTATCCGATATTAACAGGGTCCAGACTTGTCCCACCTTGACGGGAATATAACAGTTCACCACCCCTAATACCAAGGTCGCCAGAGATAGGGACACCTGCATGCACTGTTTGAAGATGTTTTGTTTTTTGTGTATAAATTTGATAGTAACTTGAGGTATCTATGGCATGGCTAATCCATGGAGTAGCAGGTGAATAACACCACGTACATTTGTAACTAGTAGGCCCCAGGGAATAAGTAATGTGGTGTATAAAGTACATCTTAGATATGTGAAATGGGGGCCGTTAATACGCTGCAGTCCTCATGGGATGGAAGGAGGGGTGCGGCTGAGACCTATCTGATTCCATAGCCTTATACTTTGTTTGTTCCCTATGAATATTAAAGTGATGTATTAATGCCTTTTTACACCTGCTAGCTGCCCGGCTGGGTAGTACTTAGCTAAATCTTGTTCCACTTATACTGTATTACTAATTCATGTCTACAATATACTGCTATGTATGATTACAAATGCCAATAAAGATATTTATAAAAAAAAGCATATATCCACACCTTTAATATAATGCACTCTATCTCCTGGGCCTAGGAGGGCAACCTTAAGAGTGACTTACTTATATTATGATAGTGGTGTGGCTCTGCAGACCTGCAGACACACTTTTACTTGGGTCACACAGGGTGGCGCAATACAGTGCTGCAGCCCTTGTGACCCATTTACCACCCTTGCCCTGGGTAACTCTAGTACCATCTATTAGGGACTTATAAGGGGGCAAAGTACCTTGCCAAATGAGTGTATGAATTCACATAACTTTTAGGAAAAGAGCACGGACACTGTGGCCTGGTTAGAAGGTCCCAGTGTACTATCAGAGTCAAAACCAGCATATACCAGTCTAAAATGGGGTAAAAGGTGGAGGGAGGCATCTGCAAAGAAGCCCAGATTCTGACATGACCTCCTCCCAGCCAACATGCCCTGGAGATGCAACCCACCCCTGGGATAGTATTCCTGGTTTTATAGGTGAGGAATCAGGAATAAACTGGCTATTTTATTGCAAGGCCTCCACATGCTTCACATCCTCTCTGTAAGGTTGCTCCCTCTGGGAGGCTGACCCACCTCAACAGTGATAGGACCCATTTTAAAACTAGCCTTTGCTATATCTGTTTTATTTTCTGTCTCCCCTTTTACCTTCGATAGTGAGGTGCCCACCTCACTTATCCCTATCTTAGCTAAGGCGACACCTAGCTTACCCTCAGAGGTTACCCAACACTTGAGCAACCCCCAAATGACCAGCAGGGTCAGTGGGCTTAACTTGCTTTTGGCTATGAGGTCTGCCGACCATGCCAAGGACAGTGCAGCCATGAAGGCTAGCACCCAGCAGAGGCTACTGACATGTTTCAGTATCCAAAACCACACCCTGAGCTATCCAATTACAAGTGGCTGAGCTGCCTCAGGGGCCACTGTGGGTTCTGGGAACCTCTCTTGCTGTTCTGAGTGGGGGGCTACCACAACTTGTGACAGACGTCCTTCTTCCACTCTCCTTTCTGTCAGAGCAGGGACAATACCCTTTTTCTGCACAGCTGCCTGACTTTTCAGGACTTCTTCACGAATAGGAGAAGCCTCACCAGTGCCAACTCTGGGCTCTACCCCAACTGGGTCAGAAGGCCCTTGGCTCACTGACTCCTTCTTTGCAAGCAGTTTCCTTTTCCTTCTCTTCTTTCCTTTTCTTTGGGTTACCTGTCTCTCGATGCAGGAACTGGCTCCCCAGAAACTTTGGGTTACGGGGTGTTCTGGGCAACTACTCCACTAGAGTTCTGACCAACCTCTGGTGGGTCATTGCCCAGGCAATCCAAGGAGAGGTCAGCACTGACCACAACCTGGTGCCAACTAAGAGTACCCTCCAGCTACAGGGACACTATGGCTACAGGCCTAACTGAAACCTTCCCAGAGACTACCCTTATCTTCTTGGTTTCTCCCTTCACACACTGATCTGGGGTCACCAAGCAGTACAACACTGTGGTTTGATTGGCACATGTGTCTATCAGGCCAACGGCAGGGATCCCATTCACCTGAATGGGGTGGAAGTGTCTACTCCCGCTCTCAGGGATCACCAGCTTACCATCTGGTCCTGTTTCCCAGCTTCTTACTAAGAGAACCTACTCATCTGAGGAGTCCTCCCTAGGGCTACACTGGCCAGCCCAATGCCAACCACATTCTTCTTGGAATAGGCTGGGTCACCTCTGTAGTGACCTGACTGCTGGCAGTCGAAACACATCCTGTTATCCAGAAACTTTTTAAGTCCTGGGTCCCCTGCCTCTGCTTGTCAGAGTTGGGGTGGGATTTACTCTCCTCCTTTTTAAGGTCTTAGGGTCCTGAGGGAGTCTCTTTGGTGGGCTTACCACATCCCTCCTTTGACTTTCGTGGGCCTAATTCTCTCTGTTTGGAGTCACACCCTTGGAATTTCTTGGGCAATCGAGATCTTACCCACTTGTCTACTTTCTTCCTCAACTTGGTTGGGGAAGTCAAATCAGAATCTACCAGATGCTGTTTCAATAACTATGTTGCACACTTACTCAAAAAGTGCCCCTTCATAATTAAATTATACAGCCCATCATAAGTTAACACAAAAAGGCATGAAACAGAGGCAGTGGACCTAAACGCAAACACAGCACCCTCACCGTTAATCACCCATATTAAGTTTTGTTATTGGATAATATTTTTTATCCTTGAGAGCATTCTCTGTGTACACCTTCTGCCGAAAGATGCCTCCCTCACCAGGGAAATATGATACACAAAAGCAAAAACAGAGCTGCACCACATGAGAAACAAAGAGGTGACATTTTACAGTAGGGTATATCACAATTTGGAAATGACAAATTTTTGCACGATCCAGTTGCGTTTCTTCCTTTATTGTTATATCCTGCGACATTCATAAAAACATCAGCCAACGCGTTTCGTCCAGTAAAACCTTGGACTTCTTCAGGGCTGCAAGTTAGATATATATATATACATTTTAAACAGACTATACAAACAAACTATACATTTATATACACTTATATACAACAAAAATAGCGTGACACATAGTCACAATGAAGAAAATACAAAGACAAACCCATGACATCCCATTTTCGAAAAGGAGAGAGCAATTCAGTGGTGGGCCATCATTAATGAGACCAAAAAACTATGCAAGATAACAGCACTCAAAATAAACTGCTGTGATATAAGACATGGTGACATAGAAACAAGAATTTAAAAAAGAGAATCTAGCAACACTAAATCGTGGTGGAGGTAGAAACCATGTTGAGCAAGAAAGAGCAAGACAGACACCCATAGTGTTTAAAAAGGGGGGGACCGGTAGACCAGTGCTTCCAAAAATAGAGGCTGGGGACCATAAAAGAATGGTGCATCAGAAAGAAGTTCCAATCTGGATATTATGTGAATCTATAAATGAGATAACCACAGGGTCTGAGGGTAAGACCACTAAAGGAGAGTCCAGTGTCACAAGTAAAAAGTAGAGCGGAACGAAGAACCCAGTGTTCGTGTTTAAGAGTCATGATTACACACCACGTACCAGAGATAATATTATGCGTCAGTGTAAGATCACACAATGGTTGAGAAATATTACTTTAATGTCCGAGTCAATAATGGAATCTATCAATAGAGAGCACAAGCCTCATAAGGACAAAGTGTATAATGGTAACTGCAGAGTTACACAGTATGAGAGATAATACAATCCCTCCCTGTTTACTATCAAGATGGATAGCCGCAATCCAGGCAGTATACGAGTCGGAAAAACATCAAACGGTCATAAATAGCTACCGTCCATGCAGCTAACGAATCATGGAGAACAATCCAAATTCCATGTTTTGTTTCCAAAAATAAGTGGCCCTTGGATGGGAAATGATCCACCCTGCTGGATGCACCTATAAATAAATGAAAGAATTCAGAGACCAAACCCAAGGAAATGCAGGTGGGCCAAACAAAACAGAAGAAAACGACAAGTCAAAGACAATAGGCAAGAATACAAGTAAGCCTGGCAGACGGTCAAGAATCGCCGCCACTTTGGGGCAATCACATGTACTCCTAACAAGAGGTCACCAATAGGGGACCCCTCGGAATACTTACATTTAAGGAGTGTGATGATAAAAAAGGCTGTGGTACTGCTAGTAACCACTTACTTCAATTGGTGTCAGCAGGGTCGAGAAACTGGCTAAGCAACACAGCGTCCTCTTCGGTGTGACGAGCAAACCAATATGCAGCTTGTCCATGTCTATTACGTGATGTAAAGCGTGTGGCGAGTCATGTGACCAAGTCACATGGATGCCAAAGAGGCTTAAGACAGTGAGGTAAAAAGGACCGCCATATTGTATTATTATGTATATGGGGGAGTCAATGGGAGATCCTAGAAGAAAAACCATTCCCTCTGTAGGAATTGGATCGACTAGGTGCCCAAAAGGTATTTGAAAAAAAGGGGAGATGATAATCCAAAAGGACAAAGAAAATGAAAAAGAAAATGAGTTGAGAGGCGGGGGATGTGCACCTTACAACATATAACTAAAAAATAATAATAAATGCTAAACAGACAAAGTGCGGCCATTTATAAACGAACCCCATAAAATAGTGGAGCCGGAATATCCAGACGTGGTAAAGCCAAAAATCACATCAGAACGAATGATGTGAGAGGCATAGTGAAGTACAAGACGTCTATGATAGATCGAAGTTTTGAAGCCACCATATTGGAACGGAAAAAACACGGAGAAGGAATCGGTGGGAGAGCATATTCAGTCCCTGAAATAAAGACTGAGAGCAAAGTTAAATGTAAAGACAAAGGCACAGAAGTAAGTCTCATTTCGACCAAATAATTAAAAACCAATGAGTGGTGTAAAGAGAAATATACAGATGACTAAATGTCTGAGTCACAATGATAATGATAAAGATAAAAGGAATGGGAACAACAAAAATAAAAATAAATAAATATGTCCCCACATGTTATCACAATGATCAGTTATCTTTAATCTTACGAGAAGGGACATAAATGTCCCACCCATTAAGTGCATAATTAAAGCTTCCCGGTGCATCATAAAGCGATATGCATGGACACCAAGGTGTTCAATCTATAAGTATGGTCGAATACCCAGCGGTTCAGAGTGTTGGGTGAGGTAAAACAAAGTCCAACCAAACCAAAAGATAGTATAATATTTGTCCAGGGATGTGGTGTGTGTCCTACAACGACCTCAATTGTAGGAGACTATGCCCCCGGCAGGGGGACGAAAGTCCGAAAGCAATAGTGTTTGGAAACAATCCAACAGAAAAATGATTCATAGGAAATAATGTAATTCATCGTCCGTGTTGTGCCCATTTTCGATACATCGTAAACGGCATATCCAAGTTGCCTTCCTGCGTCAAAGTGCCAGTTTTCGATTCCCATCCCGTGGGTTGGGGGGGTGTGGTCAATACTGTGAAACCAGATTTTACAGGCCCCCCCATGATGTTCCACCACATGGAAAGACATAGGGTATTTTAGATCGTTGTTCCTGATGGCACGGACATGTTCTTGTATGTTTTGCTTAAGTGGCCTCACTGTGCTCCCTACATATATTTTTTCACAATCACAGCCCAACACATAAACCACATATTTGGTTTTACAATTTATAAATTGTTGTATTTCATAGTCCTTGTTCGAGTTGTAACTAAACTTCTTGATTTTATTTTTTCCCATAGGGCAGACACTTCACCCCTGACACGTGAAAAACCCTGTGGAGCAGGTGGCAACCAAGTCGTGTTAGTAACACTTGTGATGTAACTGGTACAGAGCACGTCCCTTATCGTTTTTCCTCTCTGATAGGTGACCTTAGGGGTAGTTGTGATAAACTCCTTCAGATTAGGTACCTCACAGAGTAAGCCCCAGTGTTTCTTTAAAATTCTGTAAAGCCTATCGCTGGTGGTGGTATATTGTGTGATAAAGGCTATGCGTGTGTTTGTTCTTTCCTTGTTGTTCCTATTGGTGTTTTTGACCAATGTGCTCCCTCTGGTGATATTCATAACTCTGTTTTCAGCCTTCCTCAGTGTCTCCTCTTTGTATCCCCTACTTTTGAATCTGTTTTTTATGTTTATGATCTTATCTCTAAACGTGGTTCTGGAGCTACAATTGCGTCTTGCACGTACCAGTTCCGCTCGTACTAGTTGTGTGCAAGTTGCTGTTACATGCAGTTGGTTTGCGAAACATGGCGCTTTGTATGACGTTATCTTCTACATAAAACAGAAGATCCAAAAATTCGATTTTGGTGTAACTATACTGGATGCTGAGATTCACGTAGTGAGGATTACTATTCAAAAAGGAGTGGAATTCAATCAATTGGTCTGGGGTTCCTTTTCATAACACGGTGATGTCGTCTATATACCTCCCCCAATAGACAATGAAGTCCATCCAAGAAGAGTAATTTCTGCCCCAGGCATGCTCCCTCTCCCATCAGCCCATAAAGAGGCCAGCGTAAGAAGGAGCAAACCTGGAGCCCATGACGGAGCCGTGTATCTGATGGTACCAATTTCCGTCATGCAGAAAAAGTTTTTTGCTAGAACAATGTCAATCATTTTGATCAGCATTTCATTGTGTTCCATGTGGTCTGCCGTGTGTGTCCATAAGAAAGATTGTACTGCCGTCATTTCGAAATGTTTTTGTATGCAGGTATAAAGGCCTGTGACGTCCATGGTGACAAACATTAAGTCGTCAGACCACGACATCCCTTCAAACTTCTGTAGTATATCCCTGCTGTCCTGTAGGTAAGCAGGTAGGTTCACTACGAATGGCTGTAGGAATTTGTCAACGTAGTGGGAGAGACGTTCAGTTGGTGAATCAATGCCAGCAATGATGGGGCGACCTGGGGGAAAGGTGCCACCCTTATGAATTTTAGGGAGTATGTAAATACATGGGAAACGTGGGTCCTTGACGGTGAGATAGGCATGTTCCTCATCAGAGATGAGGCCATTTTCACGCCAGTCTAATAGTCTGGAGTTGATGTGAGTGACTAGACCTGTGATGGGATTGGGAGCAGTGCGCTCATAACAGTTGATATCTGCAAGTTGCCTGTTGATTTCCCCCATGTAATCGCTGGTATTCATTACAACCACGTTACCACCCTTGTCCGCCTCCCTGATCACAATGGAATTGTCCTTGCTGAGGTCTATTAAGGCAGCCTTCTCTTTTCTTGTGAGATTCTGGTTGTGATAGGTGTCTTTTTTGGTGTTGTCAATGAGAGTATAGATGTCCTTGCTTACCTTGTCCTTGAATATGTCTATATTTCTATGTGTCCCACTCAGTGTGAATTTAGACTGAGACTTGAGACCGCTGTTTATCTGTAAATCCTCTGTGATATTAAGCTCCTCTTTAAGTGTGTGTATACTGACATGATCGTCTCCTGGGATCAACATAACCATTTGTAAATCATATAAGTCAGATACCATGTGTGCCACCGGTGTTACAAATGGAACTGTCGAACACACATTTGCAGGATTAGCAGTAAAAAAAGTCTTTCAATTTCAGCAGGCATGTAAATTTATGCAAATCAATCAGAAGATTTATTGGATCCACCCATTTCGGTGGGACAGAAACCCAAACCCTTGCGTAATACATTACATTCTGGTGCAGACAAATTCCGGCATGATAAATTGACAATGGTAAGTTCATTTTGTAATTCAGTATTAACCCCTTGTCCCTCTAGGTCATTTTCGAGCATGTTGTCATCCCTAGTGTTGTGTCTTTCTTTTTCCCTCTTTTCTTTCCACCTTTTTCCCCCCTCCTTGTCTTTGCTCTCTTTTTGTGGCTTTGTTGCCTATACGCAAACGTTCCATTTCCACTAAAAAAGGGGACGGACCTTGGGGGGTAACTAAGTCTGAGCCCCCCTTGTGGGAGGCAGTTTTATCTACTGAAGTTAGAGAGCTACTGCTGATCAAAATGGAGTCCACAGTGTCCTCCCTAGTCCTTTTTCCTTCACCAGTGGGCCTTACGTTATCATATTTTCTGGCAAAAGTGTAGATCCTTCCCTCCCTGTAGTCATTCTCATCACGTTTGATTTTTTTCAATTTTTTATCCCTTAGATAAATCTGATGGTTTTGTCGAACCTTATCGTATATCTCATAATTTTTCTTTACTACATCCTTTAGATCTAAACTCTCAATCTCCCTCTCCAATATTTGAATATCTTCTTGTAGTCTAGTGACCTTTTTATCAGCATGCTTGACTCAAATCCGCATCATGATGTTCGATGCGTTCTGTAGGTTATCCTCCCAATCCTTGATTTATATGGAATTCACAGGCCTTTTGGATTACTTTTTCAAGTTTGTGATATTGTCTTTAATACTCTTTGCTTACAGTAACTAGTTCTGTACATTTGGCCTGCTCTTTGTTATTTTGTGTTTTTGTGATGACTCACTTGAAGATTACTATATGCTTTAGCAATCATTTTCTTTGGACTATTCTGTTTTTACATTTCTTTGTAGTAGCATTGTATCATCCTGTATGGCGAAATACAAGTCTAAGAAAATCCATGCTGTGTTTAAATCTACAGCCTTGAAAAAGTCATCGAGTACGACGAAACACGTGTCGGCTATTGTTTAAATTGAACTGTACATGAAACGGAATAACTCATTAAAACAAACGGAATCATCGGTCTTTTGTATTAATTTTACAACCTTTGGAATTTATCTTTCTAATATGGGCCTGTCGAATTGACAGCCTATTTACAATTTAATTGGAGGTGCTCTGTACATTCAATATGCAGTTCAGGGTTACTTCAGCGGCTGTAGGTCGACAGGAGTGGAGTGGTGGCTTGACACTTGGAGAAAGCTTAGCTACCACTCAAGACTTGCAGGACACTACTTCTCTTTGGGCTCACTCTCGATAGGCCCAGCGGATCACAATTCTTGTCACGCAGCAAGTCGATTTTCCTGCAGCTTGCAGGGGACTGGTCTCACCAATTCAAAGGAGTCTGCTTCAGTTTCTGGAGTCCCACTTGCTGGGAGCAATGGCCTTTTGCCACTGACACATGTCAAGCACTCGATTCCAGTATATGGTCTCTTCAGGGCACTTAAGCGACCTATCGTCGCACAGCTGCAGAGTCCACGGTCCAGTTGTCGGTGACAGCATCTTCTTTGTGCCTCTTCTCGGATTCAAAGTCAGAACTGAAGTTCTGGTGACAGGGGAGCCCCTTAAATTCTACTTTAGGGGGCATTAAGGGCTTGACTGTCAGTGGCCAATTGGCTACTGGTCCATGCAGCTAAGCTGCCCCTGAGGTGACAACATCCTGTGGGTGTACGTCACCTATCTACCCAGAGTCCTCGATTTCAGGATCTGACAGCATGACAGATCCTTTGCTTGGCTGTACAGACCTCCTAGTCCATCCTAAATGTGTGACTAGCCTTTTGGAGATGGACACAGTCTGCATACCTAATTTTACCACTTTGGGCTGGACAGGGCGGGAAGAGCTTTATCCTCGAGTGGGGCACAAGAAAACTTGCATGTCAAGGGCAGTAAAGCCTTTGAGGCTCACCGCCTTGATAGCTGTAAACACTAGCCTTCCTGGGAGGGTAGAGGTTTGATTTCCTTCCTGCCCAGGCTTTTGTCTTCATCCTGGGGAAGGGCTAGCACATCCCACCAGGAGGACAGACTCTTGTCTTGGTGGCAAATGACTTGTGTAAACCCCCCAGGACACTGGAGCACTAAACCTTAGATGGGCATTCACTCAGGGTGGCACCTATGTGCATGCTAGCTCACCAGAATCATGCTGGGGGTGAGAAAGCACAGTGTTTAATACCAAACTAGACACAATTCGGTCCTTCCATAATGGAGCTGGCTATCTCAAGTTTCCTCAGTAGCCAGCCCATGTTACTCTATCGACCGCCGATCACTTACAGTAAAACCTTGCTTTACAGGGTTACTGTAGGGAAACATATGTATAAACATATATTTTCACATCTTTAATATAATGCACTCTACCTCCTGGGCCTAGCAGGTCAACCTTAGGAGTGACTTACTTATATTAAGATAGTGGTGTGGCTCTGCAGCATGTGGTATGTGCAGAGTCACTCTCGAGCAAACAGACTGCTCATGCAGGGCTGCAATGGAAGACCTGCAGTCACATTTTTACTCGGGTCACATAGGGTGGCACAATACAGTGCTGCAGCCCTGGTGACCCCTGCACCACCTTTGCCCTGGTTACCCCTGGTACCAACTACTAGGGACTTAAAAGGGGGCATAGTACCTTGCCAATTGGGTGTATCAATTCACATCACTTTTAGGTGAAAAAGCATGGGAACTGGGGCCTGGTTAGCAGGTCCCACTGCACTATCAGAGTCAAAAACCAGCATCTAGCAGACTAAAATAGTGCAAAAGGTGGGGGGGCATCTGTAAAGATGCCTAGCTTCTAACAAATCGGTATTGCATGTGATATATTTCACAATCCTCCTCGTGCCTTCATATGGGACTCAGTAAGGACATTACAGTCAAACGTATACACTTACATCTTTGACACGTAAAAAAACCTTGTACCTCACCCTGAGTTTTCTGGTTTCTGGAAGTGACATAATTCATACTCAATTTGTCATGCAAACAAGCACTACTTTTGAATGTTACCTTAGGACAATCAGATATTGCATTACCAGTAACTGGATCATTTTTGAGAAAGGGCTAGTGTTTCCCTAGGATACTCATGACCTTTGCCACTTGGTCACTATAGAAGGTAATGAACCTTGTCATATCTGCCTCCCATTTCTCCTTCTGATCCTTACAGCCATTTAAAATGTCTTCCCTTCTAAAAGTACATACACCTTCCACTGCTGCTTTCAAAGTTGCACCAGCGTAACCCTGTTCCTTTACTTTTTTCAACATGAGCTCCTGTTCCTCTAAGTGCTCCAATTCCTCTTGGCTCTTAACAGGTTATAAACAGAATACTCTCTATCAAGTTTTTAAGTGGCTGATACTTGCATGTTGGAAGCTTTTTCCAACAGGCTTCTTCCTATAAAGTCTGGTCACCAAATTGTCATTCATTACTGTAATATTCTTGTCAAGAAACTCAACCTGATGGTTACTAATGTTACTAAAAAAAAAAAAATTTAAATCATTTTGGTTTGTCCTGTTAAAAAAAACTATTGTGATTCCCTTTCCGACCCATTCTAAATGGTAAACATTTCATCTATGAATCGAATACAGAATACAATATTCTCAAATCCTGGTGGGACACTGAGGACCTACTTCTCCCACCAGTACATATACAGTTTGAAATAGCTGGGGTTGGAACAGGTCCCGATCTCAGTTCCTTTCAGTCCCTTCAGCTGCTTGTACATGATTGAATTGAATAGGTACACATTGTTAGGTAAACAAAACATCAGTATGTCAAGCAACAGCTTGCTATGCAATAGATATGATAACGATCTTGATCTTAAAAATGTCAACATGCATTGACACCAGAAGTGTGTTTGATGCTCGTATACAGGCTTTGGAAATCAAGTATTATTAGTAGATGTCCCTATTCCTAGGGTATTCTTTAAATACGTGAGAGGAAATCCCTCATATCTATTATGTACAAAGCTAGGGATAAGACATATGGTCTCAGAAAGAAGTCAATGTATCTGATAGTGTTTCAAGCAGACTCCCAATTGCTGATACTATGGGCATTCCGGGAGGTTTGGCAAACCTTTTGTGAATCTTCAGAAAGAGGTAAAGAATATGGATCTTCAGATGTTCGCATTTGATGAATAAAAATTCCCCCCACTCTATAAGCCCATTCTTATGCCAATCCACCAACATCTCCCTGTACCATGTATTGGTCTTATTTACAGATACCTTATCTATTGAGGTGTAACATGTTTTATCAGAGACATATTAGAGCCTTTCCCTCAAATATAGCTTAATGGAGAGAACAACAACATTGCCTCCTTTGTCTGCAGGGTGTATCACAATGTCAATAACATTGCTCAAATTGTAGATAGCCCTACATTGCCTCCAATTAAGGTTACACTTATAAGGGACTCTGAGGTTTGTCAACTCATCAGTAACTACATCTTGAAAAGTATCATCTGCATCTAACAGCATTTTAGGCATGTATGTAGATGATGGTTTAAAACCACTAGGACAGCTCAGGTTAACCTTTATGCCTAAGTTCGCTAGATGAAGAAAAGGATCTCCATGAGAGGTACTTTCAGCAGCCAATTCAGGCAATGTATGCAGTAGATCTACAACTCCAATGCTAGGCTTGGTGATTTGGTTGTGTGTAACCTCATTACTCATAGATTTCACGGTATATATCTTCCTCAACTTCAATTTGTGAATGAACTTATAAAGGTCAATACGACTCTGTGTGTAATTAAATATACCTACAGGGCAAAAAGACAATCCAAATGACAGTAGATTAAGGTCACTTAAAGTTAAAATTCTGTTAGGTAAGTTCATCGCCATATTAGTCATATCACCCATCTCCTTGCTTAATTCAGGCCCCTTATCTCGATTTCTGGCTTTTCACCTACCGCCTCTCCTAGTCTTCCTTTTCCTATTCCTATGCCATCTCTTTTTTCCCTAGGCCTCTTGACCATTGCTAGCCCCTGCCCTTGTTGAGCAGGCGAAGTTCTTCTAAAAAAGTAGATCTAAAGGTATCCATCAGGCTTGCGCTGCTCTCCTTTTATGTGCCACGCTCCATGCAGGTATTAACTAGATTCGAGGCTGGTTCATTTGTTGACGTATCCTGCTTTATTTGGTTAGTTGTCAGTCTCTCTTCTCGTCACTAACTGTCATATCTTCTACCAAAGGTCAGAATACTTCCCAGCTGGTAGTCCCTGTAAACTCTGGCAAACTTCTGTTGTTTCTTTAACTTTCTCTCATTTTCCACTTTTTTGAGTCTTGTGTTCATTGCTTCTGTGCATTTATTGTAGTTCTTTTGTGAGCGAGTTCTGCTTCTTAGTATCCTCTGTTAGGGATTGAATTTCAGCAACAATCTTCTTCTGCCTCTCTCGTTTGGCATATTTTATAAATGTTTTGACTATCCTTGCAGAGCAGTTAGTAGAATTCTCTGCCCATTCCTCTAAACGTTCAGGATTAGGACTTTCAAAAGAGAGCACAGTGAAGATTCGCAGTCCACGTGGAAGTTAGGGCCAAAGTTTCCATAGGAAAAACATTTTTTGTTTTGCCAATAACTTTGGCGCCGCTTGACGAATCTCCACAAAATTTTCACAAAACTTCCACTTTTTGATTCAGCTGCTGTGTTAAAAGTTTCCGGGTGATTCATCAAGCTCTGGCCAAGAAAAAAGGGGGGTAGCGAAATGCATTTACCACATGTTATGTCAATGGAGATTTTTCATTTTTTGAACAAGACTACAGCCTGAACTGCAGAACGGAATTACACCAAATTTGGCAAGAAGCTAGATTTTGGTCCGGAAAGCGTGCTTTTTTCTGATTTCATCTAAATTTATTCAGTAGTTTCAGGGAAATTAAAGTTTAAAAAATATAGATATCTGCTGATGAGAGTCCTTGCAGTGGCTCGCGTATTCTACTAAAATGTGATTGGCTGCCAACACTTCAACCAGGAAGTGTTGGCAGCCATCTTGGGACTCGGCTTGAAGCCGATTTCCATAGAAAAGTAAAAAATAAAGAAAAGGGGGCAGGGTAGGAATACCCTGACCCACCTGATAGGGTGGGGGGATCACAGAGGGACTCCGCCACATTTTAAAAGCATTTTTTATTTTTATTTTGCCACTGACTCGCGGGTGGATCCGAGAATCCACTGCAAAATAAAAATTCAAAAAAGACTCCTGTGTGTCTTTTTTTAAAGCCCCCAGTGAGTGGACCAAATCCCGGGGGCATAACGGAGGAGAGATCATGGGGCCCTCTCTTGGGCTTATGCAAAGCCCTGGGGACCGCCACCTCCCGGGGCTGTAGCCCCAGGGATCGCCACCTTCCCGGGGCAATGAACACTCTAAGTGTGGGGGGCCCATCGACCCCTCGCTACCCTGGAGACCGCCATCTCTCTGGGGCACACTATTTTTTAAACAAAAAGCAGAGGCCCTATGGCCTCCTCTGCTGCCCCGGAGACTGCCACCTCCCTGGGGCATATACATTATCAAACAAAAAAATGCGGTGGAGGCCCTATGGCCTCCCTGGCAGCCCTGGGGACCGCCACCTCCCTGGGACACACATTTCTTTTAATGAAATGTGGGGGAGGCCCTACAGCCCCTCCGCAGCTGCAGAGACCGCCACCTCCCCAGGGCACAAACACAATGATGAAGGGGGTCCGTTGTGGACCCCTGCCCCCGGGGACCACCACCTCTCCGAGACTGAAGTTAACAATGGAGGGGAGCCACGCGGCCCCCCCACCTGGAGCACTGGATGGACCTAGGGATCGCCACCCCCCCAGGGCCAGCTCCAGCAAATGTCCCAGGGTGCCCACCCCCGGAACATTGCATTTTGCTATGGTTTGGCGGGAAACTCAGCTCTGCTTTCAGCAAGCAAGAGCAGAAAATGCTCTTGCTTGCTGAAAGCGGAGCATGTCTGTTTCCCTGCCCACTGTCAAGCGAGCAGGGAAACAGACATTGCTTTGAGATCCAAGGAGCGGCATGTTCAGGAAGTTCAGTGAGTTGCTGGCTTTAAAAAAAAAAAATCACATTTTTAGGACCGTCCGTTTAGGGCCCTGGGGACCCCTTTCCCCGGGGCCTGCCCCTTTTAAAAAATAATTATATAAAAAATGGGAGGGGGTTCGTGCAGCACACACAGGCGGATTTTGGCCCCGTTGACCACAACCCACGGGGTCCGGCCTATCTTTTTTTTCTTTTGAAAAGGAAGGGGAGCCATGTGCCACCCCTCCCCCTTCCCTGGGCCAATTTTGGCCCTGAGGACCCCAGCCCCCTGGGCCTGTCTTTTATTAATTTATTTTTTACATGTGAGGGGGTCCCGCGCCAAGCCTGATTTCGGCCAGAGGGACCCTATCTCCTGCGGCCAGGCCTTTATATATTTATTTCGCAAAGGGGGGGCTTGGCTCCCCTACCCAGGCCAATTTCAGCCCCGGGGTCCCGATCCCCAAGGGCCAGGCCTTAACATATTGGTTTTTTTAAAGGGGAGGGGGCCCGTGCAACCCCCTTCCCTCCCTGGGCCGATATCGGCCCAGAGCACACATCCCCTGCAGCCTGGCTACTTCGTTGGGGACTACAGGGGGAACCTGAAGGCCCCACGGTCCCTGCCAGCTACCCAAATCCTGCAGGATCTGACAGTGTTTTGAGACCCAGGGAGCTGCTAACATGCAGCTCCCTGGCTCTCTAAGTAATGTCTGTTTCCCGGCTTGCTTCACAGCGGGTAGGGAAACAGACATGCCCTGCTTTCAACCAGAAAGAGCATTTTCTGCTCTTGCTTGTTTAAAGCAACCGCCATGCTATAGCAAACTGCAATGTCCTAGGGGTGGGCACTTTGGGACATTTCTGGAGGTGGCTCTGGGGGGGTGGCGGTCCCCAGGGCCATCTAGAGCTCCACAAGGGGGGGTGCGCAGCCCCCCTCCTTTTTTTGATTTAGCCTCAGGAAGGTGGTGGTCCCCGGGCTGTGGGGGCCATGCAACACCATATTTAATTTAAAAGTGTTGCCCCGGGAGGTGGTGGTCCCCAGGGCTGTGTGGGAGGGGGGACAGGGCGCACACACATTAATATAATATTATACCCTGGGGAGGTGGTGATCCCCGGGCCTGCGGGGGGCTGCATGGCCCCCCGCATTCCTGTCATATTAAGCCCCAGGGAGGTGGCGGTCCCCAGGGCAGCGGGCAAGGCTGTAGGGCCTCCTTCATATTATTTAGTATTCCCTTCAGTGCCCCGGAAAGGTGGCGGTCCCCGGGGCTTTGAATAGCCCAAGGAGGAGGGCCCAGTGGGTCCCCTCCTATATTTACACATGCTCCCGGGACCTGGCCCATCGGGGGGCCATTTTCAAACGAAGCACGGGAGCCAGCACTTTGTTTTTGTTTTACATTTCGGCAGGAGTCACGGATCCAGCCCAACTCCTGCCAAAAGTTTTTTTTTAAATCCTTTTTTGGCACTGGGGGGTCCCTGTTAACCCTGGGCGTAGTTCGCAGAGTTTTGCTACGCGAAACTCTGCGAAGTTACAAAAAAAACCCTGCGAAGTTCCGCGAGTAGCGGAGTGCAGTGCGAACTGCAGTTTGTGCTGGTATTCTTGCCGCTTGGGCAGAAATTCTACCCGAGCGGCAGCTCGCACTCCCAAACTTACCGTTCGCGATCGCGAGCAGGGAAAAAACCCTGCTGCGCATCGCGAAGCGGAGTTTTCTGCACTCTGCGAGCTCCGCGGAGTGCGGAGTGCAGAAAACTCTGCAAACTCCGCGAACGGAGCGAAGTTCACCGCCCAGGCCTAGTCCCTGTGGGACACCCCCAAGAGGCTTAGGAGGTCAGAGGGTTTCTACCCTGCCCCTTTTTCTTTTTTTTCACATTTTTTCTTGTGACTTGGTTCAACTGAATCACAAGATGGCTGCTAACACTTCCTGGTTTGAAGTGTTGGCAGCCAATCAGATACCAGCACGAGATCAGGAGGGATCGCAGATCCACCTCGTCTAACTGCACCATTTAAACAAAAAGAGTGCTTTCTGGACCAAGAGCTGCCTTTCTGCCAAATTTGGTGTAATTCCGTTCAGCAGTTCGTGCTGTAGCCGTGTCTAAAGTTTCTTACGGAAATCAACATGGAGAGAAAGCATATTGGGACCCCCCTTTTTCTCAGCCCCCGCTTAACGAATCACCACGAAAGTTGCAAGACAGCAGCTGAAGTGACTGGTGAATTTGTTTTGAAAATTTTGCAAGGATTCATCAAACGACCCCAAAGTTATTGGCAAATGAAAAAACGTTCTTCCTATGGAAACTGCATCCTAACTATAAATAATATGCATGTATATATATATATATATATATATATATATATACATATATATATATATATATATATATATATCAAAACCAACAGTTGCCTGCTAAAAGAGGGCCTCACACAGGTACGTATCTTTAATGAAGGAAAGCAATGACAAAAGGCAGACTTGCCTCGCCGGAATGCTGAAGTCCTTTCCCAACGCGTTTCATGCTTTGCTCGCACTTCCTCAGGGTCTCAGGACGACGTGCAGAGTGAAGGTTTGGCAGTTTCTGCTAACGGCAGTTCAAAGGTTTTCACCCCGCCCAGGTGGGCGTGGCCACCCGCGTGGCCTGTTGGTTATTGAAGTGCCTCAGTTTTCCTTACTGAGAGTCGCCGCACAATCACTAAAATAAGCACTTTTGTAATTCCCAAGTGGGTTGTGATGGTACAAACTGCCCTCCATATGTAAGCTAAAACTAAAAATAGTTATAAAAGCCCCTAATTGATTACATCCGATTGCAATATTCTTCCTATTTACAATGTTATTTGCCTGTACGCTCTTGTTCCACCCAAAAGAAAAAAATCTGGGTGTATCTGTCTGTCAGTTGATGTCTAAGTGGGTGTATGAGTGTGTTAGTGGGTACGTGAATGTCTATATGGGTGATTGATTGATTGTCTGACTACGTCTATGGTTGTCTGGGTGTCTGTGTTTGTGGGTGACGAGGTCCCCCACAAGGACCCCCTGGGCAGAAAAAAGCATTTTTTTTTTTAAATCGGCGGGATGCGCTTAGGGTGCCCGGATCCCGTCGATAAAAAAAAAAAATCGAAGCGCGGTCTCCCGCGCTTTGATGTTATTTTGCCCCCGGGTGGCCCAAGTCCCGGGGGCATGCGGGGTTTATTTAAATAATGCTGGGGGGCCTCTAAGGGCCCCCCAAGCCCCGGGGACCGCCACCCCCCGGGGCTTTCAATTTAAAATGGTGCGGGAGGGCACTCGGCCCTCCCGCAGCCCCGGGGACCACCACCTCCCCGGGGCTTCTTTTTTTTTAAAAAAACATTTCCTGTGTGGGGGGCTCGAGCCCCCACACGCCCGGGACCGCCACCTCCCCGGGGCACTAATAATGTAAATGCGGGGTCCGTAACGGATCCCCGAGCCCCGAGGACCACCACCTCCCCGGGGCTTCAAAGAGCTATGGGAGGGGGCCGAGCGGCCCCCTCCTGGAGCCTATGGTGGCCCTGGGGACCACCACCCCCAGGGCCGGCTCCTGCAGTGTCCCGGGGTGCCTACCCCCGGGACACTGCTGTTTGCAATGGCAGGACGGGAGCCTCGCGGCTCCCGTCCTGCCATTGCAAACTTGCTTGCTTCATTGAAGCGAGAGCAGGAAACCTGCTCTCGCTTCAATGAAGCAAGCAGAATTGCTTTTCCATAAGGGGAGCTGCATGTCAGCAGCTCCCCTTATGGAAAAGCAATGCCGGCTCCCGCAGGACGCGGGGAGCCGGCGGGACCGTGCGGGGATTGGGGACCCCCCCATGGTCCCCAACGAGTGGCCAGGCTCCGGGGGATGGGGTCCCCGGGGCCATTAGAAGCCCGGGAGGGGGGCCACGCAGCCCCCCTCCCAAAAAAAGGAATTTTTTTAACAAAAAAAAAAAGGACGCAAAGGCCGGCCCCGGGGGATGGGTTCCCCGGGGCCATTAGAGTCCCAGGATGGGGGCCACGCAGCCCCCCTCCCAAAAAAAGGAATTTTTTTAACAAAAAAAAAAGGACGCAAAGGCCGGCCCCGGGGATGGGGTCCCCGGGGCCTTTAATGGCCTGAGGAAGGGGGCCACGCAGCCCCCCTCCAAATATTAATTTTTTTTAAAAAAGAGGGCATGCCCCGGGGGATGGGGTCCCCGGGGCAAATACAGGCCCAGGGAAGGGGGGCCATGCGGCCCCCTTCCCGTTTATAAAAAAAAATAAAGGAACATCCTCAGGCCCCGGGGGATGGGGTCCCCGGGGACAAAAGTGGACGAGGGAAGGGGGCCACGCAGCCCCCTCCCATTAAAAAAAGAAAGCAAAAAAAAACAAAACAGCATTGTGCCGGAGGCCCGCCCCCTCCCTGCAGCACTCTGCAAACGCGCCCCCTGGCGCGTTGTAAGAAGGGGAAGTAATTCCCCTTGAATACTGGGGGTCCCTGGGGGCCAACTAGCCCACCAGGAATCTCCAGTATGCGCCAGGGAGCTGCGTTGCAGAGAGGTGTTCAGAGGCCACGCCCCTTTTTACACCTCTCTGCAACGCAGCTCTGTGGCGCTTTTTGGAGGTACATGGTGGGCTAGTTGGTCCCCAGGGACCCTCAGGATTCAAGGGGACTTAATCCCCCAAATTAAAACGCACCACGGGGCGCGTTTGCACAGTGGTGAAGGGAGGGGGCGGGGCTTCAGGTGACATGTGTGCAAACAGGCCCCGTGGCGCGTTTTAAGATGGGGATTTAAATCCCCTTCAATCCTGAGGGTCCCTGGGGGCCAACTAGCCCACCAGGTACGTCCAGAAAGCGCCACAGAGCTGCGTTGCAGAGAGGTGTAAAAAGGGGCGTGGCCTCTGAACACCTCTCTGCAACGCAGCTCCCTGGCGCATTCAGGAGGTACAGGGTGGGCTAGTTGGACCCCAGGGACCCTCATGATTCAAGGGAACTTAATCCCCCAACTTAAAACGCGCCACGGGGCGCGTTTGCACAGTGGTGAAGGGAGGGGCGGGGCATGTTATTGTTAGAAATTAGCATTTCAAAAACCTTTGAAATTCACTTAAAAAACCATAGGTTTCAGGCACGTTATAGTTAGAAATTAGCATTTAAAAAACCCTTGAAATTCACTGAAAAAACCTTAGGTTTCAGACACGTTATAGTTAAAAATTAGCATTTAAAAAACCTTTGAAATTCACTTAAAAAACCATAGGTTTTAGGGACAGTTATAGTTAGTTGGACATTTCACTCGTACAAAACCATAGAAATTCCCCCGTTATAGTTAGTTCACGTAACTATAACTCGCGCCCCGCAATGCACTGCTGATGACGTCACATATTACATCACTCATGACATGGTCAGTGACATCACTGATGACATCACTGAAGAATGTGCTAGTATTTGTATGAGTAAGTGAGTTGGTGTGTGTATAACTGTATAGGTGAGTAAATGGGTGTGTGCTTAATTTTTTGCATGACTGACTAGGTGTGTGAGTACCTCTATGGATGAGTGGCGGTGTGTGAGTGTTTATATAGGTGTATGAGTGCATATAATAGTCCTGTACTGAGTGATTATAAGTATGAGTGACTGTACGGGTGAGTGAGTAGATGTGTCTGTTTTGACCTAAGAATCAGTGAGTGTGTATATAGTAATTGGTGTTGGAGTGTCTATGGTTTTGACAATGGCAGTCTGTAATTTACAGTGGGTGTATCCAAAGTTATATTAGGGTGTGAAAAGATGCATCAAATTATCACATGGATGATGTCATCAGTGAGGTCATCATTGATGTCATTTGAGATGTCATCAGTGATGTCATCAGTGATGTCACTGACCATGTCATGAGTGATGTAATATGTGACGTCATCAGCAGTGCATTGCGGGGGCGCGAGTTATAGTTACGTGAACTAACTATAACGGGGAATTTCTATGGTTTTGTACGAGTGAAATGTCCAACTAACTATAACTGTCCCTAAAACCTATGGTTCTTTAAGTGAATTTCAAAGGTTTTTTATATGCTAATTTCTAACTATAACGTGTCTGAAACCTATGGTTTTTTCAGTGAATATATATATATATGTAACCAAAAACACCCAGAAGCTTGAGGCCACACACAGCTGCAGGTGAGTTACAAACTCCATTTGAACCAAGCAGGCAGCTTAACATCCCTTTGAAGTCCATGACCTGACGCGTTTCGATGCCGCTGTTTGCATCTCCTCAGAGGCCGTGTCAGCGGAGGTGATTTATGGCTGCCGCATTTCCCCTGCGTGTTTGTGGTTAGTGAGCTATCAGTGCTCCTCCCTTGGTGGAAGTTCATTTTCAAATGCACGCTGGGATATGAGGTCTCATTTTGCCAAATAACGCCCTCTGGTGGGTTACCTCCACTGCAGCTAATTATGGACGATTATTCTCGGCCCTCCATTGAGCCTTGGATGATACTCTGCCGGCTTCATTAAAGGTACCCTGCAGCTTCGGAAAGAGGAATCTTCCTCTCCCCTAGTCCCGTTGGTTGCGGGCAGTGCGATCCCTCTGCGGCCTGGAACCGCCGCATAATATGTAACCAAAAACGCCCAGAAGCTTGAGGCCGCACACAGCTGCAGGTGAGTTAAAAACTCCATTTGAACCAAGCAGGCAGCTTAACATCCCTTTGAAGTCCATGGCCTGACGCGTTTCGATGCCGCTGTTTGCATCTCCTCAGAGGCCGTGTCAGTTGAGGTGATTTATGGCTGCCGCATTTCCCCTGCGTGTTTGTGGTTAGTGAGCTATCAGTGCTCCTCCCTTGGTGGAAGTTCATTTTCAAATGCACGCTGGGATATGAGGTCTCATTTTGCCAAATAACGCCCTCTGGTGGGTTACCTCCGCTGCAGCTAATTATGGACGATTATTCTCGGCCCTCCATTGAGCCTTGGATGATACTCTGCCCGCTTCATTAAAGGTACCCTGCAGCTTCGGAAAGAGGAATCTTCCTCTCCCCTAGTCCCGTTGGTTGCAGGCAGTGCGATCCCTCTGCGGCCTGGAACCGCCGCATAATATGTAACCAAAAACGCCCAGAAGCTTGAGGCCGCACACAGCTGCAGGTGAGTTACAAACTCCATTTGAACCAAGCAGGCAGCTTAACATCCCTTTGAAGTCCATGGCCTGACATGTTTCGATGCCGCTGTTTGCATCTCCTCAGAGGCCGTGTCAGCGGAGGTGATTTATGGCTGCCGCATTTCCCCTGCGTGTTTGTGGTTAGTGAGCTATCAGTGCTCCTCCCTTGGTGGAAGTTCATTTTCAAATGCACGCTGGGATATGAGGTCTCATTTTGCCAAATAACGCCCTCTGGTGGGTTACCTCCACTGCAGCTAATTATGGATGATTATTCTCGGCCCTCCATTGAGCCTTGGATGATACTCTGCCGGCTTCATTAAAGGTACCCTGCAGCTTCGGAAAGAGGAATCTTCCTCTCCCCTAGTCCCGTTGGTTGCGGGCAGTGCGATCCCTCTGCGGCCTGGAACCGCCGCATAATATGTAACCAAAAATGCCCAGAAGCTTGAGGCCGCACACAGCTGCAGGTGAGTTAAAAACTCCATTTGAACCAAGCAGGCAGCTTAACATCCCTTTGAAGTCCATGGCCTGACGCGTTTCGATGCCGCTGTTTGCATCTCCTCAGAGGCCATGTCAGCGGAGGTGATTTATGGCTGCCGCATTTCCCCTGCGTGTTTGTGGTTAGTGAGCTATCAGTGCTCCTCCCTTGGTGGAAGTTCATTTTCAAATGCACGCTGGGATATGAGGTCTCATTTTGCCAAATAACGCCCTCTGGTGGGTTACCTCCGCTGCAGCTAATTATGGACGATTATTCTCGGCCCTCCATTGAGCCTTGGATGATACTCTGCCCGCTTCATTAAAGGTACCCTGCAGCTTCGGAAAGAGGAATCTTCCTCTCCCCTAGTCCCGTTGGTTGCAGGCAGTGCGATCCCTCTGCGGCCTGGAACCGCCGCATAATATGTAACCAAAAACGCCCAGAAGCTTGAGGCCGCACACAGCTGCAGGTGAGTTACAAACTCCATTTGAACCAAGCTTGCAACTTAACATCCCTTTGAAGTCCATGGCCTGACGCGTTTCGATGCCGCTGTTTGCATCTCCTCAGAGGCCGTGTCAGCGGAGGTGATTTATGGCTGCCGCATTTCCCCTGCGTGTTTGTGTTTAGTGAGCTATCAGTGCTGCTCCCTTGGTGGAAGTTCATTTTCAAATGCACGCTGGGATATGAGGTCTCATTTTGCCAAATAACGCCCTCTGGTGGGTTACCTCCGCTGCAGCTAATTATGGACGATTATTCTCGGCCCTCCATTGAGCCTTGGATGATACTCTGCCGGCTTCATTAAAGGTACCCTGCAGCTTCGGAAAGAGGAATCTTCCTCTCCCCTAGTCCCGTTGGTTGCGGGCAGTGCGATCCCTCTGCGGCCTGGAACCGCCGCATAATATGTAACCAAAAACGCCCAGAAGCTTGAGGCCGCACACAGCTGCAGGTGAGTTACAAACTCCATTTGAACCAAGCAGGCAGCTTAACATCCCTTTGAAGTCCATGGCCTGACGCGTTTCGATGCCGCTGTTTGCATCTCCTCAGAGGCCGTGTCAGCGGAGGTGATTTATGGCTGCCGCATTTCCCCTGCGTGTTTGTGGTTAGTGAGCTATTAGTACTCCTCCCTTGGTGGAAGTTCATTTTCAAATGCACGCTGGGATATGAGGTCTCATTTTGCCAAATAACGCCCTCTGGTGGGTTACCTCCGCTGCAGCTAATTATGGACGATTATTCTCGGCCCTCCATTGAGCCTTGGATGATACTCTGCCGGCTTCATTAAAGGTACCCTGCAGCTTCGGAAAGAGGAATCTTCCTCTCCCCAAGTCCCGTTGGTTGCGGGCAGTGCGATCCCTCTGCGGCCTGGAACCGCCGCATAATATGTAACCAAAAATGCCCAGAAGCTTGAGGCCGCACACAGCTGCAGGTGAGTTACAAACTCCATTTGAACCAAGCAGGCAGCTTAACATCCCTTTGAAGTCCATGGCCTGACGCGTTTCGATGCCTCTGTTTGCATCTCCTCAGAGGCCGTGTCAGCGGAGGTGATTTATGGCTGCCGCATTTCCCCTGCGTGTTTGTGGTTAGTAAGCTATCAGTGCTCCTCCCTTGGTGGAAGTTCATTTTCAAATGCACGCTGGGATATGAGGTCTCATTTTGCCAAATAACGCCCTCTGGTGGGTTACCTCCGTTGCAGCTAATTATGGACGATTATTCTCGGCCCTCCATTGAGCCTTGGATGATACTCTGCCGGCTTCATTAAAGGTACCCTGCAGCTTCGGAAAGAGGAATCTTCCTCTCCCCTAGTCCTGTTGGTAGCGGGCAGTGCGATCCCTCTGCGGCCTGGAACCGCCGCATAATATGTAACCAAAAATGCCCAGAAGCTTGAGGCCGCACACAGCTGCAGGTGAGTTACAAACTCCATTTGAACCAAGCAGGCAGCTTAACATCCCTTTGAAGTCCATGGCCTGACGCGTTTCGATGCCGCTGTTTGCATCTCCTCAGAGGCCGTGTCAGCGGAGGTGATTTATGGCTGCCGCATTTCCCCTGCGTGTTTGTGGTTAGTGAGCTATCAGTGCTCCTCCCTTGGTGGAAGTTCATTTTCAAATGCACGCTGGGATATGAGGTCTCATTTTGCCAAATAACGCCCTCTGGTGGGTTACCTCCGCTGCAGCTAATTATGGACGATTAGTCTCGGCCCTCCATTGAGCCTTGGATGATACTCTGCCGGCTTCATTAAAGGTACCCTGCAGCTTCGAAAAGAGGAATCTTCCTCTCCCCTAGTCCGTTGGTTGCTGGCAGTGCGATCCCTCTGCGGCCTGGAACCGCCGCATAATATGTAACCAAAAACGCCCAGAAGCTTGAGGCCGCACACACCTGTAGGTGAGTTACAAACTCCATTTGAACCAAGCAGGCAGCTTAACATCCCTTTGAAGTCCATGGCCTGACGCGTTTCGATGCCGCTGTTTGCATCTCCTCAGAGGCCGTGTCAGCGGAGGTGATTTATGGCTGCCGCATTTCCCCTGCTTGTTTGTGGTTAGTGAGCTATCAGTGCTCCTCCCTTGGTGGAAGTTCATTTTCAAATGCACGCTGGGATATGAGGTCTCATTTTGCGAAATAACGCCCTCTGGTGGGTTACCTCCGCTGCAGCTAATTATGGACGATTATTCTCGGCCCTCCATTGAGCCTTGGATGATACTCTGCCGGCTTCATTAAAGGTACCCTGCAGCTTCGGAAAGAGGAATCTTCCTCTCCCCTAGTCCCGTTGGTTGCGGGCAGTGCGATCCCTCTGCGGCCTGGAACCGCCTCATAATATGTAACCAAAAACGCCCAGAAGCTTGAGGCCGCCCACAGCTGCAGGTGAGTTACAAACTCCATTTGAACCAAGCAGGCAGCTTAACATCCCTTTGAAGTCCATGGCCTGACACGTTTCGATGCCGCTGTTTGCATCTCCTCAGAGGCCGTGTCAGCGAAGGTGATTTATGGCTGCCGCATTTCCCCTGCGTGTTTGTGGTTTGTGGTTAGTGGGCCGAGAATAATCGTCCACAATTAGCTGCAGCGGAGGTAACCCACCAGAGGGCGTTATTTGGCAAAATGAGACCTCATATCCCAGCGTGCATTTGAAAATGAACTTCCACCAAGGGAGGAGCACTGATAGCTCACTAACCACAAACACGCAGGGGAAATGCGGCAGCCATAAATCACCTCCGCTGACACGGCCTCTGAGGAGATGCAAACAGCGGCATCGAAACGCGTCAGGCCATGGACTTCAAAGGGATGTTAAGCTGCCTGCTTGGTTCAAATGGAGTTTGTAACTCACCTGCAGCTGTGTGCGGCCTCAAGCTTCTGGGCGTTTTTGGTTACATATTATGCGGCGGTTCCAGGCCGCAGAGAGATCGCACTGCCCGCAACCAACGGGACTAGGGAGAGGAAGATTCCTCTTTCCGAAGCTGCAGGGTACCTTTAATGAAGCCGGCAGAGTATCATCCAAGGCTCAATGGAGGGCCGAGAATAATCGTCCATAATTAGCTGCAGCGGAGGTAACCCACCAGAGGGCGTTATTTGGCAAAATGAGACCTCATATCCCAGCGTGCATTTGAAAATGAACTTCCACCAAGGGAGGAGCACTGATAGCTCACTAACCACAAACACGCAGGGGAAATGCGGCAGCCATAAATCACCTCCGCTGACACGGCCTCTGAGGAGATGCAAACAGCGGCATCGAAACGCGTCAGGCCATGGACTTCAAAGGGATGTTAAGCTGCCTGCTTGGTTCAAATGGAGTTTGTAACTCACCTGCAGCTGTGTGCGGCCTCAAGCTCTGGACATTTTTGATATACTATATATATATATATATATATATATATATATATATATATATATGTATGTACAGATATACATTTTTTTAAGATCTTCTGGCCCTAAATGTAACTTACATTACATATAAGTATATACACTTTCATTTATTATTATTCCAAACAAAAGATGGAGGTTCTACTTACTGTGTCATTTTCCAGGTCGCATCCTTTTAATACACCATTTATGGGGGGTCCATTTAGCTCCTGTTGTGTTGCAATTATGCCTGCATGATTACCCGCTTTCTGGCCTCATTTGGAATTTTCATGTTCCTCCTGTTTGCACATTCTCTAAAGCATTTAGCCTTGCTGTTTGGCCTGAACGGTAGACAGGTTTTTTTGGACTCCAGTTTGTGTTCCTTCCTGCTGCGTTTTATTTCTGGAGCATATCAGACTTCCAATGTAATCCTGGTGTCTGGCATTTTTTCTGGGAATAGTAGGCTGCACCTGCGTACTAAGAACGTCACCCAGAAGCCTCACAGCACTCAAAGACTGGACTGCAGTATCTCTGAAAGAGCAACAAAGAGTGTCAGATGAAAACCATAATAAGGTGATGCATGAACCAAAAACCAAGTACTAACAGTCCTAAGTATGTTTTGTGTCTGAGCCCAAAGAATAATCCAAGCTGCAAAATCCTGTGAGCTGCAAGTACTCTGACTCCACTGGTGCTGGTGTTGCATCTGCTTACCTTGTATTCTCTCCATAGTTGTCAGTCCACACCAGACTGCAGGGCTGGGGAAAGATTGCTTTCCTCTGACACTCATTGTTCTCATTCAGAGAGACTGCAGTCCAGTCTCTGA
Organism: Calotriton arnoldi; assembly: GCA_963921515.1. Lineage (NCBI taxonomy): Eukaryota > Metazoa > Chordata > Amphibia > Caudata > Salamandridae > Calotriton > Calotriton arnoldi. The sequence continues at coordinate 1,347,398 of CAWUFW010002485.1, forward strand.
GTGCTGTGAGGCTTCTGGGTGCTTTGTTAAGTTAGAGAACTCAATGGACAATGGTGCCTGATTATCCTCCATTCCCGGGGGATACACAATCTCATTCCTCCTGTAGGGTCACTTCAAGATCCCTGGGCATCACCCTCGCAGATCATTACCGGTCCTTTTCTGATTCTCCAGTGGAGGTCTTTGCATTGTCTTGCCTCAGCTCCTTCATGGCAACATCTTCATCATGCAAGACACCTTCAATATTCGTCATTAGCAGTCATCAGTTCTCTCATTTGAAGCAAAGTCTATGCAGTCCCTCCAGGCAGCCTTTTTCGCAGTTCCCAGGTTTCTATTGTGAATATCCCAACCCTGGAGCACAGAGACTATCTTGATCAGTTCTGGTGTAGTGACTCTGCATTCCTGGTAGAGAACCCTTGGACAATGACTGGAAGGTTCTACCCCATCTTTATATTAAAGTTGCAGACAGTAGTTGTGTATTCCAACAATCTGCTGGAACACCAGTTTTGGTCAGTTCTGCTCTTTTTGCTCATACCACTCAGACTGGGGCAGCCAAGATCTTTGTTACATGGTGCTAGCAGGAAACTGGGGTGGAGCTGAGAGTTTTGTGCATTCTACAGCACACATAGAAAGAGGTACATGCCTCAATGGATTTTTTCTGTGCAGGAAGGTGCACCTTCCTGCACTTAAACAATCCTGCACCGTGGTGCAAGGGTGCCTGCATTGGCACTAAGCTGCTGAAATGACACCAGTGCAGGGGGGAGGGCAGGAATGCACTATATTGGATAAATATGGTGCATTCCTGCCCTTTCACTTTGACATAGGGCAGCACAGCAAAGTGACTTGCTGTGCTGCCCTATGCCAAATCCACCAAAAATGAGGTCCAAAATGCTGTCCTCAGGCCCAGTGGTGAAAAAGGGAACAGATTCAAAATGTATTCAACAATGCACAGTAAGGATAAGATATTTTTATAGCTGTTAGATCTGACATCCTTGCTGTTGTTTCCTGCAAACTTTTTGCCTTCACTCCTGTTTTGCTGTATTTGTTTTTAGTGGCATTAGAACTCTGTGCACTTTACCACTGCTAACCAGTGCTAAAGTGATTGTGCTCTCTTCTTTAAACATTTTAAAATTGGCTTACACCCAATTGGCACATTAAGAAAAGTGGTGCTACATATACCTAGGGCCTGTAAATTAAATGCCAATAGTGGTCCTGCAGCGCTTATTGTGCCATCCACTTAAGTAGTCTTTTAAAAGAAGTCTCAGCTCTGCCATTGCAGCCTGTGAGCAGTTTTAAACTGTCATTTCGACCTGACAAAACAAACTTCTTGCAAAGCCTAAACCTTCCTTTTTAATGCATATAAGTCACCCCTAGGGTACGCCCTGGCAGATTAGAGATGCTTGAGTATTCCAGACAGGCATTCGTAATTTTCTTTTTAATAATGGTGTGGGCTCCCACTGAATAGAATTATTTGGGTAAACCCACAACCATTTTTAATTCAACTTCAACTCCGGAATTGTCCAGAACAATCAAATATTTAAGAGCTCCTGGAAATGTTTGAGCCCTCCCTGGTGGCATTGTCCTACCAAGGTGAGAAAAATGCTGATGATGAATCATGCCACCAGTTGGTGGGTGGGGTGTTCTTTCTTAATATTTTAATATTCCTGTATGAGACAGTACAGAAGGCTGCCAGAGTAAACATTGGGGCATTTCACATTGTTAGGTGTAAATAGCTAGGCCCTAAACAGCCCATAGGGCAGGGTGCATTCCATTTAGCAAGTAGGGCATGTGTTTTGAAGTTTCACATGTCCTGGTAGTGAAAAACTCTTAAATTTGTTTTTCACAACTGCAAGGCCTACCCCTTCCATAGGATAACAGTGGGTTCCATATTAGATTTAATAGGTGATAACTTTTGGTAGGGAGCAGGTAGGAATGTCATGTTTAAATTCTAATGAATTGTAATTTTAAAACATTTTTGATGATAAAGTCGGGTTTTAAATTACAATTCTGAAAATGCCACTTTTAGAAAGTTGGCATTTTCTTGTTCTAACCATTTGGTGCCTGTGGCCTCTACCTGGGTCACATGACTAGGTGCAATTAACAGTTGGCCTTTGCATACTCCTCCTTGACAGTATGACAAAGGGAGACTGTCTGTTGGCAGGATGGACCCGCCTGACCCGATGGGAGGGGTGGAGCTGTCACTTATCATACTTGCCATTCAAAGGAGCTGCCTCTGTGCACACACAAAGAACTTCACTTGTGATTCCAGAAATCTTGGGACCAGGCCAGGGAGGAGGAAATTCCAGAAGCAGATGTGGGGGGATGTCTAGAAGTTTCTCCCACTTCAAAGCCGGCACTAGATATAACTATTGGATCCTCAGACCAACTCTTCAGTACTTTCCTGTGGACTACAGAAGACAGACTTCCCTGCTGCCAGAGGATTGCCTTGCTGCCTGAGGCCTGTCCTTCTGTCCGAGAAGGAGGACTGAACTTGTATCCCTTCATCGCAGGCTACCTGAAGTAACTCCAAGGGTCAGCTAACTGACCTCCTATTCAAAGCTCCAGTGGCCTCTCTGCAACTGCCCTGCTGACCTGCTTCACTGGGTCTGCAACTGGACCTGCCTGAGCCATGCTGGCCTCTGCAAGAGTGAGTTCCTGATCCCCAAGAGGTGCCTCCCAAGTCCTTGGTCCCTCGGTTTGGCATCAGTTGAGCACCTTCTGGATGAAAAGGAGCAATTATGAAATTTTGGGCTATTCGTGACCGTGAACGGGCCTGTTTGAGCCAAGATCTTACCATCCAATCCCAGATCTTATCTCTAAATAAATTGATGTATTGAAATCTGGGCTGCCTTTCCCAGGCTGCCTCCTACGCCTCATTCTGAACAAGGAGCCAGAAGCTAGGCAGCATATCAACTTTCTGGAATGTGACGCATGATGCAGGGCTTACCTCTCTAAAGCCCTTCAGTGCCATGGGAGTCTTTGGTGAAGTCTAGGCCTGGGCAGAATTTCAATTCCATTAGAGAAATCGGAGTAATTTCAGCAATGTTGTGTTACTGATAATTACGCAATTACTCTGCCTCGCATAATTAGGAGTACTTTGGGGACAAAATCCTACAGCGAGAGCACATTTAGGGAGCGAGAGTGGCTGCTTGCACTTTCTATTTGTGTTCAGCAGCATTTAATACTATTTTTTTACTGCAAAATGCATCCTCGTGTCCATTTGGATGAGAGGGGGGCATTTTTGTGCTAAGAAATAGCACTAAATGCAGAATTACTCTTCTAGCATAAATCAAGAGTCATCTTGTGGAATTCTTAGATAATTCCGTGTGATTACAATACACGGTAATTACACAAGTTACGCCCACCCATAGTGAAATCCACTGTAGGCCAGTGATACTGATGCCATCACAGTTTGTGCTATTGCAGGCTGCACCCCTCCATGAGGCTGATGTCATTCATAGGCATAGACCCCAGCCTTTCCCATTCGTGACAAGGTAGGATTGGATGCGAGCACAGTAAGTTTATATTTAACTTGTTTTACTTAAACCTGAATTCCCTACGAGTGTTAGCTATTTTCATCATGTTGTGCTTCTGTGTCTTTTTTGTGCATCTTATTACTCTTGTATAGTGTGTACTTTGAACTGAGTCACGCCAAGTGTTTATGACAGGCAGCAATTGAGAGCTCTGGCACTGAAGCTGAAGACAGTGCAAGTTTCTCAGAGTCCCTGTCACTGGGTTGGCAGAGAACACTGAGCAATGGTCACGTATTCTAGCTGCAATTGAAATTCTGTGTAAATGTGTGTGAAGGGGTTACACAGTTGCCAAAATATTGAAAAGGCAAAAGCAAAATAAAATAAAAGTGTTTACATGTGAGTGAGTGCAGTGTATGTTTGGGGGCAGTGAAGGAGATGAGAGGAAGTGCATTCAGGAGAGAGTGAAAAGAGTGTGCTGAAGAGGAAAGAGATGAGGTTTAAGATATGCAGATGGATGAGATGTGGAGAGAAAAGGGCATAAATATCTAACATAAAGTGCAGATAACAGAACACCAATACTCCTTCTGCAGGCCTCATTAATATTTAATTTCAGAGTTGAAACATTTTCAATATTAATTATTTTCAAGACAATCATTGTTGTTACTCATTTATCATAAACAGCTAACAACCAATGACAAAGCCAATAGTCCTGGCAGGTTGTAGGTGTATATCAGTTGTTGTGTTATATATCTGGGTGTACTAACAACCATTGGCAAAGCTAATATTCCTGGCAGGTTTTAGGTGTATGTCAGTTGTTGTGTTATATATCTGGATGAAATAACAGAAGGCTCAGAGAGAAAACAAAATGCCAGTCGGTTGGCACACTATGGGAATCAAACATAGCTTACATGTTTAAGCCATGCCTCTTTAAAAAAATCCCACTTAAAGCCCTGTCTGCACATATTTCTATATGACTGATTGCAGACAGCAGCTGTGGTTGCTTCCTCAAGCCTGGTTAGAGCATTTTGTTCCAACATTGATGCTGCACATAGTGAAATACACTAGGCAAGCACACACTTTAATAGCCCTGAAGTTGTTGCACTGTGCAATTTGCACACTTCAATAACTGTTGAATATACTAATGCAGTAAGATATGGGGCAGGGTTTAATGTGTTTTAAGACTACATGTTCACAATTGCATAAAAAACTTTCTTACTTTGACAATAAATTCTTTATTAAAAGTTGTTTTAAAATGCACCATTTGCCAATCTTTTTTGTCAGGGCTGGAGCACCCCTCCCCAAACCACACGTTTGTCCTTCGAGCTCACTCCCCTGCTATATAAAAGTCATGCCAAACTTTTATGCCCACCACTTTCAAATGTAACCAGCTGCCACTGCTTACCTCTACTTCTTGACCTCTGTCTTGAAGTGAACAATACCATGGGAAAGAGGAAGGAGGATATAGGGAAGGAAAGAGAGAGAAAAATGCTGGGCTGGCTTTTTAAGGATTCTCTCAACAACACTATTGTGGTTTCCTTAGTGTGATCTGCAGCAGCCCTGTGGGATGTCCATTGATGCTGGAGTAATACAGGTTACACACAGAAAAGATTCAAATCGTACTCAGCAATTGATAATTGTAATAAAGCTTCTTGCGGGCTTCATCCTTGTGACAAGGGAGTTATACCACAGTCCCAAGCCCTGATGAAGCAGCAGGAGAAGTCAGAGATGCCAACATTACCACCAGAACGTAAACACTTGGGGGATATTCACAAGAACGTGCGCTAAACATCTCCAAAAAATGTTAACGCAACTTTACACATCGCAGTCTATCGCGGGAAAATAACCCTGTGTTAACGTGGAATTCACAACACGGCGGTACCATGCGATAGTTTGCCGAAAACGCGGCCAATGTCCGTGATACAACCACTGCGACGGAGATAAAAACACAAACCCCAACACCAAAAAACGTGTGATGAGCCCATTCGCGATGAGGAAAGCAGCGATAAGCAGCACCAGGCCCGTGACACACACACGGCAGGCGGGAATAAGCACAACAAAAGCAGGAAAAAGGAAGACAAACCAAACAGAAAACAACAGCGAAGCACAATGGAGGCAGCCTGAGCTAGTTCACAACCCCACAAGCCCCATTGGCAACAAAACACTGTACATGGCAGTCCATCGTGGACAAGGTGAATGCAGCTGGAGAGCGGAGGAGGACAGTTGAAGAAAACCAGAACAGCTGGAATGATGCGAAACGCACAAACGAGCAGAAACACGCCAACAACCAGAAGGCAGCAATACACACCGGAGGTGGGAGTCCAGCGCCACACCAGGAGCTAGATGACATGGAGGAAATGGTGTCCACCACATCAGTCTGGAGATGGTGGCAGGAGTCGGGGACCGGAAACTGCTCAAAATCAACAGACACAACAGCAACACCAACAGGGAGAGGAACGACCAGGGGCTGGGGGGACGGGGGGAGATAGGCACAATGGCACACATGCACAATTAAGCACAGCACAACTGCAGACAAACCATGCCCAAGAGTAACAACACCAACCAAGAGCACAAGTCACACAACTCGGCAATATCACACCACTGAACAAGCACAGAAGTGAAAACCACACTGCCTGAAAGGGAGAAGGGTGAGCCAAATCAGAGCTGAAGGGCCAACTCACACACAATGCAGCACACACACATAGGAAGCAGAGCACCCCAACATCGAACACAATGTGGTACAAACAGCAACATTTGCACAACCGAACACAGGACACAAGTGCACCCCCTTGTGGCCGGTAAATGGCCATACGCATCTAGCAAAGCACAAAACAGGGACATGATAATGCACAAGTACCAACCCACAGCCCTGATGGGGTAGCAATGCATGTATGGCAGGGACCCAGATAGGCCGTGACACACACATTTGCATACATATCAACACTCATCACAGTTGGAGACAAGTGAATGTGCGGAAACTTCATCAACAATTGCGTGTCAGTACGGCCAAGAGAAGTGCCACAACATGCAGACCAATGCAGCAGCATGTCTGAATGAGGAACGTTGGAAAGCGCCCATGTCCACCCCGGGGGAGTCCATCACCCACACAAGTCAGTGCCAATGCGCGTTGGTTGTCCGCGCATTTATCCGGAGTCCAGGCTAATGCAGCCATGTCCACTGTCATCTTGGGACATGTGACCAGATCCCCAACATGCAACCAGGCGCCGGGACACATGCAATGGGTCACATTCAGTTGTGGCTGCAGGTACGTTGTCACTCGTCCATGAACACGAGTGCAGCAGCGTAGGGCAACATTTTCAACAAGAGCTTGTTGTCCACCACATCTAACATGCCGGCGACGTAACCCATCAGCTGTCCCGGACAGATGTGCTGACTCCAACCCCTGGCCCCAATTGGCACTAAAGCCCAATAGGGGAGCGGCTCAATGTGGTCACTGCACACGACAACTCGTGCAATCTCCCAGGTCCAGTTGCCAGCATGCATGCCAATCATCCGGGCATGCCATAAACGGGCATCACGTGACACTCCTGGTCGTGGGCCAACAGGGGGCGCACACACACGTCAAAATCCAGGTCAGCTACCGTTACGTTGGAGAGGCAGACATCCATGGTCCACTCGAATATGCACGAGCGACAATGCAACACAGGCTGAACGCAGGTGACGTTGGCAAGGCGGAAGCTTAGCCGGTAACTGATCCGCAGCACTGCCAATGGCAGTGCCCCCAGTACATGCAGCAGACGTGCACGGTACCAGTTGTGCATGTGTCCGGGATGGTCTGCCATTGCGTCAGTGGCTCTGCTTGAAGCAGGCACTGTGCTGACCCGCGCCAGTCCTGTGGATGAAATGGCACTGCTCGGAGCAATGAGCAGTGTCTGTGTGCAACGGGTGCAGGCCTGGGGTGGGGTGGGAGTACGTGTGAAGTCCATTTCACACAAACTAACTACGACCAAGGACTTCTGCGTGTGGGATGTGTACATGTTGGTCTCACGTTGGGCAGTGCGTAGTGTGGGAGTCGCCAGCAAATGCTATTGTATCTGTCAGGGGGTGCTGGGCACATGCAAGTCCCAGCTCGGAGCTGCAGATGTGCTACCGCCTGATAGTCCAGACAAAGGACCTTTCATCCCTACAATAACTTTACCATCTGCTTGCATACAGGAGATGTACAGAGGCCTGTCGTGGGTGGGGTGGGATGTCTGCGACCCAGGGAATCATGGACAATATGCCGAGCACGTGGCACATGAGCGGCCTCACTGTGTGTTACGTTGGCTCACAGCTGCTCCTCCCTCCCACGAGCCCCCACACTTGTGTGCGCTGCGCAGTTGTATCACGTGCACTCCTACGCCACACCATTGTCATGCCTGTCTGCGCATGTCCAGCGACATGCCAACAACACCGTGAAGCTGGCCATTGAGGGTGTGCAGCCACGTGAGTGTAGGCCAATGGTCCGGACAGGGCGGACACAGGTCTACAGTCCATGGCTGGCTGTGATCGCGCTGTGATTGAGGCTAGGCATCTGACTTATGCAGCCACAGGACTGATACACATAACACTTGGCATGCATGAGCCAAGACCCCGAGTGGTCTTGCACTCCTACATTTCCCCGTACATGTGGGCCCGCCCTCCGGGTGCATGCTACATTGCAATATCGACTACTGTGGCCCTGGTGGCGACAACACTCCAACACAGAGACACGCTTACCGCACTTCCTGCTCAAGGCCAGACCAGAGCCACGCCCTGATCCCCCTGCCGAATCAGCACACCCCGGCACTGACCTGACGTACGCCGGACCAGCACACGCTGCTTGTGCATGCAGGGGGGGGCGGGCGAAGCTACATGTCCAAGGTCTTGGCCACTGCTGAGGTGACATGGTATCGTCCGCTGAAGACTGCACACTGTGATGTTGCCTGGCTCTGGCCCATCATGCTGACATAATGACCACACAGACACACTTGCTTAGATGGTGTGAATGGCTACGGGCACGTGTGCCCGGCCACGTTTATTAGCAGGCTCACATGTCGAGTGACACCTGTGTTGGATGTGTGTGGGGTGTGTGTACACCAGCCGTCATGGAGTGCCTGGTGCAGTCAAAAAACGACAACAGTGTACATCGTTAAGGACACAACCATTCAACCATAAAGGCTCCATGACTTGAGCTGCACAGAGTTAGTGGCCCTGGATGCACAGCGTCCTGCACGGGCCTACCGCCACGGGCCGCTGACTTGCAGTGCAGTGGGGCAGGGTCACGAGAGCAGAGCAGGTTCTCGTAGATGACAATGGGGGTTGTCGAGGAGTGTCTCGGTGGACAGTGGAAGGTGTACCCCCAGGGCATGATGCAGAGGGCAGAACCACACAGAAACAGTCACCATGGTGGAGATGAATGGAACAGACACATGTCGAACACCAAGTCCGTCCCAGCCAGATGATGATGCAGACAACCCCCAGGCCATGGACTCAGACGCCACCAAAGTCCAACCAGAAAGTGCCCATGACTCATTGCGCACAGAGTTAGTGGCACCAGGTCAGTTGTTGCTAGTGTTCGGTCATCTCCGTGACGAGGATCCGGCTTTCATCCGGACTGAACCGCATCTTCCTCTTACTCCTCTCCATGCGTTCACTGGTATGGACTCTGCCATTCATGAATCATGACTAAGTGCTGGATGTGGGACCTACTGGACCGCAGTGTAGGCCGGGGCCAGCCGTCAGCACGGGCCCACAGACACGTGTCGTGTGCTTGCGATGCAGGGTTTGGGACACTGATCGAAGGGAGTTCAGTGATATAAACGCGGCAATTAACATTTGGTCACTGCCATTCTGAACTCAAGACACAGTTCCACATGTGGGACCTACTGGACCGCAGTGTAGGCCTGAGCCCTCATCCAAGTGTCGCCGGCTTGCGTTGAACAGGGTTAGTGGCACCACGTGTCGCAGGCTTGTGTTGAACAGGGCTAGTGGCACCACGTGTCGCCGGCTTGAGTTGAACAGGGTTATTGGCACCACGTGTCGCCGGCTTGCAATGCAGACTTTTGCTTCACTGATCGGAGGGAGTTCAGTGATGTGGACGCTGCCACAGACTTGGGGTCACTGCCATTCAAAACTCAGGACACAGTTCCACATGTGGGACCTACTGGACCGTAGTGTAGGCCTGAGCCCTCATCCAAGTGTCGCCGGCTTGCGTTGAACAGGGTTAGTAGCACCACGTGTCGCAGGCTTGCGTTGAACAGGGTTAATGGCACCACGTGTCGCCGGCTTGCATTGAACAGGGTTAATGGCACCACGTGTCGCCGGCTTGCTTTGAACAGGGTTAGTGGCACCACGTGTCGCAGGCTTGCGTTGAACAGGGTTAGTGGCACCACATGTCGCAAGCTTGCGATGCAGACTTTTGCTTCACTGATCGGAGGGAGTATAGTGATGTGGACGCTGCCACAGACTTGGGGTCACTGCCATTCAAAACTCATGACTCAGTACAACATGTACCAACAACTGGGCCGAAGAGTACGCCGGTGGAGTATGTCAATGAAAAAGGAGTACTGTGGGCCAGCGTCGTGGAGGCCAGCGATGGTCTGCGGAGGCTGTAAAGGTCGCGGGACTGGGGCTTGGAGCTTGCACCAGCACGTGGTGGGCCCTCTTTGACACACGCCGGTGTCGGCAGGTGAGCGGAGCCTCCTTGGTGCGCTGGGGCAGGCATGACGGGTCTGGGGACCAGCGGCCCGGGGTGCAGCAGGCGCACAGGGACGCAGGCCCCGCCATGCATGGCGCCGGCCTTGTGGCGGGCTGAGAGGCGCCGCCCTGGCAGACACGTTGGCCATTCCGAATGAGAACCACGCCCAGTGCGACGGGCTTTTCATTCACACCCCAACGCAGGCCTGGTGTACGCAGGGCCAAACCACTCCGCCCGCGCATACAGGGGGGGACGTAATGAGCGACATTTCCGCGTTCTGCCCCACAGCCTGTGGGGACATGGTAGCATCCACTGGCCACTACACTCCATGCACCAGCAGTTAATGTCCACATGGCCATTTCCGTGGTTTGCACACTGAAGTCTGTCCGGCACATCCACGCCACACCTGGCATTGGGTAGGTTCTCATTCATTAGTCACTTGCCGCTCTCGCACATGCCTGCTCCAAGCCTCTCCTCACATTCTGCTATTGTGTGGCTGTGGTGCCATGCCGTGGCTGGGTTGTGTGCATGGCAAGCCCAGGTTCCCAATGGAGTCGTGTTGTCGTGTCTGGTCGGTTGGCATGTTGTGTGGCATGTTGCATGTAGTTTTGCTGCGTGCCCATTGCCAGTGTCGTGAGTTGCATGACTGTGGAGTGGAGGTGTGTGGTGTGTTCATTTGGTACTTTCCAACGAGCAATGCATTTCCATAGGTGCCATCCTGGGAGCACTGGTTGATGATGGACTGTCGGGAGATGTATGAATCATGCACACTGCCTGGGGAGTTGGCCACAACATTGTTGAGGAGTCCCCGGTGCTCCACTATTGCCTGCACATTGATGGAATGCATGTGCTTTCTGTTGCGGTAGTTGTGTGCAGTGTCGGCAGGGGGCACGAGGGGTACATGTGTGCAGTCAATTGCCCCCAACACGTGAGGGAATCCAGCTATGGCGTAGAGGCCTTGCTTGGTCTCCAGCTGCTCCTGCGCAGTGTGGGTGGCTCCCCGTCGACAGGAGAATCTCCTTCAAACTCCTCATCCACGCACACAAGGCACTCCACAAGACTGGCCCAGCCTACCTCAACAGACGACTCTTCTTCTACGTCCCCAACCGCCAGCTCCGCTCCGCCGACCTCTCACTCGCCACCGTCCCTCGCATTCGAAGAACAACCACCGGCGGCAGATCCTTCTCACACCTCGCCGCCTACGACAGACCCAAGACCTGCTGACCTTCAGGAGGCTACTCAAGACCTGGCTGTTCGACCAGTAGCAGCAACCCCTCCCCCCTTTTTTTCTCCCCAGCGCCTTGAGACCCTCGCGGGTAAGTAGTGCGCTCTACAAATTCTGTGATTGATTGATTGATTGGGTGGAGTGGAGGTGCTGGGGTACCAGGCTGATGATGGCATCCAGGACAGGTGTGATGAACTTGGATAGGGCTGGCTTTGAGACTCCTCCGACTCTGGCAGTTGTGGGTTGGAAGGTACCAGAGGCCAACATGTGCAGCACAGCCGGCAGCTTTGTCTGCGGAGGGATGTTTGTTGTCCGCTGTGTTGGTACCGTCAGCCGGTGGGCGCTGTGGGTCAGGATGCAGGGGATGGTTGTCCTTTTGGGCCTGTAGTGGGCAATGTCCTCCTCTGGTGTTGGGTCTGTGCGGCTGGTGCGTTTAAGGTGGGTCCGCTGTCTTTGTGTACACTGCTTCTGTGGTGGTCCGGGGGGGGTGGGGCGGGTCCTGGGGGTGGTGGCGTGCCTGGGGGTGGTGGCGGTGGGTGTTGTGGCCCTCATGGTTCTCCGAGCTGCATGATCATTGTCTCCATGGCATCTGTGGGTCTTCAGATGTGGCTCTTGGCTGGGCTCCCTTTCATGCTGCAGGTAGTCGTTCTGCTTAACACCAGCAAAAGGCAGGTGTTAATTCCCTGCTGCTACCGTGGCTAATCGCCTGTTTTTGGTTCGCATCGCAGATCTGGCAGTTCGTTGTGAATGTGGTGTAGTGGTGTTTTCGTGTGTTTTTGCACGGGAACACCTACTCTGCATCTCATTAGGGTTAGTTGGTGGTGTCACCCGTGGAGGTAAATTTTGCGGCAGTTATCACGGGAATACTGGCAATGTCTGCAGTTTGCACCAGCTTGTGAATGGGGCGTTAAATCTAACTCCACTTTTGATGCGTTAAGGTGGCGATAACTCGGCGATAAGTCCTTGTGAATATGCCCCTAAGTAAGTTGCAGGAGAATATAACAACACTTGGAGCAGCACAGCATCCAGGTGAGCTGCAAAAGAACTGAGAAGGGGCAGGAACAACTGACGTGCACAAATACAAGCTAGGTGCAAATTGATTGTAAGTGGAAATGTGTTTCATGCAATAAACTCGCAAGCACCATTTGTATTGATTCTACCTTGTCTGCTTTGGAAGTGTTTCACTTTGTCCTCATAACTGTAGAACACCTAGTACTCTACGGATTTTCCATTTCCTTGTCTGGCACTATCACCATCATGACCTATTCTGAAACAGTAAGCGATTGCGTCGCTAACAAATTCCTTTGTGCCTTTTCTAATATTTTATGAAGCCTTTGTCCGCTGCACTTTTCCAGATTCCTCACATAGCAGCACTCATTGACATTTACTTTTGTAATAGCCTTAATCAAAAATGGTCCTTGTCATGTTAAAACCAACTACAGATATATTTATCACACTTGGAGATTGTAATTGATGTGTTAGGCTTGCCTACATTTTATTATTGAGACATTAGCATGTGCCCCAGTTTAAGGGTGGAACAGCACATTCAATAACAAACACCTTATTATCTCTAAAAAGCTGTTTAGTAACATAGATCTCACAAAAACTGAAGCAATTGCCTCCATCGTTTTATCGATTACCCTATTGAACGTCTTTAATGCATATTCAAAAACCAAAACATTTCTTGTCCCCTAAAAGGCCCACTTCTAAATCCATTCAGGATCCCTTTCTTCTGTGTACAACCTACATTGCCAATCCTTTTCTTGTCCCCCTGTCCTGGACTTACTGTTCTGAACCTATTGGCCCTCACTCACTTCCTTACCTACTTATCATCTCCTTACCCATCCATCAACTCATTAGAGTGACATTTTATCCACCTGTCCATTTGATCCTCTTTGACCATCCTTGTAGCTCCTCGCAGCTTTACCTGTCCTCCAGAATCAATTTCTAAGTTGATCTTTATGATTGCTCTGTTGATCACAGTCTGCTCCAATGCCCCCCTCCCTACACTTCTGGACAATTCCATTTAGCCTCTCATCCCTCAGTTCTCTCTTCATCTTCTTGAGAAGTTCCAGAACAGTGGTCTACAGTAAATAATTTTCTCTTTGAGCAGAGCACATCTGGGGAACCCTTCTGTTCTTACAGCTCAGGCAGTGCCTTCATTAATTACCCACTCTCGCCCATGACCTATGAAGCAAACCAAGTGATCACCACATGGTCTCCATGCTGCCTGCATCACTGCCTATTTATTCACTGAGTTGACCAATAACCAAATAAATTGTGCTTTTCTTTTGTATTATCTTCACCATCTCCATTCTGTGATGACAATAGAAGAAAAATTTAGGACAAAGAGGTATTGGTGATCGGAGGAGAGGGAAGGATGGGGGGAAGCATCAACCCCCTGCCTATTGTCATGTTCACTCCAATATTATTGGAGTCACAGCCACTAGTTCCCATTACTCCTAAATGGAAATAGACCCTTTTTCAGAGAAAAGAGGAACTGGTAGGTGTCTCCCATTTCCTCTTTAGCGGGGTATGCTCAGTTAAATAGGTGGTGTTAAGAGTTAAACACACTGGTCAGAGGATCTCTTATCTGCAAGGGATGATTAATGAAGCACCAGCCATCTACACCCAATTCAAGATACACTCACAATGGTTTGTATTTTACTGTTCTATAACTCTTTACAGCATTAGTCTACAAATCATATAACATAGTGCATTTGTAAAGCACACGTTCACACAGAAGGGTATCTTGGTGCTGAATATCAGATGTTTATTGTTACCCAACTTAATAATACTCATTTTATGGACCTCAGAAGGATGAAAGGCTGAGTGGACCCGCTGGGATTTGAACCTGTGACCATGAGGTCAAACGCAGGCCCCTAAAGTGCACAAATTAGTTCACTAAGCCACCAGACCAGGCAATCATATGTGCCCGAATGATCAGAAATATCATATCACACATCCCTATTAGCCTATTCCCTACCTAAAATGTTTAACTGTTGCCAACAACCTTACTAATATGGCTGTATCAATTTATGAAGCCTTAATTGTGCCAAGCCATGTACAGCAGCTTCCCCAAACACCTTATGTTGTCATTGGGCCAGCAGTCAGAATTCAGCCCTTCGCCATCTCCCTACTTCAACCGGTCCATGTCTAACTTCACTCATGCATCAGTACCTTATATATCTAGTATTACCAATGTTTGATGGAATGAAGAGGGTTCACTCATGCTCAGCTCCTGTTTTGCTCCACAAATGTTTTAACAATTCCCTTTTGCAGAAGCTTGTGGAAGCTATAGTAGCAAATGCTACTTTTCCCTTCTTCCTTCCAAGACGTATCTCTACAAGATCATCTCCCCTTGCAGCTGTGGTTTCAACCCATACACACGAGAAGTGGAAACTAAAGACAGTTTTTAAACTCTCCACATCTTATGTAATATAGTATAGCATATATGTTATGTTGTTAGATGTTGCTCTTAAATTAAAAAGGGTGCTTGGCTGGTCTTTTCAGGACACTGCACTCTGCTTCAGACCATTATTTCTTCGTGGTGATATTCTTCAATGAATCAATGGAGCACTGAGTTCATTCCTGGGGAACATCTGTGTTCTGACAACTTTCAGGTCAGAAACAATCAGCTGCACAACAACCTTTCAGAATACCAGTATACTTCAGCCGATGCTTTTGTGCTTGCGAGCGGTCTTTAATTCTTCTTCATCTGTTTCTCAATTCACACTCTAAGCACCATATGTGGTCTACTGAACTTTAATTTCTTTAATAACAACACTATGACAAGCGTGATTCTACCCACTGTTAGAATAGGAGCCAATCTTATGAGTGTGAGTCTAACCCTAATGTGTATTTGAATGCATTTAATATTCCCTCACCAGCTACTTTCATGGGGCATTAACCCGGCTGTGTTAAAAGCATGAAAGCTAGTCTCTAAGCTTTCATAAAAGCTGGTGGGTAAGCCGTTTGTGACAGCTGTGTTATTTGTGTTGTCCTATGTGCAACTGGTGTAGTGTATTATCTGTTTGCTCATTCTAATGTTATATCCTGTGCCAAAGACAATGAAACTATGATAGCTAGTTTGTCATAGCTTGCATGCGAGATATTGTTATTGTCTTGCTTAAGGGTGCAATGCAATTTTTTCTTGTGACAGTGGTAACAATATCTAGCCACAATATTCAACTATTCCACTTGCAATCACTAGATATTTGTAACTTTTTTTTAAAGAAGGGCCACTTTTTGTGAATCCTACAAGATATGTTCCAGTTCTCATTGTACTAAATAGTTCAACTGTTTGTCATTTCGTTGACCCTAATGGGCTTATTTACAAACCCCTTGCGCCGCCCGTGCGTCACTTTAAATAAGGGAAAAAGTGACTTGCGGGCGGCGCAAGGGGCTTGTAAATATGCCCCTAAGTGTGCGGTTGTAATTTGAGTTGGATATGTTACATTCATCATATATTTCCATTTGCTTATAAATTATAGAAATACCCAGTCGACTAGAGCAGCTTTTCGCGTTCTAATAGACAACGCAATGAATCTGGCCTTTTCCAGGAATGATGCAAAAACACATTTCCCAACTCTGTGTGCCACTGTATCTCTTTGCCAGGAGGCAACCTTCAAAATGTAAAACAGTGATTGCTATTGTAAAATAGCCAGGCATTAGCCGTGTGTAATTTGAATCACATTTACTCAATAAACTTTGATGTTCATTTAATTTATATGCTTCAAATATGAGCTAATTGTTAATAAGATTTCAAGGCGAGTTGTGGTTGTAACACCTGTAAAGAAGGGCAACACAAATATTGCTTTATGTCGTTCTTGCTTCTGTTTACAGGTCTATGAAGTGTCCTTTTCAAATTTAAAAGCAGATGACTTTATTTCCGTAAATAAATACATATCCTTCTCCAACATTTTTAGATCAACATCTACTGCCCTGAATATTACTTCCATATTCTCAGTATCGATTCCTCCAATATTCCTTGCTGTTTCTCTTGCACAATAAGGCGATTTCTGGATAAGAGACATTGTTTTTATTCACGAATGCAAGTGAATAAATCATTTTGTGTCTAGAAAGAATACAAGGGTCAGGGTTTTATTTTTGTTACATATACACGTAATTGGCAAGATAAAACTATACCTTGATGGAGATTTAAAATGTCATCTAGATTCTGTGGCACTTGAACAGACTTTGCTGGACCTAGAATCTGATACTCCAATTCCTCCAAATAGACACCATCTTGCAGCAGGTGGCTAGCAGGTTACTTTGAGGCACATTCAACACACTGCTAATCCCTCTGCTTAGCCCTTCCTGCTTGCTAAGCTTCCTTGCATCCACGTCAGGATTCTCAGTGTCTGGAACATACTTGCCATGCACAATCCTTAATTAAAACACCACAATTGTTAGCCTAATTGGAAATGTGATCAGCGTTAATGCTGTCCAGACATAAGTCCATGAGGAATGAATCTCATACCATGTCTAAATTTTACCCATCTGTTTTGCTGTAAGCATTTTGGAAAAGTCATTTCTAACCTATAATTTGGCTCTTCTGTAGGCAAATCACTCACTGCAAACACTTACACTCTAACAGTTCTAAATAAGAACTTGGAGTTAGCACATGTTCAGTAAATTCTAAACGTAATTTCAAGGGTGGTGTTATTGCGGTGGAAACACGGATTCGGATCTGCGGATTCATCAAACCATTTAAAAAGAAATATAAATAATCATACAGAGGCCCCTCGAATTTTAACACTGACATCAGAGAAAACATATCCATACATTAATATTTCAAAGCTTATGTGTATTTTAAAACAAATTTATTTATTTAAGAGTTTCGGCGAATCTGTGGATCCACGGGATGGAACCATGGATTTGCAGTGATGCCTGGAATGCACCCAAACCTCAACATCTGATTGGCTACAGTAAGTCCCAACCCATGCACATTGCAAACTACACTCTAAGGGGGATATTCTCAAGAACGTGCGATAATCATCGCCAAAATAGGTTAACGCAATTTTTCATATCGCCGTCTATTGCGGGAAAATAACTCTGTGTTAACGTCGTATTCCAAACACGGCGGTAACATGCGATAGTTTACCCGTAACTCATCAAATGACCGCGATAAAATTACCGGGACGGCGATAAAAATCTAAAGCCTAACGTGAAAAAAGTTGTGATGGGCCCAACCGCAATAAAAAAATCAGCGATAAGCTGCGCCAGGCCTGCAATTCACACACGTCAGGCGGGAAAAATCACTATAAAAGCAGAAAAAAAACCACAAACAAAACGAAAACAACTGCGAAGCACAATGGAGGCAGCCGGAGCAAGTACAGAGGACAACCAGAACCCCACAACCCCCATGGAGGACCAGCCTGGGACCTCGGGGTCAGGGAAGGGCAAGGAGAAGAAGAAGAGGAAGACGCGGTTCAGTCCGCAGGAAAACAGGATCCTGATAACGGAGGTGGTAGAACACCATCAACAACTGTTCGTCACCTCCACTGTGTCATTGGCAACAAAAAATGGAATATGGCAGTCCATCCTGGACAAGGTGAATGCAGTCGGAGTGCTGAGGAGGACAATGGAAGCGCTCAAGAGGCGCTGGAATGATGTGAAGCGCAAAACCAAGCAGAAGCTCGGCAACAACCAGAAGGCAGCAATGCAGACTGGAGGTGGGAGTCCAGCGCCACAGGAGGAGCTGGATGAGATGGAGGAAATGGTGTCCAGAGTCATCAGTGGGGAGACGGTGGCAGGAGTTGGGGTACCGGACACTGCTCAACATGACCTGACACAACAGCAACAGTGTGAGTAATGACCAGGGACTGGGGGGACAGGGGGAGATGGGCACAATATCACACATGCACAATTAAGTATAGCACAGTGCACACCCACAATGACTCTGGATCATGTCCCTGATCCCCTGGCACACTGCAGCATACCTAGAAACAGCAAGTAGGGCCTCGTCGACTATGTGCGCAGAGGGGGCCCTTCCCACACATCACCAATCTCACAACCAACCCATACACATGTGCCAAACCCAGCAAAGCGGCGTGACAGTGAGCCACACTGACAATGCAAGTGACACTGCATGACGAATAGCATGGCTGCAGTAAATATACCATGACATGTTGCACGGTACAACACTGAGGTGGCTGAGTGTGGACCACATCCGTAAAGGAGCAGGTCACACTCTGACACATCCATGTGCACAAACAACCCCTGACCTCAACAACCAATCTGCGGACAAACCATGCCCCAGAGTCCCAACTCCCACCAAGAGCCCAATTTACCCAAGTATGCAACATCTCAGCACTGTATAAGCACAGAAGTCAAAGGCACACCGCTTGAAAGGGACAAGGGGCAGCAAAATCAGAGCTGCAGGGGCGACTCTCCCAAAATGCAGCATACACACATAACATTCAGAGCACATCAACATTGACAACAATGTGGTACAAACTGCAACACGTTCACAACAGAACAGAGGACACAACTGGTGCCGCTTGTGTGTAGAAACTGGCCAATAACATTTGGCATAGCAGGGAAATGTGAGATGATAATGTACAAGTACAAACACACATCCATGTCAGGTCCCGAGTTACTAACACTAGAAAGGAATGGGCAATCAGTGTAATTTCCCATCAGGCATTACGCAAGGTTAGGAATGGTGTGGCAAGAGTGCAAAGCCCTATTTGGTGGAACCCTAAGATGGCCGACAAAAGGACAAGATGGATGCAGGGTGAGCATTCTAGTGTTTAAGAAGACATGAAGGGTGAAGTGGAATTTAGACAGTTGAGGCATTAGAATCCTCGCACTTCACCTGAGGATTTTGAAGGTTCAGGTTAGATTTTGTTTGCTCCAGTGCGGCGCGTTTAGTTAGACAAGGTAGAACACGACGTTTCCTGTGCGTCGCGTTTTTTAGTGTTGCGGCGCGTATTTAGAACCTGAGTGTGTAGAATCTTAGAAATTCTAATTCCGTTAAACACAATTTGCTTCAGACTTATTATTAGTCGTTATTGAGGAATTAGGTTATTCCTTCCAGAGCTCTTCTAGGAGTTTTGTTATTTTTTGTTTCTTGGAGTCCTAGTTGCTTAGCGACGAACCTGTGTTCCCGCTAGGCACTTGAGCAGCAAGGTTGTTTTCCTGACAGGAATTTCGGCAAACGCTATTTGTGTATAGTGTTCTGAGCATTTGTTTTCACGAGCGCTTCATGTTCCGTTGATATTTCAGAGTACTTACTTCAGCATATTGTGTTCGTTGCAGTCTAGCCCTACTCTGAGTCTGAATTTAAGGCAAGGGTTACTGCGGGCATTACATTTGTGGTATTTTGGATTATGAAGTTGGCAGAGTATTGAGGGGAGTTAGCGCTATCGTTTTCTCTCTTTCAGTACCAGTTATTTTAGGCGCTGATAGCGAAGGAAGATATCTACAGTGTCATACTATAGTGTAGGACTTCCTGAGGAGAAATATTGTCCTGGGTGCAGGTGCATATAATTTAAAATATCAAATACCTCACACTTACCTCGCACTCGCGCTCCAGGATTCCCGTTGTGCTCCATCAGATTAGTTCCTGCAGAAGAAAGAAGAAAGAACGTATTCCAGATAAGCAGACAACTCTATCAGCATCACAATTACATATCAGAAGAGAGGCAATAGCTACTAAATACCAGGGTAAGAGAATTAATCATAAGGCAAGCACAATACTGTGAAGTATAAGTTAAATAGGAGTCTAAAAGTAATTATTCCTTGCAGCAGAAGTACTCAGACGAGAAAGATTCCTGGTGAGAAGAATCAGACGAAGGTAGCAGTCTCTTCTTTATCCCCAACCCCTTTCCCCGCTGGTTTTCTTCAGCCAGGTTGTTATCCAGGATTTGGCTGTGAAAATAGCAGGGGAATTGGGACTTAGCATCTTCTGCTCCTGCGCAACAAGACCAAGTGTAATGGTCGCTCTGACAGAGTGAAGTGCCCAAGTTGTAAAATTGCGCCTGAGCAGAATGGCTGAAGGTTTAGACTTAAAAAGATTGGGAGAAGTGTTAGAAGGAATACAAAAAGAAATCCTAGCAGTAAGGGAGGAAAACAGAGAATTAAAACAAGATCTAGTTACTTCCAGAAGAGAAACCACTGAGCTAGCAATTAAAATGAATAGTTTAATCACAGACCCCAAAACTAAGTATTCAGCATCCTCTGAAGAATTATTTAGGGACCCAGTCACTTCATCGGCCAAGGCAACCACCCAAGTCATTCACTCACTGTCTCCGGTTATACCCCTGGCGCCTCCAGAAAGGTTCACAGGGGACCCCAAAAGGCTCAAATTTTTGGGACTCAATGTACTTTACATTTTATGTGTAGACCCGCTGTCTTTCCAGATGCCCAATCCAGAGTGGCGTTCATGTTATCATATTTAAGTGGTGATGCAGCAGCGTGGTCCTTGCCATTAGTTACAAGGAATGATCCAATCCTTTATGATTTAGAGGAATTTAAAAAAGAATTTCACAGAATTTTCGATCGTCGACGAGTGTCTCAAGCCACGGATAATGAGTTGCTTGAACTCAGGCAAGGAAGTCGAGAATTAATAACTTATCTGGCACAATTTAACAAATTGGTGGTGGAAACAAATTGGCCAGAGGAGAAGCGAGCA
This sequence comes from Calotriton arnoldi, assembly GCA_963921515.1. Taxonomy (NCBI): domain Eukaryota; kingdom Metazoa; phylum Chordata; class Amphibia; order Caudata; family Salamandridae; genus Calotriton; species Calotriton arnoldi. The sequence goes on from CAWUFW010002485.1 coordinate 1,368,409, forward strand.
GCGGTGTTTTATAGGGGACTTCGAGAAGAGTTGAAGGATGCTTTGTCTCAGGTGCCCAATCGACCCACCCAGGTTTCAGCTTTAATTGACTTGGTGTTGGAATTGGATTTTCGACAAAATGAGCGTAAAGGAGAAAAAAGAAGAGACTTCAGACCAAGTATTCCCCGATATGATCGTGCTAAGTCAGAAGTCGTTAGAACTGTAGACAGTCAACACGGAACAGAGCCAATGCAAATCGGAACGATAAGAGGTCCTCTCTCTAAAGAGGAGAAAGAGAAACGTAGGCTTAATAAACAGTGTCTCTATTGTGGAGTGGGGGGACACTTTGTTCGCAATTGCCCTAAGAAGCCCAAGCAGTTGCCGAAGGAAAACTGGCAGCACCACCAGTAGGAGGAGTTGGACTGGTGGATGCAGAGAAGATTGCAACTCCAAAGGATTCTCAAGAACATACCTTGGCCAACACTTTACAGTCTTCGTCACCTCATCTGATCATGCATATGAAGTTGAAATTTAGGGAGATGAGTTTAGACGGAATCACAGTCATGGTGGATTCCGGAGCAACGGCCAATTTTTGTGATTTACGCTTTGCAGAGAAGATTGGTGTACGGGCCATCAAGAAAGAAAAAAGCGAAGCCGTCAGAGCAGTGGATGGCACCAACCTCTCGTCAGGACCCATCGTGAGCCACACTGAAGTGGTGGAGTTGGAAACTTCAGACGGGCATTGTGAGAAATTGCAATTCAATTTAATAGATGCCCCGCAGTTTCAGTTGATTTTGGGATTGCCATGGCTCACAGAGCATAATCCTACAATAGATTGGAGTTCCAGAACAATAATTATGGATTCTGACTTTTGTAGAGAAAATTGTTATCAGAGTTTGAAGCAAGATAAAAGAGATTCCTTGGCCACGCACCTTTGTGAAAGTGGAGCTACAGTCTGTGTGATACACACAGTGGAATTGCCCAAAGAATACATGGAGTACGGTAACGTTTTTAGTGAGACAGAGGCAGAAAAGCTCCCTCCTCATCGAACCTACGACTGCAAAATAGAGTTGGAAACAGGAGCCAATTTGCCATGTAGTCGCATTTATGCGTTGACAGAAAAAGAGAACGCTCATTTAAAGGACTATCTACAGAAGTATTTGGAAAATGGTTTCATAAGACCGTCTCAATCTCCAGTCTCCTCTCCGCTCTTCTTCATCCCAAAGAAGGATGGCGGATTGAGGACTTGCATCGATTATAGAGCAATCAATCGGATTACAGTTAAAAATCGGTATCCCTTGCCATTAATATCAGTTCTTTTGGATCAAGTCAAAGGTTCAAGGATCTATACCAAACTGGATCTACGGGGAGCCTATCATCTGGTCCGTATCCAGGAGGGAGATGAGTGGAAGACGGCATTCCGGACCAAATTTGGGCTCTACGAGTACCAGGTCATGCCCTATGGTCTCTGCAATGCCCCTGCAGCCTTCCAGCACTTTATAAACGATGTCCTCAAGGAATTTATTGATCAGTGTGCAATTGTGTACATAGATGACATTTTGATTTATTCAGATAATGTGAAAGAACATGAGAAACATGTGAAAGGAATTTTGCAGAGATTACAGGAGAACAGTCTTTTCATAAAACTGGAAAAATGTGCCTTTGGAGTAACCACTTTAGAATTTTTGGGGTTTGTGTTATCACCAGAAGGAATAATGATGGACCAAAGCAAGGTGAAAGCGGTGATTGAATGGAAATCCCCACAATCAGTTAAAGAAGTGCAAAGCTTCCTTGGTTTTGCAAATTTCTACCGGAGATTTATTCCTGAATTTTCCAAGAGACTGATTCCAATTACAAGACTATTAAAGAAAGGAGTTTCGTTTTCATGGTCAGAAGAAGCTGAGGAAGCGTTTATTCTTCTAAAAAGGCCTTTACCACTGCTCCTGTGCTGTTACACCCAGACCCAGAAGAACCCTTTTACGTGGAAACGGATGCCTCCAATCTGGCATTGGGAGGAGTGTTATCACAGAGACATAAAAAGACAGGACAGCTCCATCCTGTAGCTTTTCGATCCCGGAAGCTAACTCCAGCGGAAGTGAACTACACAATAACGGAAAAGGAGTTATTGGCAATCAAAGACGCCTTCAAAGTGTGGAGACATTATCTGTTAGGGGCGAAACATACAGTTACAGTCTACACGGATCATCGAAACCTTAAGTTTCTAAAATCAGCCAGAACCCTGACACCACGTCAACTCCGATGGTCCCTGTACTTTGCAGATTATGACTTTGTGATAACCTATCAGCCAGGAACTAAGAATGGCAAGGCGGATGCTTTATCTAGAATTGGAACAGAAGGAATCTCAGAAGAACTGGAGGACCAAAGCATAATTGAAGCAGGAAGAGTCCTCGCGGCGGTTTTAGAAAGCACCCAGGAAAATGCAGTGAAAGAAGCCATGGGTGAAAGGGAAATGGAAGAATGGGCGGGACAGAAGCCTAACAGAGAAATCCGAAACCATCTACCATTTCATGAAGGGTCCTGTACTTACCTACAGCGGAATTGCAACAAAGGGCGATGAAAGAGTGTCATGATCACGTTTTGGCTGGTCACAAAGGAATTCAAAAGACAGCAGATTTAGTCAGACGAAGATTTTGGTGGCCAAAGATGTCTGACGACATTTATCAATATGTCACTACTTGTGAAAGCTGCGCCAGAGGAAAATCTGAGAGACAAGCTAAAAAAGGGTTGCTTCAGCCATTACCCAATCCTCCATACCCGTGGCATACAGTAACAATAGACTTGATTGTAGATTTGCCAGTAAGTCAGGGATATAACACAATAATGGTCTGTGTGGATGCTTTCACCAAGATGGCTCACTTCGCTCCCTTAAAAAGGTTACCTACAGCTAAGGAGTTAGCACAAGCCTTTAGTCAGAATTTAGTGCGTTTGCATGGAATCCCGAGGGTTTTGGTTTCAGATAGAGGCTCACAATTTTTATCCCATTTCTGGAAGGCTTTCACCAAGAAATTAGGTATTGAAAATAGGTACACCACGAGTTATCACCCAGAAAGTGATGGCTAAACTGAGAGAGTGAACCAAGAACTCGAACAATACCTGAGGTTAAATTTATTACATCAAGGCGAAGAATGGGCAGAATGCCTGTGGGCGGCAGAGTTTGCACATAATAACGCAAAGAACGTTTCGACAGGTTATTCCCCCTTTTTCTTAAATACAGGAAGACATCCCAATCTCTCAGTTAGTGTGCAAGAGGTAGAAGTTCCAGCAGTGGCAAATCTAGTGGAGCATTTAACTAAGATTCACAAGTCAGCTACAGAGAGTTTAGTTAAAGCAAAAGAGAGTTATAAGCACTATGCTGATAAAAAAAGACGCAAGGAACCAGATCTACAAGTAGGAGAAAAGGTGTGGCTAAATTCAAAAAATTTACGGTTAAAAGGGAATAGGAAATTCCAACCAAGATTTATTGGGCCCTATGAAATTGAGAAAAAGTTAAGTTCAGTTACTTATAAATTGAAGCTACCAAAAAACTTAAGAATTCACCCAACATTTCATGTCTCATTATTGAAAAAGGTCCCTGAAGGGTTGAGGGAAGAATTGCCTCCACAACCTATACAAACTAATGAGGGAGATGAGTTTGAAGTGAAACAAATTCTAGATTCCAAAGTGACAAGAGGTCAGTTATATTATTTAATTGATTGGAAGGGTTATGGGCCAGAAGAGAGGTCATGGGAGTTAGCAGCTGAAGTCCACGCCCCACGTTTGGTGAAATCCTTTCATTTAAAGCATCCAAACAAACCAAATATGGGAAGGCCCTCCTTGCAGTGGGGTACTGTCAGGTCCCGAGTTACTAACACTAGAAAGGAATGGGCAATCAGTGTAATTTCCCATCAGGCATTACGCAAGGTTAGGAATGGTGTGGCAAGAGTGCAAAGCCCTATTTGGTGGAACCCTAAGATGGCCGACAAAAGGACAAGATGGATGCAGGGTGAGCATTCTAGTGTTTAAGAAGACATGAAGGGTGAAGTGGAATTTAGACAGTTGAGGCATTAGAATCCTCGCACTTCACCTGAGGATTTTGAAGGTTCAGGTTAGATTTTGTTTGCTCCAGTGCGGCGCGTTTAGTTAGACAAGGTAGAACACGACGTTTCCTGTGCGTCGCGTTTTTTAGTGTTGCGGCGCGTATTTAGAACCTGAGTGTGTAGAATCTTAGAAATTCTAATTCCGTTAAACACAATTTGCTTCAGACTTATTATTAGTCGTTATTGAGGAATTAGGTTATTCCTTCCAGAGCTCTTCTAGGAGTTTTGTTATTTTTTGTTTCTTGGAGTCCTAGTTGCTTAGCGACGAACCTGTGTTCCCGCTAGGCGCTTGAGCAGCAAGGTTGTTTTCCTGACAGGAATTTCGGCAAACGCTATTTGTGTATAGTGTTCTGAGCATTTGTTTTCACGAGCGCTTCATGTTCCGTTGATATTTCAGAGTACTTACTTCAGCATATTGTGTTCGTTGCAGTCTAGCCCTACTCTGAGTCTGAATTTAAGGCAAGGGTTACTGCGGGCATTACATTTGTGGTATTTTGGATTATGAAGTTGGCAGAGTATTGAGGGGAGTTAGTGCTATCGTTTTCTCTCTTTCGGTACCAGTTATTTTAGGCGCTGATAGGGAAGGAAGATATCTACAGTGTCATACTATAGTGTAGGACTTCCTGAGGAGAAATATTGTCCTGGGTGCAGGTGCATATAATTTAAAATATCAAATACCTCACACTTACCTCGCACTCGCGCTCCAGGATTCCCGTTGTGCTCCATCAGATTAGTTCCTGCAGAAGAAAGAAGAAAGAACGTATTCCAGATAAGCAGACAACTCTATCAGCATCACAATTACATATCAGAAGAGAGGCAATAGCTACTAAATACCAGGGTAAGAGAATTAATCATAAGGCAAGCACAATACTGTGAAGTATAAGTTAAATAGGAGTCTAAAAGTAATTATTCCTTGCAGCAGAAGTACTCAGATGAGAAAGATTCCTGGTGAGAAGAATCAGACGAAGGTAGCAGTCTCTTCTTTATCCCCAACCCCTTTCCCCCGCTGGTTTTCTTCAGCCAGGTTGTTATCCAGTATTTGGCTGTGAAAATAGCAGGGGAATTGGGACTTAGCATCTTCTGCTCCTGCGCAACAAGACCAAGTGTAATGGTCGCTCTGACAATCCATGATGTTGTCGAAATGTCCACTGTCCCGCATCAAATAGGCAGCTCCTCCCAAACAGTCACAATGTACATTGTCATACAGTCTGTATGTAAACTTGTACAATGCGTCAACATACATGTGAACACAATGTTAAACTGCATCTCCCCTTCCCATTGCAGAGGGAGAATCAACACCTCCTGCAGAGCAGACTCAACAGCTCTTCACTGATGACGAAGAGGACCTCCACACCTTCGATTCCCACGCCCTCCAAGAGCTCATGGACAGCTTCGGCACCTCACCTCCAGGAGCAGGGCAGCCCAGCTGCATCGAGGAGACCTCACCCCCTGCACAGACCACACAGCAGGAAGCACCCACCACCACGGCTGACTCCCAGGACCCCCACGAACAACACATGGCCTTCCAACGCAGTGTGTTAGGGTGCCAGGAGAAGTTGGCTGATCAGGTGCGGGTGGGGTTCGACCTCATGGCAGCCAAACTAGATGCCATACGTGGGTGTCTAAGTCCCATCAGGGACCACTTACAGTCCCTAACGGACACCCACAGTCCACTCCATGCTCTCCAACGATCCATGGCTGACATCGCTGGAGTCCTGACTCTGAGACAAGAACAACTGTCTAGTCAGAGTGGCTCCAGCGATGTCAGCCGGTAGTTGGAACACATGCGGAGGATCATGGAGAACAGGGAGCGGATGCAGGCGGAAAGAATGGCTGCCACGGCTGCACACCAGTGAGATTTAGCTGGGATCTTCCATGCCCTGCAGATCCTCATCATGGCATTGCTGCCACAAGGCCTGGCGCCGATGAATGCTGCTGCTGCTTCTACATCCACATCTCCGCCCCCTGATGTGTCAGTGCCACACAGTGTGGCAGACATTCCACCTCGGGCCCCTGATGTGTCAGTGCCACACAGTGCTGCTGACAAAACACCACCACCCACATGTGAGGCACATGAAACATCAGAGGACGAAGATGCGGATGATTCTGCCTTAGTCGTAAGAAGGAAGCAGTAGCATTCATCTCCGCCATATGGCCTGTTTCTGCTTGGTTCTGCCCTCTGCATCATTCACCTTCCACTGTCCCCAGATACACTCTGCGACGCTCACCTTGGACCTCGACATGGACTGCCATATTCTGTTTGGTTACCAATGACACAGCAATCAGACTGCGGACTGAACTCCTCCTCTTCCGATGAACTTGTCATTCCCTGAAGGACTCTGGCTGGCTCTCCACGGGGCAACAATGTAAAGTGGGGTTTGCATGGCCCTGTACTGCTCCAGCTTCAACACTCCACTGAATGTGAATAAAACATTCAGATTCACACAGATGTGTCATATCTATGATCATTCAAGTATGAAAGTATGGATGAATGTAGGGTCTGTGATTCCCCCTTACGTCCATGTTGCTCATGTTGTGGAACTTGAGTCACAGGGTGCAACATTGCCGATTGCGGTCCGGGTGGTGCCGACACTACAACAGAGACACACGCATTAGTTACTTCCTTGTCCAGCCCAGAACTGAACCACGCCCAGAGCCCCCGGCTCATTGTTCACACCCCTACGCTGGACTGGCATACGCCAGCCCAGCCCACTCCGCTTACGCTTATGCTTACAGGGGGGGACGTCAATGCTACATGTCCCAGGTCTTCCTTGTAGTGATCTGCTGATCACTGGTCTAGTTGTCAGCATGCAACAGCCACTCCCTGAGGGCTGGTGTACACCCACACCACACCCATCCAGCACAAGCGTCACAGGACATGTGACCCTGCCAATAAATGGGGCCTACCACATCACATTACCCACTGCCGGAGGTGACATGATGGCGTCCGCACCACGAGACTCAATCATAAAGGGGCCATGACCTGTGGCGCACTGGGTTAGTGGCACCCGATGCACTGCAGCCGGCACAGGCCTACCGCCACGGGACGATGACTTGCGGTGCACTGAGTTGGAGGCACCCAATGCACTGCGGCCGGCACGGGCCTACTGCCACGGGACGATGACTTTCGGTGCACTGAGGTAGGGGCACATGAAGAGCTGAGCGGGTGTGCAGCCTGCGATGATGCATAGACCTCGATACGCCATCCTGCCATTCAAGATTCGATTTGAATTGAGGGCCCTGCTGGAGCGCAGTGTACGCCGAAGGCAGCAGTCAGCACACACATGACTCCGCGGTGCAGTGCCGCATGGTGCGCTGGGGACCTGTGGCGCGGAATCCAGCGATCGGCTGAGGAGGTTGCACCTGCACGTGGTGGGCCCTCTTGGAGACACGCCGGTGGCGGAAGGTGAGCATTGAGGCCTGGGTGTGCAGGGGCGGCCAGTCATCGCTGGGCGGCGGAACGGTCTGGGGACCAGGGCTGGGGTGCAGCAGGTGCACAGGATCGCGCAGGCACCACCGGTCAAGGCGGCAGCCTCGTGGCTGGGTGGGGGGCGCCGCCCTGGCACACACGACCCTGCATGCGATGACAAGATGTGCGCGGGTTGGCTTGGGACGTAGCCACCTCGTCTCCAGTGTATATCTGGCTGTTGAAGGTGGTCGGCCATGTGTGTGTAGGCCTATGGACAGGATGTGGCGGACACAGAGACACACGCAGTGGTTACTTTGGTGGCCATCCCAGAACTGATCTACGCCCAGAGCCCCGGGCTATTTATTCACGGCAGACGCCGGCCAAGGCCACTCCGCTCTCGCTTACAGGGGGGGATGACAAAGCTACATGTCCAAGGTCTTCCCCACTGCCTGAGGTAACCTGTTTGCGTCCACTGTCCACAACACTACAAACACCAGCAGTATATGTCCACATGGACATGTCTGTGCTCTACATACTGAAGTCTGTCCAGCACATCACCGCCACACTTGGCATTGTGTACATTCTTATTGATGGGTCACTTGCCTCCTTCGCACATACTTGGTTCCCACCTCTCCCCACATCCTGCAATTGTGTGGCAGAGGTGCCATGCCGTGGATGGTTTGTCTACATGGCTGGCCATGGTTACCACAGAGAGGTGTGGTGCAGCGGCCAGGGCAGCTGACTTCAGAGCACAGGGCTCACGGTTCGATCCCCGGCTCTGGTGGCAGCTCAGCTCAGCACCATGTGACTCTGGGCAATAGTTCACTTAATTTCCACGATGGCCCCCAGCGCCTTGAGACCCGTAAGGGTGAGTAGTTCGCGCTTTACAAATACGGATTTACATTTACAGTTACTTGTGTTGTCGTGTCTGGTAGTTGGGCATGTTGATTGGCATGTTGTATGTGATTTTGTAACATGTGCATTCCCACAGTTGTGAGTTGTATGAGTGTGGAGTTGAGGTGTGTGGTGTGTTCAGTTGGTACTTACCGACGAGCAGTGCATTTCCATAGGTGCCATCCTCAAAGCGCTGGTTGGTGATGGACTTGCGGAAGATGTAGGAATCATGCACACTGCCTGGGAAGTTTGCGACGACATTCGTGAACAGGCCCCGGTGGTCCACTTTTGCCTGCACATTGATGGAATGCGTGTGGTTTCTGTTGCAGTTATTGTGTGCAGTGTCGGCAGGGGGGACAAGTAGTACATGTGTGCAGTTAATTGCCTCCAACACGTGCGGGAAGCCAGCTATGGCATAGTTCCCTTGCTTGGTCTCCAGATGTTCCTGTGCAGTGTGGGGGAAGTGAAGGTGCAGGGGTATCAAGCTGATACAAACCGTGATGCTTACAGGTATGATGACTCCTGCATAATCAGACCGTAACAGAAGTTTGTGTGGTCGTAACCTTCCTTTTCTTTCCTACGAAGGTTACGCCCACACGAACTTCTGTTACGGTCTTTTTATGCAGGATTTATCATGCCTGTTAGCATTCCGGTTTGTCCAAGTGCAATACACTGTACCAGATTACGTTTGTGACTATACGGACGCTTGACCATTGTCACCATTTATCCAACAGGTTTCTGAATACTGACTTTCGGAATATGGAATTGTATTGGGGAGTTCCCGCAGCATATGCAGTTAATTGAATCCACACGTTGCCCTGATGAAGTTCCCCATTGGGAATGGAATGCGTTGGCTGAGCTTTTCGTATTGTTGATTTATGTATTTGTAATAAAGAACTGTTTTTACACTACTGTTGACTACTGGACTTCATGACCTGGCGCACCCCCATTTCAGTAACTACAATCTTGGATCTGGAGCACAGAGGCGTCAGGAGACGGCTGGCATTGGGCTTGGTTGCGCAGGAACACTACGAATTGGGACTAGCATGTGGTGCGGATACAGGGGCCCGCTGTTGCTTTTGTGGACATGCATCCAAGACATGGGTGAGGAAGTTTGATAGGGCTGGCAGTGAGACTCCTCCGACTCCGGCAGTTGTTGGTTGGAAGGTACCAGAGGCCAACAGGTGCAGCACAGCCATCAGCTTTGTCTGCGGAGGGATGTTGGTTGTCCGCTGTGTTGGTACCGTCACCTGTGGGCAATGTGGGTCAGGATGCGGAGGATGGTTGTCCTTTTGAGCCTGTAGTGGGCAATGGCATCCTCTGGCGTTGAGTGTATGAGGCTGGTGTGTTTTAGGAACGTCCGCTGTCTTGTTCTGCGCTGCCTAGGTGGTAGTCAGTGGGGGTGATCCGGGAGGGGAGGGGGCCTGGGCTGGGCTCCCTTTCATGCTGCACGTTGTCATCCTGCTTAACACCAGTAAAAGGCAGGTGTTAAATCCCTGCTGCTAACGCGCCTTATTGCCTGTTTTTGGATCGCTTCGCCAATCTGGCTGGTCCTTGAGAATATTGCGAAGTGGTGTTTTTGTGTGTTTTTGCACGGGAACGCCTACTCTGCATATCATTAGCGTTAGTTGTTACTCTCATCCGTGGCGATGTTTTTTGCGGCAGCTATCGCTGGAAAACTGGCGATATCGGCAGTTTGCACCAGCTTGAGAATAGGGCGATAAATCTATCGCCACTTTTGCGGCGCTAATGTGCCGATAAATTGGCGATAAGTCCTTGAGAATATGCCCCTAAGTCAGTCAGGTGGATAGTGTGTGAACAGCACTCAGCTGCAATGCTTTCAGATTTCTTTAGCGAACACTGAAACCCAGAGCTCTATTGTGTTTTTTGTATTCCTGCAAAAATACATTGTTTAAAAGCAACTATGTCTTCTTCAGAAGAGAGAAGAGACTCTCAACCTCTTGAAGATTATGAAAGAGATATGCCACTACCCAAGAAGTATTCCAAGGTATGGAAACATTTTTCTATTCCGTCTGGCGACAAAAAGGTGGTGGCTAAATTTGTGCAATGTAACATCTTCCCAAACAAATTGTCACATGGAAAGCATTCCATGTGGAAGCATTTAAAGACAATACATTAGCACACATGTGACAGGCTGATGAGGGAAAAGGCAGGACATGGAGCCTCATCAGCAGCAGGACCATCTGTGCAACCATCAGCACCTGAAGACATGATCACTATCCCTGGATTTTCTTAAAAACATTCAGAGATGGTGACTCATTGTGGAAAATGTCACATGCCTGTGGGACTCAATTTGTCTTCTGTGGCTATGTACATGGATGCCAATAGTAACCATACCTGTTAATTTTGTTTTGTCCTCCCCATTTCACGTTCCCTTGTTTGCAAAGACTGAAGCGAGTTGCTTCCTTCACATTGCCTTCCCTTATTCCTTTTACTACCAAGGTTATTTTTGTTCCCAAAGAAAAAATCCCCAAAAATATAAAACGTTTTGAAAAAATCCATGCATAAAAAAGGTTCTTTTTAGAACCACTTCATCTGGTCACAGAAATAGCTAACTTTATTTTGCATGTTTTGGTGCAATTGTGTATTTAATTGTTTGTGAGTTTTTCTATTTATACATGTATTATACCCCGCATAAGTAGAATTAAAGTAATAGGTCTGACTACTGTCTGTGTCTATGTGAGTAGGAGTGAGCATGTGTAAATGGATGTATGAGTGAGTGTATGGGAATGTGAATTGGTGTGTAAGTGTCTGTGTGGCTGTGTCAGTACCTGTGTGAGTGACAGTGTAAGTGTTAGCGGGGATGTAAATGTCTGTGTGGGTGTCTAAGTTCTAAGTGGGTGTGTCACTGTGTGTGTGACTGAGTGTGTGACTGGTTGTATGGGTCTGTGAGTGGCTGTGAGAATGGCTGAATGGATGAGTGAGTTGGTGTGTGAGTGGCGGTGTAGGCTGTGTGAGTGACTCTATGGGTGTGTTAGTTATGTTATGTTATGTTATTGAGGCTTGTAACGTGCACGGATACTCCAAGGAGTGTCCCGGCGCGAACCTTGAGAAGTGAAGAAGGACCGGTTAAATAAAAAGAAAAGTTTTCATCCTTTTTTTAAAAAGAGTTGGGTCCTGGATGCTGCGAAGAGTAAATGGAAGCGAGTTCCAGGCCGAAGCAGCCCTAAAAGCAAGAGAGCTGCCACACATTCTTTGGAGACGAAAGCGAGGTATATGGGCTAGGAGCTGAGAAGCGGAACGAAGCTGTCTAGCTGGGGTGTAAAACATAAAACGCTTCCTTAAGTAAATTGGACCGGAAGCATATAGGGCGCGATGCGCCAGGACCAGGGCTTTAAACTTCACACGTTCGGCAACAGGCAGCCAGTGAAGTATGCGCAGATATTGTCTTACACTGCTTCTAATTGGGATGGTAAAAAGAAGCCTGGCCGCAGCATTCTGGACTACCTGCAGTCTGTTAAGCAGGTGGCCCGGTAAGCCAACGTACAACGCATTGGCATAATCAATACGCGAGAGTATCAAGGCCAGAGTGACCGTTTCCTTGGCTGCCCTAGGGAGGAGCGGGAGAAATTTTCTGAGGGATTTGGGTATCCCGAAACAGTTCCCAGCCAGCTTCTTGATCTGGGTGGAAAAAGACAGGTTCTCTTCAAACCAAATCCCAAGATTCTTAGCGGGTTGTCCTGTAGAAGCAGGCAAGGGATAATCAGCTGGCTAGAGTGCTTCTCTAAACTGGGGGGGGACCTTCCCGTAAAGGAGGATTTCCGATTTGTCCTCATTGCACTTTAGTTGCACGGAGGAAAGCTCATGCAAGACTGCTGTCAGACAGTTTTTTGCCTCAGAGGTGATGTGCTCGGATTTACCCCATGTAAACAGAAGCTGAGTGTCATCGGCGTAAGCAATAATTTTGGCTCCAAGCTCTTCCGCCAACCGAATCAAGGGAGTGACATAAATGTTAAAAAGAAGGGGGCTCAAAGAGGACCCCTGCGGCACCTCAGTAGTCACCGACTGTGGAGGGGACGCAAACGGGGGGATCCAAACCTGTTGCGTACAACCTTCCAAAAATTATTTGAGCCAACTCCAGGCAGTGCTTGAAATTCCTATGTCCGTAAGGCAAGCAAGCAGCAGAGAGTGGGGAATGGTATCAAATGCTGCCAAAAGGTCCAGCAAAATCAGAGCTGCCCTTCCGCCAGAGTCCAAGCAATCCCGAATCGCTTCAGAGACTTCTACTAAAGCAGACTCGGTACTATAAGAGGCTCTGAACCCGGATTGGGCTGGATGGAGTAGGCCCGAGCTTTTGATGAAGTCTGTAAGTTGTTTTTTGACAACCTTCTCACAGATTTTAGCCACACTAGGTAGAAGGGAGATGGGACGATAGCTCGCGGCGTTCAGCGGATCCAGCGATGGTTCTTTTAAGGGGTTAGTAGGGATATAAATGTCTTTGTGGGTGTGTAATTGGGTGTGTGACTGTGTGGGTATGTTAGTGTCTATGGAGGTGTGTGAGTGGGTATGAGAGTGGCTGTATGGGTGTGAGAGTGGATGTGTGAGAGGTTGTGTGAGAGGCTGTGTAGGTGTTTGAGTTTGTGTGTGTGTATCAATATGGGTGTATGAGTGTATGTGAGTAGGCATTTGCAGGTGTAACTGGGTGTGTGACTGACTGTATGGGAGTGTGAGCGAGTGTGTGAGTGGCTGTGTGGGTGTCAGTACGTGTGTGAGTGACTCTATGGGTATCTTAGTAGGGATGTAAATGTATGTGTGGGAGTGTAAGTGGGTATGTGAGTGTTTCACTGGGTGTGTGAGTGTCTGTATCAGTCTGTGAGTGGGTATGACAGTGGTGTTATTGGTGAGTGAGTTGGTATATCAGTGGGTGTGTGGCTCTGTGAGTTTGTGTGTGAGTTGATGTATGGGTGTGTTTGTTTGTGATTGAGTGTGAGGGTATGTAAGCAACTGTGTTTTTCTATGGGTGTGCAAGTGGGTCTTTGAATGACTGTGTGAGTATTTGAGAAGTGAGTGTGTGTATAAGCGGGTAAGTGGGTGTATAAGTGGTAGGCCTGGGCATAAAATTCCGCTTACGGAGTTTGCAGAATTTGGCAACTCTGCATTCCTCGGACAACATGGAGTTACTGATAACCTCCACACTCTGCAACCTAGCAGTTTTATTTTTTTTGCTGCTCTCAAAATGTCATTTCGCGTGCATGGGGGAGAGTCGAGAGACATGTCGGGTGCTCATGAGGGCCAATGAGATTTTCTAGGTGCCTGGGAGCTCCTGCGATATTATGCTGTCACTAGCGCAACTTTAGGCCGCGCCAGCGTCTTCCGGTGCTTCTTTTGTGATATACGCGAGCATGAGTGAGCGCGATCGACCACGGCTGCCACCTGGGGTAGATTGCCTCCTCGAGAAGCAGCTAAATCTCCTCAAAATGACCATTTGGAGTTAAAAACCTTTTCAAATGGACCGTTCAAGTTGCTTTTTATGCAAGGAGTCCTTTTTTTTAACCTTTTTTTCCAACAGGAAGGAAGTGCTCCAGAGTCTCCAACTTCCTGTTCCTGTCCAGCAGTCTCCTCCCACTGCTTTGTCCAAATCGTGGTCACGTTTAATTTGGAATTGGAGCTGGAAGGATCACTCTCCTTGTCTGCTGCATTTATATCATTGGATTCAGGGACTTTATATTTGAGATTTCACAAGTAAGTTGAAAAACTGGTGTATAAGGGTGCTCTTTGTTTGATTAGGGGCATGCATAAAAGATTTATTTGCAGTTTTATTCGATTTTTAAATTATTGTGGTGGGTGGCCTGCAGTTTCAGTTGGAGCATAGTTATTTTTTTGCATGTCATTTTTCTTCTTTTGTAAAGGAAATATATTGCACAGTTTAGTACATGTTCTCCATGTTTCCTAATACATTTGCAATAATCATTACATTCACTATATACCTTAGTCTACCAATGGCCTTCCAGCCAGTAGGCCCAGTACTAGTCATGGGTGTTCGAAACAATTGTTTATCTGGTGTCTGTTGAATTGAAACATCATTTAGGCCATGGATGACATTGGATTAAATTACAAAATGTGTTTGTGCTGGTATTTTACTTTTTTCTGAAAACAGCGTATAGTTGTAGTTATATATTTGATACCTTTGGAGGATGTGTGTTGTTGTAAAACATTTTAGCTCACTTAATTTACCTTTTTGGCATTGCTGAATTAATGCTCTTTTCTCCTGTGTTACCATGCCTCCTTTGTCTGGCCAGTGTGTGAGTGTGTTTGCCATAGGCCACCATTTGTCTTTGTTCCCCATGCCATGTGGCCAGGGGCCATTTTCTATAGTCAATGCCCATAGGCCTGCATGTGTTCTTTGTTTTCCATGCCTCCTTGCTGGTTGTTGTTGTTTTGATCATGTGGCTGGCGGCCATTTTGTGTAGGCAGCCAGTGTGCTTTAACCATAGGCCTGCATTTCTTCTTTGTTGTGGCCATGCCGCTTTTCTGGTTGTTGTTATTGTTGTGACCATGTAGCTCGCGGCCATTTTGTGTAGGCAGCCAGTGTGCTTTTGCCGTAGGCCTGCATGCCTTCTTTGTTGTGGCCATGCCTCCTTGCTGGTTGTTGTTGTGAGCATGTGGCTGGCTGCCATTTTGTGTAGGCAGTCAGTGTGCCTTTGACAATAGGCCTGCATGTCTTCTTTGTTGTGTCCATGCCTCCTTGCTTGCTGTTTGACCATGTGGTCGGAGGCCATTTTGTGTAGCCACCCAGTGTTTTTTTTCCATAGGCCTGTTCTTTGTTGTGGCCATGCCTCCTGCTTGTTGTTTGACCATGTGGCTGGCAGCCATTTTGTGTGTTATGCTTGAGGACTAGTAGCTCAATGCTCATACTAAACGTACTGTATGAACAGTGTTTTATATATTATTATATCCTTTTTTGCATTTTTCATCTGCACCACTCCTTGCCTCCCAAATCCCAGTGGGTTTCAATTCTCATGGTTGTCCCCTTCCCCTAGTACATCAGCAATTATATTTTTTAATTTTAATTTTTCGATATTTTTCACAAATGTTTTTTTTATTTCTTGTAATTTTTTATTATTTTGTTTCAATTTTTTCAATGTTTTACATTTCTGGTAAAAAAATTTATTGTCTTTATTTTTTTACATTTTGTTTTTTTCAATTATTTAATTTTTGTTAATTTTTAAATTTTAAAATTTTTAATTTTTTTTTTTACTTTTGTTTTATTAATTACTTTTTTCTAATGTTCTTTTTCCCAATCTCCTAACATCCGGCCTTAACCCCATGTCTGCTATAGGCGCACGGCTGCACAACAGCATTCATTTTCTCCGGATTATTCCATTGTCACCTGCACCTCCCTGAGTGCCCCATCCCAATTTGATGCACATAAATGTTGTTGTTGCTCTTTCTTGCACTCCTGAGTGCACATGAAGGTATATGTTGTTGTGGTTTCACGAATGGGTACACTGTATTGCTAAATATTTATAACTTAAGTAACTACATTACATGATATTGTTTGTTTGTACTACTTAATCAACTGCAACAGTGCCACGTTTCACTGATGTACTTCTTGCTTGTTTGCTTTTAGGTGCACAGGAGAAAAGACATCGCCCACAGTACTGCCAGACTGAAGGCCTGAGCATGACGTGACACATGACTGACCACCAGTCGTGACTGCTCCCGTGAACCAGTAGTGGGGCAGGAGGGGGGTGGAGAGGTGGGAAAGAGGGAAAAGGAGGGAGGGGTGTTATAAAATAAATAACAAAAATCACTTACCTGTCGGCCGGCCGGCTGACCGGCCACCGCCTCTCTTCCCGTCCTCTTCCTGGCTTCTCTTGGAACAGGAAGCAGGAAGCACCCAGACTCCCCTAAGCCAATCACAACGCTGCAATGCAGCATTGGGATTGGTCTGAGCGTCGTGGTTCGGCGCTCAGATGGGGAATGGGAGCCTGGGCATGTTCTTCACCCAGGCTGTAATGCAGCCTGAGTGCAGAACCTTCAAAGTGCAAATGAATGTTTGGCCGGCCTCAGAGGACCGGCCAAACATTAATGTGCACTTAGGAGGGTGCCATCACTCCTCCTTCCTGCTGCCCAGCCTAGCCCCGCCCCACAAAATTGCCTCAGCACAGAAAAATAAAAAGATAACATTGCGTTATTATAATTTCCTTTTTTCTTTTTGCCGCGGTGAAAAGCAATGGGGCAACGCTCCTCCGCCTTAGCGGAGGAGCCGCCCCTGCTGACCACACAATACGGACATCTCTGCAGCTTGTGAAACTAAGTGCCTCTGCCAATTGATAGCTTCAAGATGGCCCCAAAGAAAGGTGCTGCCAAGAAAGTGACCAGTGGGGAGGAGAAGAAGCTGTTTTCTACCACTGTCATGCCGACCAGAACCTTTTTCGGCAGACTTGTGCCTGCCGCACCAGCCTCTGGGAAGCAAGCTGGGAGCAGCACTCCCACATCAACGGCCCCACCCCAACCTAGGCCCAAGCCTATGTCTGGCACAGAGGCAGCCACTCTAATCATGGCAACGACGACAAGCAGTGACGTTGAGTTGGACTTATCCCTTTTGCAAAGTAGTACCCAGTCATTAGCAGAAACTCAGCTAAGTGGACAACAACAGCCGCAGCCAACAATAGTCGTTCCTCCTGAAGTAGGAGCACTTCAGGAATTTGAGCTTCATGCTGAGGAAGTAGAAGAAGCCCCTCTTTCAGAAGATCCATTGTCTTCCAGATCTCCAGCAAGAAAAAAGGAGGGGTAGGGATACTCCACCGTCTTCTTCTCCAAGTCCCCTGTCTGATGATCTAGGCTCCACTTGGATGCCGCCTCAGTCTGAGACACTACAGGAGAGCCTAGTGAAATGGAAGTTTCCTGAAAGCCTTAGAGTTATGGATGAAGAAGAGGAAGATGACAATGAGATAGTTATCATGGATGTTAGCCCACCCCCGGAGGAGACCGTCGTTACCCCAGCTCAACCTGCTCTGAGGAATGTGGCACAGATACCATCACCACCACCACTAGCTTCCATATTTGCAAGGCCCCGCAGCAACCTACATCCACAGCCATCTCAGTATAAGTAGGCACTATAGAGAGGCAAATGTCAAAATGCCCACCTACCGCCACTTCTTCCGACATTGGAAGTGGCACCGCTATCAGAAAGTGGACTTCCCCAGTTTGGGACTTTTTCACTGTTAGCAGTAAGGAGCCAAACATTGCCATATGCTCCATTTGCGGAGCAAGTGTTAGATGTGGTAAGCTTGGTACAAACTATGGTTTCGGAGGCCAAACAACCCATTTGAGAAACCACCATGCAATCCGCTGGGAGGAGCACCTTAGCGGCCAAAAAGCTGCAAGTGGTGTTCATGAAGGGGGTAATAGCAGGGAATCTGATCCAATCACGGTGGAAGGTAAAGGTGAAGAAGAGGGTGACATTTTTGTTACACAAATAAGCCCTGTCGCCAGCAGTGCAGTAGTATCACCCACATCAGCAACATTGCAATGACACAAGAGTCAGGTCAAGAGACCAAGGCAAGAGCATACAGTGACAGCCCCGCTGAGACGCACATTAAGCCTACCAGCTTCTACTCTCAAGAAGTCACCTGCATCAGTGGCACCGGAAAAGCAAAAAATAAAGGCTACTATTCCTGGCATGTTTAGGCAGGAGGGATAGTACTAACGCAACCACCCAACTGCACGTTTGTACTATGCGAAGTTGGCTCAAATGTTAGCGCTGGACCTCCTCCCTTTTTCTTTAATGAAAGGAGAGAGTTTTCTAGAATTTGTGGCAGCCATCTGACTGAAATGGAAGGTTCCCAGCCGGACCTATTTTGCCAGAGTTGCTGTTCCAGCGCTAAATCACGATGTGCTGGAATTCGTTAGACAAGCATTGCAGCTGAGTGCTGTTCAAACACTATCCACCTAACGACAGACATGTGGACCAGTTGCCAAGCCACTGATTACATGTGCATCACTGCACACTGGATCTCTTTTGTGGGGGTTAGAGAAATGCTATCTTCAGGTGTTGACACTGCTGAAATTTCTAATGGCGCTCAGAAGCATCCAATAGTAGCCATGTGCGCCATGGAGAAATTGAATACTGCTGCAAACATCTTGGATGACTTTAACAACAAGGTGTTTTAATGGTTGCAACCAAGAGGGCTTAACACTGGATTTGTTGCCACAGGCAATGGCAACAATATAGTTAAGGCCATGGCAGATGGTGGCTATTTCAGGGTCCTGTGTTTGGCACACTGCATCAACATCATTGTTCAGGACTTTCTCAGCAAAGAAAACGAGTCAGCAACTTACTGTCCACCTGCAGAAGAATCTGCTCATTTCAGCCATTCTTTTAATGCCCGGAAGCAGTTGAGGTTCATTCAGCGTGATAATAGGATGTCAGTTAATGCACTCATACAGGAGGTGCAAACACGTTAGTACTCAACTTATTACATGTTGCAACATCTGTTGCATGAACAGTACAGACTGATCAATGTATATGTAATACAAAGAGGGATGCAACTGTGAAAGGCATGATCATTGAGATGGACCATTGGGACTTAGTCAAATGTCTGACAGAGATACTGCTTCCTTTTGAGGTTTTCACACAGGAAGTCAGCAAGGAGGACAGTACAATGGGTCAAGCTATCCCTTTGTTGCATATGCTACAAGAACAGCTAAAGGAGGTGTCTGAAATGTATGCAGGTGCGGACAAAAAAAATGCCCATGAGTTGGTGGAAAGCTTAATCCTTTGCTTATCTGTTAATACAAGGGTGCAAGACATTGTGTCATCCAAACTTTACATCCATGCCACAATTATTAATCCATGGTACAGATAATTGCTGGACACTTTCATTCCTTTTTCAGATTGTGCCGTTTCAAACTATAAGACTTGGATTGCTGAGCAAGCCAGCGGCCTAGAAAAAGAACGGCTGGGAATTAGAGGGCCACTCCAGGGCACAAGTTCTGTGGTGTAGCCCTCTACTTCAGAGCCTGAGATCAGTGCTGTTGGCTCACAGCAGCCAAAACCAACAACAAGAACACGAGCAACAACAGGAACAGGGGCATCAGCCCCAAACTCTGCATTCAATTGGTTTCTAAAGGCAGGGCTTAAGTTCAATGCAGAGTAAGCCTGGGCGGAGTTCACGTAGCGGCGCTACGTGGAACCCCGCAAAGTTGCAAAACAACTCCTCCGCGGCAAACACCCATCGCAACGAAGTGATCACTTTGCGGCGACATTACACCGCAAATAGAACATCGCAAAAACGTTTACATCGTAAGGCACAGCAACGCTTAAACGTTTACATCGTAAGGCATATCAACGTAAGCCACAACAACGCAACTTTACGATGTTAACGTTTTTGCGATGTAACCGCGAAGTGATCACTTCGTTGCGATGGGTGTTTGCCGTTTTCATGTGCACGCAAAAGTGCTTTGTCAAAGCCAAGAGCTCGCAGCTGGTGTTATATGCTGCGGTTTCAGTGCCATCAGTGCTGAATGAAATCGCATAAGCGGTGATCCATTCAACAGATCTCATAATTAATTATGCTTACAAATGTAGTGGTGCCCGCATTTTGAAAGCACTAGTGCCCTATCCAAGACTCGGAAATTAAGCACTGCAGACCTTTTCACCACTTTATTTATCACAGATTGAGTTTGCATAAGTAGGCGTGAATACATTGCCACGCATCATTGGGGGCATTGTTATCATAAAATTACACAGATATGGATGGATTTCATTATTGCCTCAAGGGAGCGATGAAAGGAGTGCTAAGCACTTGTTTCATGTTGATGGATGTTAGGGCGCACCCTGGGCATGCTGCGGGTGATGGTATTAGGGCGCTCATCTAAACATTCACTCGGGGGCGGGCTACCCTGGGCATGCTGCGGGTGCCCGGGAGGTGGACAGTGGTCTTCAGTTGAGTACCCTGGACATGCCGAGTGGCAGGAAGGAATCCCACGGGTGGTATAGCCTGGCAGAGATGGAAGTCTGCAGCAGGGTACCCTGGCATGCTAAGGTTGCACTCCTGCAGGCTACAAGCTGTGTTGCTGCCGGGGGATGTTTGTTCCACTGTATTGTTTTCCGAGTACAATTGTGTATTGCTCAGAAAGCATCACCTACAAAAACTAAATTCAAGAGAATGCCTGGATCGGCTTTCTTTTAAATCAATGTGTCACCATCAGTAAACAACTCATTACAAGTAGAAGCTATTGTGAGTATTGTTATCATACAATTAAAATTGTATTAATACAGACAGCACCACAGACGGGGGAAAGATAACACTTGTACATTAAAAGTTAATGAATACAGTCCTCTAGGGGAAAGTGGCCGGCACAAAAGGATGGGTGAAAGGGTGGATGGATAGATGAAAGGCTGGATGGATGAAGGATATACGGATGGACGGATGAAAGGGTGGGTGGATGAATGGTGGGTGGATGAATGATGGGTGGATGGATGATGGATGAAGGAAGGGTGGATGGATGAAGGATATGCGGATGGACGGCTGAAAGGGTGAGTGGATGAATGGTGGATGGATGGATGAAAGGGTGTGTGGATTAATGATAGGGTGGATGGATGATGGGTGAAGGATGGGTGGGTGGATGGATGAAAGGGTGGGTGGACGGATGGATGAAAGGGTGGGTGGATGAATGATGGGTGGATGGATGGATGAAAGGGTGGATGGATGAAGGATATACGGATGGACGGCTGAAAGGGTGGGTGGATGAAAGTCGACGGATGGATGAAGGATATACGGATGGACGGCTGAAAGGGTGGGTGGATGAATGGTGGGTGGATGAATGGTGGGTGGATGAATGATGGGTGGATGGATGATGGATGAAGGAAGGGTGGATGGATGGATGAAAGGGTGGGTGGACGGATGGATGAAAGGGTGGGTGGATGAATGATGGGTGGATGGATGGATGAAAGGGTGGATGGATGAAGGATATACGGATGGACGGCTGAAAGGGTGGGTGGATGAATGGTGGGTGGATGAATGATGGGTGGATGGATGATGGATGAAGGAAGGGTGGATGGATGGATGAAAGGGTGGGTGGACGGATGGTTGAAAGGGTGGGTGGATGAATGATGGGTGGATGGATGGATGAAAGGGTGGATGGATGAAGGATATACGGATGGACGGGCTGAAAGGGTGGGTGGATGAATGGTGGATGGATGGATGAAAGGGTGTGTGGATTAATGATAGGGTGGATGGATGATGGGTGAAGGATGGGTGTGTGGATGGATGAAAGGGTGGGTGGACGGATGGATGAAAGGATGGGTGGATGGATGGATGAAAGGGTGGATGGATGAAGGATATACGGATGGACGGCTGAAAGGGTGGGTGGATGAATGGTGGGTGGATGAATGATGGGTGGATGGATGATGGATGAAGGAAGGGTGGATGGATGGATGAAAGGGTGGGTGGACGGATGGATGAAAGGGTGGGTGGATGAATGATGGGTGGATGGATGGATGAAAGGGTGGATGGATGAAGGATATACGGATGGACGGCTGAAAGGGTGGGTGGATGAATGGTGGATGGATGGATGAAAGGGTGTGTGGATTAATGATAGGGTGGATGGGTGAAGGATGGGTGGGTGAATGGATGAAAGGGTGGGTGGACGGATGGATGAAAGGGTGGGTGGATGAATGATGGGTGGATGGATGGATGAAAGGGTGGATGGATGAAGGATATACGGATGGACGGCTGAAAGGGTGGGTGGATGAAAGTCGACGGGAGACATACATATTGTTGAGTAAAGTTTGGAACAGGTACAATGTGTCAAAAGGAAGAGTGAATAATAGGGGACTTTATATGCCACGTATGGTTAACAAACATACGTATTCATAATTGCTTCATGTACGTCTTCACAGGAAATGGAAGTACAATGTTTGGATTCTTTAACATTTTTATTGACATGTGGGCAAAAAAAAACAGAAGAGTATTACATTTTGTATTTACACATCTTTACAGAAAATTATACATCACTGTCATGGATGATTATCCAACACTGTATGACATTATTACATTTTTTAGGTACATGCAATTTACACATTTGAAACAACTATTCTTTGTCACTGTAATGAAGGTTACAGATTCTAACAGGGAATTCTAAGTGATTGTATTGCATGGCCTTAATAATGACAACCTTAAATTAGAATTAGTTGTTGTGGCACCGTTTGGGACTTTATTGATTACAATTGTATGTTACAAGGGGAAAAATAGTATAGTTACACATAGGAATTCACTATGTGGGCAAGGCTAGAAAGGTAGTCTGAAGCCACAGACAAATTAAAGAGTTGTAATGCTGACAATAGTCTCACTCGACATTTCCTTAGTTCTATGTGAAATACGTGGGTTAAGACTACCTGTCGAAGATTGAGACATGCGCATTTCTTGAAAACATTGCTCCTTAACCAAAATTTCTAGGAAATTGTACAAATTAGGGTGTGGCTTGCCTATTGAGTGGTTAAGGAGTTGTGCCATCCCTCGATGGAATTATTGGTCTTTGCTCCTCCCTCTAAGCAGGTCGAGTAGCAGTTCCACCAGTCCACAAGAAAACGTGGCTTCCTCCTGTGACCTGACCTGCTTAGATGGCCAATCCATGTGTCTTCAAAATAATTGAGGATAGGTGCCAATTTCTCTTCGTTAGACGTAAAGTAATCAGACTCTGTAATAGAGATGTAGTACTCAGTCTACACTTTCAGGAGGAACAAAGCAAAGTGCGGTTAATTTTTTTAACTCAAACTGCAGTTTGCTGTCAGACACATAATCTGCAATTAGCGATGTTTTTGGGATTTTGCGCCAACAGGCCTGAGAAAAGTGGAAAAAACAACCTTGAAGTTTGGTCTCTGAGTACAATTTACTTATCGTATTCATCATTGGCAATTCAAAGTCCATTATAACTTTGCGCGGACTTTTGCCAGAGGTTTTGGATTTTACAACTGCTAAAAGCTCACTATACGTGGACGATTGTTTGTCTGGGAGCAAACTGTACACCAAGGGGACAACTGTGTTGTTACAGTACCCATGAATTGTATATATTTGTGTGAAAGGGTGGGCGTGCTTTTAAAGGTACCATCCATCATCCACACCTCACTGTTCTCCAACCTAACAAGGTTTCTGGGGGTGCTAAAGATTAAAATGCGCTTTTGGTCGTTTGCGTTGTCATACAATAGGAAAGGTTCATTACAAGCAGTGACAGACAGTTGCGGAGGAATACATATATCGGAAAAAGTTTGAGGGGTAACTCTTTTGGGGTTGCATGCCTGTTTTTTACGTTGTATAATTCTACGCAAATTTGGGATACTAGGCATACTCGTTGCAACATGCTCAGGGATTTGTTGGGCTACCTCCCTTAAAATTGCACTGCACGGTTCATTAGAGTTGACTGCAATTTCTTTCATTTCATTAACAGATTCTCTCACTTGAATCGCTGTTGCGGAGGCAGAGTGGCTATGGTCTGTGGTTCTTAGAACAGAGTCACCCAGTGTAACCGCTCTACCTCTGCAATGAGTGGAGTAGTATTGCACACACCTCCAATGGCACCGAGGTTCCGAATGTCGCTCTTTGCAATACACATAACCACTGTGTTCTAGTAGGCAGTTTCCCCTGCTGGAGGTGATGTATTTCGCCATCTTTGATCCAGACATTAGCTGGGGGGGGGAAGGGAAAACAAAATATAGTACATTAAATACACAGGCAAGTTGACAGATTCAGGTTGCAATAAAAGAAGAAAAATGACACCTAATGTCAAATGGTGATATTACAGTTGTTTATATATACATAGCAAGACTGTAATTTATAACTTGCTGTTTGTATGCTGCTCTTAGATGACAGTTAATAGCTCACTGTTCTATGTTAGGATTTAAACTTGAGTTTGCATGGCGTGGTAGCTCATTCCCATTACTGACAACACATTTTCAATTGACATGACCTTAACATTTACACATACATACATATAGTTTTACTGATCACAAGCGTGATTGTGCAAAAATGGCATCCTCAAGATGGATTGATTTGTTTTGACACTTTTAAAGATTTTTTATCCCTCACATATCAAAATTAAAAGCTTTGCTTCATTTGTGCCTTCTGATTCTGATATATTCAAAAATATTTCTACAGTTCATTCAGACATTTAATTTTTGTTGTGTGCTAGGAAAAAGAAAATCTTACAGTTGTTCCTCTCACCCAGCACGATTGTCACTTAGATCCTCTCACTTTGAAGTCAGAGAAAGAAAAGTATACACCAAGATCCCTCAGACGGCAGAGCTTGACATTTGACCACTGTCTTTAAATGCACATTAAATGTGACAAGAAAACGAGCACTCGCTGAAGAATGTAAGGAGTGATGGTGAACAGGCTATGCTCCATGGGAGGTCAAACACATACCGGATAGCCTAACACAAATAAAGCCAGTAAAAAGAATGCAAGCAAAATACAATTGTGTAATCCGCATAATACATGTGCTTTACAGCAGGCACATTAACCATCTACGCAATTTCATTTTGAGTCAAAACTGCCACCATACAAAACTCCACTCTCTCTCCAAAAAGTATATTAATCACCAGAGTTATTGTCGCATGCAAATAGCTGGACGCACAAGCACAAGCAACTCTACAGCAGGTGTGCTTTTAATTGCATTTACCATTATGTTAGATGGAGACCAGAGCGTCACATTAATTGCTCTGATTCACACGTCATCCATACAATTTTGCACATACGAAATGTCACAAGCAGTTCTTTCAAAGGAATAATAAAATAGCTAGCATGTAAAAGAGACGTGACTACGCTGCCACCAAGTGGCAGATACTATAAACGCAGTCTGCCGTGCTTTGGGCGAGAGCCGAGGGCTGGGACCACAAGACCACATGATTTGAATCTTTGAAACTACTAATCGGAATTAGGCATTTAAAAAAGCAAATATCACTCAGTAGCGGCTGAGTGCCTCTCCCTCGATGTCATGCAATCCCTCGCAGCAGGATCTAAAACAGTCTCAGTGACAGTATGGCACAGGCACTCCCCCCTGTGACAGCATCATTCCTGTGCATGTGGCTCACAACACGAAAGCACAGAAAAACGGGACACATTGATCAAAAGACGGATGGTCTAGATGAAGCAAAAAGGACATTTTTTAAGCACACACGACCCTGGAACCTTACAATCGACCTGTTGCCAAGTGTCTTGCTTGAAGGGAGCATTCTCACACCTGAAAACTGCACAGATGTTAACATGGAATAATAATACTTTTGACATCTCCATAGTGCAGATCATCTTCAGCTATTGGAGTGCATGAGTCGACTCTGTAAATCCATAGTGCATATACAGAGGAGTTGGCCTAACGGCTAGGGCGGTCGACCATGTGTCCTCATGTAACGCAACTGGTGCTCGCGTTAGGCGCTCTGATACCCGAATCGGGTCAAGTTCGCGCTATATAAAACTCCGTTCACAAAAATAACCACGTACAGCATAAAAAGACGCAGAGGGAAATATTAGTTGAAAAGTCAACTTTGTGGACTTCTCGGATGCACCCTAAGCAGGGGATTCGTCATGTCCCATTAATGAAGATGTGACACACTTGAGCAAATGGCGGCACAAGGTATAGTGGGACAAGGAAGGTGCTAGCTGATAAAACAACTCTCGTGTTTTCAATTAAAAGCAGGCCGAATTTAATGGATTCATGAGGCCAGGGGCTTGTTTTTATTCTGATTTCAATTGCCCTTCAAAATGTAAAATTCTGTACCTTTAGCCTTTGTTTGCTGCAGACTAATCAATTCTGCATTTAAAAATGCGTTTTTAACAAGAGTGGAGGTAAACATTAAAATACTGTTACATCACTCGCATTCGCAAACACTTACCGATTGTGATCGAAAAAGTCGGGGGGACGCGTACAGTGAACTTCGCAATCTACGAAGTTTACAGATTGTCAGCAGTATGCCTCTGAAAGGCACGTCCTTGAGGAGGCAAAAACAAAATAACGTTAGGTTTAAACATTGCAAACAGCGGGTTCAACGCTCAGCCATTACTGGGTTCAACTTACTGGATATGGCGGATGTCTGGGCACAGGAACGTTGGACTCACGTCTGGTCAGCTGGACAATAGAGTCGGAATGGCTGGAGACACGGTCGGCGACCCCTTTTGTACCCCCAATAAGTTTTTCACAACAGTGGGGGTAAACATTTTAATATTGTAGAAATGTTCATAGCACTATTTGTTCACAGGGATTTAATTAAACTAATTAAACATCAGGGACAATAGAAAGGAAAGAATTAGCGTCGTGGGGACGGCGAGGGGGGCAGGGGGGGTGGGGGTAGAGGCGGGGTCACAAGGAACGCGTTGTATTGGCGTACGATTTCGTTGTCTGCGAGGTTATTTACTCGCCAATAGGAATCAACGCATTGGCGTTGCAACGCCGTGCGATGTGAAAGTTGCCGATGCTGTTGACTGTGCGATGTCATAAACGCGTGGTAAAAGCACGCAGTGGGATGGTGCGCTATGTTTCGTCATACATCCCTCCTCTGCGCTACACGTATCTCCGCGAGCGCGCGGAGTTGCTTGTACCGCCCGTTCGCATGACGTTTTCCGCTGTACGTCAAAGCGGATTGCGTGTTCGGGTGCAAATATTGCACGAACTGCGCCAAGCGGTGGCACATGGGCGCGGCCATCTTGTTTCTTACTCTGTTTGTAGTGCTGGGGCCTACTTTTTCATCCTTCCTTAATCTCTGTAATCCTTGGCTTTTAAAACTTTTTTCCCCATCTTTTTTATTTATTATCTTACTGTTTGTCTTTCTAAGTGTGTATTTGTGTTTTTTCTACTTTACTGTGTGTTTTTTGTGAGATTGTACTTTATTTTTTAGCTTTCCTACTTCCTTATTACTACACAGTCCTTCCTTCTTTTTCCCTGTTTCTTTTTTTTCTCTCTTTACCCCCAGCCCCATGGCGCACCAAGCCGTGGCCGCCTTCCTTGCGGAAGGCAGCGCCAGGCAGGGGTGCAGCCCTGTGCCCGGTTTTCTGAGGTGGAGGTGGCAGCACTGGTTTTTTATATCCAGCGCCACCTCCCCTGCCTGGCGCTGACTTCAGGAATTTGAGCTTCATGCTGAGGAAGTAGAAGAAGCCCCTCTTTCAGAAGATCCATTGTCTTCCAGATCTCCAGCAAGAAAAAAGGAGGGGTAGGGATACTCCACCGTCTTCTTCTCCAAGTCCCCTGTCTGATGATCTAGGCTCCACTTGGATGCCGCCTCAGTCTGAGACACTACAGGAGAGCCTAGTGAAATGGAAGTTTCCTGAAAGCCTTAGAGTTATGGATGAAGAAGAGGAAGATGACAATGAGATAGTTATCATGGATGTTAGCCCACCCCCGGAGGAGACCGTCGTTACCCCAGCTCAACCTGCTCTGAGGAATGTGGCACAGATACCATCACCACCACCACTAGCTTCCATATTTGCAAGGCCCCGCAGCAACCTACATCCACAGCCATCTCAGTATAAGTAGGCACTATAGAGAGGCAAATGTCAAAATGCCCACCTACCGCCACTTCTTCCGACATTGGAAGTGGCACCGCTATCAGAAAGTGGACTTCCCCAGTTTGGGACTTTTTCACTGTTAGCAGTAAGGAGCCAAACATTGCCATATGCTCCATTTGCGGAGCAAGTGTTAGATGTGGTAAGCTTGGTACAAACTATGGTTTCGGAGGCCAAACAACCCATTTGAGAAACCACCATGCAATCCGCTGGGAGGAGCACCTTAGCGGCCAAAAAGCTGCAAGTGGTGTTCATGAAGGGGGTAATAGCAGGGAATCTGATCCAATCACGGTGGAAGGTAAAGGTGAAGAAGAGGGTGACATTTTTGTTACACAAATAAGCCCTGTCGCCAGCAGTGCAGTAGTATCACCCACATCAGCAACATTGCAATGACACAAGAGTCAGGTCAAGAGACCAAGGCAAGAGCATACAGTGACAGCCCCGCTGAGACGCACATTAAGCCTACCAGCTTCTACTCTCAAGAAGTCACCTGCATCAGTGGCACCGGAAAAGCAAAAATAAAGGCTACTATTCCTGGCATGTTTAGGCAGGAGGGATAGTACTAACGCAACCACCCAACTGCACGTTTGTACTATGCGAGAGTTGGCTCAAATGTTAGCGCTGGACCTCCTCCCTTTTTCTTTAATGAAAGGAGAGAGTTTTCTAGAATTTGTGGCAGCCATCTGACTGAAATGGAAGGTTCCCAGCCGGACCTATTTTGCCAGAGTTGCTGTTCCAGCGCTAAATCACGATGTGCTGGAATTCGTTAGACAAGCATTGCAGCTGAGTGCTGTTCAAACACTATCCACCTAACGACAGACATGTGGACCAGTTGCCAAGCCACTGATTACATGTGCATCACTGCACACTGGATCTCTTTTGTGGGGGTTAGAGAAATGCTATCTTCAGGTGTTGACACTGCTGAAATTTCTAATGGCGCTCAGAAGCATCCAATAGTAGCCATGTGCGCCATGGAGAAATTGAATACTGCTGCAAACATCTTGGATGACTTTAACAACAAGGTGTTTTAATGGTTGCAACCAAGAGGGCTTAACACTGGATTTGTTGCCACAGGCAATGGCAACAATATAGTTAAGGCCATGGCAGATGGTGGCTATTTCAGGGTCCTGTGTTTGGCACACTGCATCAACATCATTGTTCAGGACTTTCTCAGCAAAGAAAACGAGTCAGCAACTTACTGTCCACCTGCAGAAGAATCTGCTCATTTCAGCCATTCTTTTAATGCCCGGAAGCAGTTGAGGTTCATTCAGCGTGATAATAGGATGTCAGTTAATGCACTCATACAGGAGGTGCAAACACGTTAGTACTCAACTTATTACATGTTGCAACATCTGTTGCATGAACAGTACAGACTGATCAATGTATATGTAATACAAAGAGGGGATGCAACTGTGAAAGGCATGATCATTGAGATGGACCATTGGGACTTAGTCAAATGTCTGACAGAGATACTGCTTCCTTTTGAGGTTTTCACACAGGAAGTCAGCAAGGAGGACAGTACAATGGGTCAAGCTATCCCTTTGTTGCATATGCTACAAGAACAGCTAAAGGAGGTGTCTGAAATGTATGCAGGTGCGGACAAAAAAAATGCCCATGAGTTGGTGGAAAGCTTAATCCTTTGCTTATCTGTTAATACAAGGGTGCAAGACATTGTGTCATCCAAACTTTACATCCATGCCACAATTATTAATCCATGGTACAGATAATTGCTGGACACTTTCATTCCTTTTTCAGATTGTGCCGTTTCAAACTATAAGACTTGGATTGCTGAGCAAGCCAGCGGCCTAGAAAAAGAACGGCTGGGAATTAGAGGGCCACTCCAGGGCACAAGTTCTGTGGTGTAGCCCTCTACTTCAGAGCCTGAGATCAGTGCTGTTGGCTCACAGCAGCCAAAACCAACAACAAGAACACGAGCAACAACAGGAACAGGGGCATCAGCCCCAAACTCTGCATTCAATTGGTTTCTAAAGGCAGGGCTTAAGTTCAATGCAGAGTAAGCCTGGGCGGAGTTCACGTAGCGGCGCTACGTGGAACCCCGCAAAGTTGCAAAACAACTCCTCCGCGGCAAACACCCATCGCAACGAAGTGATCACTTTGCGGCGACATTACACCGCAAATAGAACATCGCAAAACGTTTACATCGTAAGGCACAGCAACGCTTAAACGTTTACATCGTAAGGCATATCAACGTAAGCCACAACAACGCAACTTTACGATGTTAACGTTTTTGCGATGTAACCGCGAAGTGATCACTTCGTTGCGATGGGTGTTTGCCGTTTTCATGTGCACGCAAAAGTGCTTTGTCAAAGCCAAGAGCTCGCAGCTGGTGTTATATGCTGCGGTTTCAGTGCCATCAGTGCTGAATGAAATCGCATAAGCGGTGATCCATTCAACAGATCTCATAATTAATTATGCTTACAAATGTAGTGGTGCCCGCATTTTGAAAGCACTAGTGCCCTATCCAAGACTCGGAAATTAAGCACTGCAGACCTTTTCACCACTTTATTTATCACAGATTGAGTTTGCATAAGTAGGCGTGAATACATTGCCACGCATCATTGGGGGCATTGTTATCATAAAATTACACAGATATGGATGGATTTCATTATTGCCTCAAGGGAGCGATGAAAGGAGTGCTAAGCACTTGTTTCATGTTGATGGATGTTAGGGCGCACCCTGGGCATGCTGCGGGTGATGGTATTAGGGCGCTCATCTAAACATTCACTCGGGGGCGGGCTACCCTGGGCATGCTGCGGGTGCCCGGGAGGTGGACAGTGGTCTTCAGTTGAGTACCCTGGACATGCCGAGTGGCAGGAAGGAATCCCACGGGTGGTATAGCCTGGCAGAGATGGAAGTCTGCAGCAGGGTACCCTGGCATGCTAAGGTTGCACTCCTGCAGGCTACAAGCTGTGTTGCTGCCGGGGGATGTTTGTTCCACTGTATTGTTTTCCGAGTACAATTGTGTATTGCTCAGAAAGCATCACCTACAAAAACTAAATTCAAGAGAATGCCTGGATCGGCTTTCTTTTAAATCAATGTGTCACCATCAGTAAACAACTCATTACAAGTAGAAGCTATTGTGAGTATTGTTATCATACAATTAAAATTGTATTAATACAGACAGCACCACAGACGGGGGAAAGATAACACTTGTACATTAAAAGTTAATGAATACAGTCCTCTAGGGGAAAGTGGCCGGCACAAAAGGATGGGTGAAAGGGTGGATGGATAGATGAAAGGCTGGATGGATGAAGGATATACGGATGGACGGATGAAAGGGTGGGTGGATGAATGGTGGGTGGATGAATGATGGGTGGATGGATGATGGATGAAGGAAGGGTGGATGGATGAAGGATATGCGGATGGACGGCTGAAAGGGTGAGTGGATGAATGGTGGATGGATGGATGAAAGGGTGTGTGGATTAATGATAGGGTGGATGGATGATGGGTGAAGGATGGGTGGGTGGATGGATGAAAGGGTGGGTGGACGGATGGATGAAAGGGTGGGTGGATGAATGATGGGTGGATGGATGGATGAAAGGGTGGATGGATGAAGGATATACGGATGGACGGCTGAAAGGGTGGGTGGATGAAAGTCGACGGATGGATGAAGGATATACGGATGGACGGCTGAAAGGGTGGGTGGATGAATGGTGGGTGGATGAATGGTGGGTGGATGAATGATGGGTGGATGGATGATGGATGAAGGAAGGGTGGATGGATGGATGAAAGGGTGGGTGGACGGATGGATGAAAGGGTGGGTGGATGAATGATGGGTGGATGGATGGATGAAAGGGTGGATGGATGAAGGATATACGGATGGACGGCTGAAAGGGTGGGTGGATGAATGGTGGGTGGATGAATGATGGGTGGATGGATGATGGATGAAGGAAGGGTGGATGGATGGATGAAAGGGTGGGTGGACGGATGGATGAAAGGGTGGGTGGATGAATGATGGGTGGATGGATGGATGAAAGGGTGGATGGATGAAGGATATACGGATGGACGGCTGAAAGGGTGGGTGGATGAATGGTGGATGGATGGATGAAAGGGTGTGTGGATTAATGATAGGGTGGATGGATGATGGGTGAAGGATGGGTGTGTGGATGGATGAAAGGGTGGGTGGACGGATGGATGAAAGGATGGGTGGATGGATGGATGAAAGGGTGGATGGATGAAGGATATACGGATGGACGGCTGAAAGGGTGGGTGGATGAATGGTGGGTGGATGAATGATGGGTGGATGGATGATGGATGAAGGAAGGGTGGATGGATGGATGAAAGGGTGGGTGGACGGATGGATGAAAGGGTGGGTGGATGAATGATGGGTGGATGGATGGATGAAAGGGTGGATGGATGAAGGATATACGGATGGACGGCTGAAAGGGTGGGTGGATGAATGGTGGATGGATGGATGAAAGGGTGTGTGGATTAATGATAGGGTGGATGGGTGAAGGATGGGTGGGTGAATGGATGAAAGGGTGGGTGGACGGATGGATGAAAGGGTGGGTGGATGAATGATGGGTGGATGGATGGATGAAAGGGTGGATGGATGAAGGATATACGGATGGACGGCTGAAAGGGTGGGTGGATGAAAGTCGACGGGAGACATACATATTGTTGAGTAAAGTTTGGAACAGGTACAATGTGTCAAAAGGAAGAGTGAATAATAGGGGGACTTTATATGCCACGTATGGTTAACAAACATACGTATTCATAATTGCTTCATGTACGTCTTCACAGGAAATGGAAGTACAATGTTTGGATTCTTTAACATTTTTATTGACATGTGGGCAAAAAAAAACAGAAGAGTATTACATTTTGTATTTACACATCTTTACAGAAAATTATACATCACTGTCATGGATGATTATCCAACACTGTATGACATTATTACATTTTTTAGGTACATGCAATTTACACATTTGAAACAACTATTCTTTGTCACTGTAATGAAGGTTACAGATTCTAACAGGGAATTCTAAGTGATTGTATTGCATGGCCTTAATAATGACAACCTTAAATTAGAATTAGTTGTTGTGGCACCGTTTGGGACTTTATTGATTACAATTGTATGTTACAAGGGGAAAAATAGTATAGTTACACATAGGAATTCACTATGTGGGCAAGGCTAGAAAGGTAGTCTGAAGCCACAGACAAATTAAAGAGTTGTAATGCTGACAATAGTCTCGCCGACATTTCCTTAGTTCTATGTGAAATACGTGGGTTAAGACTACCTGTCGAAGATTGAGACATGCGCATTTCTTGAAAACATTGCTCCTTAACCAAAATTTCTAGGAAATTGTACAAATTAGGGTGTGGCTTGCCTATTGAGTGGTTAAGGAGTTGTGCCATCCCTCGATGGAATTATTGGTCTTTGCTCCTCCCTCTAAGCAGGTCGAGTAGCAGTTCCACCAGTCCACAAGAAAACGTGGCTTCCTCCTGTGACCTGACCTGCTTAGATGGCCAATCCATGTGTCTTCAAAATAATTGAGGATAGGTGCCAATTTCTCTTCGTTAGACGTAAAGTAATCAGACTCTGTAATAGAGATGTAGTACTCGTCTACACTTTCAGGAGGAACAAAGCAAAGTGCGGTTAATTTTTTTAACTCAAACTGCAGTTTGCTGTCAGACACATAATCTGCAATTAGCGATGTTTTTGGGATTTTGCGCCAACAGGCCTGAGAAAAGTGGAAAAAACAACCTTGAAGTTTGGTCTCTGAGTACAATTTACTTATCGTATTCATCATTGGCAATTCAAAGTCCATTATAACTTTGCGCGGACTTTTGCCAGAGGTTTTGGATTTTACAACTGCTAAAAGCTCACTATACGTGGACGATTGTTTGTCTGGGAGCAAACTGTACACCAAGGGGACAACTGTGTTGTTACAGTACCCATGAATTGTATATATTTGTGTGAAAGGGTGGGGCGTGCTTTTAAAGGTACCATCCATCATCCACACCTCACTGTTCTCCAACCTAACAAGGTTTCTGGGGGTGCTAAAGATTAAAATGCGCTTTTGGTCGTTTGCGTTGTCATACAATAGGAAAGGTTCATTACAAGCAGTGACAGACAGTTGCGGAGGAATACATATATCGGAAAAAGTTTGAGGGGTAACTCTTTTGGGGTTGCATGCCTGTTTTTTACGTTGTATAATTCTACGCAAATTTGGGATACTAGGCATACTCGTTGCAACATGCTCAGGGATATGTTGGGCTACCTCCCTTAAAATTGCACTGCACGGTTCATTAGAGTTGACTGCAATTTCTTTCATTTCATTAACAGATTCTCTCACTTGAATCGCTGTTGCGGAGGCAGAGTGGCTATGGTCTGTGGTTCTTAGAACAGAGTCACCCAGTGTAACCGCTCTACCTCTGCAATGAGTGGAGTAGTATTGCACACACCTCCAATGGCACCGAGGTTCCGAATGTCGCTCTTTGCAATACACATAACCACTGTGTTCTAGTAGGCAGTTTCCCCTGCTGGAGGTGATGTATTTCGCCATCTTTGATCCAGACATTAGCTGGGGGGAAGGGAAAACAAAATATAGTACATTAAATACACAGGCAAGTTGACAGATTCAGGTTGCAATAAAAGAAGAAAAATGACACCTAATGTCAAATGGTGATATTACAGTTGTTTATATATACATAGCAAGACTGTAATTTATAACTTGCTGTTTGTATGCTGCTCTTAGATGACAGTTAATAGCTCACTGTTCTATGTTAGGATTTAAACTTGAGTTTGCATGGCGTGGTAGCTCATTCCCATTACTGACAACACATTTTCAATTGACATGACCTTAACATTTACACATACATACATATAGTTTTACTGATCACAAGCGTGATTGTGCAAAAATGGCATCCTCAAGATGGATTGATTTGTTTTGACACTTTTAAAGATTTTTTATCCCTCACATATCAAAATTAAAAAGCTTTGCTTCATTTGTGCCTTCTGATTCTGATATATTCAAAAATATTTCTACAGTTCATTCAGACATTTAATTTTTGTTGTGTGCTAGGAAAAAGAAAATCTTACAGTTGTTCCTCTCACCCAGCACGATTGTCACTTAGATCCTCTCACTTTGAAGTCAGAGAAAGAAAAGTATACACCAAGATCCCTCAGACGGCAGAGCTTGACATTTGACCACTGTCTTTAAATGCACATTAAATGTGACAAGAAAACGAGCACTCGCTGAAGAATGTAAGGAGTGATGGTGAACAGGCTATGCTCCATGGGAGGTCAAACACATACCGGATAGCCTAACACAAATAAAGCCAGTAAAAAGAATGCAAGCAAAATACAATTGTGTAATCCGCATAATACATGTGCTTTACAGCAGGCACATTAACCATCTACGCAATTTCATTTTGAGTCAAAACTGCCACCATACAAAACTCCACTCTCTCTCCAAAAAGTATATTAATCACCAGAGTTATTGTCGCATGCAAATAGCTGGACGCACAAGCACAAGCAACTCTACAGCAGGTGTGCTTTTAATTGCATTTGCCATTATGTTAGATGGAGACCAGAGCGTCACATTAATTGCTCTGATTCACACGTCATCCATACAATTTTGCACATACGAAATGTCACAAGCAGTTCTTTCAAAGGAATAATAAAATAGCTAGCATGTAAAAGAGACGTGACTACGCTGCCACCAAGTGGCAGATACTATAAACGCAGTCTGCCGTGCTTTGGGCGAGAGCCGAGGGCTGGGACCACAAGACCACATGATTTGAATCTTTGAAACTACTAATCGGAATTAGGCATTTAAAAAGCAAATATCACTCAGTAGCGGCTGAGTGCCTCTCCCTCGATGTCATGCAATCCCTCGCAGCAGGATCTAAAACAGTCTCAGTGACAGTATGGCACAGGCACTCCCCTGTGACAGCATCATTCCTGTGCATGTGGCTCACAACACGAAAGCACAGAAAAACGGGACACATTGATCAAAAGACGGATGGTCTAGATGAAGCAAAAAGGACATTTTTAAGCACACACGACCCTGGAACCTTACAATCGACCTGTTGCCAAGTGTCTTGCTTGAAGGGAGCATTCTCACACCTGAAAACTGCACAGATGTTAACATGGAATAATAATACTTTTGACATCTCCATAGTGCAGATCATCTTCAGCTATTGGAGTGCATGAGTCGACTCTGTAAATCCATAGTGCATATACAGAGGAGTTGGCCTAACGGCTAGGGCGGTCGACCATGTGTCCTCATGTAACGCAACTGGTGCTCGCGTTAGGCGCTCTGATACCCGAATCGGGTCAAGTTCGCGCTATATAAAACTCCGTTCACAAAAATAACCACGTACAGCATAAAAAGACGCAGAGGGAAATATTAGTTGAAAAGTCAACTTTGTGGACTTCTCGGATGCACCCTAAGCAGGGGATTCGTCATGTCCCATTAATGAAGATGTGACACACTTGAGCAAATGGCGGCACAAGGTATAGTGGGACAAGGAAGGTGCTAGCTGATAAAACAACTCTCGTGTTTTCAATTAAAAGCAGGCCGAATTTAATGGATTCATGAGGCCAGGGGCTTGTTTTTATTCTGATTTCAATTGCCCTTCAAAATGTTAAATTCTGTACCTTTAGCCTTTGTTTGCTGCAGACTAATCAATTCTGCATTTAAAAATGCGTTTTTAACAAGAGTGGAGGTAAACATTAAAATACTGTTACATCACTCGCATTCGCAAACACTTACCGATTGTGATCGAAAAAGTCGGGGGACGCGTACAGTGAACTTCGCAATCTACGAAGTTTACAGATTGTCAGCAGTATGCCTCTGAAAGGCACGTCCTTGAGGAGGCAAAAACAAAATAACGTTAGGTTTAAACATTGCAAACAGCGGGTTCAACGCTCAGCCATTACTGGGTTCAACTTACTGGATATGGCGGATGTCTGGGCACAGGAACGTTGGACTCACGTCTGGTCAGCTGGACAATAGAGTCGGAATGGCTGGAGACACGGTCGGCGACCCCTTTTGTACCCCCAATAAGTTTTTCACAACAGTGGGGGTAAACATTTTAATATTGTAGAAATGTTCATAGCACTATTTGTTCACAGGGATTTAATTAAACTAATTAAACATCAGGGACAATAGAAAGGAAAGAATTAGCGTCGTGGGGACGGCGAGGGGGCAGGGGGTGGGGGTAGAGGCGGGGTCACAAGGAACGCGTTGTATTGGCGTACGATTTCGTTGTCTGCGAGGTTATTTACTCGCCAATAGGAATCAACGCATTGGCGTTGCAACGCCGTGCGATGTGAAAGTTGCCGATGCTGTTGACTGTGCGATGTCATAAACGCGTGGTAAAAGCACGCGGTGGGATGGTGCGCTATGTTTCGTCATACATCCCTCCTCTGCGCTACACGTATCTCCGCGAGCGCGCGGAGTTGCTTGTACCGCCCGTTCGCATGACGTTTTCCGCCGTACGTCAAAGCGGATTGCGTGTTCGGGTGCAAATATTGCACGAACTGCGCCAAGCGGTCGCACATGGGCGCGGCCATCTTGTTTCTTACTCTGTTTGTAGTGCTGGGGCCTACTTTTTCATCCTTCCTTAATCTCTGTAATCCTTGGCTTTTAAAACTTTTTTCCCCATCTTTTTTATTTATTATCTTACTGTTTGTCTTTCTAAGTGTGTATTTGTGTTTTTTTCTACTTTACTGTGTGTTTTTTGTGAGATTGTACTTTATTTTTTAGCTTTCCTACTTCCTTATTACTACACAGTCCTTCCTTCTTTTTCCCTGTTTCTTTTTTTTCTCTCTTTACCCCCAGCCCCATGGCAGATAAGGGCGCACCAAGCCGTGGCCGCCTTCCTTGCGGAAGGCAGCGCCAGGCAGGGGTGCAGCCCTGTGCCCGGTTTTCTGAGGTGGAGGTGGCAGCACTGGTTTTTTATATCCAGCGCCACCTCCCCTGCCCCCTGGCAGCAAGCAGCAGGCCGGGGTCCGGGTACGGGAAGCGGGAGCGCCAGCAGCGCTGGGCGAGGGTGCGCAAGGCAGTTTACCGCTGCTCTGGGGTCCAGTGCACCCATCAGCAGTTGGTGCACCGCTGGTCTGACATCCTGGACCGAGAGCAGGACCTGCTGGACCCGCTAGGAGTTGAGGTTGTGGGGCTAGGTGAGTAATTATTAAAATTATTAATTTTTATTATTACATGTGTTCTATGCTATAGCTAATATTTTTTCACAAATAATGGCAAGCATGCTGCTTACATGCAGGGAAGTTAAGTTTTCAAATATTATGTAATATCATCTGTTATTCTAGACAGGTGCTTACTTAGTTTACTTGGCGCTACCCACCTAACCTAGTTATTGAATCATACTTGTAGCCACTCGCTTGGGCTGATGTGATTAGTGATGATTATGTAAGACGTTCTGTAATTAGTTATTCGTAATGTCGTAACCGCATGGTGCATGCCAATGCCACACGGACAGTGCAGGGATGTTTGTGAACAATAACATCCATTTTTCAATGGAAGCTTGTGCTGCAGGCCTTTTTCGCCTGCCACACAAGCTTCCCTTGACAAATGGAGGTTTGTGACCGCCCTATGGCCTATGGGTGATCACATAGATTCGTAGTAGACTAGTGCAGTCGTTGTGACCACGGCACCAACCTAAGGCCGGGCGGTTCCAGAACCGCAATGGCGTCCGCCCGACATCATTGTAATCATTATAATAACTAAGGCCCTTAGTGATTAGTGCATTGGCCCGTCAAAGGGGGTTGACTTGAGACTGAGAGAATGCGAATGAGATTTGAGAAGAAGCAAACATGAAACATCATGATTTGTTGCAATTTATTATTGGTAATTCCAAAATGCAGTTTACTAAATTTGGAATAGGAGTGGACTAAGTAGGTAGGTTTTGTAAATTTTGATTAAGATAGGACGGTCCGTGATATACTACTACTAGTTGGTCTGATATAGAAAAGTTCAATGGTATTGCGATTGCCTTTGCCTGTCTAATATATTTTGGGGAGATATTATTTATTATACCACTATTCTTTTTTTGTCTTTATGTTTTACATCAGCATCCAGGGGCAAGAAGGGGGCTGAGGCAGGTGAGGGTCCGGGAGCTGGAGCTGGAGCTGGAGCTGGAGGTGCCTCCCAGAGTTCCTCGGCCGATGGCTCTGCTGGCCCCAGTAAGTCCTCCTGGTGTTAACATTAATATATTTATATTCACCTAATTTTTCTGCTCCTTTTTGAATAATGTGACGTCTACCCGTTTATATATTATTTTTCCAAATCCTCTTCAATGTATCCATTTCTAAATTCTTGTTATCCATGCATTATCCTATTTACTAATTTTCTATATTTCAAGATTCTCTACTTTACGTCAAACTGTCTCTAGTTACTAATCTGTCTGTAGCTTCCTTTCTTCTGCTTTTTCAGTAAGCTTTCCCTCTGCCCTTTTGTGGACTGCCTAGTGGTGGTACTCTAAGACTCAGAGAACCCATTGGTCACATAGTACTACTACTCCTCCTCCATGCAGATTGCATGCCCATTGCCCAAATAAGGTATTCTACACATGTAATAGATGAGAAGGCTTATAATCACTAAAACAAGAGAGTGGCAAAGGTCATGTTGGACACCCCAAAGTTGTGTCTTCTTATTAGCTAGGCCTAGTATTATATTAGCAGCAGTTGGTGAACTGAACTGATGACTGTGCACCATGTGTGGGAGGAAGTACGAGGAGGACAGCCCCATTGCATTAGCCAACCAAGGCCATATGCTATTTTTTTCTCAAAACATCAGATTCATCAATCAATAGCTCCAGCCACTCCTTAACAGCTTGTCTCTTGAATTGACTGCAACTTTCCAACAACAAAATGCCCATCCTGATATTTTTTATAGATGATACTGTCTGTAATGTATCCAAATTGTAGTGAATGATGTGTGTGGTGTTTTTTTATTTTGCTATAAAACAATTAACAGGGGTAGGTGTATCTGGCATCTAAGAAATGTGTAATCTTTTTTTCTAGCCGCGCCGATCACCAGTGCCGGGGCCAGCACAGATGGCGCCAGCCAGTCTGCAGATGCGGCAGCAGAAGGGGGTGTGCCAGAGGCAGTGGCGGGCAGTGGTAAGTCATATTGCTTTCTTTATTATTGACAATTAATTATAATTATAAGCTCACTGTAAAGGTGCAGTCTTGTTGACTTGTGAACAACAGGTGAACACAGCAGGAGTTGAAGTTGAGCTGAGTAACTAATGGCCGCTCCTATCTTCAGCTCAGCAGAAAACGTTTCATGAACAAGACCTTGAACTATGGTTTGTTGGAAAAAGGAAGGATGGAAGGGGAAAGGTTGGATGAAATGTATTATATATGACTGAAAGCAAAAGATGAGTGGGTGAAAGAAAGCGCTGATGCATAAATAGTACTATAGGTGGCTGATAGCTAGGATGCATGGTTGGGTGAATGATGGATGAAAGGTTGGTATACAGGTAGGAACGAAGCTTGCCTGGGTGGGTGAAAGTGTATGTGTGAAAGGATGCCTGCCTGGGTGGGTGATTAGAATCCTGTGGTGGTTTCTTTTGATTGAAATAAACTTAAGGACATCTGGGTGGTTAAATGTCAAATGACAAATGTATGTTGCTGAAAGGTTTGTACTTGAGATCATGACACTAGAGTGAGACAGAGCCATGTTTGGAGCTTTGGATGGATGGCTATAAGGATGGATGGGTAGCTTCAATGGGGAAGAATGGATTGAGAGAATGTAAAAAACTTAAATGGTGGTGAGTAGCAAAGCCAAGGGTGAAGAATAAAAAATAAAATACTCGAAGAACAATGCAATGATGAATGTAAAAATCCGTGGGAAGGAGAATAAGGAACTATGGTGCTCCTCTGTAGTGGTGTTAGTCTCACCTTTACTTGCCTGGAATGTTTTTTTCGAGTTTTTATTTTATTCAAATGGTTGAGGAGGTGGTATTTCAGACTCCTCCCTGGACTCACAGTAGTTTTCAAGCGCAAAATTATGTATCCTTCCTACCCACCCATCATCAATCACCTACCTCCATACCCATGGCATAATTTTCTATGTGTTTTGCCA
The DNA here is from genome assembly GCA_963921515.1 of Calotriton arnoldi. Classification (NCBI taxonomy): domain Eukaryota; kingdom Metazoa; phylum Chordata; class Amphibia; order Caudata; family Salamandridae; genus Calotriton; species Calotriton arnoldi. Next base: position 1,409,387 of record CAWUFW010002485.1, read on the forward strand.
AAAGCAATGTTTACAATTTGACTTTTTTCTTTCTTGATATGTAGCTACTCCTGCTGCTCCACTGACCAGGCAGGAGATTGCAGCCCAGACCCGGTGGCGTAAAATGGAAGCCATCAGGGCCGAGTACCAGCGGCTGGTGGCTGAGGAGGATGAGGCAGAAGCTGCTGCAGATGCCCCGGGCCCCAGCCAGGCCCCGACAACCACCCCACCACCACACCATTGCCGCGGTCCAATGGATACCTGCCGGTGCCGTCATCATTCCACCAGCACTGCTGCTCCTCCTTATTTCCGCCATTATGAGCGCCGCATCATGCGAAGGCTGGTGGATATTGAAGCCAGGCAGAAACGGGTGGAGAGGCACCTCCAGAAGCTCCTAACCTGCAGATAGTGCTCTATTCAGCCCCTTTTTTAATCTGTTTTTGGGTGGTGGGTGGGAGTTGGGGGATTGTTGGGTTTTTCTTTATTTATGGACATTTCTTGGACACTACTTTGAGTGAGTCATTGAGCTGACGAGCTCATGGAAGAAGCACCCGTGTCAGAGAGAGGTACTTGACCTGATGTAATGTTTGGCAGCCTACTCAGCAAACCCCAAATCTGAAGTCTGTAATCTCTACTGATGATGGTTAAAGAACCAGAAACACGTGTCTAGAGATCAGCACTATCTGCGCCAACTCTGGCGAAACACTCGTAATACTATAGAAAAGCAAGCAACATGAGACTGCATTTACCAGAATGCCAGGGGCGAACCTTGCTGGGGGGTGAAGCGGTGTGCTCCCACCTCTGTTCCAGCATTTTCAAGTAGTTTGGAAATACTGAGTACTCAATGCCATCCTTTACAGCATTGAAAGAGTCTTCATAGCAGTCAAACTCTCCTAGAAATTCTATTTCAGAACGCCAAAATGTAAACAGCTGCAAAAGTGCCAAATAAAAAAATTCTCTTTTTTCAGCAGTCTAGCAACTCAGTTTTCTATGGTTAATTAGACTGCCTTTGCTATGTCGCACCAAGCACCAATTGCAACCAACTACTGCAAATGTACCTTCTTCTACATTTTTGTTCACATTGTTTCTATATGTGTAGTACAGGAGTGCTTCACAGAGACCAACATTTTCAAGATGTACACTCCTTTTTGGATAGTAAGTGTCTAACATGTTTGTTTTTACAATGTCTGTACTATCTGGCTCAAATTCGGCAAGATATTGAAATTGTAGAAAAGATTTAAAAACCCTGTTTCGAGTTGATGCTAGGCCTGGACTCACACAAACAATTCCTCTCAACTTAGAATATAAACTAGCAGCACTCAACCGATCACAGCATTTATAGGATCCCATTTCTCTGTGCGATACCATCTTCAAACTGAAGCTGTACAGCTTTTTGTCAGAGACATTTCAGCAGAAATCTCTTCCCACACATCTTTCATCTCTGCCTTCTCAGATTTTGTTATGTATGAAGTTACATAATGAGCAACAGTTATAGAGTTGTCTGCCATAAACTGAACATCCATATTGGCATTCCACATTTTCAAAATGACAGAAATATAGTCATTAATATATTTTGAAAGACTCTGTTTTTCTCAGGTTGTAGGTGTTTTGGGTCATTTACTGAGTAACTGTATGTCTCACTGCAGACTTATAACCTTTCTATCTACCTTTTGAAATAACAGGTCTTGGAAATCCAAAACAACATTTTTTGTAAAGTTTTCCTTTTGCTCTCTGTTTCTGCCTACGGTAACTTTTCATATCATTGAGATTGGAAACTCAGTACTTGCTGCGTTAGGCTTTTTTCCTCAGTGTCTTTTAGGATGCTATATGTAATGTTCTGTGTAGAAAGTACAGACTCATCTGTGCCTGGCCCAAATGTAGGTGCGTCTTTAACCCACAACAGCACATGAATATGAGGAGCACCTTGTGCTTGGTACTCTTTTCACCAAAAGAAATCATTAACTTCTCCAAGAGGTGGATTTTATTTGTAGCAGATGAAGCACAAAAGGACTTGAAATCTGTGGTTTAATACCTACAAACACTTGCAGGATCCAAAGAGCAAAGTTCTCCTGGTGTCTTCAATTTGATGCCTTTAATGTTAGAGTTTGCTTAGCTCAAAAACTCATGTAAATCAACCCATGCATACTCTGCACAACTCGGTGTTACAAACCAAGGTGGTGCACCTAAATTTCAAAACATACACTTGAGCTCACCATGATGACGATACCAGAATTTAATTGGTCCCAGATTGGCATGCGATCAAATTTATCAAATTGTACTCAAGCTGTTCGTCTTTTCTGTGAATTTTGTCAACAAAGTCTTTTGCAGACATATTGTGTACCTTAACTCCTGTCTTATATATAATATGGTTAACAGCATATGACAGTCTGGACAAATCACTTTCAAATATGAGATGGAATAGATATGGAATACTTTGTTGAAATCTAGGGTCCTCCGAACATAATCTTGTTGACCTATACTCAGCTGCAGGTATTTGCAGAGGGCGGTCATTATACCGTCTGCCTACTCCAGTTGGAAATAGTTGAGGAAAAATGCTTTCCCTCAACTTTTTGTTTTGTCTGTCCTGGTTTTCTGCTGATCTATGTACTAGCCTTAGGACTACATACTGGTGATTGTTGTATACATGATTGGCTGATTTGAGTTAGTTGTAAGTCCCTTGTCTAGGGCTAAGACATATACCTAGGGCATGTAACACAAATGCTCCTTCATGGGCCTGAAGCGCTGGTTGAGCCACCCACAGAGGTAGCTCTTCAAACCCGCCACAGGTTTGCCCTGGCGGGGTCTGTGTGTGCAGGTTACTGTTACTTGGCTTTGCATTTAAAAAGTTACTTGCCAAGGTTCTGTATGCCTCTCGCTACATCGGAGTACTCCCTGGGGGCAGGGTGCAGTGTCGGGAAGAGGTAGGGCATGTGCATGTGTGCACTACATGCACTGGCAGTGAATGACACCGGGTGGTGTGTTCGGTATGCTGGGGCCTGCTTTTTGCTTTGATTAACATGAGGAATCTGTGGAAAGGCTATTGAGTGGTATTTCCTACATGCAGAAGAGTAGCAGTATAGTGTTTGATATCAATGAGTTAGTAATTGCAAGTCCTCTCCGTTAGTGCGAATGGATTCAACATTACTAATGTGGAAATACCATTTTGGGACAGTGGGAATTTCTGTGCTCTTGGCTCTGTGTGCCTGCCAGCCTGTCTCCAATCCACATCTGGGTGCTGGGGGGACAGCTACATCTGCGCATTCCTGATAGACAGTCATTAACTAGGGGCTCAAGGGAAACTGCAGATATCTGACTCTGAGGGGCCTTCCTGGGACGGATATGAGGGAGTGGAATTGGCACCTGCATTCCAAGGGGCAGGGTCCTGGCCCTACTAAAGATATTGATCAAGCCTTCCCGGATAGGGTGGTAGACAGGACAACATTTAGAGAGGGCCTGTGCATTTCAAAGGTGGCCTTTTGAACTGATCTCATCTTCAAAGGCCATTGTGGGTATCACTACTGGGGTTCTGTCCTCAGGAATTTAGAGACACTTTTGGGATTGGAACATACTAAGCTGGTTTGACACTAGAACATCGACATAGTGAACCTTTGGGGCAGGAGACACTGCAACTGGATTATCTGCAGACTTGTGGTGGCCTGGGGCTTGTCGTGCTCCAGGAAGGGAACTATCACTTGGTGGACTTTGGCTGGATTTAACTGGCTTGTAAATAATTGCCAACTGTCATGGCCCAGGTCCCTAAGCACTCTCCAAGGGTCCGTTGGCTGGCCTCCGGTCCACGAGATCCCAGCGACAGAAAGGATCTCCCCATTTCCAAAAGATCATAAGGACCGCGCAGGGTGTGGCGGAAACAGGTGGAATTGATCGTCGGCTGGGACAAGGACTGTTTTGACGTATGCAATAATCACACTGTTCAGAGGAGAGTGCTCATAAAGATCAGCAACCCACCTGGGGTGCCATAACTTGAGGAGTTCGAGAAGTGCTGGGGAAGTCTGAGAGACCTGAGCTGTGCTGAGTCTGAGAGACCTGAGCTTGCAAATGGAAACCTGTGCTAGCTCACACTCCATAGTGTGTGGTATCTGAGGTGTGTTGGGTGCCATTTCCTGAGTCCCCGAGATCCGAGCTGGAAGCCTAGACTGTCTCCGACCTCCAAATAGGGAGGATGACGGTGCCTGACATCGCAGCCTCAGTCAGAGGTTGGCAGCTCCCTCTACCTGGACCCACGCCACAAGGTACTCTGTTGTTGGTAACATTGTGACTGAAGCCGAGGGGTCTCGTTGTGCCTTGTGTGCACCCACGGCTGGCTGCCGGGAACAACTGCAGCTCTTACCTCTGTCTGGGGGTAAACATTTCCCCAATTTGGAACCGTGACAGCTTCCAGTGTCACAGTCTTTTGCTTATGGTGGGGTAGTGATCCTGCACTCGTGAAGGTGCCGCTGGGTGCCTTGACGGCCTAATCTGAATTGACGAAACCAGGTAACTGTTTCCTTCTGCTTAACATGATCCCGACAAGTGTTGCCAGCGGGTGTAACGTGTATCGTTGGCTGGTGTCGTTTGAGTGGTGAGGGTCTGGGTCACGAGGCGTAGTCAAACCCTGATTTCTTGACCATTACAACTGTACAGGGTATGCAATATTGGGAATATCTTGTTTTATGGTAATGTGATTTCGGGAAAGTGGAATACCTCTGAACAGCCTGCATATGTTTCTGTCTTTGTTGATGTTGGAGTGATCGATTAGATCGTGAACACCTCAAGGAAGTGCGCACAGGAGTTTATGTTTCTTATAAGGCTGAGGGGATCACGGAGCAAGTGAATACCTATGACAAGTATATATATGTTCATGCCATTCTGCTGCTAATGGGAGAGTTTGATAATTGCATTTAACTGTAAAGTGTATATACAATGTGTATGTCATTTTAATTTCAATGTGTGTGTAATATAAAGGCCAGTGTTTTATACATACTGTGTGGAGTATTTTTGTAGTGTACTCAGTGTGTTGTGAGGGTAGTGTTGTGCCAATACTTTGAACTCAGAGGATAAGCTTGACTGCTCTGTGCCAAGATACCCAAGGGTGAGCAAAGGTTATCAGACAAGTACATCGTACTCATCCTATCTAGGACGGTGGATTCTGAATTGCTGCGATGCGTCCCAGCCAGTCAGAAACTGCTGGGTCTAACAAAAACATTGATCTTCTGAACTTTTCTCCTGCCCACTATTTGGAGCTCCTGTTGCCTGTTTCATCTGATAAAGTTCAATAGCATCCCTTATAACCTCTTTTGAATGCAGTAGATGGATACTGTAGCGCTCTTATATTTCTTCAGATCTACTTCTATTCACTTTTTCAAACTGTCCACTTGAAGCAACATTTCTCCATCCATGTAACTTCCATGCTTGAAACCATCTACATCTTTATAGTGCACATTATTCTCTTTAAGATGCAATGTAGCATTGTTTACCTTATTCACAACCTCTACTTCCTACGAGATTTTCTTGTTTTTTGGGCACACCATTCACTAGAGTAACAAGTGGTTCATCCAAATCTCTCTGTACACCCACAGTTTCAATATTGGTAAACACACAACTCTACCTTTAAGCCCTTTCTGAGGCTCAGTGGGTGGCAATTTCCCAGTCTTTGGTTCCATACGAACTATTGCTTGAAAAGGGTGTACACATTGTACGAGTATTCCGTCATAAACATACAGATATTGAAGTTCCTCTGAATTTCATCCACCTCTAACTTATTATGTATTGCTCTGTCAGGCCTTTTGCTGTGCTCTAATATGCCATAGCAATACTTACACACGATCTGGTGTGTCGGCAAGTCAAAATGTTCCTTCACAAATAAATACACTGCAAATTCTAGACACTTTTCTCTGTTTTCTATTTCAGTTTTCAAGGGCAGCGCGCCGACAACAAATACAAACATAGTTTGGTTTCTCTGTACAAACAGCATTAAACTTTCTTGTGTAAAGTTATCAGTACTAATATCTGTGTTTTGTTTCTCTACTTCTGCACATACAAACTCCTCTTTTTGCCCAAACTCTACTTCAGGACAAAAGAAACGTAAATGAATATCTTCACAAAGATTTTCAACCTCTAATACTGTACCATACAAAAGTGTTTTGTTCATTTCTCCTAAACATAATGTAGGACTTTTTACAAAGTAAAGTCTTCTAACTAAATTTCACATTTTTGAATGATGAACAGCTAACATTTGAAAATGATGAAATTTACTTTTGTACACTTTTGTGGATAGACGCGCCAATAAGTGTCCTTGTAAATTTGAATATTTCCTCACTTTGCACTTGTCTAATGTTTGTAATATTGCAATGTTGAGCTTCACGTTATTAGATGGAAATTGACATACAAAAGTTCTTAATGTATCAATTGATTCCTGGTGTATACTACAAATACTACTGCAGTCCCATTTATACACAGGGGCATGTCTACGCCTTCCTTGTACCTCTTCAGCTATCTCTTCCTCTACATTTCTATGAACCATCTACTCCTTTGCAATAGGAGTGCCATCTTTTACCTTATAGCATCGACCAATTGTTTCAACAGGATGCACTAATGTGTTCTGTTGCAGGTAGCTTTCTTCATTAAAGAAAGCCTCAGTACTAGATGTATGCTTCCATTCTCCTTGGAAAGTTTTGCAAAAATGACTTTTATTAATAAGCCTTTTTTGACTTCTTTTCTTCATAGACAACACTGTTTTATCCAGTGTTCTCATTCTGTTAAGTATCAAGATAAATAGATTGTGCTTATGTACGAACACTTTATCAACCACACTCTATTCTATTCTGCAGTATTTGTATTGAGCATGACTAACTGTGAGACCCCCAGCGCCTTCACAGTCACCATAGAACAGCTGTGGGATAAGATTACTTCCTGAATAGCCAGGTCTTCACAGCTTTGCGGAAAGGGAGCTCTTGCTCCTGGAAGCGAAGTATGAGGGGGAGGGAGCTCCAAAGCTTAGACGCCAGGAAAGATGTAGAATGGCCTCCCCAGCGTGATCTCTTAATCTTAGGAACCTTAAGTAGGTGAGTAGAGGCTGATCTCAGGGGCCTGCTAGGCACATACAGAGAAGCAAGTGATTGTAGCAGCGGAGGACCTCTATTTTTTATTGCTCTATGAATGATACATAGCGACCCAATATATGATTTTTGTTTCAGTGCTGCACTTCTCCTCTTATACTGCTTCGTGTTTCATACCAAATTCTGTATTCCTCCACTTCTAAACAGTCTCACTCATATTTCTTTAAATTGTTTCTACCTCCTTGTCAAATTAGGTTTTTTTAATAACATATTTCTGACTTACTCCTCCGTTGTGAATAAATTGTAAACCTCACTTTGTATTTGAAACTTTTTGAACATTTTCCATTTCTCATATACTGTTTTAAAAAAAGTTCTCTAACCAGCAGCTCTTTTTTTCCATGACGTTCTCTACATCATGTTCTTTTTCACTCTCAATTTTAAGCAGATAATACTGTTGCCTCAGTTTTTTCTCCTTTGTATCTTTATCAGCATTGTAAATCCTCCTCTTTAAACAGAATTAAAGATCTGAAAACTAAATATAGAATATATTTAACTTTACATTACATACTATTAGATTACATACTATTAGCAAATCAGCAGCCACATAAGTGCTTATACCAGTTTCTAACAGGCTGTATAAGGGCCTGATTACAACTTTGGCGTGTATGTTTGTGCAAGTGCGTGTTTACCTAACTGTCTGAGTGCTGGGTATATGAACGGCAGTATAGGTATGTGAGTGGGTGTGACAGTGCATGCATGGGTCTGTTAAGGCTTTGTAAGTGGATCTATAGGTGAGTAAATGGATGTGTGAATGCTTTTGTGATGTGTTTCTGAGTGTGCCAGTCACTGTCCGGCTATATGAGTGGTGTGTACATAAGTGATTTTATGGGAGTGTTACTGGGCATGTAAGTGCCTGCCTGACTGTGTGAGTGGGTACAAATTACATAATACTAAACTGCATACTATAACCAAGCATCCACTACTAATTTCAAACATATTCATTCATAGTGGCTTAATAAAATAACAATATTTTCGGCATACCAATTTCTCTTTCTCCTTTGCTAGTCGCTATGTTTTTACTAAATATCCTCATCTATTCTCCCTTCTATTTTTCCTTTTACTGTTGTGTCTAGAAGCTACACATTTTTTTCAGCTTATACACAGTGATAATTGTTTTTTACATAAACTTTTTTATAGTACACTCTAATTCACATACCTGTAAAATCTCATTGCTGGTTTCCAACTGTTCTCTTAATATTGCTTAATATCTCTTTTTGGTGCAAATCACAAGTTAGAAATATAGCAGTGCACTCAGTACAAAGATACCAATAATGGCTACCCTTCCCACTGCACTTTCACTCATACTCCTGTACTTAGCAAATCACAGGCTTCCTTTCATCTTTTATTTTTGCTATACCACTTCTAAATGATCACTATTTTTAACCTTTTCCAAGTTTCCTTTAAAGAAGGCCAATTTGGTAGTTTTTTGGGGCAGATCTGCCGCGGCGCTGAGCGCGGCCTCCAGTGTAAATCCGCAGCAGAACCGCAAATCCACACGGAAGCCCTTACAAGCATTTAACAAAATTCTGTCAATGGTTTCCATTTATATTTTACTTTGTAAAAAAAACTCAGTTACAAACCATACACTCCCTACTGAGCAATTTTTGTATACCGGTCTGCTTTTGAGTTTCACAATACAGTCTCCTTTCTTCCCTTCTCCCCACAATCTTTTAGCTCCATTACCATAGTATTTTTTTTTGTAAACTAAGTTTATTAGGGATTTACGTTACATATACCAGTACAGTATAATCTTTGGAATGAGCATGTGAACCAATGCGGATCCTCTGTTAACAGGTATATAGCTTATTGCTACTGTAGAGCTCTGCATAGTTAGTCAATAGCTCTCCAGGAGATTAATTTACAACCAAGTTCACATCCCACAGTGATACGTAGTGCAATTAGCAAAAAACTATCCCCCCACCCTTAGCTTATTGGCAACCCCACCCGCTCTGCCCTCCCCCCTCCCCCAGGCGTCCAGTGGATTACTATGCTCAGGTAACTTTCCTAGGGTCACACTCTTGTAATTTCCATCCCGTTATCGTAGTATCCGTGGTCTCCAGTCAATTGCCGATAAAGGAGCACTCCAACATGTCCTCTCTCCGCTGCCATGTATCCCTCCAGTGCAGTTTACAAACCATCTGTCTGTGGGGCATCTCTATTACTCTCATCTGCGATGTCATTTAGCTGCTTAAGGTGCAACGTCAAAGCTTGCCAAGCCCTGGCTGCGTCCAGCATCTTCTCACTCCCTTTACGCCTAGCATCTCTTAGCCGTGCCGTTCCTTCACTGCCTGCCTAGCGCTCAAACTCCCTTCTCCACCTGCCTATGCTAGGACCTCCCCTTGCCTTCCAATGACTCGTGATATCCCGATTCTCTAGTATCAGTCCCAGGTCTTGAAACTTACTAGTGACTTTATTCCTGGCAGTGTGTGGGAATCTGTGAAGGAAGCAGTGGCCTGGATTCAAGTGCACCTCCTTTTCAGTAATTTCGGCTAATATCTCCATCACCTTTCTCCAGAAATGTCCTATCTCTGGGCAATTCCAAAGCTTGTGAAGGATCTCTGCGCCTATTTCTCCGCATCTGGGGCAAGCAGCTGTTACCATATTAAAATACTTGTTGAGGCGCCCTGGGGTGAGGTACGCTCTATGGAAAACGTAAAAATTTACTAGCTGGAACCTAGCATTCCTGGAGACCTTACTAACACTCCCCGTGAGTTCTACCCACACTTTGTCCTCTATGGGCTCCCCTAAATCCTCCTCCCACTTCTGTTGCAGCCCCTGAAGCAGTAGGAGCGTCGCCCTGCTCAGCCTTCTATATAAACAGGTAACCGCTTTAAATGTCCCTGCCGCCGACACCACATATTGACACCCTTCATTTAAAGGAGGTTCAGTCAGTCTGCTCCCCCAGTGTTTACGGATTGCGGCTGTCAGGGCCGCATGAAGCAACAACTCGCCCCCAGGTATCTCGTTTTTCTCACTAAATATATCAAATGGTAACAACATGCCATCTTCGTATAACTGCCCCATAGTGAGTACTCCAGCCTCCTCCCACAACTCTGACCACCTCCAATCTGCCCCATGCGGTAGTTCCATGCAATATTTCAAAGGTATCTCCGGCACGTACAGGCGCCTCATTTTAGCCCTCTGTAAGCTGCGAACCCAATACTTATGGGCCACCCGCAGTTCTGCCGTCATATCCCAGGTACTCGCAACACAATTCTAGTCAGGAGGTCTGGTGCAGGGCGCCCATCGCCCTGCTGCACTGTACCCCAAAGCTGGCTAGCCACCCATTTTGTCAGCCATTGCAGTTGAGCTGCAATATAATAATATTCAAAGTCTGGCACCGCTATTCCCCCTTCTGCTTTGGGGCGCATCATGGTCTTTAAGGCCACTCGCCTCCGCCCAGTCCCCCACAGAAACTCCGTCACCAACACGCGAAGCTGCTGAAACTTCTCCGCAGGGATCCACACCGGCAACACCCCAAACACATATAAGAGCCTCTGGATAGTCACCATCTTTAGCAGGGAAGCCCTACCCATTAACGACAAGGGGAGTGTGCCCCAAAAGTCAAAACTGGCCTTTGTCCCCCTTATGACCTTTCCCACATTTTCCTCTAGGAGATCTACCCTGTCATGGTATATTCGCACCCCAAGATATGGGATACATCTCCCCTCCCATTCAATTCCCTCCACCGTTTATGGTTTTTCCCGTCCCTGCCTGATGGGAAATAGACAGGACTTATTCCAGTTCACCTTGAGGCCTGCCACTCTCTCCAAGGCCAACAGCAGGTCTTTGGCTCCCTCAAGGTCTGATCCCATGTTGCTGAGGAACAAAATCAGATCACCTGCATACAGGGCTATGTAGTGAACGCGCCCCTCTACATTTAGTCTGCGGCACCAATTTCCACTCCTAGCATTGGCTGCTAGCGGCTCCATAGCCATCCCAAACAATAAGGGTGATAGCGGGCACTCCGTCTCGTTCCTCTTTCCACCTCATATCTGTCTGATATAAGTTTTCCTGCCCGGACCCGAGCTGTGGAGTCCCTATACAACAGAGCAGTCTATGCTACAAACTCCTATCCTAACCCAAAGGTTCGCATCACGCTAAATAAATATTGCCATTCAAGACTATCGAAAGCCTTTTCGATGTCGATTGTTAGGATAGTAGCCTCCTCTTTACAATAAGAGTCCGCTCCGATCACTCGTAGCAGCCTTCGTACATTCATTGCCGTATTGCGTGTCGGTATGAGGCCGGCTTGGTCCCAGTGTATGAGACCCGTCATATGTGGTATTGGTCGAGTGGCCAAAATCCTACTAAGGATTTTATAATCAAGATTAAGCATCGACAGAGGTCGATATGCTGTCTTGTCCCATGCCTGCTTCCCTGGCTTTAATAAGGGAATGATCAGTGCCTCCCTAGTGGTTCCCGGAAGTTTCCCCTCCTGTCGTGCCTGATTATATAAGGCTACCAATCGGGGTCCCAGCAGGTCTATGTATGTAGCATAGAATTATATGGGGAACCCATCCATACCCGGCCATGGTTTTACCAGCGCTTCTAACCTCGCTAAGATCTATCGCCCTTCCCAAGACTTCTGCTTCCTCTTCACCTAGTGTTGGTAATTCAACATCCTCAATAAAGTTGACAAGTTCTGCAGTTGTGGGGGATGCTTTACTCCTATAAAGATCAGAATAGTAGTCACAGAAATGCTGGTTAATATCCTGCTGGCGGTACCATACTGCTCCTTGGTCCCCCCTCATTTCTAGAATAACGGATCCCCTCTTAGCTGGATTGGCCAGCCAAGCCAGTAGAGCCCCAGGTTTGTCTCTCTCGGAGTGCCCCCTTGCCATATAATTCTTATAATTAAACAGCACAGCCTTTCTACATGTCCCGCCACCTCCTCCCTGGCCTCCAGGAGCTCCCTCTGCACTGCTAAATTCTCTGGTCTGTCGCGTTCAATGCGACGTAGCCTTTGCTCTGCCTGTAGTGTGTCCTGCAAAAGAGTTCTCCTTAACCGCACCGCTGCCGCAATACATCTACCCCTGAGCACCACTTTAAACGCTTCCCACTCCGTCGTGAGTGTCGAGACTGTCCCTACATTCTCTACAAAGTATTGTTCAATAGCTGTGCGAATCACAGCCTGGTACACCTGATCTCACAAATTCTCCGGCCTAAGATGCCAAGTGGACATCCCTGCTCTTACCCTGGACCAACTAAAACAGACCAGCAAGGGATTATGGTCCGAGACCGTGCATGCCAAATACAAGCTGCTCCTTACATACCCATGCACATCAGGCATGCATAAAACAGCGTTCAATCAGACATGCAGTTCATGCATGGGAGAGAAGAAAGAATAGTCCCGTTCCCCTGGGTGCTGAGCCCTCCAAGAATCTACCATCCATTGTTGTTGCCAGTCACTGCGCGCCCTCGCCGCTCCATGAGCAGGGGAGTCATGGAGCGGGGGATGCGATCGGTCAGGCCCCACATCCTCAACACTGTTGTAATCCCCTCCCAGGAGCCCTGATCCCGTCAGTGCCTGCGCCAGTGATCTTGAAAGGTCCGCTAAGAATGAAGCCTGATCCACATTCGGGGCATATATACTCCAGATCGTGACATATCTCCCGTCTAATTTACCCAGCACCACTGCATACCTCCCGTCTAGATCGATAAATTCTCTGGTACACTGGAAGGGGACTCCAGCTCGCACCCACACCAACACCCCTCTGGCAAAAGCCGAATAACCTGTGTAAAACAATTGCCCTCGCCAGCGATGTTTCAAAGCAGCCCCCTCTCTTGCATTGATATGCGTCTCTTGTAATAATGCAATCTGTGCCCCTCTGCGCACCAGAAGTGCATGCACCTTGTGTCTCTTTGTCACGGAGTGCATCCCGCGGACAATCTAGGAGATGCATTTATAATCTATGTTGGATCCCATGGGAAAAGTATGGAGCCAAATCTATCTAAAACGTTTTCTCCAAACACGCCTGGTCCCCAATGAACATTCCCAAAACAAGTAAACTACCCAACTCCCCTTCCCCAGGACAGGTAGAAGTGACCCCCCCTCCCATCCAAACTTTGGAACAATAATGTGTATATGGGTGTAGTGGCTGTCGCCCAACCCCGGCACCCCCTCCACCCGGACTCCCTCCAAACAAGAGCTATTGGTCCTCTCCAGCTCCTCAGCTCGTGTGTTCTCAACATTGTTCACTGAAACCTCCCCCCCTTCTATATGTCCCCATGTGCAGCTTCCTAGGAAAGGATATAGTTCACCAACAGTTGTAGTCTCTGTGCCCTGGATCAACAAAGTCATCCCAACTCATCTGCAGTGTGAGGTGTCACGACGGGCAACTCCGTTTCCGACTACTCCGCAGCACTCAGTATTGGTGAGCTCTCAGACCTACCATCCTCCCGATCACTCCTCGCTGATCTAGGACTAGATCCCGCTTGACTAAGCTCCACCACCGCCCTGATGACCTTGCTCCGCTTGACTCGGGCCTCCGTCGGGGTTGGGGCTCTCAGCGGACTGCAACTCGGTCCACCATCTCTTGTAGTCGATTTCAGCGAGCTGCTTCCCGATCTCCGTTCTGGTACAGTATCCAGCCAATCCCAGGCCTCTTGTGGCGACTGAAAGAATAATGTGCCCTTGGGTCCCACGACCCGCAGCCTGCCCGGGAACAACATGGCATAGGGGAAAGGAAGTTGACGTAGTTTCCTCTTTACTGCTAGGAACGTAGACCTTTGCTGCTGTACTTCCCTGGTAAAATCCGGAAATATCTTCACCCTGCCATTTCCGATTTGCAGGTCCGGCAGCTGCCTATCCTTCTTAAGGATATGGTCCCTGTCCCTAAAATGGAGCAAGCTAACAATAATCGATCTTGGCGGTGCTCTGGGTTTGGGAGGCCTGGCTGGTACTCTATGCGCTATTTCAATGGCGTAGAATCGAGACAGCCCTTCAGGTGCTACCTCTTTCTGGATCCAGTCCTCCAAATACTGCACTATATCATCTCCTTCTTCCCTTTTGGGCACTCCAATTATACGCAAGTTGTTGCGGCGTGATCTCCCTTCACTGTCTTCTACGCTGGCTTCTAGGATCTTAACTTTCGTCACCACCTCCATGAGAGATTTCCTTAGTTCCTTAACCTCCGAGGGAATATCTGCGATCATTTTCTCTGTGCCAGTGACCCGTTCTACTAGTCGACGATGATCATCTTTCAGGAGGCCAAGGTCAGTACCAATGTAGTCTATTTTAGTCTCAAGTGCCTCTCAGGACACCGTAATGGCTTCCATTATATCGGCTAATGTGGGCTTCATAGAGGATCCATCTTTTACAGGGTACATGGGATCCTCCTCCTCATCAGTTTGGGTGCCCCCACCTCCTGCAACCGCAGTGCTCTGGCACCTTTGTTTAGTGACTTTCCCCATGCTCGTCGTCCACCTGTGACGTCTAACCGAGGGCCTTCTCAGACTGCTTGCAGGTCGCCTCCGTTGTAGTCACCCCCTGATGCCAAATTCTTGGTGGCCTCGATTAAACGGTGCAGCGATGGCCTCCACACACGCCCAAAATGAGGGCCCAACAGTTGGGCCCTCGTCACTCGTCCGGACGCAATAGGCAATGCACGCCTCGAGTAGCCCCTCTCAGCGCTCTGTGCCACCTCGCGCTTCCGCCTTCACCCCTCAGGGGTCTCACCACTCTTCCTTGTGTCCTGCGCGGGGGCCCCAGGCCTCGTGGGCCCCACACAGAGTCCCACAGATGCCAATTTCCACTTCGGCCCGTTGCAGACAAGGGCTCTGGCTCCCCTCACCTGCTCAGGCCAGTCACTGCACAGGACTACACCACTGGGACCCAGCAGGCACCTCCACTCATCCAACCTTGGCCTCAATGGTCTGAGGGCCTTCGTTTCTCTCAGGGCTCACTACACACACTCGCCTGGGATGCTAGGCATTGAGTCCCTCTTTCATTCAGCGTGATCCAGCCCGCTTCAGATAAGGGCCTTGACTCCCCTCACCTGCTCGGTGCACTCGCTATGCAGGATTCCTGTATCAGGTCCCAGTAGGCACTTTCCTTGACTTTACTGTGGTCCCAGTATCCTGAAGGCACACACTCCTCCCAGGGCCCATACCGCACACTCCAAAGGGGCTGCTGGGCGGTGAGTCTCTTTTCTTGAAGCGCGCTCCGGCGCTACAACTGCTGACGACCACGCCCTGCTCGAGCCAACCTGGCCACTCGGTCCGCTCCCCTCTGTTCACAGGGCCCGGCTCACCTTTCTGTCTTGGCTGTGCTGGAGCGGTCCGTCATTGGTCCTCATACGCTCCCGCTGCATCGGTGCTCCACCGCTGGCCGCCCCTCGGCGCACATCTCCGCGAGTGCTCGGGCTCTGCGGCCCGTCTTCAGGTCATGGGCGCCATCTTGGACTTTGCGTCTCGAGGCCTCCGTGCCGCCGAACTTCGCTGTTTCACAGCATTTTGCTGGGGGTCGCCTCGCCTCCTTGCGCCCACTGGTGCATGGGGGGATTCTGCTGCTAATTCCGCTGCCGTTTTGAGATGTCGGGGGCTCAGGATAGTAGCAAACGGCAAAGCCTGGGGCTGGAGCTCCGAGACCCGTTTCCTCCTACATTGGCATCAAGCCACGACCCCTTAGCTCCATTACCACAGTAACCAAGTTTGTAAAACTCTCTGACTAGCAGTAGATCAAAAGTTCAGAAAACTTTCTTTAGCAGCACACTATCTTCAAATTAAGCTGTAGCAGGTGTGGGTGACTGCAGTTTACCTAATGTAGACATTACTTGGGTTTTCCAGAGAGGGTTAAAGTGGTAGCAATTGCTGCCTTTGGTTGAAAGCATTGCGGATTGCCAACATCCCGACCTCAAGATTGTGCACTGTGGTGACAATGACTTAGGCACAATTACTGGGGTAGGACTGGAAATTCTAATGAATGATACCTTTGGTAAATTAATGACAGTTTTCCCACATACTGCCTTGGTGTTTTCCAACATTTGCCAATGACAGAAGTGGCAATGGTCAAACAAATTTTGTCCACAGAATCCAGGAAACATGTCAATAAAAATATTTCTGCATTTCTCTGAGTCCACAACATGGGCTTATTATACCACAACAACTTACGCTTAGATCCTTCATTTCTTAAGGATTCACCTTTCCTTGCACTCTCCTGACTTTGGACAGCCCGGTCTTCGGTATACTAGATAGCATCTCTCCGTAGCGCCTTGCTGAGATAAGGTATATATATTGCTCTTTGTAGCACTAATAACCATCTCCCTAAAAGTGCTTCTTGACTGTAGATAAATCTGTGTTGGAAGTAGTACTAGAAAACACCTGTCCATGGCACCTTCCTGTTTTTGGATGGTTAGGTCTTCGCTACCCTAGGAAATATTGCCTTGGATACATCAGTCTTTGTAGCGCTATGAGCTATCTTCTTAAGAGAGCCTCCTGACTTTAGATGGGCATAACGGTCTTCATAGCTCTAGGATGCATCTCCCTATAGCACCTACTAGCAATGTATGGTTAGCTCTTTGCTCTTCTAGCGTAGGAGGCACCCTTCCTGACTTTAAATGAATAGAGGCTCTTTGCAGCATCTTCTGACATTGGATAGATTGCTCTTCGTAACTCCATAAAGCGCCTCTTCTTACACACCCTTGACACTGGATAGACAGGCCTTTGCAATGCTAGGCTGCACCTCATCTCACGCACCTCCTAACTTTAGATCAATAGATGGTTCTTTGCAGTGCTAAGCAGAAACTCTCCTCCACCTGAGATCAGACCAATGGCTCTTCGAAGCGCTATCCACCAGATGCAAAGGGGTGCTCAATGCTGAGATTTGCACCCCTTCAGTGACAGAATGTCCAATCACACCCCTCATTGACTCAGCAGTTGAGCACTGAGTATAATAGACCGCAGGTAATTGATTGGACACTGCATTTTACAGATAAGATTTGGGGGGTTAGTTCTCAGTAACCTGCTGACCCCAATCAATCTCTGTCCAGCAGACCATCAGAAAGTCTGACCCCTCAGTCCTCCAATTAAAAGACAGGCTCAAAGAAGAACCGCAGCAATCCACGGCTGGGCTATTTGCGCTGTACCAGTCCCTGGGCTCAGCTATTCAGATAGAAGCACCTTCTACCGAACCCCGGGCCTGGCCCCCACCCACTGATCTACTGTGAGCCCAAACCATTTCCCACCAGTATCCCATATTTCTTAGACCTCTGACCCCCACACAGTAATGCGACAGGAAGAAGCAGGCAGCTATTATAGCTGTACTGTGCCATGTAGTGGTGTGTGCATGTACAGCCAATAAAATGTCACCATTTTTTTTGCTGCCTGCTGGAGACCTTTTTATTACGGTCATTGCGCTAGTCAGCTGATTTTGTGTAAGCCTGGGCGTAGTTTGCGGAGTTTTGCTACGCGGAACTTCGCGAAGTTACAAAAAAACTCTGCGAACTTCCGCAAGTGGCAGAGCGTAGTGCGAACTGCTGTTCGCGCTGGTCTTTCTGCTGCTCGGGTAGAAATTCTACCCGAGCAGCAGCTCGCGCTCGTGAACTTACTGTTCGTGAGCGCGAGCAGGGAAAAAACTCCGCTGCACTACGCAAAGCGGGGTTTTCTTGCACTCCGCGGAGTGCGGAGTGCAGAAAACTCCACAAACTCCGCAAACGGAGCGGAGTTCAACGCCCAGGCCAAATTTCGTGCTTATTTCGCGAATCGCAAAAGTAAGAAATGCTGAAGGGTCTGACTGGTGAAACAGTAATTGTTACATGATACTAGAAGTTCCTCTTGTAGAATAATAGTTTGAGAGATTTAATGTGGCATTTGATTTTAAATGCAGGAAAAGCTGGACACAGTATGACCGACCCACCATGAGAGTGCTTTCTTATCTTTCAGGACGTGTATTCAAATGGTGCTGTGTCCATATTTTTAAGCGATGGGACGGTTGCTGAAGATCACACTTACAATTGCTCATGCAGGACAGTACATCTTACTTCTAAGGGCCCGATTACGATGCGGTTAGGAAAGCATTCCCACCGAATTGGTTTGGGAATGGTTTCCAACCAACTCGGATCAGGAGAGTCCGACTCGACCGATTACGATGCATCCGGGTGCTTCCAGATACGATTGGGTCGGACTCCTATTGACTTCAGTGGGAGCCTATGTTCCGACCTAATGCATAGGCTCCCAATGAAGTAAGGGGTGGCTGGAGAAAATTGGGCACCCCCTGGTGCCTGCCACACTCTGCATGGCTGGTAAGGGGGGACCCATGGGTACCCCCACGGGCCCGATTGGAAACGCTCTGGGTACAGGGGGGCCCGCTACAGGCCCCCAAAGTCTGATTCCGGCTGCCGATTCGAGTCGGACAGCACGATTCGGAAAGGCTGTCTGAATCCAGCATCGTAATCGGTCGTTCGGAAACGTGGCCCGTAGAGACGTACGATTCTGCCCCGTACGGCTCAGTCATTCCAAATGCTGTTGGGTTCGGATTGGGATATTCCTAACGCATAACTCATATTGTAATCGGTCGGTCGGAAACCTTTCCGATTCGGTCGGAAAGACATGTTCCCGATCCGATTCGGATGGAGCAAATGCCATTAGGAGGCCTTCCTAACCGCATTGTAATCGGGCCCTAAGTATCTTTCTTGTCTCTGCAGATCTTACTGTTCTGGTGGATCCCTCATCCTTTTACCGCCTCCACCCCACCCTCCGCTTTCCCAAATGAGCTCAATCTCTGTTTTTCTCCCATTTCTTCCTGGCTGCCTGCTGCCATTGCTTCCTCCTCGGCACTGCACTTGACCTCTTCCACATCTACACTTCTTCATTAAACCAAACAATAACACAATAGACTTTGTGGGAAAATGTAATTTTATTGTTTACAATACCAAGTATTAGAGTGTCTTCAGAGTGTTGGTCATGCTTTCTGTAAATGTTTCTGTTTACTTGAAAATCATACTAATTAACTCTTGCTAACTGCTAACGTCAACTTTTAGGCTGCACATTCTCCTGAATGACAGTAGCACGTGGATCATCAGTTTTCCAGCAAAAAAATAGACCTCGGATCTGTACGTCTCCGTATATGCTGCCCCCATGTCATCACTTGCACAAGATCGCAGTGTGCGACATCGCTCGGCCGGATGCTTGCTTTCTTGAATATCAATTAGTCTGTGAACAGTCTCTGGGCGCCTTTGGCACCCTTTTACCTCCTTTGTCCATCCCCTTGGACCCCCACATAAGCAAGCCTTGGTTCACCACAGTGAGTGGTACCCTGGCACAAGCAAAGTGTGGGCCTTCGGGCACCTTGCGAGTGAAACCTGTTCAACCTGCCATTCCAGCCCCTGAATCAGAGGCCACGCTAGGATGCACTGAGCTGGGACAGCTCATTAAACCTGCTTGGGTAGATCTGCCAAGGGATCAGGTATGGTGCCTTTGTTGTGGTGAGTGCCCCCGGGAGAGGAAGAGGGGTGAATGTGCGAGCAGGCAGGTGGGCCTTTATTGTTGCTGCTCA
Source organism: Calotriton arnoldi (assembly GCA_963921515.1). Lineage (NCBI taxonomy): Eukaryota > Metazoa > Chordata > Amphibia > Caudata > Salamandridae > Calotriton > Calotriton arnoldi. Next base: position 1,428,977 of record CAWUFW010002485.1, read on the forward strand.
CAAGAGGGGGCCCGCTGTTCACACACCATGAAAGGTACTGCTAAAGAGCACAGGCATCCCTGCCCAGCCCCTCAAGTGGGCCTTCATCTTAGGGCACAATGAGCCGCCAGGTGAGAGGAAAGTAGAGGGAGAGAGGTGTGAAGCACCAGGGGAACCAGCATCTGCTGTCCTAGTGTGGGAGAGGAGGCCCTGTGCCATGGACAGTGGGCATGTGCTGCCCATCACAGGGCCAGAGAGGGTCTGCTGCCCACAACAGGGGCAAGGACGACACTCACAGGAGGGTGGGGGGCTGTCATCTGCTGGTGACCATCACTTGGAGAGCTTTAGCTACCCTCTCACTAGGGGTGCCTGCTGTCCATCACAGGTGGATGTGTGTGCTACCATTAACACTGTCCTATACTCAAAATACCCGCCCCTATTGTCAGCCCAAAACGTTACCCCACCAGTATCCAGGAACACCTCTGAACGCCACACAGTAACTATTATAGCTGTACGGTGCCATGTAATGACCTGTGCATGTACAGCCAATAAAATGTCATAATTGTTTTTGCTGCCATCTGTATACCTTTTTTGTGTGGCCAAAACAATAATTATTGCCGTCATCGTGCTAGTCAGCTGATTTCGTGCTTACTTCATGAAATACAAAACCGCGAAATGCTGGAGGGTCTGTATAGTAGAGTAATATGTTATACAGTGGAGTGGCGTGGTATGTTATACAGTAGAGTGGAGTATTGTAGAGTGGAGTGGTGTTTTGGACATGGAAGTGGCATGTCTTACAGTACAGTTGAGTGTCATACAGTATCGTGGAGTGTTGTTGAGTATAGTGTCGTACAGTTCATAGAGTGGAGAAGAGTGTTGTACAATGTAGTGCTATAGAGTGTAGTATAGTGCAGGAAAGTGTCATACAGTTTAGTGAAGTGGAGTGGAGGAGTAGAGTATTGCTCAGTAGAGTAGTGGAAAGTCTCATACAGCATAGTTTCATACAGTGGATTGTTTTAGAGTGGCATGTCATTGAGTGGACTGTGGTACAGGGCCGGACAGTGGAGGAGGCAGTCGTAGAGTGGGTGCTGAGTCATATACTAGAATGCTGTGTCATAGAGAGGAGTGGCATGGCATGTGAAAGAGTGTCATACAGTGAAGTACAGTGGCGTAGAGTTCATGGGCATAGAATGGAATAAAATGTCATATAGTGGCACAGAGTGTAGTAGATTCTTGTAGAGTGAAGTTGCACACAGTACAGTAGGGTGTCGTACATTGGAATGGCATAGAGTGAAGCGTTGAACACTGGCATAGAGTAGGGTGAAGTACCGTACAGTGGAATATAGTGGAATGAAGTTCTATAGAACAGCGTAGGATAGAGTGGACTAACCTGTAATACAGTGGAGTGTTATGTTCTATACAACAGTGGTGTATAGTGGAGTAGAATGGCCTGGTGTATTATACAGTAGAATACCCTTTTCTACAGTAGAGTGTTGTGTGATACAGTGGAGTAAATTATTCTGTCATAGAGTGTTAGAAAGTGTTGTAAAGTGGAGTGGCATAGAGGGGAGTAGAGTTTTATAGAGTAGAGTATTGTACAGTACAGTGTCGTAGAGTGTGGTAGAGCATAGTGGTAGAGAATGTTGTACAGTTGAGTGGCATAGAGTGGTTTACAGCAATATGGCATACAGTGGAGTAGTGGAGTACAGTGGAGTAGTGTGCTAGAGTAGAGTGAAATGGCATAGAGTGGATTGGCATTGAGTGAAGTAGTGTACAGTGAAGTGGTGTAGAGTGGAGTGGCGCATAATGGAGTGGCATAGAGTGGAATAACGTAGAGTGGAGTGGTGTAAAGAGAAGCACTGTGTAGTGTAGTGGCGTACAGTGGATTTACATTCAGTGGAATAGCATAGAGTGGAGTGGTGTTGAGTGTAGTGGCATAGAGTGGAGTGGCGCAGAGTGGAATGATGTACAATGAAATAGTGTACAGTGGAGTTGTGTACAGTGGAGTGGCATACAGTGGACTAGCAGACAGTGGAGTGGGGTAAATTTGAGTGGCACAGAGTGGAATAGCTTAGATTGGAGTGGTGGACAGTGGAGTGGCGTAGAGTGAAAAAGCAAACAGTGGAGTAGCATACAGTGAATTTTCAGTGCACTGGCATATAGTGGATTGGCCTAGATAGCATACATAGAGTGAAATAGCATACAGTGAAGTGGCATACACTGGACTAGCATAGAGTGGAGTGGTGAAGAGTGTAGTGGCGTACAGTGGAATGACGTAGAGTTGAGTAATGTATAGTGGAGATGCATATAGTGGAATACCATAGAGTGGAGTGGCGTACAGTGGAGTAGCGTATAGTGGAATAGCATAGAGTGGAGCACCGTACACTGAAGTGGCATTTCGTGGTATGTCCTAGACTGGAGTGGCATACAGTGGTGTGCAGTAGATTAGAATAGCATACATTGGAGTGGGAGTATAGTAGAGTAGCGTACAGTGGAGTGGCATACAGTGGGATAGGGTACAGTGGAGTGGCATGGAAGGGAGTGTCATACAGTGGAATACCATAGAGTGGACTGACGTACCGTGCAGTGGTGTAGATTGGGGTAACATACTGGAGTGACGTACACTGGAGTGGCTACAGTAGAGTGTGGTAGAGTGCAATAACATAAAGCCTAGGGGTGTAGATTGGAGTTGCATAAAGTGTAATAGAGCAGAGAGGATTGGTGTAGAGTAGAGTAGTGCACAGTGAAGTGGCATAGAGTGGAGTGACATAGAGTAGAGTGGCGTAGAGTAGAATAACATAGAGTGGAATAACGTAAAGTGGAGTGTGTGTCAGAGAAAAGTAGAGTACAGTGGAGTGGCATAGAGTGAAGTAGCGTGTAGTGAAGTGGCATACGGTGGAATAGTGTATTGTGAAGTGGCGTAGATTGGAGTGGCATACAGTGGAATAGCGTAGAGTGGTGTATTTTAAAGTGGAGTGGCATAGAGTGGAATAGCGTAGAATGAAGTAGCATAGAGTGGACTGGCATACAGTGTAGTAGAGTAGACTGGAGTGGCGTACAGTGGAACAGGTTGGAGTGGAATAGTATATAGTAGAGTGGCATACAGTGGAGTTTTGTGCAGTGGAACAGCATAGAGGGGAGTGGCATACAATGGAGTTTTGTACAGTGGAATTGTGTAAAGTGGAATGGTTTAGACTGTAGTGGTGTACAGTGGAGTTGCATACACTGGAGTGGTGTACAGTGGAGTGGCATACAGTGGAACACCACATAGTGGAGTGGTGCTCATTGGAGTGGTATACAGTGAAGTAGCACAGAGGAGAGAAGGGTAGAGCAGAGTGGAAAGGCATACAGTGAAATAGCGTAGAGTGGAGTGGCATACAGTGTAGTAACATATAGGGGAATTGCATTGAATAGAGTGGAGTGGTGTAGATGGACTGGCATACAGTGGAATAGCGTAGGGTGGAGTAGCATACAGTGGAGTGGCATAGAGTGGAATAGTGTAAACTGGAGTAGCGCACAGTGGAGTGGTGTACAATGGAGTGCAATGTCCTGGAGTGGCATACAGTGGAGTGAGGTAGAGGGGAATAGCATAGAGTGAAGAGGCAGAAAATGAAGTTGCAGACAGTGGAATAGTGTAGAGTGGCATGGCATAGAGTGGAGTAGCATACAGTGCAGTGACGTACAGTGGGATAGCGTAAAATGGAGTGGTGTACAGTGTAATAGCGTACAGTGGGTGGCATACAGTGGAATAGCGTACAGTGGAGTAGCGTAAAGTGCAGTGGCTGCAGTGGGGTGGCATTCAGTGGAATAGTGTACAGTGGAGTAGCATAGAGTGCAGTGGCATACAGTGGAGTACCGTAGAGTGTAGTGGTGTAGAGTGGAGTGGCATAGAATGGAGTGGGGTAGAGTGGGGTGGCGTACAGTGTTGTGGCATCGAGTGGAGTGGTGTACAGTGGAATGGCTGAGATTGGACTGGCGTGGAGTGGAATAGCGTACAGAAGAGTGCTTTCAGTGGAGTGGCATAGAGTGGAATAGCATAGAGTGGAGTAATATACAGTGGAGTGGTGTACAGTGGAGTGCCTGAAACTGCCTGAGACTGAAGTGGGGTACTGTGAAGTGACACAGAGTCGAGTGGCGTAGAGTGCAGTGTACATGAAATTTGTTAGGAATGTACAATATGGTGTGCAGATTAACACAAGACAGCGATTTGCACTGCCTTGTGTTTCTCCAGATTTACCAAGTAACGCTTGGCCAAGTATTGTGGCCTTGTGTTGCTTTGTAATGTAAATTAAGTGTTGCATTGCCCATGTAAGACCAGGCGTGAAGCAAGGGTAACGCAATACAATGATCCATCTGGGCCTTAGTTATATATTGTGCCATTGTACACCGTCCTTGCTGATGAAAAGGCAGTAGATAATTGGCTAATGGCTGCCTTTATAAATTTAAAAGACAGGCATGTTTTTTTACTAAACTTTAGCTGTGTTCTGGGATCAGCCCTAAATTTAGGTAAGTATTAGGTTTTATTATTGTGCCCTACATTTCACCACTCTATTAAAGTGTTAACAAATAGGGACATTTTTTTCTATTTAACTATATATTTTTAAAACATTTACCGAGTACCATGATAGTCAGTACCTAGCAAGTACTACTTTTTTAAAGAAATGTACCTTTATTTTTAAAGTGCATTGTAATTTCTCTGTAATTCTCCTGTACTCCATACACTTCATATATAAAGAATTAAATATATAAAAATTAAAAATACACTGTTGTACACTGTTTTTGTGAAATATAGGGGCAGATTTACAAGCCCCCTGCGCCACCAGTACGTCACTTTTCGTGACGTACTGGTGGCGCAGGGGGCTCCTCGATATTTACAAGGAGAGGAAAAGCCACCATGCGTGACTTTTCCTCTCCTTGTAAATACCGTCCCTTCACACGCAGCACTTTGCGGTGAAGGGGCGTTCCATGGGTGTTGCTGTGGGTGTTCCCACGCAACACCCATGGAACAAGACACATCTCCAGAATTACGAGAAATCGTAACTCTGGAGATGCGTCTGAAAGCTACGCCACCCTAGAGGTGGCGTAGCGAGGCGCACCGAGGAGAAATGTTTTAATTTCTCCTCGTTTTCCTCTTTCAATGCGTGCTGCATTCTGCAGCACGCATTGAAAGAGGAAAAGCCTGTACTGATTGTTTTTGTGCAGAAAGGTGCCCCTTCCTGCACAGAAACAATCTCCCCATGGCGCAGGCATCCTTGCACCATTGTGCAAGGGTGCCTGTGCCGGCGCTTGGCAGCTGTTTGTGCGCCAGCGCAGGGGAGAGCACAGGATTGCGACATATTCTTGTAAATATGTCGCATTCCTGTGCTCTGAAAGTGCCGCAGCGTGGCGCAGCCAAAGGGCTTGCAGCGCCACGCTGCGGCACTTTCTTGTAGATCTGCCCCTACGTGTATTACAGTGTTTTTTATTGTTTTATATATCAAAATTTTTAAAAACATTTTTAGGTACCATGGTACATCCTTGTTAGTACCTCTGTACTCCATGAAATGTTTTTTAAATATATATAGAAACTACCTACAATATTTCCATAACTATTACCAGTTTACTTAAGTGGTAACAGGTTTGAATTTTTTTTTAAATGAATACTTACCTATACCTGCGCCCCTAAGCCAGAACACAGGGAAAGTGGACATAAAACAACATGGCTGCCTTTAATTTTTGTAAAGCCAGGCATTAGCCAATCACGTAATGACTTGTCATCGCTATGTACTGCAGAAGTTTCATGAAGTTTTGAGAAATTTTGCAAAACTACTGTGGTCACAGAAATTGCTACATTTAAATGCTTTATAGCTTTATAAAATACTTACCCGTCCCTTACCCTACTTACCTCTATTACCGAAAAGATCATCTGCACATCAAAATGTATAATCCTGCCAAATTTAATTGAAAATCTGTTCAGCCGTTTGGCCGCTATGCATGAGTATAAAGTCTATGGAAAGTGCATTGGTGCCAAAATGGGTCTTGGGATCCCCCATTTTTCTTTCCACCCCCTTGACAAATCTCTGCAAAACTTTTCATCATCCATCAATGTAGAAAATGGAATAAGTTTTGAAAGTTTTGTAGAGATTCGTCAAAGAGGCGCAAACTTATTAGCGAATATAAAGCAGAGGAAGTCCTATCTCTGGGAATCCAAAATGTAACTATGCAGTGGCTAACTTGAAGCCAACCCCCTTCCCCACCCTCCACTGCGTACGACCAAAGGTCATGTGTGGCAGGGGGTTGGCTTTACATAAGTCATTTGAGATGGCATCAGTGATGTCATAAATGATGCCATAGAACATGTCATGAGTGATGTAATATGTCAGGTCATAAGCGCAAATTATACTTAGCTCTGCTAACTATAACTAGTGGATTTCTGTGTGCTTTTTTAGTTCAAAACATTATGTTGGCATTAACATATTGACCTAACTATAATGTCATTTTAACCTTTGTTTTTTTCAGTGAATTTTTTTTAATGTAAAATAATATTCTGTTATCATACGAAAAGCCAACTTCCCGACTGCACATGGCTTTTGGTCATGCACAGTGGGAGGTTGGCTGAAAGGCCTGGTCTGTGGTCAGGCCCTGTGGCTAACCCCCCTGCAGGCAGCCAACCTCCTGCAGGCTGGGACGGCGCACAGTTGGCCTTCCGTCCGCAGGAACTGCATTTTTATGGGCCATTCCTTAGTTGACCCGGGGACCCCATCCCTCGTGGTTGAATTCTAAGGGGAGAAGGCGTGCAGACACCCTCCCTAAACTTAGTAGGCTCCAGGGACCCCGTACCCCTGGGCCAAAAGCATTTAAAAAGCAGAGGGGGACCCCATCCGCCAGGGCCAAATTCCATACGTAAGGGGAGGGGTTGTGAAGCCCCTCTTCCCCAGCCTTCATGGGACTCAGGCACGACATCCTGGGGCCAAATTTGAATAAAAAGTAGAGGAGTGCTGCGTGCCCTCGCCCCCAACAAGCCTTAATAGGCCCAAGGAACTCCATCCACTGTGGATGAATTCTATTCAAAAAGGGGTTGCGGCTGTGCAGAGCCTCTACCCAAGCCTATTTTGGCCCCCGGGGTGCTTTCCCCTGGGGCTTTTCTAAATTATATGTGGGTGTCCACCCAAGGCACTCACCAACCACCATGCTGGAGGTTGTGGGGGGAGTCCCAGTGCCCCAGCCAGCTCCCAGCATTTTGCGGGAGCCGGCATTGCTCCTGCCTTGCAGACATGGAAACAGATATTGCTTCCTCTGAGTATGAGCAATATCTGCCCGGAGGAGCATGCAAGGAAACAGAAGTCTGCTCCCACCCTGCGAGACAAAGTTTAAACCTCCCGTCAGCTGGGAGCAAACATGCCTTCCCTGCCCGCGCTGCAGCAGGCAGGGAAGAGATATTGGCTCGCTCCTGGTGGGTGATTTAAAAATGCTCCCACCAGGCGGGATCAAACACTTTACCCTGCAAGCGGTAGTGCAGGCTAGAAAACTACTTTGTCCTGGGGGTGAGCTCCGTGGGACAGAGTACTTGAACTGGCCCAGAGGGGTAGGGTCCCTGGGGCCTTTTAAAGTTCAGGGAAGTGGGCCGCATTTTGTTTAGGGACTGTGGTCCCCGGGGTAGCCATCAGTTTGAGGAGAGGATCACGTGCCCCCTCCTCTTACTAAAGGTACACAGCCCCAGGAGATGGGGTACCTGGGGCCCAAATGGGCTCATGTAGGGGGGCTCACTCATGCCACCCTCCCCAAATATATTATTCGAAAATGGCAGATGCCATTTTTAGGTCTCGCGCCTAGCGTTGCAGTGCGCAACACTGCTCGCGCAGCGCGAGACCTCTAGAAAGGGCTTCTGAAAGCTACCCACACGCTCGTGCGTGTGGTTTTGCTTTGGGAAGCCCACATTGGCTGGAGCGTGCGTTTTTTTTACCGAAACGGCACGCAATTGGGCAAAGGCGGGCGCATGTCCCGCCTTTGCTCCTCCCATTCCCGACGGTGGCCAGAACGCGCAGCAGCGCGCGTTCATCTCGCTGCCGCTGCTGCGCTCCCTCCCCCCGCTCCTGTGGTGCGCGCGCACCACTGGTTTCGCGTTCGGCTCCTCTGTGGTACACGCGCACCGTTTCTATTCCGTGCTTGTTAGGATAAGGAGTAGGCGATACTGGCTGCTGTGAGTTTAGGCTTCCCGTAGACCCCCGTGTTAGCCACTTTGAGGGTTGAACTTTACAATAGGGACTGGGTTCTGCTTGTTGTAACTAGAGGTTCTGCCGTCCAGATGCTGGGTGGGATTTGACTGGGACCTGTAGTATGTAACAGTCCTCAAAGCTCAACTTTCTTATCAATTTGCTAAAGGTAATCTGCAGATGTGGCCCTGTATCCACTGCTGCCCAAGAGACAAAGCCCTGAGCTAGTGTATGTGGAAGAGCCCATGTCTCACTGCAGTGTGGGGGAGGAATCTTACCAACGTGGTCATCTGTGGTGGAGATCCTAACAGTCAAGTGGGTAGGGTTTAACCCTTCACATTTGCATTCTTTTATTCATTTCAGTCCACAGACATTTGCAGAGCAGGTTTTCTGTTCACGTTCTTCATGATATCACTAGCGGTAGCACTGTACTTTACAAACGTCAAATACAACACCACGTTATATGGTAATCTTTTCCTTTCCCGGACTAAAATCTAATTCCTGTCAAAGTTAAAGGAGGAGTTTAACCTCTGCATCCCAGTTGGAAAGAACTGCCCGCCGTTGCTCTGTCTCCTCGTTGAAATTGACAGAAGGGATTAGCCTATCAGTGCACTAAGTCTGGTAGAGAGATGGGTCCAAGACATGTCACTACTCGGCTCAGATTGTCCTCCTCGTGTCAGGGGTTGTTATGTATGGGTTAAAGCCAGTGTAGGAACAAGCTCATTTCACGGCACTCCCTTAATAACTGTCCCTAAAGCCAATGAATAGTTAACCTGTTAGAGAAGCAGAAGAGATGATCTGTTCGTCCTTTGAAAGAGTGCTCTGCGCATGTGCATGTTGGTTCTGACTGTAAAAAGAGAATAACTCATTCATGTACTTATGATGTTTGCATACGGTGCTGTTGGTGTTCCTTCACGTCTCTTTATCGGAGGTGCCTTAGAGATGCCCCTTACTGGAGAAGTGTTCTTAAGGGTAGAGCAGCCAGGATGAAATTAAACTGGCTGCAACAGAGCGCCTTAAAGTTAAACTGAAGTGAGCTTATGCAAGAGAATAGTATCGCCAGGGCGCTGACAGTTTTTGTGCCACTAGCAGGGCTTTAAGTGGGCCGAGTCCATCCGGATATCAGACCCGGTAGTAATTGAAAACGGACATGGAAACTGACCCTTATCAGCCCCTTATTCATTTCCTTAACAATAGTGGCAAGAAACACTGATCGATTTCTGAACAAAGAAAAAAACGTTAAGGTAATCCGCCAGCTATTTAGTTCATGTTTATATTTTACGTTCTACTTAATGTTGCATGCCCTAAGCATGTTAACCATGTCCAGGTTGTTGTGTGTCTGGTTTTTTTTCTGTGCAGCATATTACTCCTATGTAGTGCATTCTTTGAACTGAGTCGCCTCCAGGTATTTATAACGGGCCACAAGTTGAGGGTAACATCAAAGTGAGTTTCTGACAGTGTCTGTTAGTGGGTCAAAAAGGTGTTCAGAATACATGGTCATTCAATCCTTGGCCTCTTAGCAGAGCTCACAGAGCAATTGGTCACGTGTTCCAGTTGCAATTGTTATTCTGGGTAAATGTATGTGAAGGAGGTACACAGTTGTCAAATATTGCCAAAGTGAAAAAAAATTAAAATGCAGTGCTTACAGTTGAGGCGTGTGTGGTGTGTTTGGGGGTGGTGAAGTGAAGGAGATGTGTAGAAGTGCATTCAAGATAGAGTGAAAAAATAGTGCTCAAGAGGAAAGAGATGAGGCATAAGATATGCAGATGAAGGAGATGTCCAGAGAAAAAGGTTGTACGTGTCTGAGAGTGAACATAACAAGAGTGATTGGGACACTCTGAAGACCACTACCCCTTCCATAGGCCTCAGCAATGTTTAATTCATAGGCTCTTGATTTCAGATTTGAAACATTTTAAATACTAATTATCTATAACAACATCATTATTGTTACTCCTTTATTTTAAACGGTTAACAACCATTGACAACGCCTGGCTGGTTTTTGGTGCATGTCAGTTGTTGTGTTATATTTATGGATGCAATAACAGTAAGCTCAGAGAGGAACCAAAATACTGGCCAGGTGGCTCACTGTGGGAATCGCAGAAATTTAGTTTGCATGTTTAAGTCATGCCCTAATTACATATGCCACTCCCCTTTTAGATACTGCCACCTTTTTGATCCCACTTAAAAGCCCTACTCACTTGTACCCCGAGACAGCTAGCTTAAATGTTGTGCCTTTTGTATTTAGAGGGATTGCCTAGTCTGTCCCAGCCTCTTTCTTACAGTTTTTGTGAGTCTCTCATTGTTGCCCACCATTTTGGAGAACAAATGGAAATGATATGGTATTAGCATCTATTTTGAACTCTACCGTGCATCCTGAGAATACAAATATCGTATTCAGAGATTACTACACCCTGTGAGGCAGTAAGCCTTATCATTTTGACATAGGGTGTCTGGATTTGAAAAAGTTCAGAACAGCATTGAAAGTCTAACCAAGTCTTGCATGTCTCTAGTTACAAGGTCGGCACAAGGTTGGCGATGATTCACTGAAAAATCATCATTATTAAATAGGAATTTTTAGTCTCGTTAGATGTTGAACCTTTGCCAGCTATTTAAAAAAAACTGCATATTTACCTCTCATAATGACCTGAATTTTAAATCTTCATTGGCTGTGCAAAACATATAATAAAGAACTATTTAGGAATATCAGCATAACCAGAGAATTTTTTGACTTTCGTTTACTTATGTGAGCCATCATGACCTCATACACCTTAACATACTTTGACAAAGTGCTGAATAGCATTATACGTTTGTGATGCAATGGGAGTAAAGCTTGAGGTCCTTTTCTTCTTTAGGACCTTCATACATTTATGTATGCATATTACTTAATTAGTGTGAACCCAGCTACAAAGCACTGTACACTATACGATGGTGGTTACCCTGTGAAAAGTTGTTGTTTGAATAGATGGGTCATCATTGCCATGTATTAGTGAAGAAGGAATGTAGCATATCATTTCTTAATTAGAATGGGATTCCAGATCTCTAGAGCCTAGCAGGAGACAATCTGGCATCTTCCCTTTTTGCATTTTTTCACTTTCATTCAGGTGAGGGTTGTTTGTGTTGTGTGTCAGCTAGGGGTCTCAATGCATGCCTGCACCTATGGTGGAATACCACCGTTGAATCCCTTGCAGATGGTGCAGCAGGTTTAGGATGTGATGTGTGAGGGAAGTGGACTTATTGGACTTCTCTGAAGGTTGGTATGAGCCTTTTTAGGTCTCGCGCCTAGCGTTGCAGTGCGTAGCACTGCTCGCGCAGCGCGAGACCTCTGGAATGGGGTTCTGAAAGCTGACCACACGCTCGTGCGTGTGATCAGGCTTTCGCCGGCAGGCATTGGCTTTCGCGTGTTTTTTTGTAAAAAAAAAAGCCCGCGATTGGGCAAAGGCGGGCGCATGTCCCGCCTTTGCAACGCCCATTCCCGTCCGTGGCTAGCACGCGCAGCAGCGCGCGTTCGCCTCGCTGCCGCGCTCCCTCGCCCCCGCTCCTCTGTGGTGCGCGCGCACCACTGGTTTTTTCCAGATAGTATCTGAAATAAGTTTCGCAGCTGCTTTTAAAAGTGTTGAAGTATTGAAGTATTATGCATTGCACTATGTTCACTATGTTCACACAGTATAAAAATGTCTGCCCCATCTTTAGGCCGCTCCTCGGACTTCTGTGAGGCAGAACTCCCGTGTTTTCTGCTGACTGTCTTTGGCGTGGATGTACGGAGGAATGTTTGATTACAGTGTAACAGGTTTGGTGGCAAACTCCAGATAAATATACACCACACACGCAAAATGTTCCTTTGGGTATTCAGTTCAGCTACTTGCAGCGGTGGAGGGCTCTGCTCTTCGATGTACTTCCTGACAGACTGCTAAGTTTGAAGTGCCTGTTGGGCACAGGTTGCTCTTTTGAAACTTTCTTAGATTTTTCACTGAGGAACAGTGCCCATGCCAACAATGAGAATAGCACTGATGATCCCAATGGGACTAGTGCCGATGCCAACAATGAGAATAGCACTGATAACCATGGGACTAGTGCCCATGACAACAATGAGAATAGCACTGATAACCATGGGACTAGTGCCCATGACAACAATGAGAATAGCGCTGATGATACCAATGGGACTAGTGCTCCTGACAACAATGAGAATAGCGCTGATGATAACAATGGGTCTAGTGCTGATGCCAACAATGAGAATAGCACATACCAATGGGACTAGTGCCGATGCCAACAATGAGAATAGCACTGATAACCATGGGACTAGTGCCCATGACAACAATGAGAATAGCGCTGATGATACCAATGGGACTAGTGCCCATGACAACAATGAGAATAGCGCTGATGATACCAATGGGACTAGTGCCGATGCCAACAATGAGAATAGCACTGATGATACCAATGGGACTAGTGCCGATGCCAACAATGAGAATAGCACTGATAACCATGGGACTAGTGCCCATGACAACAATGAGAATAGCACTGATAACCATGGGACTAGTGCCCATGACAACAATGAGAATAGCGCTGATGATACCAATGGGACTAGTGCTCCTGACAACAATGAGAATAGCACTGATGATAACAATGGGACTAGTGCCGATGCCAACAATGAGAATTGCACATACCAATGGGACTAGTGCCGATGCCAACAATGAGAATTGCACATACCAATGGGACTAGTGCCGATGCCAACAATGAGAATAGCGCTGATGATACCAATGGGACTAGTGCCGATGCCAACAATGAGAATAGCACTGATGATAAGAATGGGACTAGTGCAGACGCAAACAATTAGAATAGCACTGATGATAACAATGGGACTAGTGCCCATGACAACAATGAGAATAGCACTGATGATAACAATGGGACTAGTGCCGATGCCAACAATGAGAATAGCACTGATGATAACATGGGTAGCACTGTCTAAAAAAGTCTATTGAAAAATGCATGGGAATGGCATTTTGGGACAACCCCCTCTTTCTTGGTCCCTGCTTGACGGACACCTGGAAACTGTCCAGGAGGCAGCTGATGTGATGAAATTCCTTTTTTGAAAGTTTCATGAAGATTCGTCAAACGGCGCCAAAGTTATTAGCAAACCTCAAAGCGTTCTGTCTATGGAACAGCAGACCTAACTGTAACTACTCAGTAGCAACCGTCACTAGGTAAATAATAAATATACATATATATATTTAAAATAATATATATAAAATATATATATATAATATTTAATTTTTACCTAGTGGCATGTTGCTAATAAGTTAATTAAAACCATTGCATTACAATAGTGTGTGGCTTTTTCACCGGGTCGTTCTTGATGTTGGATATATATATATATTTATATATATATATATATATAAATATATATATATATATACATATATATATATATATATATATATACATATATTTATATATATATAAATATATGTATATATATATATATATATATACACATATATATATATATTACCTACATATATATATATAGTAGTTATAGTTAGGACCTAGTTTCCATAGGAAAAGTGTTTTTTGATTTGCCAATATCTTTGGCGCCGTTTGACGAATCTTCGCAAAATTTTCAAAACTAATGGGGCGCTCTGGTCAGCTCCTGTCTTGAAGGTTTCGGGGTGCTTCCTCAAGCGGGGGCCGAGAAAAAAGAGGGGTCCCAAAACACGTTTTCTCCATGTTCATTTCCATAGGAACTTTTGTCACGGCTACAGCCCGAACTGCTGAACGGAATTATACCAAATTTGGCAGAGAGGTAGCTCTTGGTCCAGAGTGCAATATTTGCTTTAAATGGTGTAAATCCTTTCTGTAGTTCCAGAGAAATTAAAAAAATAAAAAATATTGATATCTGAGGGTTGAGGAGGATTCGAGAACCCTCCCGATCACGAGCTTCATTTTGATTGGCTGCCTACACTTCAAACCAGGAAGTGTTAGCAGCCATCTTATGACTCGGAGAAACAGAGTCACAAGAAAACAGTAAAACAAAGATAAAAAACAAGAAAAGGGGGCAGTGTAGAACACCTTGACCCCCTTGGCCTGCTCAGGGGGTCCCACAAGGACCCCCAGGGCCAAAAAAGCCCACCCCCGGGATATTGCCGTTTGCTATGGCAGGGCGGGAGCACAGCTCCCGCCCTGCCATAGCAAACACTGCTTTGCTTCTTGGAAGCGAGAGCAGGAAACCTGCTCTCGCTTCCAAGAAGCAAAGCAGAATTAATTTTGGGCAAAGGGAACTGCATGTTAGCAGCTCCCTTTGCCCAAAAGCAAGGCCGGCTGGGACCGCAGGGGCATTGGGGCTCCCCCCGCGGTCCCCAACGTGAGGGCCGGCCCCGGGGGATGGAGTCCCCGGGGCCAGAAATGGCCCAGGGGAAGGGGGCCCCCTTACGAGAAAAATATTTTTTTTATATAAAAATGAGGCCAGGCCCCGGGGATGGGGTCCCCGAGGCCAATAGTGGCCCAGGGAAGGGAGGCTATGTGGCCCCCTTCCCGTTTTTTAAAAAAAAGAAAAGAAAAAAATGCTCAGGCCCTGGGGGATGGGGTCCCCAGGGCCCAAAAAATACTAAAAGGAGGGGGCCACACAGCCCCCTTCTAAAAATATTTAAAAAAAGAAAAGCCAGCATCTTGCCGGAGGCCCCGCCCCCTCCCTGCGCCACCCTGCAAAAGTGCCTCCTGGGTTGGGGGAATAAGTCCCCTTGAATCCTGAGGGTCTCTGAGGGACAACTAGCCCACCAGGTACCTCCAATAAGCCCCACACAGTGGGATTGCTGAGAGGTTGTCAGGAACCTGGGTGCTAAATTGCATGGACGCCAAGTTGTGGGGGCAATTACTGGTTGTGGTCAGTCCTGGACAGCATTGGTTAATGCACATTCCCTTAAGATGGCTGGAAGCGCAATGGCTAGCACTCCAGCCTTTCCACAGTAAGCGCGAGGTCTGAAGCACAGCTGAGGCATGCGCTCACCCTCCGCGGTGCGCACTTCACCGAGGCCGTTACTGAAGTAACAGCTCTTGGCTATTCGTCTGCGTTCCCTTCAGAGCAAGAGTAGTTAGAGATTTCGTTTCGAGACCGTCAGTAGCTTAATTCCGCTACGCGCCGGGTTTACAAGGAATTCCAGTCAGGAAGTTATGAGTCTACAGAGTCCAGCTGTTCATTCCTTGACTTCGTCCTTGAAGAAGAAAAGACTTGTCGAGCCTGTTTCCTGTCACGCAAGTACAGCTCAGATAGCTTTTTCGAAAGAAATATAAATTCAGCACTGGTGTTTATTATTAGATACTTAGTTTCAAATGTTGAAATCTAAAGCCTGATTTCTTTCGTGCGCTGAGAGTTGTTTAACAAGGATATTACCTGTGAGTTATTCCAGAGTAGTTAACTAGAAATAAAAGAAAAGAAACCTTACCTCTGTCCATGTTCCAGTCGGGTTAAGCAGCTTCAGTGAGTCCACCTGAATCCAAGAGAAAAGAAAGGTTATTAGTTCTACAACAGTATAAGATAGAAAAGCACAATGATTATTTAAACTGTACATAGTTACACTAGTGTTTGCTTCCCAACAGAATAGTCACACAAGCACAACATCGTTAAGGAGATCATCTTAAAAAACTCCAGCAATAAGAAGAGAGGCAATAGTCCAGTCTCTAGGGGGTATGTTTAATTGGTATTGGAAAATATACTGTAATTGTTAAACCCTAGTAAAGATCTTAGTAATGTTTGTCATTTGTGTTTCAGTGTCTAATCTCTAACTGCGCAAGAAGCAACTAGAGTAGCAGCTGATTGACGACACCAGTATAGAAGACGAGGCTGTCTCTTCTCTGTCCCTTCCCCCTTTCCCCCCCGGATTTCCTGCATTCTCCCTAGGAAGAACCTGTGGGAGCGTGAGGTGAAGCTCGGAGAGGCATTGGGAACTTGCAACATTCTGCTCCTGTGAAGTACCTGGGAAACTTTAAGTAAGACTCTTCTGACAGAGGTGGTCCGAGGCCATGCCCCTTTTTGCACCACTCTGCAAACGCGCCTCTTGGTGCTCTGAGGGTGGGGCGATAAGGTCCTCTTGTGTCCTGAGGACCTCAGGACTAAAGTGGACTATATCCCATGAGCAGCAGTGCGCCAGGAGGCGTGTTTGCAGAGTGGTGTAAAAAGGGGAGATGGCCTCTTTACCACTCTCAGCAATCCAGCTGTGTGGGGCTTACTAGAGATAACAGGATGGCTAGTTGGCCCCAGGGACCCTCAGGAGGCAAGGGGACTTCATCCCCCAACCAGGAGCGCGCCAGAAGGCACGTTTGCAGAGTGGTGGAGAAAGGGGGCATGGTGTGTGTCCACCTCTCAGCATTCCCACTATCTGGGGCTTACTGGAGGTATCAGGTAGGTTAGTTGGCCCCTAAGGACCCCCAGCAGCAAAGGAGACTTTAATCCTCTTCCCAGAGCATGCCAGGGAGCATGTTTGCAAAATGGTGGGCAAAGGGGGCGTGGCCTGCTATGAGTACTTACCAATGCTGCTGTCTGGGACTTACTGGAGGTAATAAGAGGGGTAGTTGGCCCTCAAGGACGTCCTTGGGGGCCAACTACTCCTCCTGTTACCTCCAGTAAGTCCCACACAGTGGTATTACTAAGAGGTCTTCGGAGGCCACACCTTCCTTTCTCCACCACTCTGTAAACGCATCTCCTGGCACACTATGAGTTGGGGGATGAAGTCCGCTTTACTCCTGAGGGACTTTGGCGGCCAAGAAGCCCTCCTGTAAGCCCTACGCATCAGAATTCCTGAGCGCTGGTTGGAGGCCCAGCCCCCTTTCTCGGCCACTCTGCAAACGCGACTAGCAGTTAAAGAAGCATTCGTAATGTAATAGGTCTCGCATTAGCAAGAGTTAGAGCTATTGGCGTTGTGAATGTAAAAGTTTTTTACTAATGTTTTTTGGAGTTGAGTGGATGTACGTTGTGTGTAGTGGAATTATATGGTACGTTGTGCAGTGAAATTAGGGGGATAGGAAGTATGTGGTATTTAGTGTATAGGAATTATGTAGAGTGGGATTATGTGTTATGGAGAGTAATTATGTGGTATGGTAGTCTGTGTTGTGGAGTGGTAACCTCAGGTTTAGTCTTCCTCGTTTCCATAGAAGGTAAACTATGAACTCAATGAGACAAAAAAAAAGAAGGAATCACTGAGGAGCACTTCTGGACCTAGTCAGAGGTATGAGCAGGGCCACTGGAATTATGGGACTGTTTGGCTGCAACGACTTTCGCACAATTATATATTTTCCGCATTAGCCACATAATCCATCATCTGCTGCCTAATCTGCAGATTTGAACAGAAAAAGCCTTGTTTCTAGCTCAAATGGCTCAAACGTTACCAAAAATGTAGCGACAAGTGTTACAGCGTGGTGGAAGGTCCTCTGCAAACCTAGAATGATCACCTGTTACTTATTGCTAAATGTGGGTGTTAAATTGGTACTAATGGTGTGCAAGCCACTCTTGCTTTTTTCTGAGCCTCTCTTGCCTCTTTCATCATTTTTGTCACTCCTTTCTGCACCTTTCTTTCTTTTTCTGCACTTCTCTTGCCTCTTTCTGCAAATCTCTTCTACTTTCTGCACCTATTTTGCCTCTTTCTGCACCTCACTTGCTTCTTTATGTACCCCTCTTGCCTCTTTCTGCACCTCTCTTGCCTCTTTCTGCACCCCTCTTCCCTCTTTCTGGACCCCACCTGCCTCATTCTGCACCTCTGTTCCTTGTTTCTGCACTTCTTTTGTTTCTTTCTGCACCTCTTTTGCTTCTTTATGCACTTCTCTTGTCTCTTTCTCTACCCCTCTTCCCTCTTTCTGTGCCTCTGTTGCTTCTTTCTGCACCTCTCTAGCTTCTTTCTGCACTTCTTTTGTTTCTTTCTGTACCTCTCACTTCTTTCTGCACCCGTTGCCTCGTTCTGCACCCCTCTCCCTCTTTCTGCACCCCTCTTGCCTCTTTCTGCACCTCTGTTCCTTCTTTCTGCACTTCTTCTGTTTCTTTCCTGCAGCTCTCTTGCTTCTTTCTGCACCCCCTTGCCTCTTTCTCCACCCATCCACCCTCTTTCAGCACCCCTGTTGCCTCTTTCTGCACTTCTGTTCTTTCTTTCTGCACCTCTTTTGTTTCTTTCTGCACATCTCTTCCCTCTTTGAGCACTCCTCTTGCCTCTTTCTGCACCTCTGTTTTTTCTGCACTTCTTTTGTTTCTTTCTGCACCTCTCGCATCTTTCTGCACCCCTTTTGCCTCTTTCTGCACCCCTCTTGCCTCTTTCTGCACCTCTGTTCCTTCTTTCTGCCCTTCTTTTGTTTCTTTCTGCAGCTCTCATGCTTCTTTCTGCACCCCTTCCCTCTTTCTCCACCCCTCTTCCCTCTTTCTGCACTCCTGTTGCCCCTTTCTGCACCTCTGTTCCTTCTTTCTGCACTTCTTTTGTTTCATTCTGCAAGTCTCTTGCTTCTTTCTGGACCCCTAGTGCCTCTTTCTCCACACCAATTCCCCTTTTCTGCACCTCTGTTGCTTCTTTCTGCACTTCTTGTGTTTCTTTCTGCACCCTTCTTGCCTCTTTCTGCACCTCTGTTCCTTGTTCCTGTACTTCTTTTGTTTCTTTATGCACCTCTCGCTTCTTTCTGCACCCCTTTTGCCTCTTTCTGCACCCCTCTTGCCTCTTTCTGCACCTCTGTTCCTTCTTTCTGCACTTCTTTTGTTTCTTTTTGCAGCTCTCATGCTTCTTTCTGCACCCCCTTGCCTCTTTCTCCACCCCTCTTCCCTCTTTCTGCACCCCTGTTGCCCCTTTCTGCACCTCTGTTCCTTCTTTCTGAACTTCTTTTGTTTCTTTCTGTGCGTCTCTTGCTTCTTTCTGCACCCCTTCTGCCTCTTTCTGCACCCCTCTTCCCTCTTTTTGCACCCCTCTTTCCTCTTTCTGCACTTCTGTTGCTTCTTTCTGCACTCCTCTTGCTTCTTTCTACACCTCTCTTGCTTCTTTCTGTATCCCTCTTGCCTCTTTCTCCACCCCACTTCCCCCTTTCTGCATCTCTGTTACTTCTTTCTGTACCTCTCTTGCCTCTTTCTGTACCCCTCTAGCCTCTTTCCGCATCTCTTTTGCTTGTTTTTGCTCTTCTTTTGCCTCTTTATGTACCCCTCTTGCCTCCTTCTGCACCTCTGTTGTTTCTTACTGCACTGCTCTTGCTTCTTTCGGCACCCCTCTTCTCTCTTTCTGCACCCCTGTTCCCTCTTTCTGCACTTCTTCTGCCTGTTTCTGCACCTCTGCTGCCTCTTTCTGAACTTCTCTTGCCTCTTTCTGCTCCTCTGTTGCTTCTTTCTGCACTTCTCTTGCTTCTTTCTGCACCTCACCTGCTTCTTTATGTACCCCTCTTGCCTCTTTCTGCACCCCTCTTCCCTCTTTCTGGACCCCACCTGCCTCTTTCTGCACCTCTGTTCCTTGTTTCTGCACTTCTTTTGTTTCTTTCTGCACCTCTCTTGCTTCTTTCTGCACTTCTCTTGTCTCTTTCTCTACCCCTCTTCCCTCTTTCTGCACCTCTGTTGCTTATATTTGCACCTCTCTTGCCTCTTTCTGCAACCCTTGTGCCTCTTTCACACCCCTCTTCCGTACCCCTCTTGCCTCTTTCTGCACCTCTGTTCCTTCTTTCTGCACTTCTTTTGTTTCTTTCTGCACCTCTCACTTCTTTCTGCACCCCTTTTGCCTCGTTCTGCACCCCTCTCCCTCTTTCTGCACCCCTCTTGCCTCTTTCTGCACCTCTGTTCCTTCTTTCTGCACTTCTTCTGTTTCTTTCCTGCAGGTCTCTTGCTTCTTTCTGCACCCCCTTGCCTCTTTCTCCACTCATCCACCCTCTTTCTGCACCCCTGTTGCCTCTTTCTGCACTTCTGTTCTTTCTTTCTGCACCTCTTTTGTTTCTTTCTGCACATCTCTTCCCTCTTTGAGCACCCCTCTTGCCTCTTTCTGCACCTCTGTTCCTTCTTTCTGCCCTTCTTTTGTTTCTTTCTGCAGCTCTCATGCTTCTTTCTGCACCCCCTTCCCTCTTTCTCCACCCCTCTTCCCTCTTTCTGCACTCCTGTTGCCCCTTTATGCACCTCTGTTCCTTCTTTCTGCACTTCTTTTGTTTCATTCTGCAAGTCTCTTGCTTCTTTCTGGACCCCTAGTGCCTCTTTCTCCACACCAATTCCCCTTTTCTGCATCTCTGTTGCTTTTTTATGCATTTCTCTTGCCTCTTTCTGCACCTCTGTTGCTTCTTTCTGCACTTCTTGTGTTTCTTTCTGGACCCTTCTTGCCTCTTTCTGCACCTCTGTTCCTTCTTTCTGCACTTCTTTTGTTTCTTTATGCACCTCTTGCTTCTTTCTGCACCCCTTTTGCCTCTTTCTGCACCCCTCTTGCCTCTTTCTGCACCTCTGCTCCTTCTCTCTGCACTTCTTTTGTTTCTTTTTGCAGCTCTCATGCTTCTTTCTGTACCCCCTTGCCTCTTTCTCCACCCCTCTTCCCTCTTTCTGCACCCCTGTTGCCCCTTTCTGCACCTCTGTTCCTTCTTTCTGCACTTCTTTTATTTATTTCTGCACGTCTCTTGCTTCTTTCTGCACCCCTTGTGCCTCTTTCTGCACCCCTCTTCCCTCTTTTTGCACCCCTCTTGCCTCTTTCTGCACTTCTTTTGTTTCTTTCTGCAACCCTCTTGCTTCTTTCTGTATCCCTCTTGCCTCTTTCTCCACCACACTTCCCCCTTTCTGCATCTCTGTTACTTCTTTCTGTACCTCTCTTGCCTCTTTCTGTACCTCTCTAGCCTCTTTCCACATCTCTTTTGCTTGTTTCTGCTCTTCTTTTGCCTCTTTATGTACCCCTCTTGCCTCCTTCTGCACCTCTGTTGTTTCCTACTGCACTGCTCTTGCTTCTTTCGGCACCCCTCTTCTCTCTTTCTGCACCCCTGTTCCCTCTTTCTGCACCTCTTCTGCCTGTTTCTGCACCTCTGCTGCCTCTTTCTGAACTTCTCTTGCCTCTTTCTGCTCCTCTGTTGCTTCTTTCTGCACTTCTCTTGCTTCTTTCTGCACCTCACCTGCTTCTTTATGTACCCCTCTTGCCTCTTGCTGTACCTCTCTTGCCTCTTTCTGCACCCCTCTTCCCTCTTTCTGGACCCCACCTGCCTCTTTCTGCACCTCTGTTCCTTGTTTCTGCACTTCTTTTGTTTCTTTCTGCACCTCTCTTGCTTCTTTCTGCACTTCTCTTGTCTCTTTCTCCACCCCTCTTCCCTCTTTCTGCACCTCTGTTGCTTCTTTTTGCAACCCTCGTGCCTCTTTCACACCCCTCTTCCCGTACCCCTCTTGCATCTTTCTGCACCTCTGTTCCTTCTTTCTGCACTTCTTTTGTTTGTTTCTGCACCTCTCACTTCTTTCTGCACCCCTTTTGCCTCGTCCTGCACCCCTCTCCCTCTTTCTGCACCCCTCTTGCCTCTTTCTGCACCTCTGTTCCTTCTTTCTGCACTTCTTCTGTTTCTTTCCTGCAGCTCTCTTGCTTCTTTCTGCACCCCCTTGCCTCTTTCTTCACCCATCCACCCTCTTTCTGCACCCCTGTTGCCTCTTTCTGCACTTCTGTTCT
The DNA here is from genome assembly GCA_963921515.1 of Calotriton arnoldi. Taxonomy (NCBI): domain Eukaryota; kingdom Metazoa; phylum Chordata; class Amphibia; order Caudata; family Salamandridae; genus Calotriton; species Calotriton arnoldi. Next base: position 1,450,758 of record CAWUFW010002485.1, read on the forward strand.
TTATTTCTGCACCTCTTTTGTATCTTTCTGCACATCTCTTCCCTCTTTCTACACCCCTCTTGCCTCTTTCTGCACCTCTGTTTTTTCTGCACTTCTTTTGTTTCTTTGTGCACCCCTCTTGCCTCTTTCTGCACCTCTGTTCCTTCTTTCTGTACTTCTTTTGTTTCTTTATGCAGCTCTCATGCTTCTTTCTGCACCCCCTTACCTCTTTTTCTACCCCTCTTCCCTCTTTCTGCACTCCTGTTGCCCCTTTCTGCACCTCTGTTCCTTCTTTCTGCACTTCCTTTGTTTCTTTCTGCAAGTCTCTTGCTTCTTTCTGGACCCCTAGTGCCTCTTTCTCCACACCAATTCCCCCTTTCTGCATCTCTGTTGCTTTTTTATGCATTTCTCTTGCTTCTTTCTGCATCTCTCTTGCTTCTTTCTGCACCCCTCGTGCCTCTTTCTGCACCCCTCATCCCTCTTTTTGCAGTCCTCTTGCCTCTTTCTGTACCTCTGTTGCTTCTTTCTGCACTTCTTGTGTTTCTTTCTGCACCCTTCCTGCCTCTTTCTGCACCTCTGTTCCTTCTTCCTGCACTTCTTTTGTTTCTTTATGCACCTCTCGCTTCTTTCTGCACCCCTTTTGCCTCTTTCTGCACCCCTCTTGCCTCTTTCTGCACCTCTGTTCCTTCTTTCTGCACTTCTTTTGTTTCTTTTTGCAGCTCTCATGCTTCTTTCTGCACCCCCTTGCCTCTTTCTCCACCCCTCTTCCCTCTTTCTGCACCCCTGTTGCCCCTTTCTGCACCTCTGTTCCTTCTTTCTGAACTTCTTTTGTTTCTTTCTGTGCATCTCTTGCATCTTTCTGCACCCCTTGTGCCTCTTTCTGCACCCCTCTTCCTTCTTTTTGCACCCCTCTTTCCTCTTTCTGCATTTCTGTTGCTTCTTTCTGCACTCCTCTTGCTTCTTTCTACACCTCTCTTGCTTCTTTCTGTATTCCTCTTGCCTCTTTCTCCACCCCACTTCCCCCTTTCTGCATCTCTGTTACTTCTTTCTGTACCGCTCTTGCCTCTTTCTGTACCCCTCTAGCCTCTTTCTGCATCTCTTTTGCTTGTTTCTGCTCTTCTTTTGCCTCTTTATGTACCCCTCTTGCACCTCTGTTGTTTCTTACTGCACTGCTCTTGCTTCTTTCGGCACCCCTCTTCTCTCTTTCTGCACCCCTGTTCCCTCTTTCTGCACCTCTTCTGCCTGTTTCTGCACCTCTGCTGCCTTTTTCTGAACTTCTCTTGCCTCTTTCTGCACCTCTGTCCCTTCTTTCTGCAACCCTTGTGCCTCTTTCTGAACCCCTCTTCCCTCTTTCTGCACCCCTCTTGCCTCTTTCTGTACCTCTGTTGTTTCTTTCTGCACTTCTCTTTCTTCTTTCTACACCTCTCTTGCTTCTTTCTGCACCCTACCTGCCTCTTTCTGCACCCTTCTTCCCTCTTTGTGCACCTCTCTTGCCTCTTTCTGCACCTCTCTTGCCTCTTTATGCACCCCTCTAGCCTCTTTCCGCATCTCTTTTGCTTGTTTCTGCTCTTGTTTTGCCTCTTTCTGTACCCCTCTTGCCTCCTTCTGCACCTCTGTTGTTTCTTACTGCACTGCTATTGCTTCTTTCTGCACCTCTCTTGCAAATGTCTGCACCCTCTTGCCTCTTTTGGCACCCATCTTCTCTCTTCCTGTACCCATGTTCCCTCTTTCTGCACCTCTGCTGCCTCTTTCTGAACTTCTCTTGCCTCTTTCTGCACCTCTGTTGCTTCTTTCTGCACTTCTCTTGCCTCTTTCTGCACCCTTCTTCCCTGTTTCTGCACCTCTGTTGCTTCTTTCTGTACTTCTCTTGCATCTTTCTGCACCTCTCTTGCTTCTTTCTGCACCTCTCTTGCCTCTTTCTGCACCCTTCTTCCCTCTTTCTGCACCTCTCTTGCCTCTTTCTGCACCCTTCTTCCCTCTTTTTGCACCTCTCTTGCCTCTGTCTGCACCTCTCTTGCCTCTTTCTGCACACACAGGGCTACTTTTAAACTGACCTCAGGCTCAGCAGTGCACACATGCAAGTGAAGTAAAGGGCTGCTGGCCTCTAAACTGCCATGCCCTAATATGCTAGGGACTTAGAGGTAGTTTTAATCCCCCTGCCCTATTATGTACTAGGGCTTACAGGGGAGGTCATGCCAATCACAGGGGTACCCCAACCCATAGTGTACCCTAGTGTATAAAGGTGTTTTCACTGTATTCTAAGTGTCTTTCAGCATAACACTTGTAGGAGAGTAGGATCTGCTTCACAAAGGTAGAGACAAGCTCCTCACTGTAAGAGAAGAGGATGCTGACAATTACAAAGTCTTGAAGAGTGCTCTGATTCATGGGTTTGGCCTAACAACTGAACAATACAGGTTAAAGTTCAGAGATACCCAAAAAGCACAGACTCAAGACTGGGTAGACTATGTGGATTGTTCTGCTAAGGCTCTGGAAGGTTGGTTAATGGGCAGTAAGGTGTGTGACTTCACAGGATTGTACAATCTTATCATGAGGGAGCAGATTCTTAATAACTGTCAAAATCAGCTGTTGCATCAGTACCTGGTGGACTCTGATCTGACCTCTCCCCAAGAATTGGGAAAGAAGGCAGACAAATGGGTCAGAACCAGGGTGAGGCAGAAGGTACAGAACCAAGGTGGTGATCCAAAGAAGCAAGATTCTAAGAACTCTGACAAGGGTGGGGAGAAGGGTAAAGACCAGAAGTCTTCACAAGGCCCCCAAAAATCTTCTTCAGGTGGGGATTCACAGTCTAACAAAGGGAAAGGCCAAAAGAAACCATGGTGCAAGGTCTGTAAGCAAAAGACCCACTGGACCAGTGATTGCACCAAGTCCAAAGACTCTATTCCAGCCCCCACCAATGCCCCTAAGGCACCTGTTCCCCCTAGTACAGTTACAGTTGGTGGTGGGAGTACACAAGCCAAGGGTTTAGTAGGGTTGACCCTGGGTAAGGAGATGAGCTCTGACCTAGTCAGAGAACTCACTCAGGCTGTCCTAGTCTGTGATGGAGGCATGGATGTGACCTCCTCTGTGAGTCTCAGTAATCTGGGCAAGTACAGGCAACAGCCCTTAATAAATGGAAAAGAGGCTTTGGCATTTAGGGACACAGGAGCAAGTGTCACCATGGTGACACAAGACCTTGTGGATCCTGGGCAGATTATACTTGGTGAAATGTACCAAGTGACCAATGCTAGCAATGTCAGAACAGACCATACTCTGGCAGTTGTTAACTTCTCCTGGGGAGGGGTAACTGGCCTTAAGAAGGTTGTGGTAAGTGCAGACCTACCAGTTGAATGCTTGCTTGGCAATGATCTAGAAACTTCAGCTTGGGCAGAAGTGGAGCTCAGGACCCATGCAGAAATGCTGGGCATCCCTGCAGATGTGTTTGCTGTGACCAGGTCACAAGCCAAAATGTCTAACACTGAACAGGCCTTGGATTCTGGAATAATGGACCAAGTGCCCTCCAAGAAGAGGAGTAGTAGGGTAAAGGCAGTGCCTTCCCCCTTGGCTCAGAAGGAAGATCAGTCTCTTCAGGGAGATGATCTCAGTCCTGAGGAAGGAACTGTCCCAGAGGAGCTTGAGCCTGATCAGGTTGAGTTCTTAGGGACAGGGGGCCCTTCCAGGGCAGATCTGAGCCAGGAGCAGCTGAGCTGCCCTCTCTTGAACCCCTCAGACAGCAAGCTGCTGCTGAGGCTGCTGGGAAAGCTAGTGGTCCACATACTGTGTATTGGGATGATGGACTCTTGTACTCAGAGTGTAGAGACCCCAAGCCTGGTGCCACCAGGAGGTTGGTTATACCTCTGAAGTTCAGGGGCTTCCTATTGACCCTAGCCCATGACATTCCCTTAGCAGGTCACCTGGGCCAGAACAAGACTTGGGACAGAATTGTCCCTCACTTTCACTGGCCCCACATGTCTGAAGACACCAAGGAGTTTTGTCGCTCCTGTGTAACTTGCCAGGCCAGTGGCAAGGCAGGTGGCACTACAAAGGCCCCCTGATACCACTACCTGTGGTGGGGGTTCCCTTTGAAAGGGTGGGGATTGACATTGTTGGTCCCATGGATCCCCAAACAGCATCTGGGCACAGGTTTATCCTGGTGGTAGTGGATCATGCCACCAGGTACCCAGAGGCTATTCCCCTTAGGACCACTACAGCACCTGTGGTGGCAAGGGCCCTCCTGGGAATTTTCTCAAGAGTGGGCTTCCCTAAGGAGGTTGTATCAGACAGGGGTGCTAACTTTATGTCTGGATACTTGAAAGCAATGTGGAAGGAGTGTGGAGTGACTTACAAGTTCACCACACCCTATCACCCACAATGCAATGGTTTAGTTGAGAGATTCAACAAAACCTTGAAGGGCATGATTAAAGGGCTCCCAGAGAAGCTTAGGCGAAGATGGGACATACTCTTGCCCTGCCTTTTATTTGCATACAGGGAGGTGCCTCAAAAGGGGTTGGCTACAGCCCTTTTGAACTTTTGTTTGGTCACCCTGTCAGGGGTCCATTGTGCTTGGTGAAGGAAGGATGGGAGTTACCTCTCAAGTCCCCAAAGCAAGACATAGTGGACTATGTACTTGGTCTCCGCTCCAGGATGGCTGAGTACATGAAAAAGGCAACTAAAAACCTTGAGGCTAGCCAGGAACTTCAAAAAGCCTGGCATGACCAAAAGGCTGTACTGACTGTTTACCAGCCAGGACAGAAGGTGTGGGTGTTGGAGCCAGTGGCCCCAGCAGCTCCCCAAGACAAATGGAGTGGACCCCATACCATTGTTGAACAGAAGGGTGAGGTTACCTACTTAGTAGACCTAGGAAAACCCAGGAGTCCCCACAGGGTTCTCCATGTCAACAGATTGAAACCATATGTGGACAGGGCAGACATGGGCTTGCTCATGGCTACTGATGAGGGACAGGAGGAAGAGAGTGACCCACTCCCTGACCTGCTCTCACAGAACCCTGATGATGGGTCAGTAGATGGTGTAGCCTTGGCAGGCAGCCTCACTGCTCAGCAGCAAACTGATTGTAGACAAGTGCTCAATCAGTACAGACATATGTTCTCTCTGACTCCAAGTCAGACCACTTGGTGCAGTCATGAAGTGGACACTGGGGACAGTCTGCCTATTAAAAATAAGATTTATAGGCAACCTGACCATGTCAGGGACTGTATCAGGACAGAAGTCCAGAAAATGTTGGATTTGGGAGTTATTGAACCTTCAGATAGCCCTTGGGCTAGTCCAGTGGTCCTTGTGCCAAAACCTCACACCAATGGTGGGAAAAGAGAGATGAGGTTTTGTGTGGACTACAGGGGTCTCAATGCAGTCACTAGGACTGATGCCCATCCAATACCTAGGGCAGATGAGCTAATAGACACTTTGGCCTCAGCCAAGTATCTAAGCACATTTGACCTGACAGCTGGCTACTGGCAGATCAGACTAGCTGAGGATGCAAAGTCAAAGACAGCATTCTCAACCCCTAATGGGCATTATCAATTTGTGGTGATGCCCTTTGGTCTGAAGAATGCACCTGCCACTTTTCAGAGGTTGGTGAATACAGCCCGTACAGGTCTGGAAGCCTATAGTGCAGCATACCTAGATGATATTGCTGTCTTTAGCTCCACCTGGGAGGATCACCTGGTCCACCTCAGAAATGTTTTGCAGGCCCTGCAGAAAGCAGGCCTGACTATCAAGGCCACAAAGTGCCAGATAGGGCAGAGTCAGGTTGTGTACCTGGGCCACCTTGTGGGTGGAGGCCAGGTTCAACCACTGCAGAGCAAGATCCAGACCATCATGGACTGGACTGCTCCAACTACCCAGACTCAGGTGAGAGCCTTTTTAGGCCTGACAGGGTACTATAGGAGATTTGTCAAGGGGTATGGATCAATAGTGACACCCCTGAATGACTTAACTTCCAAGAAAATGCCCAAAAAGGTTCAGTGGACAGTTAGCTGTCAAAAGGCATTTGATGACCTAAAGCAGGCAATGTGCACTGCTCCCATTCTACAGGAGTCCTGATTACTCCAAGAAGTTCATTGTCCAAACAGATGCATCTGAATTGGGGGTAGGGGCTGTACTGTCACAATTGAATGATGAAGGTCAAGATCAGCCAGTAGCTTTTATTAGCAGAAGGCTGACCCCCAGAGAGAAACGTTGGTCAGCCATTGAGAGGAGGCCTTTGCTGTGGTCTGGGCTCTGAAGAAGTTGAGGCCATACTTGTTTGGTACTCACTTCCTTGTTCAAACAGACCATAAGCCCCTCTTATGGCTAAAACAAATGAAGGGTGAAAACCCCAAACTGCTTAGGTGGTCCATTTCCCTACAGGGGATGGACTTCACAGTGGAACATAGACCTGGGAGTAACCATGCCAATGCAGATGGACTCTCTAGGTACTTCCACTTAGAACATGAAGACTTACCTGTACAAGGTTAGTTTAATGTCCCTACGTTTGGGGGGTTGTGTAGGAGAGTAGGATCTGCTTCACATGGGTACCCCCACTTTTTGCTGATGCTTCACTGTTTTTCGACTTTAGTCTGGCTGGGGCCCTGCTAATCAGAACCCCAGCCTAGCTGCTTCCTCTCTAAAAGGTTTCCATGTGCCTTAGGCACATCTCTGATTGGAATCTGGAGTTCCCTTGTAAGTCCCTAGTATATGGTATACTATGTACCCAGGGCATAGGTACCTCAGAGGCCTGCCAGGGGCTGAAGCATGTATTGTGCCACCCCTGGAAGGCCAGCCAAAGGACACCACAGGTCTGCTACTGCAGCCTGGGTAAGGTGGTGCATGCACCCCTTACTGTGATATAGGTTACCTATCTCACTACATACATACACACATATAAACCTATAAGTCACTCCTATGGCAGGCCTTGTCAATCCTGAAGGCAGAGTGCTTGGTTCCTATGTGAGAGGGTGACCCTGCATGAGCAGAGCCCCTCTGCAGCGTTCGGAGACCCTTCTCTGATGCTGTTTGTAGTGCAGCCTGACCATATACTCTTAAGCGCATTATAACCTCGCGTTAAATGCTAACTTTGGGATGGCTGCACGGAAACATGTCGTGTTTGGTGTCAAACATCTTGGAATACTACCCCCCCACCCGTTCTGGCAGCGCGGGTAGCATTCCACCCTTCTAGAGGGAGACACATGTACACACCGGCCTGCCCGGTAACTTCTTTCCAAGCCCTGGCATCACAAAATGGATGCCGCTGCCACAGACACGGGTCTGGCCTCCTGCTGCTGACTGAAACTCCGGCAGGGGAGGCCTGGACAATAGGTTTCCTGTCCCAGGGAGGTATTAACCACCTCCCCAGACAGGATAATGTGTATTGGGGCTGGGCGGGAGCACTCTCTGGTGCTTTGAAGTTCTGCACTGGGGGCACACTTGGTGTCCCTGTGCATACCCCAGTTCAAACTGGTTCAGGGGCTTCCAGCCCCTGCTCTGGCGCGAAACTGGACAAAGGGAATGGGTGTAACCACCCCTCTTCCCTGACCCTCCCATAGGTGGGTCCCCAGAGTATGTCCAACCCCTAACTTAGTATAAGTATGGGACCCCAGTCCTTAGGACTTTAGATTTACCTGGACGAAACTCTGATACAGAATCCTGACCTTTGATGCTCTACTTTACGATTAGAGGACTGAAGAATCTCCCTTGGGGTCAAGGAGTGACTCCCCTGCTTGGCAGGCACCAAAGAAGCAATTGTCTGGTCTGCATTGCTGAAGCTCCTGCCAGACGCCGAAGTCTTTGCATCACCAGAGGTAGATTTCCAGACTTCCCCGAGGCTGCCCTGAGTCCCCAGCAAAGCTGAGGCCCGTAGCTGTCATGGGTAATGTGGAACCATGACCCCTGGACACCGAGCACATTTGCAAGTACATCCTCTTCTTGGGATCCCATGAAGTTGTGCTTTGGGCTCCAAGTAGCCCCGCCTCCAGCACCAACTGCACCGAAGATCACTGGTCCCCACTCTACGAGTGTTCCGTGAGCCAGCTCCAAGTGCATCCACTCGAGGCTCCTTCGCGGTTGCTAGTCCGTTGGCTAGTGGGCCCTCCCGAAGGCAACTCTAATTCTAATTAGGCTTCCCTGGTTGCTCCAGGCTTTCTCTGACTTATCCTTGCTGGGTGAGTCCCCCAGACCTTGCTGGTCTGCATCAACGTCCTTCTTCTATTTCCAAGAGACTTGCCGTTGCCAAGGCTTGTTGGGTCCAATCCGGTCGCCGACACCCCTGCAATCGACAGACATTGTGGGACAGCTTGAAGCCAGCTCCTGGTTGTCGTCGACGCCTCCTGGACCTCGTGGCTGAAGAGTCAAGATGACCGTCAACCTACCTGAAGCACCCGACATCGGTGGGCATCTGCTCATCGCCTTCCTGGTCACTGACTAGTGACCCAGACTCTGTCCCCTCTGCTTTCAGGTTCTTCAGATCTCCGATCCACCTTTGGATCCACCCGAACACTTTCGACTTGGTCGCCAGCAGCACTTTGCAGCAGATCGCCATTGTAAACGATGACGAAACCCGACCCCGAAAGACACCTATGCACCCGGCTTCCCTGGGTGAGGTAACTCGAGTACTCCGGTGCTCCCGTGGGTATAGACTCTAGAACTACCTAGTTCTAAAGGGGTTTGCTCCAAGTCCTCCTCTAAGTGTCCCTTTTCTTTAAAATTCCAACCGCGACTTTCCCCATAGAAGTCAACGGCGATTCGCGGCGGTGTTCTCACACTGCACGCGTCCCCCGTGGGTCCCCTGTGTCACTACCTTGGGTGGTTCCTTGTGGTCCAAGCACTTCTACAGGCTCTAGGCCTTGTGTCTAGCTCAGTCGTGGTTCTTATACCACTTTATTGGTATATGGTTTGGTACGCCCCTAGGGCTCAAACGTGTATTTGTGCTATTACTGTTGATAACTAACTTATAACTTATGTACTTTGAACTCTAGCCTCATAAAGAGACTAGAGGGGTGTGTTTAGTAATAAATACATATATTTTGAATATATACCTGGTGTGGTCCTCTTTCATTTGGTCACTCAAGATATTATAGACTGGTAAAACAAGCTGCTTTACATTCCTTCAAGACTTAGCCTGAAGGCTGCTCTCCATAGCTACCACTAGGATAGCTTTCAATAAAGGTTGTCTTTAACCTATCTCCAATAAGGGGTTGTTTGGACTGGTGCAAGGTGCCCACTATAATTAGTGGACAGCATATACCAGGCCAACTTCTCACAACACTGGCTCCGGGCCAGGTTAGGCAGAGCCCAGGGTCAGTCAGAGTCGGTTACCACCAGTACCAGTCAGCAAAAAGTTGGGGTGTGCCCAGGATGACTTTGCAACAAGGCCTCTTTTTGCACCTCTGTTGGTTCTTTCTGAACATTTCTTCTTCTTTCTGGACTTCTGTTGTCTCTTTATGCACTTCCCTTGCTTCTTTCTGCGCCTTTCTTCCTCTTTCTGCACATGTCCTATCTATGTAGGTATAGTTAGAAATTAGCATTTAAAAAACCTTAGAAATTCACTGAAAAAAACCATATGTTTCAGGGATTTTATATTTAGAAATTATCATTTAAAAAACCATAGAAATTCACTGAAAAAACCATAGGTTTCAGGGACGTTATAGTTAGAAAATAGCATTTAAAAAAAACCACAGAAATTCACTGAAAAAAACACAGGTTTCAGGGGCGTTATAGTTAGTTGGACATTTCACTCGTACAAAACCAGAGAAATTCGGCCGTTATAGTTAGTTGAGCTAAGTATAACTCGCGCCTCCGCAATGCACTGCTGATGACGTCACATATTACATCACTCATGACATGGTCAGTGACATCACTGATGACATCTCAAATGATATCACTGATGACATCACTGATGACATCATCCAGTGACTGTGTGTTTCTGTAAAGTTTAAATATGATTTATATATATATATATATATATATATATATTATCTACTGGCGGTCGCCAGTAGATAGTTATAGTTAGGACCTATTTTCCATAGGAAATCCGCGACATTCTATTTGAAATAACTCTTGCGTCGGTTGACGAATCTTCGCGAAATTTTCAAACTTTATGGCCCGCTCCAGTCCGCTCCTACCCTGAAAGTCTCAGGGTGATTCGTCAAGCGGGGGCCGAGAAAAAAGGGCGGTCCCAAAACGTGTTTTCCCCATTCATTTTCCCATAGGAAACTTTAGACACGGCTACAGCCCGAACTGCTGAACGGAATTACACCAAATTTGGCAAAGAGGTAGTTCTTGGTTCAGAAAGAACCCTTTTGTTAAATGGTGTAAATCCGTTCAGTAGTTGCGAAGAAATTAAAAAATAAGAGTCAAAAAATCAATTTCCCATAGGAAACTTTATGCAAGGCTACAGCCCGAACTGCTGAACGGAATTACACCAAATTTGGCAAAGAGGTAGTTCTTGGTTCAAAAAGAACCCTTTTGTTAAATGGTGTAAATCCGTTCAGTAGTTGCTGAGAAAATCAAAAGTAAAAACACATATATATCTGGGCGGAGCCTAACCACACATGTCATCGTGAGATCTGATTGGCTGTCAGCACGTCATCCTGGAATTGCTGGCAGCTATCTTGGGACCAATATAAATGATAGTACCCCTTTGAAATGCATTGTAGTGAATCGAAGATTTTGAGGGTTACCAAAAGGAGAACTATAAAGGGTGATAACAGACTTCAGTTACATTAGAATTCATTTGTTGATGGTACCATACTAATTTCAGGAATTGTGGTGTGTTCTAAGGTGATTTTACCCTGTGAAAAACCTTCTGCTGGGATATCATGAATCATGTTTGAGAGAAAACTATTTTCACATGCTTGTCCCATACAGTTTTGGAAGGTGCCCCAGAAGCTAAAATTAGAGCATATTTTCTGTAAATTCACATTATCTTTCTCAGTCATGTGAGAATGAAGTCTGACATTCTCAGTAAAACATGTACATCCAACAAGGGCAGAGACTGTCAGTTGATTCCTTTGTGTTCTACTGCAGCTTCCCAGAGTGTTCTAAAGAACAACTAGAGTGCTAACAGCCTTACTTATGACAAATGTATGGCACACCTGAAGCCATCTTGATTGGAATAAACTGGTAACACTTAAAACATTTAATTTAAAAAGGAACAAAATGATGGGGTTCATCTTGTCATAGAAATTATGGTTAGTGCTCTGGAAAGAAAAATTAGGACATGTTTCAAGTGTGATCTCAAATATCTTCCTGTTATATTTCAACAGGAGCAGCCTGTCAGTTGATGCCTTTGTGTTCTACTGCAGCTTCCCAGAGTGTTCTAAAGAACAACTAGAGCGCTAACAGTCTTACTTATGACAAAAGTATGGCACACCTGAAGCCATCTTGATTGGAATAAACTGGTAACACTTAAAACATTTAATTTAAAAAGGAACAAAATGAGGGGGTTCATTTTGCCATAGAAATTATGGTTAGTGCTGTAGAAAGAAAAATTAGGACATGTTTTAAGTGAGATCTCAAATCCTCTTCTATTTCATTAGAAAATTCTGACATGCAGACTGAAACAATCACTTTCAATACCAGCAGTAGACTTCCAGTTAACTCCTTGGTGAGCAGTAGCTTTACTACAGTGATCTAATGAACAACTAGAGTAATAACATTCTGAATTTATGGCAAATGTGTGACACATCTGAATGCCTTCTTGATGGAATCAAAGCATTTCCTACTGAGGAGACTGCAGTAAATGAGGAAATTAGGAAACTTCATAACAAAGAAGTCTTCCAAGATGGCCACCAGTGAAAAAAGAGCCCAAATGTAGCACAAATATTACCGAGATGTAGCCCACATATAGCCCAATGACAAAAGTGTGCAAAACACTTTTGTATTTTTAGTTTTTTTGCAGTTTTATGTAGTGCAGACTGGTCAGGTATTGGAGCGTTGCATCTTAAAACATGACCCCCTACACTACAAAAACACCACTGCACTACCCTAAACCCTAAAACACTACCCCAGCACAACCCCCTACACTACACAAGCACCACTGCACTATCCTAAACCCTAAAACACTACCCCCAGCATGACCCCCTACACTACACAAACACCACTGCACTACCCTAAACCCTAAAACACTACCCCAACACCACTGCACTAACCTAAATCCTAAAACACTACCCCCAGCACGACCCCCTACACTACCCAAACACCACTGCACTACCCTAAAACATGACCCCCTATACTACACAAACACCACTGCACTACCCTAAACCCTAAAACACTACCCCCAGCACGACCCCCTACACTACACAAGCACCACTGCACTACCCTAAACCCTAAAACACTACCCCCAGCACGACCCCCTACCCTACACAAACACCACTGCACTACCTTAAACCCTAAAACACTACCCCCAGCACGACCCCCTACACTACCCAAACACCACTGCACTAACCTAAATCCTAAAACACTACCCCCAGCACGACCCCCTACACTACCCAAACACCACTGCACTACCCTAAAACATGACCCCTACACTACACAAACACCACTGCACTACCCTAAACTCTAAAACACTACCCCCAGCACGACCCCCTACACTACACAAGCACCACTGCACTACCCTAAACCCTAAAACACTACCGCCAGCACGACCCCCTACACTACCCAAACACCACTGCACTTCCCTAAACCCTGAAACACCAGTCCCTGCACGACCCCCTACACTGCCTGAACACCACTGCACTGCCCTAAACCCTGAAACACATACCCTAGCACGACCCCCTACACTGCCCGAACACCACTGCACTGCCCTAAACCCTGAAACACCACCCCCTTCACGACCCCCTACACTGCCCGAACACCACTGCACTGCCCTAAACCCTGAAACACCACCCCCAGCATGACCCCTACACTGCCCGAACACCACTGCACTGCCCTAAACCCTGAAACACTACCCCCAGCAAGACCTCCTACACTGCCCGAACACCACTGCATTGCCCTAAACCCTGAAACATCACCCCCAGCAAGACCCCCTACACTGCCCGAACACCACTGCCCTAAACCCTGAAACACCACCCCCAGCACGACCCCCTACACTGCCCGAACACCACTGCACTGCCCTAAACCCTGAAACACCACGCCCAGCACGACCCCCTACACTGCCCGAACACCACTGCACTGCCCTAAACCCTGAAACACCACCCCCTGCACGACCCCCTACACTGCCCGAACACTACTGCACTGCCCTAAACCCTGAAACACCATCCCCAGCACGACCCCTACACTGCACGAACACCACTGCACTGCCCTAAACCCTGAAACACTACCCCCAGCAAGACCCCCTACACTGCCCGAACACCACTGCACTGCCCTAAACCCTGAAACACCACCCCCAGCAAGACCCCCTACACTGCCCGAACACCACTGCCCTAAACCCTGAAAGACCACACCCAGCAAGACCCCCTACACTGCCCGAACACCACTGCACTGCCCTAAACCCTGAAACACCAGCCCCAGCATGACCCCTACACTGCCCGAACACCACTGCACTGCCCTAAACCCTGAAACACCACCCCCTGCACGACCCCCTACACTGCCCGAACACCACTGCACTGCCCTAAACCCTGAAACACCACCCCCTGCACGATCCCCTACACTGCCCGAACACTACTGCACTGCCCTAAACCCTGAAACACCACCCCCAGCACGACCCCCTACACTGCACGAACACCACTGCACTGCCCTAAACCCCGAAACACTACCCCCAGCAAGACCCCCTACACTGCCCGAACACCACTGCCCTAAACCCTGAAACACCACCCCCAGCAAGACCCCCTACACTGCCCGTACACCACTGCACTGCCCTAAACCCTGAAACACCACCCCCAGCATGACCCCCTACACTGCCCGAACACCACTGCACTGCCCTAAACCCTGAAACACCACCCCCAGAACGACCCCCTACACTGCCCGAACACCACTGCACTGCCCTAAACCATGAAACACCAGCCCCAGCACGACCCCCTACACTGCCCGAACACCACTGCACTGCCCTAAACCCTGAAACACCACCCCCAGCACAACCCCCTACACTGCCCGAACACCACTGCACTGCCCTAAACCCTGAAACACCAGCCCCAGCACAACCCCGTACACTGCCCGAACACCACTGCACTGCCCTAAACCCTGAAACACCAGCCCCAGCACGACTGCCTACACTGCCCAAAAACAACTGCACTGCCCTAAACCCTGAAACACCAGCCCCAGCACGACCCCCTACACTGCCCGAACACCACTGCACTACCCTAAACCCTCAAACACCTACCCCAGCACGACCCCCTACACTGCCCGAACACCACTGCACTGCCCTAAACCCTGAAACACCAGCCCCAGCAAGACCCCCTACACTGCCCGAACACCACTGCACTGCCCTAAACCCTGAAACACCACCCCCAGCAAGACCCCCTACACTGCCCAAACACCACTGCACTAAAGCCTGAAACACCACCCCCAGCAAGACCACCTACACTGGCCGAACACCATTGCACTGCCCTAAACCCAGAAACACCACCCCTGCACGACCCCCTACACTGCCCCAACACCACTGCACTGCCCTAAACCCTGAAACACCACCCCCTGCACGACCCCCTACACTGCCCGAACACCACTGCACTGCCCTAAACCCTGAAACACCACCCCCAGCATGACCCCCTACACTGCCCGAACACCACTGCACTGCCCTAAACCCTGAAACACCACCCCCTGCACGACCTCCTACACTGCCGGAACACCACTGCACTGCCCTAAACCCTGAAACACCACCCACAGCACGACCCCCTACACTGCCCGAACACCACTGCACTGCCCTAAACCCTGAAACATCAACCCCAGCAAGACCCCCTACACTGCCTGAACACCACTGCCCTAAACCCTGAAACACCACCCCCTACACTGCACGAACACCACTGCACTGCCCTAAACCCTGAAACACCACCTCCAGCAAAACCCCCTACACTGCCTGAACACCATTGCTCTGCCCTAAATCCTGAAACACTAGCCCCAGCATGACCCCCTACACTGCCCAAACACCACTGCACTGCCCTAAACCCTGAAACACCACCCCCAGCACGACCCCCTACACTGCCTGAACACCACTGCACTGCCCTAAACCCTGAAACACCAGCCCCAGCAAGACCCCCTACACTGCCCGAACACCACTGCACTGCCCTAAACCCTGAAACACCAGCCCCAGCATGACCCCCTACACTGCCCGAACACCACTGCACTGCCCTAAACCCTGAAACACCAGCCCCAGCATGACCACATACACTGCCCGAACATCACTGCACTGCCCTAAACCCTGAAACACCAGCCCCAGCATGACCCCCTACACTGCCCGAACACCACCGCACTGCCCTAAACCCTGAAACACCAGCCCCAGCACGACCCCCTACACTGCCCAAACACCACTATACTGCCCTAAACCCTGAAACACCAGCCCCAGCACGACCCCCTACACTGCCCGAACACCACTGCACTGCCCTAAACCCTGAAACACCACCCCCTGCATGACCCCCTACACTGCCCGAACACCACTGCACTGCCCTAAACCCTGAAACACCACCCCCTGCAGCACCCCCTACACTGCCCGAACACCACTGCACTGCCCTAAACCCTGAAACACCACCCCCTGCACCGCCCCCTACACTGCCCGAACACCACTGCACTGCCCTAAACCCTGAAACACCACCACCAGCACGACCCCCTTTACTGCTCGAACACCACTGCACTGCCCCAAACCCTGAAACACCACCCCCAGCACGACCCCCTACACTGCCCGAACACCACTGCCCTAAACCCTGAAACACCACCCCCTGCACGACCCGCTACACTGCCCGAACACCACTGCACTGCCCTAAACCCTGAAACACCACCCCCTACACTGCCCGAACATGACTGCACTGCCCTAAACCCTGAAACACCACCCCCAGCACGACCCCCTACACTGCCCGAACACCACTGCACTGCCCTAAACCCTAAAACACCACCCCCAGCATTACCCCCTACACTGCCCAAACACCACTGCACTGCCCTAAACCCTAAAATACTACCCCCAGCACAACCCCCTACACTACCCGAACATGACTGCACTGCCCTAAACCCTCAAACACTACCCCCAGCACGACCCCCTACACTACCCGAACACCACTGCACTGCCCTAAACCCTAAAACACTCCCCCAGCACGACCCCCTACACTACCCGAACACCACTGCACTGCCCTAAACCCTAAAACACTCCCCCAGCACGACCCCCTACACTACCCAAACACCACTGCACTGCCCTAAACCCTAAAACACTACCCCCGCATGACCCCCTACACTACCCAAACACCAATGCACTACCCTAATCCCTAAAACACTACCCCCTGCATGACCCCCTACACTACCCTAAACCCTAAAACACTACCCCCGCACGACTCCCTACACTACCCAAAGACCACTGCACTACCCTAAACCCTAAAACATGACCTCCTACACTACACAAACACCACTGCACTACCCTAAACCCTAAAACACTACCCCCTACACTACACAAACACCACTGCACTACCCTAAACCCTAAAACACTACCCCCAGCAGTACCCCTACACTACCCAAACACCACTGCACTAACCTAAACCCTAAAACACTACCCCCAGCAGTACCCCCTACACTACCCAAACACCACTGCACTACCCTAAATCACTACCCCCAGCACGACCCCCTACACTACCCAAACACCACTGCACTACCCTAAACCCTAAAACACTCCCCCAGCACGACTCCCTACACTACCCAAACACCACTGCACTACCCTAAACCCTAAATCTACCCCCAGCATGACCCCCTACACTACACAAACACCACTGCACTACCCTAAACCCTAAAACACTACCCCCAGCACGACCCTCTTCACTACCTAAACACAACTGCACAATTTGTTACAGGCGTTGCAAAGCAGGCCTGTGGTGCTTACTGGAAGTACCTAGTGGGCTAGTTGGGCCCCAGGGACCCTCAGGATTCAAGGTGACCTAATCCCCCAACTTAAAACGCACCACGGGGCGCGTTTGCACAGTGGTGAAGGGAGGGGCGGGGCCTCAGGTGACATGTGCGCAAACACGCCCTGTGGTGCGTTTTAAGTTGGGGAATTAATTCCCTTTGAATCCTGAGGGACCCTGGGGCCAACTAGCCCACCAGGTACCTTCAGTAAGCACAACAGAGTTGCGTTGCAGAGAGGTGAAAAAGGTGCGTGGCCTCGGAACGCCTCTCTGCAACTCAGCTCTGTGGTCCTAACTGTAGGTACCTGGGGGGCTAGTTGGGCCCCAGGGACCCTCAGAATTCAAGGGGACTTAATCCCGCAACTTAAAACGCGCCACGGGGTGCGTTTGCACACATGTCACCTCAGGCCCCCCTCCCTTCACCACTGTGCAAACGCGCCCTGTAGCGCGTTTTAAGAGGTAGTTTTAATCCCCCTGCCCTATTATGTACTAGGGACTTGCAGAGGAGGTCATGCTAATCAGAGGGGTACCCCAACGCATAGTGTTCCCTAGTGTATGTAGGTGTTTTCACTGTATTCTAAGTGTCTTTTAGCATAGCACTGGCTCTGGTTAGTCAGAGTCAGTTACCACCAGTACCCGTCTGAAAAAGTTGTGGGCACAGGATGATTTTGCAACAAGGCCTCTTTCTGCTCCTCTGTTGGTTCTTTCTGCACATCTTTTGCTTCTTTCTGTGCGTTTTTTCTTCTTTCTTCACATGTCCTACCTCTGTAGGCATAGTTAGAAACTAGCATTTAAAAAAACCTTTGAAATTCACTTAAAAAATCATAGGTTTCAGGCACGTTATAGTTAGAAATTAGCATTTAAAAAACCTTTGAAATTCACTGAAAAAACCATAGGTTTCAGACACGTTATAGTTAGAAATTAGCATTTAAAAAACCTTAGAAATTCACTGAAAAAACCATAGGTTTTAGGGACAGTTATAGGTAGTTGGACATTTCACTCGTACAAAACCATAGAAATTCCCCCGTTATAGTTAGTTCAGCTAACTATAACTCGCGCCCCTGCAATGCACTGCTGATGACGTCACATATTACATCACTCATGACATGGTCAGTGACATCACTCATGACATCACTCATGACATCTCAAATGACATCACTGATGACATCATCCATGTGATAATTTCATGCATCTTCTCACACCCTAATATAACTTTTGATACACCCACTCTAAATTACAGACTGCCATTCTCAAAACCATAGACACTCCAACACCAAAAACTACATACCCACTCACTGATTCTTAGGTCTACATACACATCCACTCACTCACCCGTACAGTCACTCATACTTAGTCACTCAGTACAGGACTATCATATGCACTCATACACCTATATAAACACTCACACACCGCCACTCATCCATAGAGGTACTCACACACCTAGTCAGTCATGCAAAAAACTTAATCACACACCCATTTACTCACCTATACAGTTATACACACACCAGCTCACTTACTCATACAAATACTAGCACATTCTTACGCTCTTATACAATCACTGATACAAGTACACACTCATCCATACAGCCACTCTCACAATCACACACTCTCACTTATAGCCATTTATATACTCCAACACACATATATACTGCCTTTCACATATGTAGTTACTCACACATGTACCACTGAGATATACATTCAATCACTAACACACCCATACACACACTCACCCACCCATACAGTCCATCACAGATGCACTCTTGAAACCATGCACCCAGTGAATCACCAACTCACACATCTATGCACAGAGTCACACACACCCCACCCACACAAACACTCAGGCACCCATACAGATACTCAGACAATCAATCAATAACCCATGTAGACACTCATGTAGCTATTCAGAAAGCCATGCAGCCACTTACAAACCAACAGACAGACGGATACAGACATTCACACAGTTTAGTCACTAACCCATGCATTCAGTAAGATACATTTAATCACTCACTTGTAGAGTCAGTCACTCACGTACTAAATCATCCATTCAGACACTTATACACCCACTCATTCTTCAATACACCTTTCCCTATATATATTAAACATATTTAAACTTTACAGAAACACACAGTTACTGGATGATGTCATCAGTGATGTCATTTGAGATGTCATCAGTGATGTCATCAGTGATGTCACTGACCATGTCATGAGTGATGTAATATGTGACGTCATCATCAGTGCATTAGTGGGCGTGAGTTATAGTTAGCTGAACTAACTATAACGGGGGAATTTCTATGGTTTTGTACGAGTGAAATGTCCAACTAACTATAACTGTCCCTAAAACCTATGGTTTTTTCAGTGAATATATATATATATATATATATATATATATATATATATATATATATAGGCCAAGGTGTATTGAAGAATGAGTGGGTGTATGACTGTCCGAATGGATGATTTAGTGGGTGCATGACTGACTGTATAAGTGAGTGATTAAACGAGTCTTACTGAATGCATGGGTTAGTGACTAAACTGTGTGAATATCTGTATCAGTCTGTCTGTTGGTGTGTAAGCGGCTGCATGGGTTGGTGAGTAGCTACATGAGTGTCTATATGGGTTATTGATTGGTTGTCTGAGTATATGTATGGGTGCCTGAGTGTCTGTGTGGGTGGGTGGTGTGTGTGTGACTCCCTGCATGGATGTGTGAGTAGGTGATTCACTGGGTGTATGGGTTCAAGAGTGCGTCTGTGAGGGGCTGTATGGGTGGGTGAGTGTGTGTATGGCTGTGTTGGTGAGTGAATGGATGTCTCAGTGGTACATGTGTGAGTAACTACATATGTGAAAGGCAGTATATGTGAGTGTTGGAGTATATAAATGACTATATGTGAGAGTGAGTGATTGTGAGAGTGGCTGTGTGGATGAGTGTGTGCTTGTGTCAGTGATTGTATAAGAGAGTAAGTATTTGTTAGTATCTGTATGAATAAGTCAGGTGGTGTGTGTATAACTGTATAGGTGAGTAAATGGGAGTGTGATTGATTGTTTGCATGACTGACTAGCTGTGTAAGTAACTCTATGGGTGAGTGGTGGTGTGTGAGTGTCTATAAAGGTGTATGAGTGCATATGATAGTGGCTGTCTTGATGAGTGGTTGCATGTATGAGTGACTGTATGGGTGAGTGAGTGAGTGAATGTGTGTGTAGACCTAGGAATCAGTGAGTGGGTTTGTAGTAATTGGTATTGGTGTGTCTATGGTTTAGAGAATGGTAGTCTGTATTTTAGAGTGGGTGTATCAAAGGTTATATTAGGGTGTGAGGAGGTGCATCAGATTATCATGTGGATGATGACATCAGTGATGTCGTCAGAGATGTCATTTGAGATGTCACTGACCATGTCATGAGTGATGTAATATGTGATGTCATCAGCAGTGCATTGTGGGAGCGCGAGTTATAGTTAGCTCACTTAACTATAACGGCTGAATTTCTCTGGTTTTGTGCGAGTGAAATGTCCAACTAACTATAATGTCCCTGAAACCTGTCTTTTTTCAGTGAATATATATATATATATATATATATATATATATATATATATATATATATATATATATATATATATATATATATATATATATATATATATATATATATAAATACACAGCTTCTTCTCCACTATTAGCAGAAAGTACTCGGATACTCCGGCATGCTTCAATTAAGTTTTAATGACACAAAACGACCTGTTTCGGCTTTACGCCTTGCCACGGTCATAAGTAAACAAACTTTCATTTGCCATTTTAAATGCTTCTACAAAAAATAAAAGAAGGACTTCACCCATACAAAGTGATTTGCAGCAGTGTACACTGTGGCGGCCATTTTGACACTATTATTCATCAATGGTTAACATACAATAAACCTTGTAGTATAAATATTATACAATTCATATGGCCATTGTTTTTGCCTGGAAACCACATACAGACATAGTAGAGACCAGTCCTATATCAATTATTTATTTAAATTCATTATTCCTACAATTAAATTCTCTGGTGGCCATTTTGGCACAGTGGTATATCTTATCCGATGTGTATATGCACAAGACATGTATGCATTTAGTTATCAACACATCACCAATCCTGCCCCAGTGGGCGAATACGATCATAATATTACAATACATCAGTATCAGTGCATGTTCATTGCAACAAAACCACAACTGCAGTCCTGCCTTTATGGACTATTCAAATACATATCTGCTGTCACCATGTCACTTCTATTCTCTCTTTTGCCCAAGTGGGCTTGATAAATCAATATTATTCACAAAGTCAAATACATCATCAAAATGAATATAGCCAGTTCATAGAAACAAATTATTGAGGACAAAAGACTCCACATTCCGCACTGCCAAAGAAGAAGGGAAAAAGTGCATGCACCTGTATGAAAAATAGAAAATATTACATTTTAAAACACAATTAAAAAAGAGACCTCCAGGATAGATTCTGCACTTCAATTTACATTTTCAACCATTCAGATGGATAGCAAGTTCCTCGCTGGAATTTAAACCCTTTGGTAACAGAGTTTCGAAATCAATAATATATCTCGATTCCAGCTTACGTAGTTGTAATTCGCGATTACCACCCCTTACATTGGTTAATACTACATCAATCACCACCATTCTCAATAGTTTTTCATCCTAAAAATGGCAGTCAAAAAAATGATGTGCCACCGGGTATTGCCTGTTATTATGTCTAATGGCACGAACATGCTCCAAGACTCTTTTTTTCGCACAAGGTATCGTGCTCCCTATATATAACTTATTACAGGGACAGATTAGAGCATATACGCAATGAGTAGTATTGCAAGTCAGGGGTTTCTTAATCACAAATTCTCTATTTGAATTCGGTATTAGGAACTTGGTACAATCACACTGTTACTACAAGCTTTACAATTTTTACAGCATCGAAAACCTGGGCGGCCAGTGTTTCTCACCATATCACCTCTAGTTATTAAATTCTGACTCAGTTCATCACGCAGTGATCGACTTTTTAAAAGTGATCTGAGGATTGCTATTTAAACATTTCTTAAGGCTGTTATCTGTCCGCAAAACATGCCAGTGTTTGTTTAATATTTTACGCACCTCTTGTGCCTGACAAGAGAAAGTAGTTATAAATCTCATAGTTCCTTTTTTTTTTTTTATGTCCTCATCTCACCGATAAGCTTCTGCAGATCTTCACAGCCGTCTTGCCTCTAACTGGAAGCCCACCGGCTTACTGCGCTTGCTTAGGTTGACCCGACCAGCCCCTGTTGATATAGGCTTGGTGTAATCATAGGACAATATCGATTGCCAACACCCATTAAGTTATTCTCACATTAAATTACATTAATCTCAAGCCCCTACCCCAGCTAATTAGGGGCTGCCAGATGTTTGTCGAGATTTCCGGGATTTCGGGATGCCCTAAGCGGGCCATGGCAAAATTTGCTTTAAGCCATTGTTCTCTGGTTGGGGAGAGGGGGTTTTTCCACTTAATGCAAATCTCTCTTCGAGCAAGCAACAGCAAGTATAACAGCAGCCCCCTATGAATCAGAGGGAGATTTGAACTGGAGACACCATCGTCTCCGAAGAGTACCAGTGAGAGGTTGACCTTGATACTGACTTTAAAAATATCACAGAGGGTATCACCCACGCCTTTCCAAAAAGTTCTCAGTACTGGGCATTCATAGAACATATGGATGTCATTAGCGGTTAATGTCCCGCTCCTGGGGCATTTTGGGTTGGTGTGTGGAGCGAATTTGGCTATCCTGGCCGGCGTATAATAGAGTCGATTTACAACGAAGAAGTGGTTCCTCTTTAGACTGGCTGGTTTGATATATTTGTAGAGTAGTTTCAAGGATGGCTCAAACAAATCTACAATGTTAAAGTCAATGGAGGCATTATTCCAGACCGAGACTTGTGGTGAAACATCCATGTCTTCTGCTTCCAGAAGCTTCCTGTACCAGATTGAAATCTCTTTCTTTTTTGGCTGTATTGATTGTAATAACTGCTCTATATCCCAATCACCCCTTACTTCGCCTCTCTCTGCGTCGTACCAAGATTTAAGCTGTAAATACATAAATTTAGAAAAACCAGGGCCTATCTTAGCTCTTAAAAACTCCCAAGGGTGAATTCCATCTCCGCCCACCAGGTCAGCCCACTTGGTCAAACCTGCTCGTTTAATTGGTTCCACCAAGCTGTCTTTAAGGCAAAGTGGTGTCCCCGGGGAATCCCAGATTGGGGCAAAGTCAGAATAATAGCCAAGTCCCCATCTACATCTCACTTTATGCCAAGTTTCCAGGGCTGCCTTAAGTACCTTCAGGCGTACTCGTTTAAAGAACCTCAGGGCCCCAAACTTATAAAGAAAGCCTTCACCTCCTCCTCCGCCCTCCATCATAGCCATCTCACCCAGCAGCTTACCCCACGAAGTTTTATCTGGGTTTAAGAGTAACATCCTTACAGCTTTAAACTGAAACGCGACTGAGTACCATCTAATATCTGGGAGGGCCAATCCACCTTTAATAAGCCTCCTCCTCAGCTTCTTCCAGGACATCCTTGCAGCTTTGTCCCCCAGATAAAGCTCCCAATTTTACTTTGAGCCTTATCAATGCTCTTACTAGGGAAAACGAACGGGACTGCATTGAAAAAATAGGTCAACTTGGGGAGGATGACCATCTTTACCAGGTTGACTTTCCCGTAGATAGTCAAAGGTAGGTTCCTCCATCTGGCAAAAAGATGATCAATTTCCTTTATGATTTTGTTAAGGTTAATCTGGGGGATTCTATCTAGCTCTTTAACAATATCAATACCCAGGTACCTTAACTCGTCACTAATGGTGCCCCCCCATTGATCTATATTCCAGGACATCACTTGCGTTTTCGAAGAGTTGGCTAAATAGCCTGAAATAGACCCAAATTCCCCCAAAAGTGCTTCGATCCTTGGCATTGTTGCCTCCAAATTGCTGGTATATAGAATTATATCGTCGGCGTACAAGGCCAGCTTACATTGATAATGTTGGGATCTAAAAGGTGGGATTGAGTCATCTAGTCTGATAGCTTGCGCCAAGGGTTCTATATAGATGTTAAACAAGAGCGGGGAGATGGGACACCCCTGTCTAGTTCCCCTCTGGATGTCAAAGCTAGGTGTCAGCATACCATTCAGGAGTATCTTTGCCGAGGCACCCTGATAACAATTCCTCAGAGTTTGGATGAAAACTGGGCCAAATCCCATCACCTTGAGTACCTCCCAGAGATACACCCAGCAGACCCTGTCAAATGCCTTGGCCGCATCCAGGGCAACTACTCCCAACGGATCAGATCTTGCCACGGCCAGGTCGATGTTGCCTATCAGCAATTGAGTCTGCTCCTGGATATATCTCCCCTTTATAAAACCCTTCTGGTCTACGTTGACCAGGCCAGGGATCAGTTTCGCCAATCTCCCCGCTAAAATACCCATAAAGATTTTATAATCGGCATTTAACAGGGAGATTGGACGGTAAGAATACGCCTTTAAGGGATCCTTCCCTGGCTTTAATAACAATACAATTGTCGCCTCCTTCCAAGATCTGGGAACCTCACCTGTTACACTATAAACTGAGTTAAACAGGGTGCGGAGTAACGAAGACAATTCATCCGAGAGAAGTTTGTAAACTTCATTCGGGAGTGCATCCAGACCTGATGCTTTATTATTTTTTAAGATCTTTACTTGATTTTTGGGTAATGGGGGCATCCAATAGGACGCGGCTAGCTTCCGTTAATGTAGCCAAAGATTTACCTCTTAACCACGTTTGAATCCTATCTAAAGGCGGGACCAAATTTTCTTGCTAGAGATCTGAGAAAAGTGAAAGGAGGCAAGTTTGTATGTCTTCTACCCTAGTTGATTTCCCGCCGATATTATTAATTATCAACTCATTGATATTGTTTTTGGAGCGGTCAGCTCTGGCTTTCCACGCCAGTAAGGCACCGGCCTTTTCCCCATATTCAAAATTTTGCATATTTTTAGATAACCATTGTGCTCTACACTTCTGGTCAAGAAAACCCCTGAGCTCCTGCCTCGCCCCCTCCAGTTCCCTCAGAACTTGGGCCTGCCAACTTGGACTTGGACTCCCCTGACTAGGTCGATTTCTCTCTGCCTCAAGTTGCAGGATCCTACCTTCAATAGCATGTAGCTCCTGGATTTTGGCCCAGTTTCTGGAGCTGATAAGACCGTGCAACGTGCCTCTCAGGCTAGCCTTAAAGGCGTCCCAAACAAAGTCCATAGACGTGGAGCCCATGTTAAATAGAAAGAATTCAGAAGAGAATGACTTAACCCCCTGAATTATTTCCGTATCTAATAACATTGTTCTGTTAAGCGTCCATCTGGCTTGTAAGGTATTATTCTTCTTTAGATATGAAACTAACACTGGCGTGTGGTCTGAAAGATGACTAGCTAACACCGAGATCCCCGTCAGACTATCCAAGGTATCTCTACTGACTAAAACATAGTCTAACCTAGATGAGTGATGATATTTCTTACTGTGAAACGTAAACCCCTGAAGGTCTCCCTTTTTTGCCCTCCATACGTCGACCAAATCCATATCGTGAAGAAAGTTTTTCATAGCGCAATGTGAACGGGGGGCCCTACATAGTGGCTCTGATTTGACCTATCTTTTAATGGGTCCAGGAGAACATTAAAATCTCCTCCTATGAGTAGGGGGGAGGAACTCATAATAACTTTAGACTGCAGCTTACATATGTAAGTTGGATCATCCACATTGGGTCCATAGAAAGAGGCACACGCTAGTTCTACCCCTCCAAAGTCCAACTGTGCCACAATCCACCTCCCTGTCTGGTGCGTCTCAGCAGATTTGATAACGCACAAGACCCCCTTCTTGATCAATATTGCAACACCACTACTGCTGATCCTCTGTTGAGAAGAGCAATAACAGCTAATCCAAGGGATTCTAGAAAAAGTTAAACAAGATTCTGCAAAGGTCAGATGGGTCTCTTGTAAAAGACAGACCTGAGCGGAGGAAAGCTCTAAGTATTTAAATATCAACCTTTGCCTACGGGGGCATCTTAAACCATTCACATTCCATGAGATAAAGTTAACCTTCTTCTCCTTCTCCTTAAGGTAAGAGCGGGTTCAGAAGGGTTTCACGTCGATTACATGTGTTTTAGGGCTCCCGCTTCATCCCCCAATTAAGAGCCCGAGGAAACGCGGCCACGACCGTTTAGCTAGCGGCCGCCATATTCCTCATTCATAAATCTCATAGTTCCTGAGTCTTCCTCCCGTCTCGCTGGGTGTAACGGCTCATTTCTACTGACCTCTTCCACTCTCCTATTGGCTTGGGAAATGGTCCTTTGACTATATCCCCTCTCACTAAAACGCTTGCACATGATCTCTTTTTCAACATTAAATGTCATTTTTGTGCTACTATTGCATTTTGCATGCAGCAACTCCCCATAAGGGGTACTGTAAATGAGGTTAGGAGGATGTGCACTGTTAGCGCTTAATAAACTGTTCCCTGCCATTTTTTTCCTCAACAGTTTTGTCTCTAATGTATCACCCTTTATAGATACTTGTACTTGTATGTCTAGGAGGATGTGCACTGTTAGCGCTGATGTTTCAGATGGAAGCATGTCAGATGTATCAGTGACAGCAATAAACCAAGAAATGAACCAGGATCAACAAAAAAGGAATAATAATTTTTTACTGCAATTTCAGATGTTGAATCAAGGAAGGACAGAATATTTTCAGGAGCAGAATGCGCAAAGGGGCAGAGGACGCGGAAGCAGAGGAAAAACGTGAGGAACAAACAAGCAAAAGAAAGAAGCAAAAAGCAACGAAAAAATGCTCGTGGGAATGGTGACAAGGGGCAGAAAAGTGAAACCATGAATGTTGTCAACTTGACCCAGCGAACTCTTTCTTTGGAAGAAATGGAGCTCCTTTCACTAGGTTTGTCCTTTTGTCCTTCAATGAATTTAAATTTTACGCAGACAAGAATTGATTTATTTTACTTTTCGAGGAAATTGAAACTGAAAAAGTGGTTTGATACACAGCATAGTAAATCTTTGTCCGAGGATGTAGTTGCAGGATTAAGCAACCTGAATATTGATGACATTGAGGTGTTACATACACTTTCCACATTGGAGGGTAATGAAATTTGTAATGATAATGCGATTTTGAATCTGCTAAATTTTGACTTAGAACTCAGTATAAATCCTGGAAGTATTATTAAACCCAAGTCAATATTTTTGCCCAATATACAATGTGATGCTATTGAAGTGTTTGAGAAGGGAGTACTGAGAGATTTGAGGAAGATTAGATATAAAAAAGTTCCGACAAGTAAGAAAAACCTTAGCATTGACCAAATACAAGCAGTAGAAAATTTAAAACTTGATAATTCTATTGTGATCCGCCAGTCGGATAAATGTGGTAATGTGGTGGTTTTAGACAAAGAAAAATATCTAGCAGAGGGGTTGAGACAATTTAATGATGTCAACTGTTATTGTGCCTCAGATGAAAATGAAGTATTAAGATCCAATAAAAGATATGGGGAAATGCTTTTGGAATGGAGGGAGAGAGGACTAATAGAATGGAATGAGTATAACTATTTGAAATGTGCCCATCCAAAAATCCCAGTACTTTACCTCCTACCCAAGCTGCATAAGGATGCAGAAACCCCCCCCCCCCGGGAGGCCGATTGTTTCCTCAATAGGTTCATTATTAGAAAACACCTCACGATTCATTGATCACTATTTAAGACCATTTGTTATAGGGCTACCAGCCTACATAAGGGACACGACTGACTTCCTTATAATAATTGATGGCATCCACTGGAACGATACTTACACCATTGTTACCCTGGATGTCAGTAGCCTATACACGAGCATTAGGCATGATTTGGGACTGCAGGCAGTCACACATTTTTTAAAGACACGGTCCATCTCTTTGTTTTTTCACTCTGAAATGCTTTTAGATATGATTTATTTTTGTCTAAATAATAATTTTTTCATCTTTGATGATAGCGTGTACAGGCAGTCACAGGGCACGGCTATGGGCACCTGCTTCGCCCCCAGCTATGCGTACTTGTTCATGGGCTGGTGGGAGGAGCAGGTGGCCGCACAGCTGGCAGAATTTGAAAGCTGTGTTGTCCTGTGGCTGCGTTTTATCGATTATATTATTTTCATTTGGAGTGGGGACGAAGATTCAGCCAGAAGTTTTGTAAGAAAGCTTAATGCGAATTCATGTAATTTAATTTTTACTGAACACATCAGCAAAACATCTATTGACTTCTTAGACGTACAAGTATCTATAAAGGGTGATACATTAGAGACAAAACTGTTGAGGAAAAAAACGGCAGGGAACAGTTTATTAAGCGCTAACAGTGCACATCCTCCTAACCTCATTTACAGTATCCCTTATGGGGAGTTGCTGCGTGCAAAATGCAATAGTAGCACAGAAATGACATTTAATGTTGAAAAAGAGATCATGTGCAAGCGTTTTAGTGAGAGGGGATATAGGCAAAGGACCATTGCCCAAGCCAATAGGAGAGTGGAAGAGGACAGTAGAAATGAGCTGTTACACCCAGTGAGACGGGAGGAAGACTCAGGAACTATGAGATTTATAACTACTTTCTCTTGTCAGGCACAAGAGGTGAGTAAAATATTAAATAAACACTGGCATGTTTTACGGACAGATGACAGCCTTAAGAAATGTTTAAATAGCAATCCTCAGATCACGTTTAAAAAAAGTCGATCACTGCGTGATGAACTGAATCAGGATTTAATAACTAGAGGCGATATGGTGAGAAACACTGGCCGCCCAGGTTTTCGATGCTGTAAAAATTGTAAAGCTTGTAGTAACAGTGTCGATTGTACCAAGTTCCTAATACCGAATTCAAATAGAGAATTTGTGACTAAGAAACCCCTGACTTGCAATACTACTCATTGCGTATATGCTCTAATCTGTCCCTGTAATAAGTTATATATAGGGAGCACGATACATCGTGCGAAAAAAAGAGTTTTGGAGCATGTTCGTGCCATTAGACATAATAACAGGCAATACCCGGTGGCACGTCATTTTTTTGACTGCCATTTTCAGGATGAAAAACTATTGAGAATGGTGGTGATTGATGCAGTATTAACCAATGTAAGGGGTGGTAATCGCGAATTACAACTACGTAAGCTGGAATCGAGATATATTATTGATTTCGAAACTCTGTTACCAAAGGGTTTAAATTCCAGCGAGGAACTTGCTATCCATCTGAATGGTTGAAAATGTAAATTGAAGTGCAGAATCTATCCTGGAGGTCTCTTTTTAATTGTGTTTTAAAATGTAATATTTTCTATTTTTCATACAGGTGCAGGCACTTTTTCCCTTCTTCTTTGGCAGTGATGAATGTGGAGTCTTTTGTCCTCAATAATTTGTTTCTATGAACTGGCTATATTCATGTTGATGATGTATTTGACTTTGTGAATAATATTGATTTATCAAGCCCACTTGGGCAAAAGAGAGAATAGAAGTGACATGGTGACAGCAGATATGTATTTGAATAGTCCATAAAGGCAGGACTGCAGTTGTGGTTTTGTTGCAATGAACATGCACTGATACTGATATATTGTAATATTATGATCGTATTCGCCCACTGGGGCAGGATTGGTGATGTGTTGATAACTAAATGCATACATGTCTTGTGCATATACACATCGGATAAGATATACCACTGTGCCAAAATGGCCGCCAGAGAATTTAATTGTAGGAATAATTAATTTAAATAGATAATTGATATAGGACTGGTCTCTTCTATGTCCGTATGTGGTTTCCAGGCAAAAACAATGGCCATATGAATTGTATAATATTTATAATACAAAGTTTATTGTATGTTAACCATTGATGAATAATAGTGTCAAAATGGCCGCCACAGAGTACACTGCTGCAAATCACTTTGTATGGGTGAAGTCCTTCCTTTATTTTTTGTAGAAGCATTTAAAATGGCAAATGAAAGTTTGTTTACTTATGACCGTGAGCAAGTCGTAAAGCCGAAACGCGTTGTTTTGTGTCATTAAAACTTAATTGAAGCATGCCGGAGTGTCCGAGTACTTTCTGCTAATAGTGGAGAAGCTGTGTATTTTGGGGTTACCCGGTAGCCCGAACTCAGACCGCCCATGTGACAGTCTCGGAACTAAACCGGGATTGTTGTGCTGCATTTATATATATATGTATATATATATAGTAAAACAATCCCGAATACCAAAGCTTCAAAGAAGCTGGCACTGACACTGAATGATGTGGTGCATAGATTTATTGCTGTTGCTCACTCATGTCTTCATGTCTTTGACGCGTTTCAGCCACAACAGGTGGCCTTGATCACAAACAACGCGCTGCGGCGTGCTCAGCATTTCATAAGTAAATACCACATGATTGACAAACATGACAGTATTTGTTGTTTAAAAGAAAGACTAATCTCGCATTGCATATACAGATTTGCTGGCTTGATCAATGCCTAATATTTCCAAAACGATCTTATTATATATATTTATATATATATATAATAAGATCGTTTTGAAATATTAGGCATTACATTGTTATTAAAAGCTTAAATAAATTGACTTAGCATCAAAGTGCAGAAATCAGCGAACACATACACATACATATTTATAAAACTGTTTTAGATTTTTTAAAGAAATATTATTCTATATGTCTATAAAGACTATTTATAGAGAATCAGAAATATAGGGATAGATCTCATAATTCTCATATTGGTTATATCTCCTGTCAAACACTATTTGATCGCTGTTTGCATACAACCTGACATGTACTTACATAGATATCATATCTGTTTTTCAAATACAGATTATCACTATGTAAAAAATAGATCCGCCCAATAAAAATTGATTCTACACCTTAGTATACCATTGTAATGGTTGACACAGAAGGGACCAGGGGAAACGCCAGGTATGCTTGCAAGGAGGTTTATTAACAGGTATATTCCCCCTTCTCCAAGGTAAAATAAATACGTTATGCAACAAAAAGAAAGTCCCGCAATCACTGGTGTAGCTCTCAACACAGAGCGGTCCACGGTCCTTCTTATTTTTCACTCCAGGCCCTTGATTCTCGTGGCGTCTGGATGCCCCAGGTAACTCCCTCGGTCCGTAAGTCAGGGAAAGAAAAGAAATAAACGACCAGGGATTACTGTTGGGTTCTCTAGTACTGCTGTACGTGCTACCGTCACCAAAACCACTCGGGTAGTGAGGGAGGGGAAACGTGAGGAAATCCAACGCGGTGCAAATTCAAACCACACACGCGTGCCCTAGTTCCCGGTGCCTCCCCACCACCCCCACCAAAACGACCCCCGCAAAGGTACTTGCCTTGAGCCACGACCCGTGTCCAGGGCCGTGGCGAAAGGATCCGGGGCGTCCTCCTTCCCCTGTGGGCCGCCGGGCTTGGTAGCACTGTACAATACTCTCTCTTCAGTCTCCGTCCTCTCGATTTTACCGTCCTCGTCTTCCTTAACCGCTTTCTCCTCGCTCCTCGCCTCTCTCCGCACTTCCTCCACCTCCGGTGTCACCACCCACTGCTCCGTCCTTCCGTCCTTTTTCTCGTCCTTCCTCAATGACGTCAGGAGTTCCTCCTCGTTTCTTCCAGCCGCAGCTAGACCGCTAACCTCTTCCGGTTGGGTTGGTGAGTCGGCGTTGTCTGTTGTGTGCTTCCGGTCTGTTCCGCCTTCGTCCCTCTCACAACCATAATCTATGCCGTAATGCTATTGATCGTCATTGTCATAATAGGGAATAAAAAACATAATATAGGCGCAAATTCTCAAAACTGTATAGTAACAAAACTATGTTACACACAAATGGTGTTAATTCATTTTGTCTATATCCATTGTTGCCAATAAAAAAATATTTACTAAACTCCTAACTGTGTAAAGTGCATAGTGCGAAAAAAGTGCTTAGTGTAATACAGTACTAAAAAGGGAAGATGACTAGCAGCTATTAGAAAATCATTGTCACATTGTATGTTGTTTACTGAATAAATGTATATATTTGTAACACTTGTATCAAAATGTTACATAAATACATTGACACTACTTGTGAAAAAAAATTGACATCCAAATCGTATATACAAATATATTCGACTTATAAAAAATTGTGCAAATTCCCGCTTGTATTGAGACCATTTGGTGTTTTCGAATCTAGTTCTAAAATACTCCAACTGGCGTAGCACTTTTTCCCTATTGCCCCCTCTCCTCAAAACTGGCACTGCGCCAATCACATAATATTTCAAACAATTAAAGTTGTTGTTGTGCTCCAGTTTGAAATGGCGTACCACCGGGTGTGTGGAGTCCGAATTGCCAATAGCCCTAAGGTGCTGCAAAATCCTCATGTGTACCTGCAGCTTAGTGCTACCCACATAGCGCAGCCCACAGGTGCACTCAAGGACATACACAGCAAACTCAGTTCTACAATTGTAGAAACCGGGAAACAGCCATAACATCGCATGCGTTACATCACATGCTGTTACAACGACCGCGTTGTTACAATGTGAGCCATTACATCGCAAGTCATTTCAATGACTTGCTGTAGGGGGCGCACTGGTTTTGGATTTACAATCCAACACCTTCCTGATGTTGCACAAACTGGAGTAGGAATAGTAAATTATACAATTCCTAAGTCCAGCGCCCCCCTACAGCAAGTTGTTGAAACGACTTGCGATGTATTAGTTCGCGTTGTAACAACGCGGTCATTGTAACGACCGCGTTGTAAAGGCATGCGATGTAACGCATGTGATGCAAAGGTATATATTAGTAGAAACCCTTTAATTCAACTGGTTTTGAGCTCAATGCTGACACGTAATTCGCGATGTTTGGCCCAAACTGGCAGGCCCTGCATGAACTGCATTTTTCAAAACCATTTTTAGGCGATAGCCAATTTGTCTTAATACCTATTTCTGGGCAACTTTTGACCAGTGCATTTCTCATTGAGGGAGCTCGCTGAAAAGTGAGGGTAGGTTTGTTGGACCAAATTTGACCCCAGGTGGCATCAGTTAAAACTATGGGCCATTGATTGTTGATAATCGATCTAATGTTTCTTTCTTGCCGGCTATTGGTGGTAATCAGTCTACCATTGGTCCCTTTAGCTTGCCTCGATGTGTTGGTGTCATGGTTTAAATCAGAATCTGTGTTCATTTGGAAAAGCATAGCTTCTCTGGTCTTTTCATTAGCTTTTTTCAATGCCTGTTCAATTGTTTTGATATCATATCCTCGCTCCAAAAATCTGTCTTTTGTTTCTTGTAGGCATAGGGCCAGATCATTATTTGAGCTGCAGATCTTGCGCAGTCTCAAAAAATCCCCGTAAGTGATGCTAATAATTTAGGGGGTCATTATGATGGCGGGCGGATTGCCACTGCCCGGCCGGCGGTGGCGATCCGCCCACCATCACAACATAATTTACCCCCGCCATATTACTATGGCGGGGGATACCCCGGCGGACGGAAAGTCCATCTGCCGCTTTTCCGCCGGTCGGCAATCGTCACGATTGCCGGCCGGGCGGAACTCGGGCATAATATGGTGGCAGTGCCTGGAAGGCACCGCCATCCATATTATGATGCCTGGCAGTTCTGGCCCTTTCATGGCGGCGATGCCGCCATGAAAGGGCTGGCGGGAATTGCTGTGGGGGCCCATTGCGGGGAGTCGGTGGGTGGGGGGCTGCACTTGGGGGGTACCTATGGTACGCCCCTACATTGCCATGCTCAAGGTGGCAGGCACCACGCGGTGCCTGTCACGTTGTGCATGGCAATGCACAACATGCCTCTTTGGCATTGCGGCGGGTGCTGCTTACAGCAGCACCCGCTGCAATGTTAGAGATGCGGGATGCGACCGCCAGGGTGGCGGTCGCACCATAATTGGTGGTGCGGGACCGCCGCACCGCTGGCAGCCGGTCCCAGCACCGCTAGGGTGGCGGGCAGACTGAAGTCCGCCCGCCATCCTAATAGGCCCCTAAGTGTCTAGGGTGGAAGCTGGATGTGTGTTTATTTTATTTATTTATTTATTTTAGAAGTTTTCTATAGCGCAAGCCAGACCCGAAGGTATTGGAGCGCTTCACAACAGTCGGCCTGCGAGAGACATACAATCTAGACAAAAGTAAACATATTAGCTCAAGGCGCATTTCAAGTCTCAGTGCAATGTACCCAGTGATGCAAGGGGGTCAGGTAGTATTCAGGTTGTGTGTCTGTTGACTTGCACCGCGTCTCCTTTGGGGAGGGGTGACCAGGGCACTTCCACTCGTGGAGGGGAGGAGGAAAAAGACTTAATGTCCCGATAGCAGGGAGCGGCAGTTTGCTGGTTTGTGAGTTTCGACGACAGCTATCAGTTCAGGAGGGAACGATTGAGGAAGAGGTCTTTGAGCTGTCTCTTGAATTGTGTGTAATGTGGAATTGCCTGCAGTGCTTTTGTGATGTAGTCTGGATTCTAAATTGTTGTCTGTAACATATATATGCACATCCAAAAGTCAATTTCATGCTCATCTATGTGAGCAGTAAACTCCAGATTTATTTTGTGTGCATTTATGCGTTCTACAAAGGTTACTGCATTCTTCTGTGTTCCCTTCCAAATTATAAATACATCATCAATATAACGTAACCATATTATCACATGTTTATCCCAATCTGTGCTGTGAACCGCCATGGGTACCTGCTCCTCTCACCAGCCTATGTGTAGACACGCATAGCTGGGAAGAAGCAGGCTCCCATGGCAACACCCCTCAACTGCTGGAACACCTCTTTCCCAAACATGAAAAAGTTATTATTCAAACACCAGCTAATCATATTCAAGAGCATTTTGTTATGATCATACAGTTTGATCAATCTAGTTTTCAGAAAATGATCTACCGCCCTTAAACCATCTTTGTGGTTGATGCCAGTGTAAAGGGAGGTTATGTCCATAGTCATGAGTATGGAATCAACTGACCAGGGTATGTCGTACCCCGGGCACCCCAGGACATTGCAGGAGCCGAACCTGTGGGGTGATGGTCCCCAGGGCCATCTTTGGTTCCAGGAGGGGGGCCGTGTGCCCCCCTCCTTTGTTTTAGGTTTCCCTGGGGAGGGGGCGGTCCCCAGGGCTCGAAGGGGGTCCAAGAGGCCCCCCTCCATTTATTAGAGAAATAAGTTGCGGGAGGTGGTGGTCCCCTGGGCTGTGGGGTGGTCCATGCAGCTGCCCCCTAATGATAATTAAAGCCCCGGGAGGTGGTGGCCACTGGGGCTATGAGGGATCCGTGCACCACCCCTCATTTGTTTTTATTGAATGCACCTGGGCTGGGAAGGGGTCCAAGAGCCCCCCTATTTCTTAAAGAAATAAGCCCCGGGGGGAGGTGGTCCCCGGTACACAGGGAGTGCTGTGCGGGCAACCCCCATAATACAATTTTTTTTAACTTTAGGAGGTGGCAGTCCCCTGTGTTTAATTAAACCCTAGGAGGAGGACCCCATGCACCCCTCCTATATTTTTAGCATGCCCCCGGGATTTGGCCCACCTGGGGGCTTTTTTTGGAAGAGGCGCAGGAGCCCACGCATAATTTTTAAACAAATGTTGCTGCGGATTCGCTGATCGACCCACGATCGCTTCAAAATTAAAAAAACAAAATGCTGTTATCCCCGACAGGGTCCCTGTGGGACCCCCCCCCACCATATCTGGGGGGTCATGGTATTCCTATCCTGCCCCCTTTTCTTTTTTTTTACTTCTTCAAACCGAGCCCCAAGATGGCTGCCAACACTACCTGGTTAAAGTGTTGAAAGCCAATCAATTTTCAGTAGGGTGTCAGTGGGCTGTTGGACTCCCATATATCTATATTTTTTTTTAACTTAAATATCTTTGAAACTACTGAACGGATTTACACCAAATCCCAAAAACACGCTTTCTGGACCAACATCTAGCTTTTTGCCAAATTTGGTGTAATTCTGTTCAATGGTTCGTGCTGTAGTCCTGTTCAAAAAATGAAAAATCCCCATTGCCATAACATGGGGAAAACATGATTAGGGACACCCCTTTTTTCTCATCCCCGCTTGACGGATCACCCCGCTGAACCAAAAAGGGGAAGTTTTTTTTAAAAGGTTGTGAATATATATAATATATATATATATATGTATTATCTACTGGCGGTCGCCAGTAGATAGTTATAGTTAGGACCTATTTTCCATAGGAAATCCGCAACATTCTATTTGAAATAACTCTTGCGTCGGTTGACGAATCTTCGCGAAATTTTCAAACTTTATGGCCCGCTCCGGTCCGCTCCTACCCTGAAAGTTTCGGGGTGATTCGTCAAGCGGGGCCGAGAAAAAGGGGGGTCCCAAAACGTGTTTTCCCCATTCATTTTCCCATAGGAAACTTTAGCCACGGTTACAGCCCGAACTGCTGAACGGAATTACACAAAATGTGGCAAAGAGGTAGTTCTTGGTTCAGAAAGAACCCTTTTTGTTAAATGGTGTAAATCCGTTCAGTAGTTGCGGAGAAATTAAAAAATAAGAGTCAAAAAATCAATTTCCCATAGGAAACTTTATGCAAGGCTACAGCCCGAACTGCTGAACGGAATTACACCAAATTTGGCAAAGAGGTAGTTCTTGGTTCAGAAAGAACCCTTTTTGTTAAATGGTGTAAATCCGTTCAGTAGTTGCTGAGAAAATCAAAAGTAAAAACACATATATATCTGGGCGGAGCCTAACCACACATGTCATCGTGAGATCTGATTGGCTGTCAGCACTTCATCCTGGAATTGCTGGCAGCCATCTTGGGACCAATATAAATGATAGTACCCTATTGAAATGCATTGTAGTGAATCGAAGATTTTGAGGGTTACCAAAAGGAGAACTATAAAGGGTGATAACAGACTTT
Organism: Calotriton arnoldi; assembly: GCA_963921515.1. Classification (NCBI taxonomy): domain Eukaryota; kingdom Metazoa; phylum Chordata; class Amphibia; order Caudata; family Salamandridae; genus Calotriton; species Calotriton arnoldi. The sequence goes on from CAWUFW010002485.1 coordinate 1,487,632, forward strand.
AGTTACATTAGAATTCATTTGTTGATGGTACCATACTAATTTCAGGAATTGTGGAGTGTTCTAAGGTGATTTTACCCTGTGAAAAACCTTCTGCTGGGATATCATGAATCATGTTTGAGAGAAAACTATTTTCACATGCTTGTCCCATACAGTTTTGGAAGGTGCTCCAGAAGCTAAAATGAGAGCATATTTTCTGTAAATTCACATTATCTTTCTCAGTCATGTGAGAATGAAGTCTGACATTCTCAGTAAAACATGTACATACAACAATGGCAGAGACTGTCAGTTGATTCCTTTGTGTTCTACTGCAGCTTCCCAGTCTGTTCTAAAAACAACTAGAGTGCTAACAGCCTTACTTATGACAAAAGTATGGCACACCTGAAGCCATCTTGATTGGAATAAACTGGTAACACTTAAAACATTTAATTTAAAAAGGAACAAAATGATGGGGTTCATTTTGTCATAGAAATTATGGTTAGTGCTGTAGAAAGAAAAATTAGGACATGTTTCAAGTGTGATCTCAAATATCTTCATGTTATATTTCAACAGGAGCAGCCTTCAGTTGATGCCTTTGTGTTCTACTGCAGCTTCCCAGAGTGTTCTAAAGAACAACTAGAGCGCTAACAGTCTTACTTATGACAAAAGTATGGCACACCTGAAGCCATCTTGATTGGAATAAACTGGGAACACTTAAAACATTTAATTTAAAAAGGAACAAAATGAGGGGGTTCATTTTGCCATAGAAATTATGGTTAGTGCTGTAGAAAGAAAAATTAGGACATGTTTTAAGTGAGATCTCAAATATCTTCCTGTTATATTTCAACAGGAGCAGCCTGTCAGTTGATGCCTTTGTGTTCTACTGCAGCTTCCCAGAGTGTTCTAAAGAACAACTAGAGTGCTAACAGCCTTACTTATGACAAAAGTATGGCACACCTGAAGCCATCTTGATTGGAATAAACTGGTAACACTTAAAACATTTAATTTAAAAAGGAACAAAATGAGGGGGTTCATTTTGCCATAGAAATTATGGTTAGTGCTGCAAAAAGAAAATTTAGGGCATGTTTTAAGTGAGATCTCAAATCATCTTCTATTTCATTAGAAAATTCTGACATGCAGACTGAAACAATCACTTTCAATACCAGCAGTAGACTTCCAGTTAACTCCTTGGTGAGCAGTAGCTTTACTACAGTGATCTAATGAACAACTAGTGTGCTAACATTCTGAATTTATGGCAAATGTGTGACACATCTGAATGCCTTCTTGATGGAATCAAAGTAAACAACTGAAAGCATTTCCTACTGAGGAGACTGTAGTAAATGAGGAAATTAGGAAATTCATAACAAATAAGTCTCCCAAGATGGCCACCAGAGAAAAAAGAGCCCAAATGTAGCACAAATATCACCCAGAGGTAGCCCACGTATAGCCCAATGACAAAAATGTGCAAAACACTTTTTATTTTTTGTTTTTTTGCAGTTTTATGTAGTGCAGACTGGTCAGGTATTGGAGTGCTTTACATGAGCGTTGGTTACATCACACAAGGACAAATTCATGTTGGTTGACCCCTACACTACCCAAACACCACTGCACTACCCTAAACCCTAAAACACTACCCCCAGCATGACCCCCTTCACTACCCAAACACAACTGCACTACACTAAACTCAAAAACACTACCCCCAGCACGACCCCCTACACTACCCAAACACCACTGCCCTAAACCCTAAATCTACCCCCTACACTACACAAATACCACTGCACTACCCTAAACCCTAAAACACTAGAACCCAGCACGACCCCCTACAGTACACAAACACCACTGCACTACCCTAAACCCTAAAACACTACCCCCTACACTACACAAACACCATTGCACTACCCTAAACCCTAAAACACTACCCCCAGCATGACCCCCTACACTACACAAACACCACTGCACTACCCTAAACCCTAAAACACTACCCCAGCACGACCCCCTACACTACCCAAACACCACTGCACTACCCTAAACCCTAAAACACTACCCCCAGCACGACTCCCTACACTACACAAACACCACTGGACTACCCTAAACCCTAAAACACTACCCCCAGCACGACTCCCTACACTACCTAAACACCACTGCACTACACTAAACCCTAAATCTACCCCCAGCATGACCTCCCACACTACACAAACACCACTGCACTACCCTAAACCCTAAAACACTACCCCCAGCATGACCCCCTACACTACCCAAACACCACTGCACTACCCTAAACCCTAAAACACTAACCCCAGCATGACCCCCTACACTACCCAAACACCACTGCACTACCCTATACCCTAAAACATGACCCCGTTCACTACACAAACACAACTGCACTACCCTAAACCCTAAAACACTACCCACAGCATGACCCCCTACACTACACAAACAGCACTGCACTACCCTAAACCCTAAAACACTACCCCCTACACTACACAAACACCACTGCCCTACCCTAAACCCTAAAACACAACCCCCAGCATGACCCCCTACACTACACAAACACCACTGCCATACCCTAAACCCTAAAACACTACTCCCAGCATGAACCCCTACACTACCCAAACACCACTGCACTACCCTAAACCTTAAAACACTACCCCCAGCACTACCCCCTACACTACACAAACACCACTGCACTACCCTAAACCCTAAAACACTACCCCAGCACTACCCCCTACACTACCCAAACACCACTGCACTAACATAAACCCTAAAACACTACCCCCAGCACAACCCCCTACACTACACAAACACCACTGCACTACCCTAAACCCTAAAACACTACCCCCAGCACGACTCCCTACACTACCCAAACACCACTGCACTACCCTAAACCCCAAATCTACCCCCAGCACGACCCCCTACACTACCCAAACACCACTGCACTACCCTAAACCATAAAACACTACCCCCAGCATGACCCCCTACACTACACAAACACCACTGCACTACCCTAAACCCTAAAACACTACCACCAGCATGACCCCCTACACTACTCAAACACCACTGCACTACCCTAAACCCTAAAACACTAACCCAGCACGACCCCCTACACTACCCATACACCACTGCACTACCCTAAAGCCTAAAACACTACCCCCAGCATGACCCCCTACACTACTGCACTACCCTAAACCCTAAAACACTACCCCCAGCACGACCCCCTACACCACCCAAACACCACTGCACTACCCTAAACCCTAGAAAAGAAACCCCACCCCATGCCCAATCCCCCTTACCTCTCACTCCTCGTGGTTCCTCTCTCCTCGTTGTTCCTGCTTCACGTTGTCTCTGAAGGGCGGTGCACGTCGTTGTGAGGAAACGGAACAGCCTCTGTTTCCTTACAACGACATGGATCGTCTACGTGTTTTTTAGAACTCATGGTCATTTACCATACATACCTTTACAACAAAATTCGTTGTAAAGGCATGCGTGGTAAATGACCATGCGTTCTAAAAAATGCGTAGTAATGACTTTCGTGATGTACAACGCATGCGTGGTAATGCATGCGTTGTAATGGTATCGCAAAGTAAAAAGTCGTTGTAACGGCTGTTTACCGATCGAAGATGGCCCCTGTTCTTCAGTGAGACGTTTATTTGATTAATTAGGAGGAAGGAATGTGTTTTTTTACCGAAAAGTGCATTCCCGGCTGTTGTATTGTGAAAGTGTCCGCGTGGCCTGGTTTCACTTCCGGTGAGAGAGTGGAAGAGTCTGTTTGGATCTAAAGGAGTTCTGTTGTTGGACGGGGCCGGCGCGACATGTCATCAGAAAACATAGCTAATGGAAAGCGTCCTCCCTGAAGTGTGGAGCAGTGCCATGAGAGGTCAACGAGTGTGCGCCCCACCGCAGTATCACCGTACCGCGTGACCCATGTGCCACCTCCAGGGTACGGGAGGCAGAAGCGGCATCGCAGGTCCTCTTGAAGACCGTTGTAGCACTAATTCTACATTTTGGTACTAGGGCATTTTAACTTCGTTGTTCCTGCCAGATACAAAGAGAAGATCCTGTGTTATTCAGTGCCCTCGTTACCTTTTTTGTGGGTTGTGGTGCTTGTAACTTTGCTGCCCCGCCGGTGCACACGACTGGGCACCCCACCTCGTGTGCCATCTGCAGGGCCTCTGCCCTCGGATCACTGGTTTCGGTTTCTGGAGTGGCAACATAAACAGTTGCTCCCAAAGGACTAGCCTGAACACTTAGGTGAATATCCCCTGCACCAGCATTCCACGGAAATTCTTTCCTAGCTCTCCCACGTCAACGAGGACGTCATAATAGCACGGCTCTGCTCGCGACACCGTATGACGTCATCAGAGCCATAAGAGAACCTCGTCGGCGTGCTGACGTCAGTTCCACCCATTTTTTCTGTGCCACCGAGGCAAACAGGGGACCGAGACATTTTCACATGTATACATAGTATAATAAATATATATATATATTCACTGAAAAAACCATAGGTTTCAGGCACGTTATAGTTAGAAATTAACATTTAAAAAACCTTAGAAATTCACTGAAAAAACCATAGGTTTCAGGCACGTTATAGTTAGAAATTAGCATTTAAAAAACCTTAGAAATTCACTGAAAAAACCATAGGTTTTAGGGGCGTTATAGTAAGTTGGACATTTCACTCGTACAAAACCATAGAAATTCCCCCGTTATAGTTAGTTCAGCTAACTATAACTTGCGCGCCCGCAATGCACTGCTGATGACGTCACATATTACTTCACTCATGACATGGTCAGTGACATCACTCATGACATCACTGATGACATCTCAAATGACATCACTGATGACATCACTGATGACATCATCCAGTTAATGTGTGTTTTTCTGAAAATTAAATATGTTTTATATATGTATATCTCAAGGTCGATGGAAGAATAAATGGGTATATAAGTGTCTAAATGGATGATTTTGTTTTGTAAAATTGATTGTATAACTGACTAAGTGTATCTTAGTGAATACATGGGTTAGTGAGTAATGTTTAAATATGAAAATATCTGTATCAGTCTCTCACTTTGTGTATAAGTGGCTGCATGGGTTGGTGAGTAGCTACATGAGTGTCTATAAGGTTTATTAGTTGGTTTTTTGAGTATCAGTTTGAGTGTCTGAGTGTCTGTATGGTTCGGTGGGGGGTATTACTTAGTGCATAGATGCATGAATGAGTGACTTACTGTTTGTATGTGTTGAAGACAGCATGTGTGCAGGACTGTATAGGTGGATGAGTATGGGTATGTTAGTGAGTGAATGACTGTCTCAATAGTGTCTTTATGAGTAACTATATATGTTTTAAACTAGTATATGTGAGTATTGGTGTATATAAGTGAGTATATGTGAGAGTGAGAGATTGGAAGAGTTCCTGTACAAATAAGTAGGTGTTTCTATAAGTGATTGTTTAAGAGAGTAAGTATGTGTAAGTTTCTGTAGAAGTAAGTGTGGTAGAGTGTGTATAACTGTATATGCAAGTAAATGGATGTTTGATACTTTGTTTGCATGTGTGACTATGTGTGTGAGTAACTCTATGGATGAGTGGTGGTGTGTAACAGGATGTATAGGTGTATGAGTGCATATGATGAGTGAGTACATGTATGAGTGACTGTATAGGGACTGTTGGTGAATGAGTGGATGTGTGTGTAGAACTTGGAATTACTGAATAGGTGTTTTGTAACTGGTATTGGTATGTCCATTGTTTTGAAAATGTTAGTTTGTATTTTTGAGTGTGTGTATCAAAGGTTATATTAGGGTGAGAGGAGGTCTGCCACTCTATCACAAGGATGATGTCATCAGTGATGTCATCAGTGATGTCATTTGAGATGTCATCAGTGATGTCATGAGTGATGTCACTGACCATGTCATGAGTGATGTAATATGTGACGTCATCAGCAGTGCATTATGGGCGTACGAAGTTATAGTTAGCTGAACTAACTATAACGGGGGAATTTCTATGGTTTTGTACGAGTGAAATGTCCAACTAACTATAACGCCCCTAAAACCTATGGTTTTTTCAGTGAATTTCTAAGGTTTTTTAAATGCTAATTTCTAACTATAACGTGCCTGAAACCTATGGTTTTTTCAGTGAATATATATATATATGTATCTTTCCACAAAGGACGCGGCACTCCAAAGCTGGATTAGCTTAATTTATTTAAACACAACACCACTCAACCAACGCGTTTCAGCCTTCACACGGCTTTCTTCACGGCCGTATGAAGGCTGAAACGCGTTGGTTGAGTGGTGTTGTGTTTAAATAAATTAAGCTAATCCAGCTTTGGAGTGCCGCGTCCTTTGTGGAAAGAAATTAATTTGGGGCCAGGATCCAGCCCATACGCTGAGCACCCGCTGTGGAGCGCCTTTGAGCTGAAAGGATCACATTGTAAGACAATATATATATGTATATATATATATATACATATATATTACCTACTGGCGGTCACCAGTAGGTAGTTATAGTTAGGACGACGTTTCCATAGGAAAAGCATTTTTTGATGTGCTTATAACTTTGGCGTCGTTTGACGAATCTTTACGAAGTTTTTCAAAAGTTCCTCTTTTCAGGTCAGCTCCTATCCTTAAAGTTTGGGGGGGATTCGTCAAGGGGGGGCTAGAAAAAGGGGGGTCCCAAAACGTGTTTTCTCCATGCAATTTCCATAGGAAACTTTAGACAAGGCTACAGGTCAAACTGCTGAACGGAATGGCACCAAATTTGGCACAGAGAAAGGTCTTGGTCCAGAAAGCACGCTTTTGTTTAAATCGGGTAAATCCATTCAGTAGTTTTAGAGAAATATCAAATTTTCCAGATATCAATATTTAAGAATTCTGACATCTGATTGGCAGAAGCGTTACGAGCACAAGCTTGCGGCTCATTGGCTGCGAACTGTTGAAACTAGGAAGTGTTGGCAGCCATTTTGTGATTCAGTCAGCTCACAACTCTCCCTCTGCAAGGCATCAGGTCCGTAGTTCTACCTCTGCGAGGCAACACAAAAAATATACAGCAGCTCTGTCTGTGCGAGAAACTCCTTTTACGCTCCCTCTCCCCACATCATCAGCTCGCGGCTATGCCTTTAGAAGGCAGTCCGTCGGGCCCGCAGCTCTACCTCTGTGAGCCACCTCGTTAGCTCATAGCTCTGTCTGTGCTAGCAGGCCCGTCGGCCCGTTATTCTCCCTCTGCGAGTTAGCCCGTTGGGTTGCAGCTCGAAGGGCTCGCAGCTGTATCTCTGTGAGCCAGCCCATTAACTGATAGCTGTGTGTCTGCTAGCAGGCCTGTTGGCCCGTTGGTCTCCCTCTGCGAGTCCAGCCACAGCTCTCCCTCTGCGAGCCAGTACAGTGCTGTGCTTTTGCGAGCCAGCGGCTCGTAGGTCTCCCTCTGCGAGCTGAGCCCACTGGCCGCAGCTCTTCCTCTGCGAGCCTGCCCGACGGCCCGCAGGTGACACTCTGCGAGCCGAAATTGGGAATATAAGGCGGCTCTAAAAGAGCCCTTGTGTTTATTAGTTGTAGCTACATGTAAGTGCGAATGCACAGCTTCAAGTTAATCAGGAAAACTCGGTTTCCTTATCTGTGAAGTGTACTCCATCACTTCTGTAGATATCAGCCATATCAAAACGTATGTTGTTGTTGTAAATCGACCCCATTCTATGGTCTCTGAGGTATGCAGACACAGCTTTGTTGACATTCTTCCTAGATTTTTTAATCTTATGACAAAATTGGTTTGACCATTTCCACTTCTGTCTTTGGCATATATTGGCATATACAAAGACAGTCTGAGGCAAAAGTAACATCAATTGTCCAAAGGTGTCTTTCATAAGCATTTCCAAACCTACCCCAGTCAATGTGCCTAGGTCGTTACCACCACAGTGCACAATCATGAGATTAGGGTGTTGGAGATGCAAACAGGTTTTAACCAAAGGGAGCAATTGGTGCCACTTCAATCCTCTCTGTGCAAACCATTTAATGTGCACATTTTGTAAACCTAGGTCTAAGTCAATACGTCCTACATATTATAGGATGAAATTTGCTCAGCTCAACCACACCTGCTAATTGTATTTGGAAGGTGCAGTTCAAACTTGAAAGAATGGTGAACTTTTGACCTCCACGTGCCGTTAAATGTTACAAAAAATGTTGCAAAAAGAAATATCGGTAGGTTTAAAAAAATGATGAACTTTTAACCTGCACGTGTCGTAGAATGTTCTAGAAAGTGGTGATACAATACCTTGAACTTTTCACCTGTATGTATCCTTAAAAAACTGTTTATATGGAAAGTTAAAAAATAACCAATAAAGAGAGGTTTTGCAATCTAAAAAAGAAGGAACTATTTTGATTTGTTCTTTATATGTATTTATGTGTGGAGCAACAGGGAAATTCTGCCATTACTGGTTCCATTCTTGATGAAAGCGGTGCATTAGATGTACTGTGTGACAAGAAAAGAATTGCATGCGTTTGTGACATTTGAAATCTGCATACCAACTACGAAGGTAAATTAGAAATTAAGAAGGTGTGTTATGTGTTTTGTAGTAGTGGTTAAGTATTTGAGACGATATTTTTAACTTTCAAAGTGAATGACAACAGATGCAATGGAGCCAACGATCATGCAGCTCGGATACCCAACACTGCTCCGACACCCCCGCCACCAGCCCCTTGTCCGCCATACCCCCTCACCTCCCCCCCACACAAACAAATGTGACAGCAACCGTAGAAAATCTGGAACGTAACAAATTGGCTGATGTCGCACAATTATAGTAAAGAAGATGCATGTGAGGTTGGACAAATAAGAATCTCAGTCATCTATGGATTTACATATAAAACATTTTATTTAAACAAAACAACAAAATAAAAGTAGGTACAGGTATGGCGTGTCATCCCTCGACAATTTGTGAGTCACAGCCTGCAAGACAAAAAGAAAGATAAGAATGTGCGTCATGCGTCCATGAAAGGAGAGAGAAAGAGAGAGAGAGGAAGAGACAGAGAAAGAAAGAGTGAGACAGAGAGGAAGACAGAGAAAGAGAGAAAGAGTGAGAGAGAGAGGAAGAGAGAGAGAAAGAGAGAAAGAGTGAGATACAAGGAAGAGAGAGAGAAACAGTATGAGAGAGCGGTAGAGAGAGAGAGAAAGAGTGAGACAGAGAGGAATAGAGAGAGAAAGAAAGAACGAGAGAGAGAGGAAAAGACATAGAAAGAGAGAAAGAGTGTGAGAGAGAGAAAGGAAGAGATAGAGAGTGAGAGAGAGAGAGAAAGAAAGAGTGTGAGTGACAGAAAGGAAGAGATGGAGCGGGAGAGTAAGTGTTGACACTGTGGAGAAAATCCTCACAGCTCACCTTTCTGCCACCGGTGTGTCTCCAACCACGTGCCGGGACATAGTGCAGTCTTCAAGTTTAGTCATCTGAAACATAGTATAGAATCAGTAATGGCAGAGTACATACAACTGCACACGCCTAATTCTCTGTTTCGCCCCTGTGCACCCAGGCTGCTGCACCGCATCGACTCCCGCCGCCCAGAGGTGTCTGTCCGCCTCTGCGCACCCAGGCTGCTGTACCCCATCCACTCCCACTGCCCAGAGGTGTCTGCCCGCTGCTGTGCACCCAGGCTGGTGCACCCCATCCAGTCCCACTGCCCGGAGGTGACTGCCCGTTCCTGCACCAACTCAGTGGAACTGAAGTCATCGCCTCGTGGCGGGAGGTCCGTGTCGGGGGGGGTCGTCAATATGTGAATCACAGCCTGCTAGACAAAAAGCAAGATAACATTGTGACAGAGAGAAAGAGTGAGAGAGAGAGGAAGAGGGAGAGAAACAGTGAGAGAGAGGAAGAGAGAGAGAAAAAGAAACTGTGAGAAAGAAGAAGAGAGAAACAGAGGAAGCGTGAGACAGAGAGAGGTAGAGGTAGAGAGAGAGAAAGAAAAAAACAGTGTGAGAGAGAGGAAGAGATAGAGTGAGAGAGAGAGGAAGAGAGAGAGAAAGAGTGTGAGGGAGAGAAAGGAAGAGATGGCGAGGGACAGTGAGTGCCCACTCTGTGGACAAAACCCTCACAGCTCACCTTTTCGTTACCGGTGTGTCTCCAACCACGTGCCGGAACATAGTGAAGCCCTCAAGCTTACTCATCTGAAACGTAGGAGGGAATCAGTAATGGCAGAGTACATACAATTGCACACGCCTAATTCTCTGTCCCGCCTTTGTGCATCCAGGCTGCTGCACCCCATCCACTTCCACTGCCCGGAGGTGTCTGCCCGCTGCTGCGCACCCAGGCTGCTGCACCCCATCCACTCCCACTGCCCGGAGGTCACTGCCCGCCGCTGCGCTAACAAGACTCTCTGCTCACCTTTCACAACCTGCGTGTAGAAAAGAGGGCCTACCACGTGCTGCTGCAAGCCCCAAGCCCGGGGCCCGCGGACACGGCACCCTGCATATCTTGCAGCCTCGCTCCGCAGGCCACTAGGTCTCACATTTGGTGCTGGGTCTTTATTTCGCCATGGCAGAGGACATTCCAGTGCACCGGGCTTTTCATCGCAGGTTGCACACCCGCTCAGCCCTTGCGGTGCCACTAACTCTGTGACCAGCGAGGCGAAGCCACGTGCCGGTAGGCCTGCGCAGTCTGATGGCTCAGGCCTACACTGCGGTCCAGCAGGGCACACAAAACCTGAGCTGTCCAGACTGCCGGGACGGGCCATCACCGCAGGCTGTACACCCGCTCAGCAGTTCCGGTACCCGTACCTCAGTGGACCGAAAGTCACCGTCCCGTGCCGGTGTGCCTGTGCCGGCCGCAGTGCATCCGGTGCGAGCAACTCTGAAATGGCGTCGAGCACGTGCGCCCGGTCTTTTTATTGGCAGGGTCACGTGTCCTGTGACGCCTGTGCTGGATGGGTGTGGTGTGGGTGTATACTAGCCGTGAGGGAGTGGCTGTGGCATACTGACAACTAGGGTGTGACCAGCAGATCACTGCAATGAAAATCTGGGCCATGTAGCGTTGTTGTCCTTCCCTGTAAGTGTAAGCGCAGTGGGCTGGTCTGGCGTATGCCATTCCTGCGTGAGGCTGTGAAGAATGACTCCAGAGCTATGGGCGTGGCTCCGTCCTGGGCTGTATGAGGAACTGATGCGGGTGTTCCTGTTGTAGTGCTGACGTCACCCGGGTTGCAAGCGCCAATGTGTCACTCTGTGAGCCAAGTCCCACAACATGGCCAACATGGAAGGTACGGGGAATCACTGACCCTACATTCATCCATAGTTCCACACATGAAAGATGGTGGACATGACACATTTGTGTGGATATGAATGTTTATTGCACATTCAGTGGAGTGTTGTAGCTGTAGCAATACAGGGCCATGCAAAGTTCAAGTTTCAGTTTTTGGCACATGGAGGGCAGCCAATTAGAGCCAAGCTTGTGTTCGGGGTTAGGCTGCGCCAACATATGTACTTATACAATTACTCCGCCAATCTCCAAGCACTTATAAATTCACTATACACTCTCCTTGCAGTACTCTAATGATCTAGTCTCTACGTACGTACTTGTACAATGACCGAGAGAAAGTTACATAACCGAAGTTTTCCCCACTGCCAGAGGTAACATGGTTGCATACCCTGTCCACAGCACAATGTAATGTGGTAGGGCCCAGGGGCGGCATCTTGCATACATAATGAACTCACGGACACAGATAGATAGTGGAACTGGGTACGGGCACGTGCACTCGACTCATTTTTATTACCAGGGTCACATGTCCAGTGACGTCTGTGCTGGATGCGTGTGGGGTGAGTGTAAGCCAGCCGTCCGGGAATGGTTGGTGCTGGCAACAAGTACAACAGTAATCATTTGATCAGACACACAAATTCAATCATAAAGGGTCAATGATTTGTGCTGCACTAAGGTAGGGGCAACAGATGTGAAATTATACACAAAACATTGTATCATAAAGGGTTCATGAGTTGTGCTGCACTGAGATAGGGGCATCAGAAGCATTCAGCGTGTGCGCAGCCAGCGATGATGCGTGGTGCAGGCGAGCCGCACTGGGAGCAATGTATGTTGCCTACTGGACTGAGTCATCTGCAATCGCGACTCGATGTGAATTGTGAGCCCTGCTATCCGTAGTGTAGATCGAAGGCAGTAGTCAGCACAGACATCGAAGAATGCTTTTTGTCACTTCCTCTTGACAAAATTCGAGGACATAGAGTACAATTCGCTCTGCAATAAATAAATCATGTCTCAATTTAAATTGTGAGCTCTGCTAACCGCAGTGTAGGTGTATGGAACAAAAGATGAAACATTTATGGAATACACTGTCGAAATATGTAGGTTTCAGGGACGTTATAGTTAGTTGCCTACTGGACTCTGAAATTAATGAATGAAGACTGAATTTGAATTGTGAGCCCTGCTGAGCACAGTGTAGGCCGGAGGCAGCGGTCAGGAAGGGCCTACAGCCTCGTGGTGTTGACTTGAGCTGCATACAGTTAGTGGTAGGTGTGGCGCTCAGCGTGTGCGCAGCCAGTGATGATGCAATGTCTCTTGCCTACTGGACTGCGTCATCTGCAATCGCGACTCGATCTGAATTGTGAGCCCTGCTGACCATAGTGTAGGCCGGAGGCAGTGGTTAGGAAGAGTCCACAGCCACGTGGCATTGACTTGAGCTGCATATAGTTAGTGGTAGGTGTGGCGCTCAGCATGTGCGCAGCCAGCGATGATGCAATGTCTCTTGCCTACTGGACTGCGTCATCTGCAATCGCGACTCGATCTGAATTGTGAGCCCTGCTGACCGCAGTGTAGATCGAAGGCAGTAGTCAGCACAGACATCAAGGAATGCTTTTTGTCACTTCCTCTTGACAAAATTCGAGGACATAGAGTACAATTCTGTCTGCAATTAATAAATCAAGACTGAATTCAAATTGTGAGCTCTGCTGTCCGCAGTGTAGACTGCCATTCAGTGTTCCTTTGTACTTGCAAGATGAAGTTGGTCATTGTACTAAAGCTATAACTGATATAAAACAAGTTCTTGAAGCAAGGATACTAAAAGGATATTATGTAGGTTTTAGGGACGTAATACTTATTTGCCTACTGGACTCTGCAATTAATGAATCAAGAGTCAATTTTAAATGTGAGCCCTGATGACCGCAGTGTAGGCCGGAGGCAGCGGTCAGCAAGGGCCCACAGCCACGTGGCATTGAGTTGAGTTGTACAGTTAGTGTCACCTGAAGCAACCAGCATGTGTGGAGCTTGCAATGATGCGTGGTCTGGGCGGGCCGCACTGGTAGCAATGTCTTTTGCCTAATGAATTCTGTCTTAATAAGTCCACGTGGCGTTGACTTGTGGTGCACTGAGTTAGTGGCACCTGAAGCACTCAGTGTGTGCGCAGTCTGCGATGATGCGTGGTCCGGGCGGGCCGCACTGGGATCAATGTCTCTTCCCTACTGGAGTGCGTCATCTGCAATCAGGACTCGATCTGAATTGTGAGCCCTGCTGTCCGCAGTGTAGATCGAAGGCAGTAGTCTGTACAGACATAAGTCTGTGGTGCTCTGCTGCTGGGTTCGCAGCGGGCCTGTGTCGAGGAGGCCGGCGGTCACAGCGGAGGCCTTGTGGCAGGGTGAGGGCTGCCGCCCTGGCAGACGCTTTGGCCTTCCCACAAGTGAACCACGCCCACAGCCCCAGCCTATTTATTCATACTCCTACGCTGGAGTGGCGTACGTTGGACCAGCACCGTCCGCTTCCGCTTCCAGGGGGGGACAACACAGCTACATGACCGAGATCTTCCCCACTGCCTGAGGTAACATGGTTGCGTCTATTGTCCACAACACTACAAGCACCAGCAGTATATGTCCACATGGAGAGGTTTGTGCTCTGCATAGTGAGGTCTGTCCACCACATCACCGCTACACTTGGTATTGTGCGCATTTTGTATTGATGGGTGACTTGCGTCCTTCACACATACTTGGTTGCCACATCTCCCAAGATTCAGCTATTTTGTGGCTGAGGGACCATGCCGTTTTTGGAAGGTCCGCTGTCCTGTTCTGCGTCAGTGGTAGTAGGGAGGGGGGTGGTCCGGGGGGGAGGTCCTGAGGGTGATGGCAGTGGGTGTTGTGGCCTTCTTGGGTGTCGGAGCTGCATGGTCAGTAGCTCTATGACATGTGTTGGTCTGCAGATGTGGATCTAGGCTGGGCTCCCTTTCACACTGTAGGTAGTCGTCCTGCTTTACACCAGTAAAAGGCAGATGTTAAATTCCTACTGCTAACGCAGCTTATCGCCTGTTTTTGGATCGCACCCCAGATTTGGCTGCATGTTCAAAATATCGGGAAGTGGTGTTTTCGTGTTATTTTTGCACGAGAACGCCTACTCTGCATATTATTAGCGTTAGTTGTCGCTCTCATTTGTGGCGAATTTTTTTGCGGAAGCTATTGTTGGAAAACTGGCGATATTGGCTGTTTTCACTAGGTTGAGAATGGAATGATAATTTAAAATCACTGAAAATACCATAGGTTTAATGAACATTATAGTTAGAAATTAGCATTTAAAAAACGTTTGAAATTCACTGAAAAAACCATAGGTTTCAGGCACGTTATAGTTAGAAATTAGCATTTAAAAACCTTAGAAAATCACTGAAAAAACCATAGGTTTCAGGGACGTTATATTTAGAAATTATCATTTAAAAAACCTTTGAAATTCACTGAAAAAACCATAGGTTTCAGGGACGTTATAGTTAGCTGGACATTTCACTCGTACAAAACCATAGAAATTCCACTGTTATAGTTAGTTCAGCTAACTATAACTCGCGCCCACGCAATGCACTGCTGATCACATCACATATTACATTATTCTTGACATGGTCAGTGACATCACTGATGACATCACTGATCACATCTCAAATGACATCACTGATGACATCACTGATGACATCATCCATGTGACAATCTGATGCACCTTCTCACACCCTAATATAACCTTTGATGCACCCACTCCAAAAAACAGAATACCATTTTTGAAACCATAGACACACCAATACTACTTACTACATATCTAATCACTGGTTCTTAGGTCTACACACTCATCCACTCATTCACCCATACAATCACTCATACATGCAGTCACTCATCAATACAACACTATCATATGCACTCATACACCTACACAGACACTCACACAGTAGCACTCATCCAGAGTTACTCACACACCTAGTCAGTCATGCAAATAATCAATCACACTTCCATTTACTGACCTATACAGTTATACACACAACACATCACTTATTCAAACAGAACGAAACGCATAATTAGTCTCTTATACAATCACTGATACAAGTACACACTCATCCATACAGCCACTCTCACAATCACTAACTCTCACGTATAGACATTTATATACTCCAACTCTTACATACACTGTCTTTTACATATGTAGTTAGTTGGACATGTACCACTGAGACATCCATTCACTCACTAACACACCCATACATACACTCACCCATGCATACAGCTGTTTCCACATGCACTCTTGAACCCATACACCCAGTGAGTCAACCACTCACACATGTATGCACAGAGTCACACACCTCCCACGCACCCACACACACACTGAGGCACCATACAAATACTCTGGCAACCAATTAATAACCCATATAGACACTCATGTAGCTACTGACCAACCCATGCAGCAGCTTATACAACAGCAAACAGACTGATATAGACATTCACACAGTTTAGTCACTAACCCATGCATTCAGTAAGACACATGTAATAACTCAGTTAAACAGTCAGTCACACACCTACTAAATCCTCCATCCAGATACTTATACACCCACTCATTCTTCAATACACCTTGGTATATATATATAATACATATTTAAACTTTAAAGAAAAACACATTCACTGGATGATGTCATCAGTGATGTCATTTGAGATGTCATCAGTGATGTCATCAGTGATGTCACTGACCATGTCATGAATGATGTAATATGTGATGTGATCAGCAGTGCATTGCGGGGGCGCGAGTTATAGTTAGCTGAACTAACTATAACAGTGGAATTTCTATGGTTTTGTACGAGTGAAATGTCCAGCTATCTATAACGTCCCTGAAACCTATGGTTTTTTCAGTGAATATATATATATATATATATATATATATATATATATATATATAGTTAGGACCTACTTTCCATAGGAAGAGCGTTTTTTTATTTGACAATAACTTTGGCGCCATTTGACGAATCTTTACGAAAGTTTCAGGACTGATACAATGCTCACTTCAGCTTAGGTCGAGAACCAGGAGGTGCTTAAAAGCATATTTATATAGTAATTCCCATAGGACGTTTAGATACGGCTACAGCCCGAATTGCTGAATGGAATGACACCAAATTTGGCAGGAAGCTAGATGTTGGTCCAAGGAAGTGCCTTTCTGTGATTTGGTGTAAATCCATTCAGTAGTTTTTGAAATATTAAAAACAAACAAATATAGATATATAGGGACGTTGATCCTCAGGGGATCCAACAGTCCCAGTGCTGCAATGTGTTTGGGTGCCAACACTTCAAACCAGAAAATGTTTTCAGCCATTTTTGGAACTTGGTTTGAAACTGAGTCCCAGAAAAAAACATACAAAATGTAGAAAGGGAGCAGGTTAGGAATACCCTGACCCCCTAGGAATGCTAGGGGGGTCCCTGTGGGACCCTGCTGGGCATTAAAAGCATTTTTTTTTTAATTTTCGCCGGGAGTCGCGCAGGATCAATGACTCCTGTTGAAAAATGAAAATAAGAAGCATGGGCTCTGGAGCGTCACCATTAATTAGCCCCAAGGGTGAGCCAGGTCCTCGGGACATTCTGTAAACATAGGATGGGGGCATATGGGCCTCCTCCTAAAACTCTTCTAAGCCCCGGGGACTGCCACCTCCCCAGGGCAGTAATAATATGCGGGGAGCCACGCTGCTCCCCTGCTGCCCCTGGGACCGCCACCTCCCCCGGGCACTGAAATATACGAATGCAGGGAGGCCCGTCTGGCCCCCTACAGCCCCGAGAACCACCACTTCCCCGGGGCAGTAAATTTTAATTATTGGTGGGAAGCCGCATGGCTCGCCCGCTGCCCTGGGGACAGCCACCTCCCTAGGGCACATACATTATTTTCATGAGTGGGAGGCCCTTTGGCCTCCCCCACAGCCCTGGGAACCGCCACCTCCCCGGAACAAAAATTGTGCATTTGCAGAGGAGCCACACAGCTCCCCCACTACCCAGGGACCACCACCTGCCCCGGGGCACATACATTATTTTAATGTGTGGGAGGCCCTACAGCCTCCCTCAGAGCCCTAGGGACCATCATCTACCCTGGGCAGAAACAATATATTTGTGTGGGAGCCACACAGCTCCCCTGATGACCAATACCTCCCCGGGGCACAAACAGAATAATTAAGGGGAGAGATCCACCTCCACAGGGATAAATACTTAAAGGAGGGCCCCCCCGTGGAGCTGATGATGGCCCTGGGGACCACCACCCACCAGTGCTGGCTCCAGCAATGTCCCGGGGTGCCCACCCCAGAGACATTGGTGGCTTGGCGGGAGCATCACTGCTCCCACCAAGCCTTAGCAAACACTGCTCCACTTTCAGCAAGCAAGAATGATAAAAGGATGAAATGATGTGATGAATTGAGGAAAAAAGCCTATCTGCCCCCTGCACGACATGGAATTTACTCCTTATGAAGCACTAAGGTGGGCATGTTACGACCTCTTTATTGAACTTTTTATCAGGGAAAAAACGAAAAATGATTTTAAATAAGAAAGGATGCATGCTGGTCACTGGAGTGCGGAAATCAGTAATACTGGGACTATAACCATACAAACTCGGACACTGTTTTTTAACAATGCACTGTCAATGAAATGAACAAGAGTAGTGTGAAGGGTAGCCATTGTATAGTCCCGGACAGATAGATTAAAAACAAATTGTGACCTGTGCCATTTAAAACCAGAGGATTGCTTGCCATCGTCCTTCTTCACTGTTTTCAAAAGAAGTGCATTTAAATTCAGAGTTACCTGCTCCTCACACATGGATATGATTAAAACCGAGTGTGGTTGAAACGCGTCATGCTTTCACTACTGAGCTGCCTGTTTGAATAAAATCAACTTGACTTACCTCTCGACTGGATGGGCTTGATTTCGTGCTGCTGAGGCAGTGTGATTCTTCGCATGCTATATATATATATAGTGGTCGCAAGTAGGTAGTTATAGTTAGGACCAAAGTTTCCATAGGAAAAGCGTTTTTTGTTTTGCCAATAACTTTGTCATGAAATGTTCACAAAACCAAAACGTCCTCTTTTTGGGTCATCTGCTGTGTTAAAAGTTTCGGGATGATCCGTCAAGCGGGGGCTGAGAAAAAACGGTGGTCCTAAAACGCGTTTTCCCATGTTATGTCTATGGGAATTTTTCATTATTTGAATACGACTACAGCCTGAACCGCTCAACAGAATTACATCAAATTTTACTGAAAGCTAGATGTTGGTCCAGAAAGTGCGCTTTTTGCAATTTGGTGTAAATCCCTTCAGTAGTTTCAGAGATATTTAAGTTTAAAAAATATAGATATCTGGGAGCACAACAGCCTGCTGAAACCGTACTGAAATTTGATTGGCTGCTACCACTTCAAACAGGAAGTGTTGGCAGCCATCTTGGGACTCAGTTGAACCGAGTCCCACAAAAAATGTAAAACAAAGAGAAAAGGAGCCTCGGTAGAAACACCCTGACCCCCTAGGCCTTTTGGGGGGGCCCCACTGGGCCCCCCCCCCCCCAGGGCAAAAAGAAGCTTTTTTTTCATTTTTGGTGGTATCTGTGGATCCAGCTGAAAATGTTAAAAAAAGAAGCACAGCTCCCACGCTTCGCTAATTATCGGCCCCCGAGTGGGCCAGGGGCATTCTTTTAATAAGGAAGGGGGGCACACAGGCCCCGCCTCCTGGGGCTTATTATGCCTCAGGGACCAACACCTCCCAGTGGCTTCTTAAAGTATTATTGTGAGAGAGGCCTGTATGGCCTCTCCCGCTGCCCCGGGGTCTACCACCTCCCCACAGCTTATTTCATTTTAAATGGGAGGCCTCTCCAACATCCCACCCCGGGGGCTGACACCTCTCCGGAGCTTTATTGCAAGTTGCTGTCGGGCCGCATGGACCCCCCACAGCCCCAGGGGCCACCACCTCCCCAGGGCTTTAATTTAAAGAAATGAAGGGGGGCTGTGCGGCCCCCTGATAGCCCCAGGGACCGCTACCTCCCCGGGGCATACAGTTAAATTGAATGCGAGTAGGTGCTTGGCCCCCGCAGCCCTGGGGACCACCACCTCTCTGGGGCAAATTAGAAGATGGGAGGGGCCACGTGGCCCCCTTCCTTGAGCCCTAGGTGGCCCTGTTGAATGCCACCCCGTAGGGCCAGCTCCTGCAATGTCCCGGGGTGCCCACCCCCTGGACATTGCTGTTTGCTATGGTTTGGCGGGAGCACCACTCCCGCCAAGCAATAGCAACTGCTTCTCTGCTTCTAGTAAGTGAGAGCAGAAAATGCTCTTGCTTACTAGAAGTGGAGCAGAATTGCTTTTACACACAGGGAGCTGCATGTTTGCAGCTCCCTAAGTGTAAAAGCAATGCCGGCTCCCACAGGAGGTGGGGAGCTGGCAGGCACCGTGAGGGCCTTGAGGCTCCCCGTGGCCCCCAACCTTTAAAAAGTGGGTGCCGTGGGTGAGACCAGGGCAGCCCCCTCCATTTAAAAATAATAATAATTTTAAAAAAGGGCAGGCCCCGGGGGATGGGGTCCCAAGGGCTGAAAATGGACAGGGACAGGGGGGCCTCACAGCCACCCTCCCTTAAAAAAAATAATAATAAAGGAAAACCTCGGCAATTCACCAGAGGCCACCCCCCTTTCTCCACCACTGTTTAAACGCACCTCCTGGCACACTGCCGGTTGGGGGATGAAGTCTCCTTGACTCCAGAGGGTCCTTGGGGGCCAACAAGCCCTCCTGTTACCTCCAGTAAGTCCCACACATCGGGATTGCTGAGAGGTCTTTCGAGGCCACGTCCCCTTTCTTTACCACTCTGCAAACGTGTATCCTGGTGCACTACTGGTTGGGAGATCAAGTCGCCTTGCCTCCTGATGGCCTCAGGACTAAAGTGGACTTCTTCGCCCAACCAGTAGTATGCCAGGAGGTGTGTTTCCAGAGTGGTGGAGAAAGGGGGCATGGCCTCCAACAACCACTTAGCAATCGAGGTGCAGGAGGTGCATTTGTAGAATGGTGTCACTCAGATACCCCATCACTCACCTATACTGCCTTTCACATACCCGGTTACTCACCCATATATCACTGACATATCCACTCACTCACCCACACAGCCATACACACACTCACTCACCTATGCAGCCCCTCACACACACACTCACTATCCCATACAGCTACTGGCTCACCCACTCGCTCATCCATACAGGCAGTCACAAACACCCTCACCCACCCACACAGACACTCAGACACTCATACAGGTACTCAGACAACACATCACCCATACAGCCACTCACATATCCACTCACACGCCCATACAGCTACTTAGACACCAACTGACAGACTGATACAAACAGACTCAGACAACCAATCACCCATACAGCCAATCACATAGCCAGTCACTCACCAATACATTCATTGAGACACCTAAACACTCACTTATACTGTCAGTCAAGCACCCATTAAATCATCCATACAGGCATTCATACACCCACTGATTCACCAATAACCTTGCAATATATATCTAATACTCATAAACTTTTTAAAAGCAAAAACAGGATGATGTCATCAGTGACGCTATTTGAGATGTCTTCAGTGATATCAATGACCACGTCATGAGTGATGAAATATGTGAGGTCATAAGCAGTGCATTGCGGCGGTGCAAGTTATAGTTAGATCAGCTAAATATAACTGCTGAATTTCACTGGGTTTGTACGAATAAAACCTCAGCCTAACTATAGTGTCCCTGTAACCTTTGTTTCTTTTGTATATATGTACCACTCTTCAATGAAGGAAAGTCGACGCCATGTCGTTTCGCCACAGTTACTTTATTGTCAGCTGATAGTGTCAGACGCGTTTCGCCTGCCCAGCAGGCTTGCTCACCAACAATTGAATAAAGTTTTTCTGCGAATTTAACTGAAAGTGCTTCCGTTTCACATGCAAACTACAAAAAATAGATAGTGAAAGCAGACTCGTAGTTTTCTTGAAATAGATACCCATATTGTTACGGACATTGTTGCAACAACGCATAAATATACGCTCAATTAAAACAATGAGGAATGCATAATAATACGATCATGCCTTAAATATTTAAAATTGCAAGATTGGCAAATTTCATTACTGCCAAATTAAAATGTATATTGATTAATCAATTTACTACCACAGTGGGCTAAATTACAACATAGCACTCAAACAGATCGTATTTCATTTCACATATGTATATATTACAAACATAGCGAGCCACGTGCTCAGCTGCTCAAATGTAAATATATGATGTAAATGATCTATTTTACTAACTCCAGCCCCAGTGGGCCTTTCTCCTTCCAGGACAATGCATCTTTACCATATGATATTTATAGATCTTCTTTGTAGCAAACATACACTCCTGCTCCCACCAAACTAGTGCTGATCGTGAATGTGAATTTTAAAACCAGGCGAAACGCGTCTGACACTATCAGCTGACAATAAAGTAACTGTGGCGAAACGACACGGCGTCGACTTTCCTTCATTGGAAGAGTGGTACATATTTCGGACCGAGTTTCGGAGGTCCGTAAACGCCGACGCGCCCTTTGATTTGGAGGTGGTGGGCTCACCGAAGCAAACGTGGAGTCTCTCTCATATATATATATATATATATATGTATATATATATATATATATATATATATATATATATATATATATATATATATATATATATATATATTCCAATCGAGTTTGCTCACACAATTGGAGACACCCAGTCAACGTTTTTTTTCACCTTATTTATTCTGGCCAGCAGCAACAGACGAGGTACAGCATACACAGCGTGATTTCTCTTGCCAAAATTGCCATACGCATTACGGGGACATGTTCCCCTTGATCACCGGCTTGGCTTGGGGAAAGGAACAGCTTCGTGTTTGCACACAGGTGTTTAAAGGGTTTTCAAGACCGCCCCACTGGGCGTGTCAGCACTCGGCATTGTGGTTGGTGTAGTCCAAATAAAATCCATGTTGGATAATGCTGTACCTTCTCCTCCAAATGTATTATCCATCGGGTCGCTGATTCATGCTGAATCCGCTTGTTGCTTTCTTTACGCTCGCCTAAACAGGTACGTTGCTCTTAATGCGTGTCTCGTAGAATGCGAGACACGTGGACCCGCCTTGCTAGCATATATATATATATATATATGTATATATATATATATATATATATGTAATGAAAGAACATCTCGCGGAGGCCGTACTAGCGAACCCCAACTGGGTAAAAGCATGTCCTCATTTTCTGGCAGGTCTACCAACCGTTGGGACAAAACCACGATACGAGGAACTTCGCTCCAATCCACACAACGGATTATCAAGTGAGGTACACATATTACGAAGGGACCTAAAAGGAACAGCTAGGAAATTGCACAGGTACAACAGCTCTGACGCCTTATGGGAAACATTCCGGCAACAAAGAAAACTTTATAAAAAGAAGTTATGGGAGAACAAAAGATCAAGTACAGACAGTTTTTGGGTAAAACTAATACACAATGCGAGACAGCGGAATTCTAACAAAGTCTGGCTCACAATAAACTAGTTGAATCGGCCAAGGAACATTCTATCATCGAATGTACAGGAACAGGACTGGGCCAATTACATATCCCTGAAATTTAAAACACGGCATCACCTTCCTGATCAGGCTCAGTCTATGCAGGACATCCCAAGTCATTCCCAAATACAAGAGGTTAGTACACAATCCACCTGCATCAACATTACAGATGATAACTCAGATCTTCCAAAAGATCCCAGTTTAAATAATTGCCCTAATTCAGCGGACGCTGTAAAAAGTATAATAAACAAAATTAAAAGAGATGATGCCCCTGGGCCCAACGGTATCCCCCAAGCCGTTTTTAAATACGATCCAGCTTTCTGGAGCTCCCACCTCGAGAATCTATTTGCCGAAGTTGAGCTTTTTAATCAAATCTCTGATAGTTGGCAAGGCTCTATTATAACACCAATTTACAAAGGGGGCGATAGATCGAATCCCTCGAACTACAGACTTATTGCATTGCTGGACGTCAAATCAAAATACTTAGCTACCTTGATTTTGGAAGACTTAGTTGAATGGTCTAAAGACCTAAATCAGATCCCCATAAACCAGACGGGCTTTAGAAAAGGAATTGGCATAATCTCTAACATTCTATCCATCTCACTAATAGCGGAGAAATGCAAAACAAATAAACAGAGCTTACACCTCTGCTTCATTTACTTAAAAGCCGATTTTGATAGAGTGGACAGGAAGCTATTGTGGGCCAAATTACGATCATGGAACATTCCAGAAAGAATTCTAAAAGGATTACTCCTATTTTACACTAACACATGGGTTAGCATGAAACTTGGAGACGGATCAAGAGTCTGAAGAAAATGGAATATGAACAGGGGCTTAAAGCAGGGCTGTGTGACTGGCTCCCCACTTATTTAATTTATCTATATCAGACTTATCAGTATAACTCAATAGAATCAACTCTCACTCCCCGCATTTGGGTACCTTAGCCCTTTCGCACCTTGCGTACGCTGACAACATCGTTTTACTTAGCTTGACTAAGATTGGCCTCACTAGGCTAATAACCGGTCTTGTGGAATTCCTAACAGCAAATAAGCTAGAAATTAACACAGCAAAAACAAAAACTATGCTTATTAGCAACCGGCTAGCTCGTCCGTACAACATCTTGCTGAAGGGTAAACCCTTGGAGAATGTGTCGAGCTATAAATACCTGGGATTCTATATCGACAGTAAACTAAATTATCAAGAGCAGAAACATTATATGGCTCAACGGGCTAGTGCACTATCTTTTGCCTACAAGACACTGGCATAAAAATTGGAGGGCCCCTCATTTAAACCATTGTTGGTGGTAATAACGGCAAAAACACTTCCAACTTTAACATACGCCAGCGTAGCTCTGCAAGGAAAAGATGCAACTCTTCTTAACAATCTAATGACTAGCATCTTTAAAACGGTCTTTCAGCTTCCTCAAATGACGTCTCCAGCACAACTGCGTCTGGAATTTGGCTTACTGAACGAGACAGTGGGCAGATTATATTTATCAATAAAAGTTTGGCACGCATAAAACAAAATTTGGTGGACTCAAGACTAAATGAGGCTCTGTGGCTAGAACTAGAGAAAGGGACTAATTTATCATATACGTGCTATTTGCACAACGCACTAAAATCAACTTGCACTTTAGATCTCTGGAATAAGAACCTGTCCTTTTCAACATTTAAGTCAACAATTAACAAAGCTGCAAAACCTCACTCTCTTGTACTAGACAGAAGCATTTTTAGCCAGACATCCCACTCCTGGACAGTACTCAACAACTACAAAGTCCTCAAACCGGCAGCTTACTTAGACTTGACATTTTCAGCCCACTTAAAAAAACAGCTAATTGCCTTGCGCTTTGGAAAATATCCATCATTGGCAGACGACTCTAGGCGGAAAAACATTGAATCAAAAATATGTCACCTGTGCAGATGCCTAAAAGAAGATTTTACCCACCTGATATGCATCTGCAAGAAACTACATTCAGCATGAGTCACCTTATTAAGAAAAGCATTTCTAGACAGAGGAATACGAACTTGCCGGACGGCTATTAATGGGCTAGATCCATTGGATCCTCAGATGAATAGCAAACTGGTTAAGTTTCTCCACATACATGACCAGGCAGTGCTGAAATGAGAGGGTCCACTCTCAGAAGGCTTGAAGTCGGCATTTAAAGCAGCCAGGTAGTGGTCATGACCACCTTGGACGTAGAGACGTTAAACCTTAACTACAACGAACCCTTCGCCGGAAATGAAGCCATTAACTTTGACACCTGTTAATTTCTGGTTTATGAATGCCCGTCTTGTACAAAACAGTAGTACATCTGTTCTAGCACCTTTTCACTGGTTTTAGAGTGTTCTTATCGCTAACAGTAGATTTTAAATTTGCATTATATCCCACTGTTGATACACTGAACTGATGAATGATTTTAAAATTCAGTTTTTAATTACGGTTGTGACAAATAGTAAAATTGTTAAGGTTTTAATTAACTGAGCAATAAACTTTACCTTACTTTATATATATATATAATGGGCCATAACGAATTCGGATTCAACCTAACCGGTGGCCCGCCATTTCAGAGAAGTTCATGGCAATGATTTGGAACATCTAAAATTCTATGCCGTGGACTCAGTTCCTCCATTAAGACGAGGTGGAGATAGGGAGGCAATCCTAAGGAGATTAGAAACCAGGTATATCTTGGAGTTTGACAGTAAAAGCCCACAGGGGCTCAACACCACCGAGGACTTGTATACTTGGCTTTAGCATCAAGGTTAGACTCAATTGTCCAGTAACGTATCCGATTCAACTCACATGCATTGAGGCATACATAGTTAAAACACGCTGTACCTCATAATCTCAGTATAAAACCTTCCATTTCAGTAAAAAATTGATTTTATTCAAGCAATCTAGCACTTTTTTGCACTTGACACTTTATTTGCGGAAATATGTTCTCTAGAGCATACGCATACGCAAATTAGCACTTTAAACATTTTCGCACTTTGCACCAATTTATGCAGTTTACAATTTTCCGCAGCAGAGCAAAAACCCACTAGGGCAGTACTCCTCTTGGACACTGTTTTAAGGCTGGTCTTTTATGATTTTAACATTCTTTTAGTATTACAACATGCAATAAATGTACTATATTGCAATTGAGAGGCATTGGGCTTTTTAAGAGGTTATAAGAATGTTTTTACCTATATGTGGCATATTTAATGTATTTATACAGGTAATTTATATATGTATTTTGCACATGGGTATCATAGTCATGATCAGTTTTTACAAACGTGTCAATGAACTGCTATTTTGTACTGTGACAACGGAACTCAGAACGCTAGTCTGTTTTCCATATTGTCTTTGCACTTTGCACTTTAAATGAGGGAAGGACTTTTAGGCACATCATGTGATCAAGGCCTGCAAAGGCTGAAATGCGTCATGGCAGCACAGCGCACAAATTAAATTAAATAAAAAACTTGCACAAAGAAAGTGGAGTCCATTCCTGTTTCTGGTTCCAGGTTGCAGGGAACAGCGTGAGAAAAAGGATTGTTGTATATATATATATATATATATATATATATATACATTAGTCCACAATTGCAAATAAGCACGCGCTCTCAGATTCCTGTCAAAACGATTTAATGTAGTTCAAGGCTACGCGTTTCGGGAGCAAGCTCCCTTGATCACACACTGAACCAAGTGTACACAGAGTGAATACATAGACTCAGTACAGGGGAAATGAAATCGACAGAGGACCTCACGATACCCAGCTAGCAGTGTGGAAATGGCGGCCATTTTGGAGTGACTCAAGTCAGTACATAATTCAATGGCACCATATTGAAGCACCTACTGCAGGAAGCAACCTGACACGCGTCCCAGAGGTAAGCCTCATACCGCTGTTGTTTCCCGCGGGGAGTGCGGTCACACGCACTGTCCCGTTTTGGGTTTGGCTCCGGATTTGGGGGCGGCTCTGGTAGGCGTGTTGGGGGTTTGGTTTCCTGAACACGTCTTGGATGGACCAGGTCACGACTATTGTACAGGCATATTTACTTTTGTTGGTAACCTTGAAATATTGGCACATTGCATTTTGAGCGTAGTCCGCTCACCTGGTCCTGACACCTGTACGTGGAGGGATATTTAAGCCTGAAGAGCGGCATACGGAACCTCCACTCCGGAGGGGATTCCTGTTACGTAAGGAAAAGGAAAAGCTAAATCGAGGCAACTTACCAACGTGGTCTCGTGGAGAGGCACTTACATAAGTTGCGGAAGGCAACTGCATCTAGATCACTTATTTTTTCTCTTGGCAGCAATATGGATGAAGAATCCGGGAGACGCCTGGCAGCTCAAACATTGCTTGCACGAGCACCAGGAAAAACACAAGCCAACTCGACGTTAATTCCAGCTAACAAAGATAATATTCTAAGTCAAAAATTGCGAAAGTATGAGAAATTGAAAAAAACAGAAACATCCAAATGGTGGGAGGCAGTTTCCCTTCAAGATTATGTCGATAAGAACATGGTCCCACGAGGGCTACGTATATATACAACACCATCTTATGAATCGCCTAACCCGCGTATGTTAGAGGAGTGGGCAAACAACTCTGCTGCCAGCTCTAAAAACATGCTCTGCATTCTTATCAAGTACGGGTGGGAGGACAGAGAGACCATAATGAAAGAAATTGCCGACCTAGAAGAGGAATTCAAGAAAGATATAGACCAGACAACTATTAACAACTTCAAAGAAGAACTAAAGAAAAGAATGACAGTTTACGAGGAGGACATTAAGCTTAGAAAACAACGTAAGCTTCACCGCGACTGTACGGATTATGAGACTGGGAGAATCCTTACATATAGCAGAAAGTATGACCATTTATATAATTACCAGCCCCACGACTCTGCTACCAACCAAACCGCATGTGGGACAGGCACCCCGATGACCACCACAGTGAACAGCGACTCTGACACAGATGTCTCGGCGCATACCTCGAGTACAGCGTCTGAAGTAGAAATTATTACAAGACCAGCTACTTTTTTAGACGAGTACCGGACCATGAGAAGACAGAAAACATCAATCACGACCCCTCAACCAACACCGAGGGGGAGAGGACATCGGGGAAGAGGAAGAGGAAAAGGAAGAGGCAGGGGCGGAGTAAACAACGACGCAGCCGACGGAAACACAGGGCACAAAAAAGAAAACACAACAAAGCCAATGGGAACCAGACGTGGTGGCTCAAGGAACAGGAAATAAACATAATGGACGACAATATGGTAAATAAAACTGTAATCAATCTTACTAGCCGAACTCTTTCTGTTCTTGAAAAGAAAACGCTGTGCCTAGGCTTATCCTTTTGCCCCACTGAAACCTTTGACTATCCCAACACCAGAATAGACATTTTTAAATTTATCAGAAAACTCAAACTGACTAAATGGCATACTCTGAAGGGCAACACCACACAAGGCCATCATGCAGAGGCAGACGCAGATCCTACTAGTCTCACAGTAGGTGAGATGACTATGTTCCGTACTTTGCAAGATCTAGACAACAACAGTAATATAGAAGATTCACTCTCGACAACTGTAAACTCAGATATAACCACTGACAGGGCGGCCATAACCCCCTTCAAACCCAGATCTGTTTTCTACCCCAACCTCCCGCATGACAATGTAGATACTTTTCACGAAGTAGTTACGAAAGCCCTCATGGACTGTAAACACCAGAAGACTAGACTAAATTTTGGAGGTAGCAACCTGACTAGGGCACAAAGATCTATCATCACATCTTTGGCTACTGACAGCGAGATTGTAATCCGTCCCGCTGATAAAGGAGGGAACAATGTGTTACTCAGCAGAAACATGTACATGACTGAAGCGAACAGACAACTTGAGAACACTATGTTCTACATGAAAACCGACACCAAAACATACAATGACAGTATCCTGACTACTTGGGACAAACTGCACAAATGGCAGGAGGATGGTATAATAACATGGGAGGAGTACCTGTTTTTGAAAAGGGACTATCCCAAATTACCCATTATTTACTTTCTACCCACAACTGATGACAGACTGATACAGACATTCATACAGATTAGTAAGTCACCCATGTATTAGTAAGACACGTTTAATCACTCACTTATACAGCCAGTCATGCACCTATTGAATCATCCATTCAGACAGTCATACACCCACTCATTCTTCAATACACCTTGGCCTATATATATATATATATATAAAACATATTTAAAGTTTACAGAAACACACAGTCACTGGATGATGTCATCAATGATGTCATTTGAGATGTCATGAGTGATGTCACTGACCATGTTATGAGTGATGTAATATGTGATCTCATCAGCAGTGCATTGCGGGGGCGCGAGTTGTAGTTAGCTCAACTACCTATAACGGCCGAATTTCTCTGGTTTTGTACGAGTGAAATGTCCAACTAACTATAGCGTCCCTGAAATCTGTGGTTTTTTCAGTGAATTTCTATGGTTTTTTAAATGCTAATTTCTAACTATAACGTCCCTGAAACCTATATTTTTTTGCGTTTGCAGAGTGGTGCAGAAAGGGGGCTGGGCCTCCGACCAGCGTTCAGAAATTCCGCTGCGTAGGACTCACAGGAGGTACCAGGAGGGCTTCTTGGCCCCCAAAGTCCCTCAGGAGTAAAGTGGACTTCATCCCCCAACCCGTAGTGTGCCAGGAGGTGCGTTTGCAGAGTGGTGGAGAAAGGGGGGCATGGCCTCCAAAGACCTCTTAGCAACCCCACTGTATGGGACTTACTGGAGGTAACAGGAGGGGTATTCAGTCCCCAAGGACTTCTGTGGGGGCCAACTACCCCTCCTATTACCTCCAGTAAGTCCCACACAACAGGATTGCTAAGTTCTCATAGCAGGCCATGCCCCCTTTGCCCACTACTCTGCAAACTCACCTCCTGGCACGCTCTTGGTTGGGGGATGAAGTCCCCTTCGCTTGTGGGGGTCCTTAGGGGCCAACTAGCCTACCTTTTACCTCCAGTAAGCCTTGCTCGGGGGATGAAGTCCACTTTAGTCCTGAGGTCCTCAGGACACAAGAGGACCTCATCGCCCCACCAGCAGTGCGCCAAGAGGCACATTTGCAGAGTGGTGTAAAAGGGGCGTGGCCTCGGACCACCTCTCAGCAATCCCACTGTGTGGGGATTACTGGAGGTACCTGGTGGTCTAGTTGGCCCCTAAGGACCCTTAGTATTCAAGGGGGCTTAACCCCTTAATCCAGAATGCGCCAGGAGGAGCGTTTGCACAGTGGTGCAGGGAGGGGTTGGGGCCTCTGGCGAGATGCCGGATTTTTTTAAATTTGCTTTTTGGAAGGGGGCTGTGTGGCCCACCCTTCCCTTTATTATTTTTGGGCCCTGGGGACCCCATCCCCCAGGGCCTGAGCATTTTTAGTTTTTTTTTAAAAGGAAGGGGGCTGCGCAGCCCCCTTCCCATTGCCTATATCGGCCCCGGCGACCCCATCCCCTGGGGCATGGCCACATATTTTATTTTTGTATTATTATTTTTAAGGAGGGGGGCTGCACGGCCCCCCTCCTGAGGCCATTATTGGCCCTGGGGACACCATCCCCCGGGGCTTTGCCTTGTTCTTTTAAAAAAATATATATATATTATTTAGGGAGGGGGGCCCGTGGCCCCCCTTCCCTGGGCCACTATTGGCCCCGGGGACCACATTTCCAGGGGCCGGCCCTCATTCTGGGGACCACAGGGGAGCCCCAATGCCCCCGTGGTCCCAGCCGGCTCTCCGCCTCCTGCGGGAGCCGGCATTGCTCTTGGGCAAGGGGAGCTGCTGACATGCAGCTCCCTTTGCCCAAAAGCAATTCTGCTTTGCTTCTTGGAAGCGAGAGCAGGCTTCCTGCTCTTGCTTCCAAGAAGCAAAGCAGTGTTTGCTATGGCATGGCTCCCGGCTCCCGCCCTGCGATAGCAAACGGCAATGTCCCGGGGGTGGGCACCCGGGGACAATGCAGGAGCCCTCCCTGGGTGGTGGTGGTCCCCAGGGCTATCTAGGGCTTCAGGAGGGGGGCCGCACGGCTGCCAACACTTCCTGGTTTGGAGTGTTGGCAGCCAATCAAAATGAAGCTCATGCTCGGGAGGGTTCTCGAATCCTCCTCGGCCACCAGATATTAATATTTTTATTTTTTGAATTTCTCAGGAACTACTGAATGGATGTACACCATTTAAAAAAAGCACGCTTTCTGAACCAAGACCTACCTTTCTGCCAAATTTGGTGTAATTCCGTTCAGCAGTTCGTGCTGTAGCCGTGTCTAAAGTTTCCATTGGAAATTAACATGGAGAAAATGCATTTTGGGACCCCCTTTTTTCTCGGCCCGCGCTTGACGAATCACCCCGAAACTTTCAAGACAGGAGCTGACCGGAGCGCCCCATTAGATTTGAAACTTTTGCGAAGATTCGTCAACCGGCGACAAAGATGTTGGCAAATCAAAAAACGCTTTTCCTATGGAACATAGGTCCTAACTATAACTACCTGCTGGCGACCGCGACAAAGGTTACAGGGACGTTATAATTAGGCTGAGATTTCACTTGTACAAAACCATAGAAATTCAGCAGTTATAGATAGCTGAGCTCACTATAACTCGCGCCCCCCCAATGTTTTAAATTTATGTTTGCTAGGTATAACATCTCTCTCTTTTTTTTAAAGTAATATTTTTATTTTTTAATTAATAGTAGATTGATTACATGAGATCTGCTACAATGAGAGTTACTGCCCAGTCTCCTGGATTACTATTAGTTTACACAGCATTGAATAAAAATTGTGTATCTAGATACAAAATATGAGGAAAAAAAGTGACAGTATTACATTTATAGAAAACTACAATGAGAAAGTGCTGTAAATAATTGAAAAACAATAACATTAAAGCAGTGACGATGCAAAAAGGTAGAAATTATTATATATTTATAGTATATCAAGTTCAAAACTAGATGTCAGACGACTAACAATGATAGTAAAATGTAATTAATAGTAAAAAAAACAAAAAAATAATTAAACACTGTTAATATTTTCTATATATATATTATAACTGTATTTTTTTTTAAATAATATTTTGAATCTGCGGATTTTACAGGGAATAGCATGGTTTATCCAGTTCCAACTGTATTGTTTTTGTTCCGATCACGTGATAGCATCCGAAATTGCAGATCCGTACCGTGGATTCGGTGACATACTATACAGTTATTTTAGAGGTATGCCACCTTTATAATTACATTATAGTATTTGGCTGAACATATTTTAAACATACTTTAATGTTTTTTTCAATTTCCTTCATAAATAAGCTGTTTTATTATCATGTGAATCCAAGGATTTGTCTCGGAATCCACTGATTTGCACGATAATCAACACCAAAGCTTTATTTCTATTGGTTCCTCTTGAACCACACCTATATTTTGGAAGAGCACACCCAAAGTAGTCAATTTGATCCTGGCTGCTGGTGAGAGCGCTGCAAAGGTATTTCATCCTTCCATTATGGCAGAGGGAAATCCATCAGCTATTGTACCTGCACAGCAGGATGAACAAGGAGTGAAAGAAGAAGAAGTTACTTCCAGTCGAAAGGAGAGTGATGTCTGGTACTGGTTCACTGTGCCATCTGGAGAAAAGAAGGCCACTGCCAGGTTTGTCGAATGCAAGTTGTGTAGGAAGCAGCTTTCAAGAGGTACTATGAAAAAGTACAGTTATGGCACATCATCGATGTAGAAGCACATCAAGAGCAACCACAAATTTGCATATCTTAGAAAGCTGAAGGAGAAAGCAACATATTCTACTCATGGAGGACCATCATCAGCTACATGCAACCAACCTCCTGTGCATATCAGCATTCCACCGACTTGCACAGAATTTAAAGATATGGTTGTGCATTGTTCTAAATGCCAAGAACTTGTTCTAAAGGAAAATGGTGACATTATAAACATCTTGGAAAAAGTGAAGGCACACCATTGTTGATTTTTTTTTATTCTCTTTTGTTGTAAAAGCACAAGGACATATGCTAATGTTACAGTTGTTAAAGACATTAGAAGTTCCTCAAGTAACGCAGAACCAGATCGATATAGCACCAGTCAACCATCTATAAAGTTTAAATAGTGGTTGTTGAAAAACATCATTTTAAACTATGAGGACATTATTTTCATGTTGCAGAAACAAGAGACTCTTCTTTGTTAATTTTTCTCTTTTGTTACTGTTTTAATATGCAACAGTTTTGCATTTAATTGCAGTTTTTGCACTTTTACTGCAATAAATAGTGCATTTATTTACAAAAAAATAATTTTAAAAACACCACATTTTCCATAAAGAGCAGTGTCAATGTTCTCATTGTTGTATGGCTGTATCAGTGTTTTAATAAGTGATTGTGAGGGTGTTAGTGCATGTGTTACTGTGTGTCTGGGTGTGTTGGTGTATAAATACATTTTTACATGGGTGTGTCAGTGTATGTGTCACTGTGTCCTTGTGTGTACAAATATATTCATCAGTGTGTGCTTCACTGTGTCAGTGTCTCATTAAGTGTTCCCCAGGTGTGTTAGTCTATGTGTGTGTCTGTGACTGGGTATGTCAGTTTTTAAATAAGTATGTGTAGATGTGTCAGTGTATCTTTTGCTGTGTGTGTAGGTGTGTCACTGCAGCACAAATTGTGTATATGGAGGAGCCAGTCTATCTGTGAGTGTATACATCAGTATGGCAGTGTATATGTCAGTGTGTGTTTGGGTATCTCTGTGGATGAATGAGTTTGTGTAATGAGTTTGTGTATGGGTGTGTTAGTGTATGTGTCAGTGTCTGTTTGGGTGTGTCAGTGTATGTGTAAATGTCTGTACCTGACTATATCAGTCTATCAATGAGTGTGTTCATATGTGTGTCAGTGTATGTATGACTGTGTGTCTAGCTGTGGTAGTGCATCCACTGGTGTGTACCTGCTTGTCTAACTGTATGTGTAACTATATGTTTGCATCTTTCACTATATAAATGAGTGTATGCCTGGATGTGTCAGTGTATGTCTTAGTGTGTCTCTGGATGGCTCAGTGCATAAAAGAGTGTGTCCATGGGTGTGGCAGTGTATATGGCAGTGTATGCATGTATCAGTTAGTGTAGGCATCAATGTGTCAATGTGTGTGTTAGTGTATACATCAGCGTGTTAATGAGTGTGTCAGTGTATGTATCAATGAGTCACGGGATGTTTCAGCTTATGCATGACTGAATGACTAAGTGACTCTGTCAATGGATGACTGTGTACAGGGGTGTCGTAGTGTATCTATTAGTTTGTCAAGGAGTGGCTTAGTCTATATTAACCCTGGGCGGTGAACTATGCTCCGCTCGCGGAGTTTGCAGAGTTTTCTGCACTCCGCATTACGCGGCTCTCGCGGAGTGCAGAGAAAATGCGCTACGCGTAGCGTAGCAGCCATTTTTGCTCGCTCGCGTTCCTCAACGTCAAGTTGGCGACCGCAAGCGAGCAAAATCAACATCCCGGCGAGATTTTTCCTATTTCGCGATCGGCAACATCAAGTTGGCGAGCGCGAGCGTGGAAAATAAACCTCCCGGCGAGATTTCTCAACTCGGGGGGGTCAGGTTTCTCATTGCGAGTGGTCGCGTATGCTCGCGATGAGAAACTGCCCGTTCGCGTTGAGAAAGCTGCCGCTCGAGTAAAAATCTACTCGAGCGGCAGAAAACGACCGCTTGCACTGTGCAAGATGACGTTTGCAATGATTGCACAGTGCGGACAAGCATCCGGCACTGTGCAATCACCGCGAACAGCATTTTCCTATCGCACTACACTGCTCGTGCAGCTCCGCGCAGTGTGGCGGAGTTGTTTTACCGCTTCGTGTAGCGCAACTCCGCGAACTCCGCCCAGGGTTAGTCTACATATGAGTGAGTTACTATGTGAGTTAATGAAAACATCACAGTCTGCATGAGTTACACCCAACCATTTGCAATTTTCACCATTGCAACAGCTTGCATAAAGTTTAAAGAAATAGTTGTTTACTGTTCTAAATGCAAACAACTTGTTTTGAAAGAAAATAATCACCTTATCACCATTTTGGAGAAGATAAAGGGACACCATTGTTAATTCCTTTTTGTTTGTTATGTTTCATTGTAAAAGCACAAGGGGATGTGCTAATGCAATACTTGTTAAAAGACTGGAAGTTTCTAAAGTGACGGAGAAGTAGGAAGATGTACCATCAGCCACCCATCCCTGAAAATTAAAACTTCATCAACCAGCACTGAAGTTTAAATAGTGGTTATTGTAAGAAATAATTTTAAAATATTGGGACATTATTTTGTTCTTGCAGAAATAGAAGAGTCTCTTTTGTTAATTGTTCTCCTTTTTCTTACTATAAATGTAAACATCTACTTAGATACCTACATTAGTTCAATAAATAATTTCTTGGATCTGTAAAAAAAGAGAGAAAACATAAACATAAGTTAATGTTACATGGTGTAGATTTACACAATAAACTTTAACTTTCTGCAATATAAATAGCTTTGTTAATAAAGAAACATTGCAGAGCAGCAAATCTTTAAAGCAATTAAATATGTATCTTAAACATTTCTTTTTCATTTCTTTGCTTTTCTCAGGTTTCAGAGCAGTATACTTTAAACAATGCACTGTATGAAGTTTTATTGTTGAACAGCGGGTATCACATAGATTGTAGAAAAAAAACAGACTTGCACAGTATAACAGTGTAAATATATCATACTATGCATGCACTCACTGCAAACCGTTAAAAATTTATTTCACTTCTACCTAATCAACTGCTATAGATAAACATATCCCAAAAAGGTACTATCATATTAAAATAGTCCATTTATGAAAATATATGTAACATATATCCGTGTATAAAAGCCCATTTTCAAGACATTACTCTTACTAGACCAAATGATGTCTTACAGACTTATAATCCATACAGTGCAAACACAGTAAACCACTTTTTACAGAGAAATCCTTTTTAGAACTTTGGTTGCAAAAACCAACGGATTTAATTTTGAAGTTAGAAAGGTAGTTTATATTTAAATGTCAGGTTACTGTCATTACATTCTGTCCATCTACTTTTAAGTACACAGTGTAGTGTCCTGAAGTTATTTGTAGTCCTTCATGAAAAATTATAGCAACTGTTGTATACATTCTTCCAGAAATTGAAATTTGTCCAGCTTTAAAGTTTGAAATTTCAGTTTCTATTTTTGATCCATCTACCTCACATCATTGAAGCATCAATATAATGTATTTACCACTTCTATGTATCTGTAACATAGACATACAATTAGATCTACAATTTGGGCAGGTCATGTTCTGGTTTGCATTTCTTATCAGGTTGTCAAATGGTAGTTTCTGAATCCAGTAATGCCAGAATTTATATTATTAGTAGATGTAAAAGAGCAGTCCACACAATTATTATTCCATTTGTAACTTAGACTAAACAACTCTTCAATATTCACTTTTTCTTCTTCCAAAAGTCCAAATATAACCATAATAAACTCTTGTGCGTCTTGCTGAGAGTTCTGAGAAAATTGTACACATCCAGTAATTAGGTCCACTGTATGCCATATTCCTCAGCAGAATGTAGTACAGTCTTACTACTCCATAAACACTGCAGTAAACAATATAGTTCTGAGCAAAACCTGCTCTCTCCTTTATGCTCAATTGCATTTACTAGATGTGGCAAATGAAATACTATATTCAGAACAACATTAGTATATCAGTTGATACCATTTGTATTTTCCAACTGAAAGCCTGCAATTTCTCCTTCATTTTGTTGTTTTT
The DNA here is from genome assembly GCA_963921515.1 of Calotriton arnoldi. Lineage (NCBI taxonomy): Eukaryota > Metazoa > Chordata > Amphibia > Caudata > Salamandridae > Calotriton > Calotriton arnoldi. The sequence goes on from CAWUFW010002485.1 coordinate 1,524,164, forward strand.
TCTTCTCTTTATCCTTATCTTTATCTTTCTTTTGCTTCTTTGCAGAACATCCATCGATTGCTGACTAAGTTTCCGTTTAGGACAGATTGTCTGTTTCTCATAAATGGGATACTGTCCTAAGTGAGGAGCATATACACTTCTCAACTGATTATACTGTCTAATACAACTAGTGTCAGCACTAACCTTGTTTTTGTCAAAGTCAAGTAAAAACAAACTTGACAATGTTCTAACTCGTGACAATGCAACGTATGACATACCTTCTTTGAACACACTACTACCAATGTTAATAAAAGCTGCAGCTACACTTAAACCCTGGAATTTGTGGATAGTTACCATGTACACTAGAGAGAATGGGAACTGGTGCCACCTTGTATATAAGTCTTTGATAAGTGAAACCATACAACACACCAAACAATTTGTTTCACGCCATCAGTCTGATTACATTTTACAGCTACATATTCAACTTCATTTCTATTTGGAAAATTAATAAAATCAATTATTTTACCCATTGCTCCATTTACTAAGCCTTTCTTAACATTTTAATTTTGCTGCAAAATTACTCTACAATTTCTACAAACATGTACACACTTTTCTAGTCCAGCAGTCCTAGAAACAGATTTTTCAAAAGTATCCAATTTTGCTAGCAGTTTTTCAGTCAACAGTATTCTTACTCCCTGGTGCTCCATTTTCTCAATAACTGTTAGTTCAAAAATTTCCTTTTTTTCCAGTTTCAGTAATTCTTTATTGAAATTATTGCACTCTTGAAGTGAAGGCATTAAAAACAGTATTGATTTTCCATCTTCAATGAAATTGAACATGAGTTGTGCTGGTGTCTTCTTACAGGAGAATAATTTTTGATAAATCGACTTTCTAAGGTACTCTTTCCTTCCTTGGTAAGAATTCCAACTCTAATATCCAAACACAATTAAATGCTTTCCTCCGAAGAGAACATCATACTCTGTTCTTAAAATGTGCTACATTCGTAGATGAATAAATGCAAGCATTAAGTTTAAGACTATGCTTACCTCATCAATGATTAAAAGTTTCATTTTGTTCAAAACTCTTGCTAGCTTAGGACATGCTTCACCAGATAACTACTGGTATTCCAGTTTATTGTCATGTTCTACAGGTAGCATTAGTAGCCGATGTAGAGTAATTCCTTTAATATTATGTGCAGGTAATCCTTTCGGCGCTGTAACTACACATGACAAATTTGATTCTGTTGTTCTCTGTAGTTAAGCAGTCAGCACTTTAGTTAAAAAGCTTTTCCCGGTGCCAGCTTGACCACTAATGTACAACAGAATTGGTTTAAAGGAAGAGCAACTGCATTCTTTCTTCTTGTTGAGAAATCCATGTTCCACTTTCTCTTTTACTTCAATATAAATGTATTTCTGTTCATTGTTGAGATGTTCAACTAACTGCTCCAGTTCTTTAGTTTCCTGTCTAGCTTGTTCAATTGCATTTTCTACTTCATTCATTGCTATTCCATGAGGATCCAAGAGGATCTTGACTAAGTGGTGCAGAACTTTGATTGCTTTGAGAACTTTACCTAGCTACCTCTGCAGCAATTGCTTCTTCTTCTTGTGTCTCATCACTTAACATTTGCATATAATTTTAGAAGACGGATCACTGAATACTATCTTTCACAGCATTAAATAAATCTTCATAGAAATCATACCCTCCAAGTAATTCATATTCTGTATGCCAAGGTTTGAAAAGTTGAAGTGCCAAATAGAAAAACTCTCTTTTCTCTTGAGTTAGGCAACTATGGGGCATATTAGCAAGGGCACTATCGCCGCTTTAGCGGCACTTTTTGCCGCTAAAGCGGCGATATTCTTATCGCCTTATCAGCAAACTGTCTCTAACAGCAGTTAGCGACAGTTTTCGGGCATTAGCGCCCGTGTTTTTACCGCTTTGCATGTCAGCGATATTTATCGCTAATGACATGCAAAGTGGGCGTTCCGACGAACAAACCTGGGAAACACCCGCTAACAGGCCTATCGCCTATTAGCAAGGTGGCCATGGCCCCAGTTAGCGACGTGAAAAGTCGCGCTAACCGGAGTCATCGCCATTTATTTAACACCTGCAATTAGCAGGTGTTAGCCATATCTAACATGGGGGTGGATTATGCTGATACGACCACAGGGTCGTATCAGCAAGAGTTATCGCCGTTTTCCATGAAACATCGCTGGAAAACCAGCGATGTTTCATGGAAAACACCGCTATGGCTGGAATAATTATCGCCATAGCGCTAAATGTCGCTAATACAGCATTACCATGGCAAATTATTCCGACGATAGCCGGCGATAAAAAAGTGCTCGCTAAACACGCTTTGCGATGTTTAGCGCACTTTTTAGATAATATGCCCCTAAGTTTCCTGTGGTTATTCAGATTTCCTTTTTCATGTTTCACTAAACAACCATCACATGCAAGAACAGCGAAGTTGCCTTCTTCTATGTTTTCTTTTACATTTCTTCTGTATCTGTAGTACTGAAGAATTTCATATAGGCGCATGCTTTCTTGGGTAGTATGTATCCAACATGTGTGTTTTAACTATATCTGTACTTTCCAGGTCAAACTCTGCTAGATACTGAATTTTCAGAAAGATTTTAACACTCTAGTTTGTGTACTTGCAAGGCCTAAACTTACCCAAACTATTCCCCTAGACTTAGAGTACAAACTTCCCTAGCTCAACCTACCCGAGCATTCATAAGACCGAATCTCCCTATGCAATAATATTTTTAAACTGAAGCAGTACAACTCTTTTGTTAGACTCTTTTCTGCACTAATCACTTACATCTCAGTCTTTTCCAATTTTGTAATGTATGAAGTGATATATCGAGCAACAGCAATAGAGATGTCTGCAACCAATTGTATGTCCATATTTGCATTCCACATTTTCAAAATGACTGCATTGTAATCATTAATGTTTTTGGGTGCCTCTGTTCTTCTCAGATTGTATGTGTTTTTGGGTGACTTTCATGTTATTCTATGCCTCACTGCAGACAAAAAGCTGTCCACTCTTCCTTGTGAAATAACAGGTCGTGGGAATCCAAAAAGGCATCTTGTGTAAAATTTTCCTTTCGATCTGTATTTTCTACAGCAGTATTTCCCACATGTGTGTTTGAAACCGCAGGCCTTTGTCACTACTGCCTTTCGGGATGGTGCACGTCACATACTGTTCTATGAAAGAGAGCACACAATCATCACTCTCTGTTCCAAATTGTACAGCATCTTTTATCCATAACAGTATGTGAATATGAGGAGTTCCACTTGCTTGGTACTCTTTACGCCAAAAAAATCAGTTACTTCACCAAGTGCAGGATTAATTTTGTTAAAGATGAAAGACAGCATGGCTTGAAATCTGTAATTAAAATGTCTGCAAACATTAGCAGTATCCAAAGAGCAAAGTTCTCTTGCTGTTTTTACATTAGTATCCTCAATATTTTAATTTGGGTCTCTCAAAAAATTCAAATAAATGATTCCATGCGTATTCAGCACAACTAAGGGCCTCATTACGATGTCGGTCGGAAAGCATTCCGACCGACTCGGTGTCGGAGTGGTTTCCAACCGAATTGGATTTGGGGAGTCCGACCGACCGATTACGATGTTTCTGAACACCGTTCGGTCACACTCCCATTGACTTCATTGGGAGCCTGTGTTCCGATCGACAACACAGGCTCCCATTGAAAAAAGGAGTGGTTGCGGAAAACCTTGCACCCTGTGATGGGCACCCGTTGGTGCCTGCCACACCACGCGGCCCCAACCGGAGGTCTCCAGGTGAAGGGGGGCCTAATACGGGCCCCCAAAGTCAGAGTCCGACAGCCGATCCATGTGGGACAAACAGATTTGAAAAGGCTGTCCGAATCCAACATCGTAATGCGTCGGTCGGAAACACGCTCCATAGACCTGTATGATTCGGCTCCAACCGACCCAGTTTCTCTGAATGCCGATCGGAACCGAGTCGGAACGACCAAACGGTTTCCGACTATCGTAATCAGTCGGTCGCATATGTTTCCGAGTCGGTCGGAAACGCGGGTTCCGAATCGGATTCAGACAAACCGAATGCTGTTCGGAGCCTTTCCGACCGACATCGTAATCAGCCCCTTAATGTAATAAACCAAGTCAGTGCTCCTAGATTTCTCAACATGCATTTGAGTTCTCCATGATGATGATACCAATACACATTTGTTCCCCGTTGGCATGCCATCAAATTTATTAAGTTATATAACAATTTTTCATCTTTTTCGTGAACTTTATCAACAAATTACCTTGCAGACAAATTTGGAAGATGTGCTCCTGTCTTCAGCATATGATTCACAGCATAAGAAAGTCCATACAAATCGCTTTCAAACAGAAGAAGAAATATATATGGAATGCTCTGACGAAATCTTCGATCCTCTGAGTATAATTGTGTTGAGCGGTATTCAGCTCCTGGTATCTGTACAGGACGGTCTTTATACCCTCCACTTACTCCAATGGGAAACAGTTGCGAAAAGCAATTAGGCTCTAAGCTTTTTTCCCACACACTTAAGGGGCTTTCTTTTGCTTGTTGCATTTGAAACAATTTAATAGCATCACCAATGGCTTCTTTAGAATGTAGAGGGTGGAAGTTATAGTGTTCATAAATTTCTTCTGATGTAGATCAATCCACTTTTTCAATCTGTCTGCATAATGTTAAGGTATCATCTTGTATGCAAATTTTATCTTCAGCAACATCAACATTTCTATGGTAAATATTATTTTCAACAAGGTAATGTTGCTTGTTTAACTTTATTAAGATCTACTAACTCTGGCTAAATGTTTCTATTTTTTGTTGGAACCCCATTTACTAAAATGATAAGTGGTTCTTCTATATCTCTATCTACTCCTACAGTTTCAATATTCTTCTTAAAATCTAAAGGTAAATACGCAATTCTTCCTTTTAGTCCTCTCTGGAGCTCAGTTGGGGGCAATTTCCTGTCTTTGGCTCCATACGAACTATTGCTTGAAAAGGATGTATGTGTTGTACAAGAATTGATTAATAAACAGTCAGTGCTTTATGCTCTTGTGGAATGGATAACAATTCTAACTTGTTATGTATACATTTAGCTGGCATTTTATTATTCTATTTATCATAACAGTGCTTACAGATAATCTGCACTGTAGACTAATCCAATATTTCCTCAAGAAATAAATATGCACCAAATTCTTGCCACTTATAATTGTTCTCTTTTTCAAATTTAGAGTACACAACTACATCCTGAGTTTCCATTTTGCATTTTGCATTTTGTAGTGAGTGCATTGACAACAAATACAAACACAGTTTTGTCTTTCAGAGGAAACTATGTTAAACTTTGCAATGTCTTGAGCAAGGTTTTCATTTGTACATTTCTGTATGTTGTTCCCCTACACCTCCAGCTATCAACTCTTAATTTTCTGTGAACTCTTTTTCTGGACCAAAGAACCAAAACTGAATATTTTCACAAACTTTCTCAACCTCTGCTAATCTCCCATACAATAAACATCTATTCATCTCTCCTAAACATAAAGCAGGACTTTTTACATAGTAAAGTCTTCTAACCAAAATTTGTATTTTGGATTGATGAACAGCTAACATCCCGAAATGATGAAACGTGCTTCTACAAACTTTCCTTGAAAGACATGCCAGGGAATGTCCCTCTAAATTGTATATATTTCCTAACTTTAAATGGATCTAATCTTTGCAAAATTGAAATTTTCTTTTTCAAACTTTTGCTTGGAAAGTCATATATAAAATTCAGTAATAAATTAATTGAGTCCTGACGAACACTACAAATACTACTGCAATTCCATTTGTATACTGGGCCTATCTACGCCTTTGCTTGCACCTCCTGAGGTATCACTTCCTCTACATTTCTTAGAACCATCTTTTGCAACCTCTTTTGCAACAGGAGTACAATCATTTACTTCATAACAATGGCCACTTAAATCAACAGCATGCATTAGTGTATTCTTCTGGAAATAGCTATCCTCATTGAAATAAGGTTCTGTACCAGACGTATGCTTCCATTCACCTTTAAAAAATTTGCAAAAATTACTTCAATTAATAATTTTTTTTCTAGCACTTCTTTTCTTCATACACGACACTGTTTTCTGTAGTGCCGTCATTCTATTCAATATTAATATAAATAATTTCTTCTTCAAAGCAAATGCATTCTCTACAACACCTCAATATGTTGCTTTTGCCTAAATGCAAATGCATCACTTCTCCTCTTATATTTTCTCATTCTTTTCTGAAAATTTTGTATTACCCTAGTACGAAACGTTTTAGCTCTTAACTCCTTAAACTGTTTCGGTCTCCATGACAAACTTTCTGATTTCTTAGAACATTTCCTACTTTGTGATGCACCTACTCCTTGCTTTTTTCTACTTGTTGAGCAAATTCCATTTTTAAGTAAGACTGTACTCTCATTCTGCATTTTCTGAAATATTTTTCTGAGAAACTGCTTAGTACTCTTACCAGCTCCTCTTTTTTTCCTCTGCACATTCTCCACCTTATTCTGTTTGTCCATCTCACTTTGAAGTTGATAATACTGTTTCCTCTGTTTCTTTTTTTTTTGCGTTTTGTCATGCATTGTAGATCTTCTTTTTCAAAACTGTATATCTGGAAAAGTAATAAACAATACATTAAGGTCAAGACTAAATAATTAAATTATTAATTCATTAAGTAACTACTTCATTTACGAAATGATACAACATATTAAGAGAGGGTACGACAGTCTCTGTATGGGTATGTAAATGGGTATAAGAGTATCTGCATAGATATGTGAGAGGGTGCAAGAGTCTCTGTTTGGGTATGAGAAATGGGTATCAGACTGCATGGGTATGTGGATAGGAATAAAGGAGGTCTGAATTCATGTGTGACAGGATCTGACAGTCTATGAATGGATATCTGAGAGGGAGTAAAAGCCTGTGTATACATATATAAATGGATATAAGAGTCTTTAAATGAGTATATAAGAGTGTGTAGCAGGGTGTGTAAATCTCTGTATGCATATCTCAACGGGTATAAGGATCTCTACATCAGTATGTGAGAGGATATAAGAGTCTCTCTATGGGTATGTGAGAGAATGTCTATGTCACTGTATCAGTATGCGAATGGGTATTATAGTATCTGTAATGAATAAGTGAGAGGGTGTAAGAGTCTCTCAGTATGTATATGGGTGTCACAATCTGTATAAGTATGTCAATAACAATATAAGTGCTCTATATGAGTATCTGAAAGGGTGTAGCAGTCTAAGTACAGATATGTGAATGTGTATATGGGTGTATGTGGAATGGGTATAACAGTGTCTGTATGAGCATGTGAATGAGAATAAATGACGCCTGAATTATGATGGGAAAGGATGCACACATCAGCTTACTTCTGACTATCTAAATGTTTGCATCATTGTACCTTTTGATCTGTTACTATATGCATAATTACATCATTATGTTTAAAAAGTAAAATATATTTAACTAAACCTGGCTTCCCTACCAAAATTATCAGTGTGAACCACCTCATCTTAATCTACATATCTGAGTATATGTTATTTCATACCTGCATACATACTAAAATACCTTCATATCTCACTGCATACATTAGCATTTAAAATCAATAGAAAAAGGGGTTGAGGCAAAACAATACCGCACCCACCACCACTGTGAAACCAATTTAACACCCTTCTAAGGGTGCACAGAACCAGAAGTTCAACCCCTTTCAACTTCCAGTGGAGAAAACTCCAAACATAGACAAAATGTAATGGTTCAACATCCTTATTTTTTCTATTCTTGATAGTTCAGCGCAAATTTATAGTATTTCATACACATGGTACATGTAATTAAAAATCTTCAATAGAAAATTCGGACAACAGATCTTTTGTTCATATTCTTCTTCTTTTATTAGTTTCTTAAAACCTGTAACCGTAGCCAATGCATTTTGTCCTCACAGACTTCTTCAAGACTGCATTTACAGTTCCTCTCAGCGTTGTGTCTATGATGATATATGTATTATCTGTGCCATCAATTATTCCATGATAAACTCGCACATTGAATGCTTAGGTAATAAGTCCAAGCAGACAAATTCTTGCTTAGGCTTACTGTGTGGTGTATTCCAACTTTTTGGGAGAAAACTGCATATTCCTAGTTGTATTTGTAGGTCCCCAGCCCTGCGTTAAACTTGCCTTAAGTCCTTAGGATCATGAGGACTTAACACAAGGTTAACGCAGGGCTGGTGCACACACACTCTGGTCTATGGAGACCTACAAATACAACTAGGAATATGCAGTTTTCTCAAAAAAAGTTGGAATACACCATACAGTAAACCCAAGCAAGAATTTGTCTGCTTCGACTTATTACCTAAGCATTCAAAGTGCGAGTTTATCAGGGAATGATTGATGACACGGATAATACAGATACATTAACATAGCACTCCTTGTGTCACCCCCTATATTGGTGTAAAACTCTGTTTTGTTTTTCTTCACCAGTTTTTATCTATAGTTCCTGATTAATACACTTTACTTTATTTTCATCTTCTACTTACTCTGAACATTTCCTTTTACTATTGTCAAACATCCTGCTCACTTTCATCCCCCTTACTCACACTCAGTCTGTTGTGGTCTCTCAGCAAGTAGACACCAGGAGCCAGGATGTATATTCAAGTCTTCTTTATTTCATCCATCTGTCCAAGTTACATCTGTCTTGAATCCAGCCAGCACTGGTGTGGTACCAGCCCCACCAGGAGCAGCCTGCCTAGCTGCTCAGCCCATCTCTAACTGCCAACACTCATCCACTCAGACACCCAGGCATTCCACGCATCACAGGCACACCAACATTCCATAACCAACTCACACTCTGGCTGAGCAGCTAGAGGCAGCAGGGCTGCAGTACATGTTATACAACTAAGTAGGGTATAACATTATCCCTTTTTCTTCAAAGAAAACGAAAGATGAATATAATATAACATCAAACAAGAACTATAAACAAGGAAAATGAATAATGGTACAAGTCTCTCAGATGCAGCAATAAAGACAAAACATCGCAGGAGAAAGAACCATTAAAGCAAGAAAGGATGGTAAAGATACAGCAAATAAACAATTGACCAACATTATCCCCCATCCTCCCTAATAAGAGATTATAAAACATTTTGAAGCGTAAGCAAAAGAGTAGCATTACAAGAAATACAGTTCAAGCATATTGTATATAACCCTGTAACATAATGTGCAATAACGCGAAGGTTAAAAGACCCCGAAACACAAATGCCAAAAAGCACAACGTAGAGTAGCGAAAGGTAGCATACCCTGCAACTTCAACCCCAATAGTAAGGGAACAAACATGTATATGGGTCGTCACCCATAGAAACGCCCGTGTAGGGATGTACCTTGGTACTGCGCGCAACAGCAAATGGAGATCAAGTCCATATCCCAACCCAGAGTAAGGGTTGACCTAGATCCATTATGGGAACTAACCCATGCCCAACCCCCTTGTGGAGGTTACATACCCCCATGTAGGAGTAACAAACAGTCAAAGTAATGGGAAAGTTAGCCCACAACCATCCCACGTGTATGGGGCCTATGTGAGGATAATCTAAAGTCAATATGGGAACTAACCCGTCCTCAACCCCGTCGTAGAGGTTACTACCTGGGATTAAACCCAACCTTACCCCTGACCTAGGGGATAAACTGTGATGACCACCCTCAGAGACTAGGACGTCCCAACCATAAGTGTAACACTGTGGCATCACTACAAATAAACAAAGAAATACACTGTTAATACACTTCCAACTAGTGTAAGCACCAATGACCTGTGCCCCACACCGGTGAGCGATCTCTCACCCGAATACAACCACACTGAGTCACACCAGATTTGTGCCCACCCCCAGAAACAAGTAACAACACTGTAGATGTTTCTGTTATGTTTAACGTCAGTACTTGAAACACCATGAAGATATGTGGGAACAAACATAACCCACCCCGTGTAAAGATGGATAAAAGTAAGAAAGTACCTCAAATCCAAAAGTCATACCTCCCGTAAAGGACATACACAAATAGGCATATGAATACTGAATAGAATTTGCCATGGGACTACAAACTCGAAATTTTAGAAAATGTCACTAGATGGCAGTGTCACACAGAGCAATAACAATCCTGCACTGCACTCTAGAAATGCTTTCTGTCACCACGAAGAAAAATGAAAAACAGTACATGGTGAGAGAAAACAAAGCACCAACAAACCTCTCAGCCATCATTCTGTCGAACTCAAAACTGCAATAGACTTTATTTAAACCACTAGTAGCGGAATGGACGTGCTTGGCGAAAAGTACTGGAAACAGTGTGACCACAAAAAAAACGGTAATGTGAAATAAGCTCCGACATAAATGAAACAGAGGATTCCACAACGAGGATGTCCAGAAGAAGCTACGATGTCATGTCCAAAATTCAACGTAATCCACGGACACCATGAGGCCACCAAATAAGTTACTTCACACAGAAAGATAAATGTACCTTTGTTCCTCTTCCATCGTGAAATAAGCCAAACACTTCAGCGAAGATCGATAGTGAAGTTTCCATGAAGATGTGAACTAGACGCCTGCCACGCCGTACCGGACCACCCTGAATGGTGCTAGACATCCAAAATCGTGAGCAAAGACGCACACCTCTGTGTGTGAAAGGACATTGAACGTTGCTCCAGCTTTATTGAAGAGGCCAAAGCAGCGTGATTGGCAGACACAGAACGTGGTTGGCAAATTCGGAAGCAAACAGGGAGAGCCAATCGCCCGCCCACCACAAGATGGCGGCACGTAAGCAGACGTGCTGCCGGATGGCTCACAGCACGACTGTGTATCCTGGTTCCGGAGACAGCAAGACAGCGTGAACAAGAAGGGACGTCACCCGGAATCCATGGAGACATGAAAGAGCACAGAGAGGAGGTAATGCTGCGCGCGGACAGAGGACGGCGCGCGCCTACATTTTCAAACCGCAAAGCAGCAGTTGAACTGACACATGTACAGCGCTGCCAGAGATGATTAAAAAATAGCTGAAATAAACAAAATAAATACGGCTCACCACATAAGTTCTCCATTCACCGCATATTATCCGGCCGCACAACATGTAGAGACGGCACGTCCCATGTCAAGTACTGCCAGGCATCATGTAAATTGCGCACTATCGTGCTGCTAGTAGAGCAAAGTCCAATGAAAACACCTACAACAGTGCTTCTCATGTGGCGGAAAAACGCTATTCTCGGCAGAGCCACACTGCTCCTGTGTAGCGCAAGTGCGCACCCACGTTGGTTCAGGGACAAACATGACAAAGTGCACGCAATGTTGTGACAGCTTCACTCATGTTGGAACAGGTTCAAGTATGAGGTTTCCCAAATTGTGCCTTATTCTTCAAGACACTGTAGACTATGTAGATCGATGTGGCTGGAACACCAACAACTGGTTGTAGAGATGCTACTCATTCAGCTCACCAAACCCTTTTGTAGATAACAGCATGGCTGGAACACCAGATGTGGCTGTAGTGCAACTACTCCTCCATCTCACTGTAGCTTTTTAAATCCATTAGAATATGATGTGGCTGGAACTCCTTATGTAGGTGTAGGTTAACTACTCCTCCAACCCACTGAATCCTTTTTGTGGTTGTAGTATTCCCAGGCTGCGGTGTCATTTGGTGATGACACTGGTCGGTGGAGCTGTCCGTTGGTAAGGACACTGGTGGGGCTGGCGCTGGCTTGCCTGGAAATACTTCCTTTGTAGATGTGGTTGCTTGCGTAATCTCTTGGTTTCTCTTGAAGTTTCTTTGTAGTCCCTTTGTTTCTGTGCTGTACCAAGAGTCTTTAGGGTCCAGGTCCGCTCGTCGCCAAAAATATGTTGTGGTCTCTCAGCAAGTAGACACCAGGAGCCAGGATGTATATTCAAGTCTTCTTTATTTCATCCATCTGTCCAAGTTACATCTGTCTTGAATCCAGCCAGCACTGGTGTGGTACCAGCCCCACCAGGAGCAGCCTGCCTAGCTGCTCAGCCCATCTCTAACTGCCAACACTCATCCACTCAGACACCCAGGCATTCCACGCATCACAGGCACACCAACATTCCATAACCAACTCACACTCTGGCTGAGCAGCTAGAGGTAGCAGGGCTGCAGTACATGTTATACAACTAAGTAGGGTATAACACAGTCCTTCTGTATCAACTTTTTTTTCATGCTACAGCTTAATGCACATGCCTGTTAAATGTGATTGTTGGCCAGCATTTTTCTTTCTCAATATCAGGTTGTCAAACTTGTCTCAAGAAAGCACACAAAAACTGAACAGAAGAATGGTAAACCACTGTCACAAAGGGCAACCAGTAATGGCACCTTATTCAACTTTGCTTCCAAGGTTACAAAGACTGCAAACAAATAGAAACAGTGATTTCATTTTATTTCACCTTCTTATGAATCATACATCTCTTCTGAAAGGTCACATTTCCTAACCCTTTGTTTAACTCCTCTAAAGAGAGCCCAAATCGGTTGTGAGTTTGGCGGGGATCCGTGGATCTACGAAGGAATCCGGGGGTGTCAGCGCGGCCCCTCGTGAACCCTCCCAGAGAATCCGCAGATCCGCTAGGTAAACCAAGATCTTTTAAAAAAATTACTCCTAAACACTACCACTTACATACCACTGCACACAAATCCCTAAATTTAGATCCAAACAAATCTTATTCACTGTTTCTCTAAACAATGTCCCCTCACATTGACATTCTAGCCTTTTTTTGTTCCCTTCCCCCATACTCCTGTAGCTCTGTTTCCATGATGATCAACAATGTAACATTCTCTGCTAGCAGTAGGTCAGAAGCTCACAACTGTCTCTACAGCACCATGCTAACTTCCAAGCCAAATTTTGCAAGTGTGGCTTGGTGTATACAATTACAAACAAACTCCTCAAAACCAATTACACATGTACTTATTTTAAATTTATTGCACAACCTAGTTTTAATCACTACCTTACTAACAGTATCCAATCAAATGTGATGTGTTAAACTTTACTCTGTAGAGTCATTTTAACTGACCATTTTCAAACGTGCCCCATTCAGCTGCAGACTTCTCCTGTGTGCTACTGCTCCATCCTTCAAAATGGTTAGAGTGTGGATTGTGGGGCATAGCTTTGTGTTCTGGGTGAAAAAGTGTGCTAGAAACAGACGTATTGACAGGGACTTAAGTTTGCCTAATGTGGATATTAATTGGTTTGTACAACCGAAATAGAGGGACTCCGGGCTTTCTAGAGGACCAGCATACATGCCCAAATGAAATCAAACAGAATAGGTATGCAGTTCCTGACAGGCAAGGGGACTGCGGTTGGCTCAGTGTGAGAAAGTCCTCACTTAGTGGCGGGAGGAAAAGGGGACTTCTCCTTTCGAAATTAGGGCCCTCACACACCCAGCCAGCTGGGTGTCATGCTTCATCATAGGGCAAGCTCCTCGTCAGTTCGGCGCTGCAATACCTGATGGGCACCCTATGAAGGGCTCTTTGGTGGAGATCTTTTATTCCATGCCGTTTGGTGCCGTGGGTGTGAGGGACCTAAAGGTGTAGATGTGTGGAGTGTGGGTCACTAGACCGTGCAAGGATTAAAACAGGGATTGTAAGTCCAACCAAAACAATTTTAATGAGTATGGCTTCCAACCTGATTAAAAAATATATGTGGCGCACTCCTGATATGATGTGTCAGGATACCGCGCTCTACATTGTGGTCGACATGTTTTTTGCCCTACTGTCATACAATTTGACGGCAATTCATCAGGACCTAAAAACAGTCTATCTACACTAGTTGTGGTTGTCTAGTTAAATAACAGTGATAGACCACAAGCAGCACCCTAAATGTGGTACCTGTAAGTTGGTGAGCCAACCTAATGGAACAAAACAAGATGATTAGATGAATAGACGCAGTGCAATTCATAATATATGCGTCCCCTGCAACGTTCGCCATACACTGTGCACATGATGCCGCATTAGTGATACATTCATGGTGTCAAAATACATGAGTCATGCAATCGTGACAAAAATATAACTAAAAACAACGGGTATTTTAATGGCAGCTAAAAACTGGTGGACTCACCCTAGTTGGGTTGGTAACTCACACCATCGACTCCCGGCAGGAAAAGACACCTGGTAATTAAAGTGTCCTAAAGAGAGTGGGGGTCAATGAGGTATACATTATTAACAAGGAAATAGATTACACCTAGTGGTATGGTGTGAGCGCCTCGAATAGTATTAGAAGATTCACAAAATACTCATATCAAGGTGGTAGGCAAGTTAAAGACAAGTCAAATACGGAGGACACCGTGGGACCCCATGAGTATGCCATAAGTATGCCATACACCCCATATGATACAGGGCGGCCCTCTCTCCCCCAGAGTCATAAGGTACCGTGCTTTAAATGTAGAGCGACTGGTATCTTTGCATAGTGGGGCCAAGGCAGCCGTGTCATCAAAATGCTGTGTCACCATAATATCAGCCCGTTGATGGTAGTCCCAGGTGTGTCCGTGGCCTCGTGATCCAACAGGCACGAACTCACCTCTCAGACAAAAAGGGTCTCAATGAGGATATCCTGTGGAGTACATTAAATAGATAATAGTCCCTTTGATATGACCATTGATAACTGGGTCACTAATCAACTCACTTATCATTACGGATAACCTGCAAACTGATGCTCTGTAAAAGTGTCCTATCCGGTGTGCCTACATAGACTGCCACCCCAATTGCTTTGTTCTATAAACACTTGGGCAGGTCCACACATTTATTTTGAGCACTGCCACCATTTTTGGGGGTATTCTTGCACCATCTGACCCCCTGCATTAAGCTACCAATCTACCCCATTCTGAATCACCTAGCTAGCTCCCTTACGTTAGCTAGCACCCAGACCACACTGACTACAACCAATTCACACATTTGGATTTCAGTTTCAGCCACTCTGTGGCGAGTGTATAGCACAATACTTTGCCGTACCCCACCCATGACTTTACTGGGGCCTACGGGTAGTCCTTGATTTATTTCCAGTGCACCCTGGGCATTAATTAATTAACTGACCGATTTGACTCACCTTGCTAGCTTCCTCATGTCAACTAGCACCTTGACCACACTGATGGCCAACTATTCGCATACATTTGTATCAGTGCTGGTCATTCTCTGGCAATCTCACACTCCAAGTTGGCAGCCGTACTTTACGTTACGTATCACTGACGTAACTCCGCCCGTGTCCTCCTTTGGCCAAGCCCTCACTGGGTACTCACCCAACATGGCGGCAACGCAGTGCTCCAGTCACGGGGTTGGCGCTCCTGTGCACCAGCCCAAGCCGTTTGGTTGCCCCCTCCTTCCGCTGCCAGCAGCCGGGAGTATAACTGAGCCACGAAGAAGATGGAAAGTTCCTCCCGGTCCCGGCAGCGTTCGGGTAGGTCCACTGATGATATTGCGGTGAGAGCACGTAAGTACTGACTCCCCACGGAGTACCTGCCCTTTTGATTCCCTTACTTTCTCTTGAGAAGTGAGTTCATGAATGTTGGATCACAAGGCCACGGACACACCTGGGGCTACCATCAATGGGCTGATATTATGGTGACACAGCATTTTGATGACATGGCTGCCTTGGCCCCACTATGCAAAGATACCAGTCGCTCTACATTTAAAGCACGGTACCTTATGACGCTGGGGGAGAGAGGGCCGCCCTGTATCATATGGGGTGTATGGCATACTTATGGAATATGCAAAAACAGCAATTGATGGACAGAATGCAGAACAATGTCATACATTCACCCCAGTACAGAGATCTGGGCCTAAATCCATCGTTTTTTTGCTCACCATGCCATTCCAGTTTGGACACAGCCACATGCAAATCAGTCTTGACCCTGCGTCCAATGGGAACAGTCCAGCCCGAACTGCCAGGCCAGGTCCTCCCTGGACTGGAAACAAGCATCCTGGGAACGGTTTCGGGCTTTCAGCCCTCATCAGCCAGGATAGCTTGACTCCAGTGGCATGGAGAGCACGGGACCCACGTCTGGCATACCCGTCCCACTCAGGGTGACTAATGCAAAAACAACAATTGATGGACAGAATGCAGAACAATGTCATACATTCACCCCAGTACAGAGATCTGGGCCTAAATCCATCATTTTTTTGCTCACCATACCATTCCAGTTTGGACCCAGCCATATGCAAATCAGTCTTGACCCTGCGCCCAATGGGAACAGTCCAGCCCGAACTGCCAGGCAAGGTCCTCCCTGGACTGGAGCAAGCATCCTAGGACCGGTTCTGGGCTTTCCGCCCTCATAAGCCAGGATAGCTTGGCCTCAGTGGCATGGAGAGCACGGGACCCACGTCTGGGCATACCCGTCCCACTCGGGGTGACAAATGCAAAAACAACAATTGATGGACAGAATGCAGAACAATGTCATACATTCACCCCAGTACAGAGATCTGGGCCTAAATCCATTATTTTTTTGCTCACCATGCCATTCCAGTCTGGACCCAGCCATATGCAAATCAGTCTTGACCCTTCGCCCAATGGGAACAGTCCAGCCTGAACTGCCAGGCCAGGTCCTCCCTGGACTGGAAACATGCATCCTAGGACCGGTTTCGGGCTTTCAGCCCTCATCAGCCAGGATAGCTTGACTCCAGTGGCATGGAGAGCACGGGACCCACGTCTGGGCATACCCGTCCCACTCGGGGTGACAAATGCAAAAACAACAATTGATGGACAGAATGCAGAACAATGTAATACATTCACCACAGTACAGAGATCTGGGCCTAAATCCATCGTTTTTTTGCTCACCATGCCATTCAAGTTTAGACCCAGCCATATGCAAATCAGTCTTGACCCTGCGCCCAATGGGAACTGTCCAGCTCGAACTGCCAGGCCAGGTCCTCCCTGGACTGGAAACAAGCATCCTAGGACCGGTTTCGGGCTTTCAGCCCTCATCAGCCAGGATAGCTTGACTCCAGTGGCATGGAGAGCACGGGACCCACATCTGGGCATACCTGTCCTACTCGGGGTGACAAATGCAAAAACAACAATTGATGGACAGAATGCAGAACAATGTCATACATTCACCCGAGTACAGAGATCTGGGCCTAAATCCATTGTTTTTTTGCTCACCATGCCATTCCAGTTTGGACCCAGCCATAAGCAAATCAGTCTTGACCCTGCGCCCAATGGGAACAGTCCAGCCCGAACTGTCAGGCCAGGTCCTCCCTGGACTGGAAACAAGCATCCTAGGACTGGTTTCGGGCTTTCAGCCCTCATCAGCCAGGATAGCTTGACTCCAGTGGCATGGAGAGCACGGGACCCACGTCTGGGCATACCCGTCCCACTCGGGGTGACAAATGCAAAAACAACAATTGATGGACAGAATGC
The DNA here is from genome assembly GCA_963921515.1 of Calotriton arnoldi. Lineage (NCBI taxonomy): Eukaryota > Metazoa > Chordata > Amphibia > Caudata > Salamandridae > Calotriton > Calotriton arnoldi. The sequence continues at coordinate 1,541,546 of CAWUFW010002485.1, forward strand.
AGAACAATGTCATTCATTCACCCCAGTACAGAGATCTGGGCCTAAATCCATCTTTTTTTTGCTCACCATGCCATTCCAGTTTGGACCCAGCCATATGCAAATCAGTCTTGACCCTGCGCCCAATGGGAACAGTCCAGCCTGAACTGCCAGGCCAGGTCCTCCCTGGACTGATAACAAGCATCCTAGGACCGGTTTCGGGCTTTCAGCCCTCATCAGCCAGGATAGCTTGACTCCAGTGGCATGGAGAGCACAGGACCCACGTCTGGGCATACCCGTCCCACTCGGGGTGACAAATGCAAAAACAACAATTGATGGACAGAATGCAGAACAATGTCATACATTCACCCCAGTACAGAGATCTGGGCCTAAATCCATCGTTTTTTTGCTCACCATGCCATTCCAGTTTGGACCCAGCCATATGCAAATCAGTCTTGACCCTGCGCCCAATGGGAACAGTCCAGCCCGAACTGCCAGGCCAGGTCCTCCCTGGACTGATAACAAGCATCCTAGGACCGGTTTCGGGCTTTCAGCCCTCATCAGCCAGGATAGCTTGACTCCAGTGGCATGGAGAGCACGGGACCCACGTCTGGGCATACCCGTCCCACTCTGGGTGACAAATGCAAAACAACAATTGATGGACAGAATGCAGAACAATGTAATACATTCACCCCAGTACAGAGATCTTGGCCTAAATCCATCGTTTTTTAGCTCACCATGCCATTCCAGTTTGGACCCATCAATATGCAAATCAGTCTTGACCCTGCGCCCAATGGGAACAGTCCAGCCCGAACTGCCAGGCCAGGTCCTCCCTGGACTGGAAAAAAGCATCCTACGACCGGTTTCGGGCTTTCAGCCCTCATCAGCCAGGATAGCTTGACTCCAGTGGCATGGAGAGCACGGGACCCACGTCTGAGCATACCCTCCCACTGGGGGTGACAAATGCAAAACCAACAATTGATGGACAGAATGCAGAACAATGTCATACATTCACCCCAGTACAGAGATCTGGGCCTAAATCCATCGTTTTTTTGCTCACCATGCCATTCCAGTTTGGACCCAGCCATATGCAAATCAGTCTTGACCCTGCGCCCAATGGGAACAGTCCAGCCCGAACTGCCAGGCCAGGTCCTCCCTGGACCGGAAACAAGCATCCTAGGACCAGTTTTGGGCTTTCAGCCCTCATCAGCCAGGATAGCTTGACTCCAGTGGCATGGAGAGCACGGGACCCACGTCTGGGCATACCCGTCCCACTCGGGGTGACAAATGCAAAAACAACAATTGATGGACAGAATGCATAACAATGTCATACATTCACCCCAGTACAGGGATCTGGGCCTAAATCCATTATTTTTTTGCTCACCATACCATTCCAGTTGGCAGGGTATGCCCAGACGTGGGTCCCTTGCTCACTTTGCCACTGGATTCAAGCTAGACTGGCTGATGAAGGGTGTTACCCAGAAACCGGTCCCAGGATGCTTGTCTCCGGTTCAGGGAAGACCTGGCTTGATAGTTCGGGCTGGACTGTTCCCATGAGGCACAGGGTCAAGACTGATTTGCATATAGCTGGGTCTGAACTGAGGTGGCGAAGTGAGCTAAAGAATGATGATGGATTCAACCCAGATCTGTGACTGGGGGTGAGTTTTCTGAAAATGTTCAGCACTCCGTCCATCATCTCCTTGTCTTTGCTTTGTTCGCCCTAAGTTGGCAGGGTATGCCTAGACGTGGGTCCCTTGCTCACATTGCCACTGGATTCAAGCTAGACTGGCTGATGAAGGGTGTTACCCAGAAACCGGTCCCAGGATGCTTGTCTCCGGTTCAGGGAAGACCTGGCTTGGCAGTTCGGGCTGGACTGTTCCCATGAGGCACAGTGTCAAGACTGATTTGCATATAGCTGGGTCTGAACTGAGGTGGCGAAGTGAGCTAAAGAATGATGATGGATTCAACCCAGATCTGTAACTGGGGGTGAGTGTCTGAAAATTTTCAGCACTCCGTCCATCATCTCCTTGTGTTTGCTTCATACTTATGGAATACTCATGGGGTCCCACGATGTCCTCCATATTTGGCCCGTCTTTAACTTGCCTACCACCTTGATATGAGTGTTTTGTGAATCTTCTAATACTATTCGAGGCGCTTACACCATACCACTAGGTGCAATCTATTTCCTTGTTAATAAATTATTATACCTCATTGACCCCCACCCTCTTTAGGACACTTTAATTACCAGGTGTCTTTTCCTGCCGGGAGTCGATGGTGTGAGTTACAAACCTAGCTAGGGTGAGTCCACCAGAATTTAGCTGCCATTAAAGTACGGGCCTAAATACCCGTTGTTTTTAGTTATTTTTTCGCCACTTCCTGCACGAGCATGTCACGATTGCGTGACACATGTTTTTTGACACCATGAATGTATCACTAATGCGGCATCATGTGCACAGTGTATGGCGAACCTTGCAGGGGATGCATATATTATGAATTGCACTGTGTCTATTCATCTAATCATCTTGTTTTGTTCCATTAGGTTGGCTCACCAACTTACAGGTACCACATTTAGGGTGCTGCTTGTGGTCTATCACTGTTATTTAACTAGACAACCACAACTAGTGTAGATAGACTGTTTTTAGGTCCTGATGAATTGCCGTCAAATTGTATGACAGTAGGGCAAGAAACATGTCGATCACAATGTAGAGCGCGGTATCCTGGCACATCATATCAGGAGTGCGCCACATATAGTTTTTAATCAGCTTGGAAGCCATACTCATTAAAATTGTTTTGGTTGGACTTACAATCCCTGTTTTAATCCTTGCACGGTCTAGTGACCCACACTCCACACATCTTCACCTTTAGGTCCCTCACACCCACGGCACCAAACGGCATGGAATAAAAGATCTTCGCCAAAGAGCCCTTAATAGGGTGCCCATCAGGTATTGCAGCGCCGACCTGACGAGGAGCATGCCCTATGATGAAGCATGACACCCCTAATTCCGAAAGGAGGAATCCCCTTTTCCTCCCGCCACTAAGTGAGGACTTTCTCACACTGAGCCAACCGCATTCCCCTTGCCTGTCAGGAACTGCATACCCATTCTGTTTGATTTGGTTTGTATTAATTGGTTTGGCCAGAAAGTGTTAAAGTGGCATTAATTGCTTCCATTGGTCAAAATCTTTATGGAGAAGAAACATCCAGACCTCATGATTGTGCACTGTGCTGGGAATGACCTTGTCACACTGACTGGGGCAGGACTAGAAATCCTAATGAAGAATACCTTTGAACAATTAATGCAACTTTAGCCTCACACTGCCTTGGTGTTTTCTAACATATGCCAGATACAGAAATGGAACTGGTCTTCTGAATTTTGTTCACGGATATAGAAAGCCAGGAATGTTAATAAAACTGTTTCAGCATTCCTCAAATACCATAACATGGGCGCTGTCTACAATATTAAACTGCTCTTCAACATGCATGGAATATATATAAGAGATGGTGTTCACTTCACTGGTGAAGGGAACAGAGTGTTTCTGAAACTCTGCAGTCGCTCACATATGTAGTCATCGTATACACACAATGAACAAAAAGGCTCTTCTAAATAAATTTGTCGACTCCACGGATCCCTCGTAGATTTGAAAACCACATTCAATGCAAAAGAGCACATTTAATATTTCTAGTAAAGGTTTCTGAATGCATATCACAGTGAGGATAACAGAGCCTAAATGGGTATCATTTTAGATGCATAAGTGGGTTTGTCAATGGGTGTAACAGTGTCTTTATGGTATATAAATGGCTGTGACAATGTCTGTAGAGGTATGTAAATGGGTGTTACAGTATCTCTATCAGTTTGTGTATAGGTGTCCCAAAGTCTGAAGGGGGTTTTATATGGGTGTAACAGTGACTGTATGGGTTTGTAAATGGGTGTGTCAGTAACTGTTTAGGTACATGAATGAGTGTCACAGTGTATACATGGCATTGTGAATGCGGGTGTGACAGTGCCTCTATATGTTTGTATATGTGTTTGAGAGAGTCTCTATGGGTAAATAAATAAATGGATGTGGCAGCGTTTGTTTAGGTACATGAATAGGTGTAACTGTGTCTGTATGGGTTGGTGAATGGGTGTGACAGTGTCTGAATGGGTTTGTGAAGCGGTGTAACAGCGTCTCTATCAGAATCAGAATCTGTTTGATTACGTGAATGGGTGTAACAGTATCTGCATGGGTTTGTAAATGGGCGTGACAGTGTCTGTATGGGTTTGTAAAATGATGTAACAGTGTCTGTATGGTTTTGTCAATAAGTGTGCCACTGTGTCTATCAGTATGTGAATGGGTGTGAGAGTGTCTGTTTCAGTATGTCAATGGGTGTGACGGTGTCTGTACATGTTTCTAAATGGATGATACAGAGTCTGTATAGGTTTCTGAATAAGTGTAACACTGTAAACAGGTGTGACAGTGCCTTTATTGATATCTGAACAGGTGTGACAGTGCCTCTATGGATTTGTGAATGGGTGTGACAGAATGTCCATGGGTATGCGAATGGGTGTGACAGTGTCTGTTTAGGTACGTGAATGGGTGTGACAGTGTCTCTCTGGGTTTGTGAATGGGTATGGCAGTGTCTGTATGAGTTTCTGAATAGGTGTAACAGTGACTGTATAGGTTTGTAAATGGGTGTCACAGAGTCACTATGTGTATGTAAATGGGTTTCACAGTGTCTCTATGAGTATGTGAATGGGTGTGCATTGTCTGTATGTATTTCTCAATAGGTGTAACAATGACTGTATAGGTTTGAATGGGCATCACAGAGTCTCTACGGCTATGTAAATAGGTGTCAAAGTGTCTCTATGCCTATGTGAATGGCTGTGACAGTGTTTGCATGGGTATAAGAGTGGGTGTGAAATTTTCTGTGTGGATATGTAACTTGATGTGACAGTATCTGAATGGTTATCTGAATGGGTGTGAGAGTAAGCCTGAGTGTAAAAATTAATATATATGGGGCATATTAGCAAGAACGGCATTAAATTATCGCCGCTTTAGCGGCAGGAAACTGCCGCTAAAGCGGCGATAATGGGCTTGATAATATGCCCTTGAGAATTCCAATAGAAGCCCAGGATCACAGCAGAACATGGGCTTCTATTAGTATTCTCAAGGGCATATTATCAAGCCCATTATCGCCGCTTTAGCGGCAGTTTCCTGCCGCTAAAGCGGCGATAATTTTAACGCCGTTCTTGCTAATATGCCCCATAGTTTTTTCCCCACTTGGCTAACTCCTTGGATTCCTTGGGGAGTTGTATGGGTGTGCCTCGCTGACCCTTGCGAGGGATCTGCGGAGCTCGCGAATGACCAATTTGTTTTTTTCTGATGACACTTTGGGTGAGAAACAATATAAGCATCTTTTAGTGCTGCCATTATTATGTTGGTCAATATCACTACAGCCAGCTGTGTTGATTGGATACAAAAAGATCTTGGATTAGTGTGCCAACCTGTCAGTCTCTGAATGTCAGCATCAGAATAGGCCATTAACACACACACCAAGATACCAGCCTCTCAATGACCAAGTCAAGCATGCATTTCTACTGCAAACAGTTTGACAGTTCACAACCGCCAGTCAATCCTTGCAAAAACAATATCTGGAGGGTGAAGTAAATGAATGGAGGAAATCTTCCAAACGTTGAGGATCTTCTAAGTGTTGTAAGACACCAGAAGAATGATTGCATATTGACATGGCTTATCATTTTCTATAAAATGTAAAGCACCTCACTCTTCTTCTAGCTTCAACATCCTACTAGTTTCACATTCTTCACTTTCTGAATACATTTTCAGTCATAATATATCTGAAAATTTATTTGGAAGGGTGTGGGATAATGGAAGGAAAAAATACACAGATCCAGGGCTGGACTTCGAACCCAAGGCAGCCCTGGCAAATTTTGTCAGACCAGCCTGAGTACAGTGTGTAGCCAGCGAGCGCACCAAGTGATTCCCACCATTACAAGGGGAATTTGTAGGGATTTTCCCCCCCAAGAATATTTGGGAAAACATGGCAAAAATGGTGCACTCTACAAAGCATTTTTCGTTAGATAGTTAATGGTATTAGCTTTTAAATCATAGCAAATGATGACCTTACAATCCACCAAGATACGTAGTCATACCCACAGATATTCTTACTAAAAACACAAAAAATAAGATGTCAAGCATGAAATATGAATTTAAATATAACATGAGTTCACACATTCACTGTTAAGCACAGCCAAGAAGCTAAGAACACAGCATGGCAGGGATGGCTTTAGAGTTTGTGTTACAGCAAACAAATGATGGACGGAATGCTGACAATGCAAACATTCTCCCTGAGTCAAAAGATCTGGGTTAAATCCATCGTTCTTTTGCCCACTACGCCACCCCAGTTTGGACCCAGCCATATGCAAATCAGTCTTTACCCTGTGCCCCATGGGAACAGTCCAGACCGAACTGCCAGGCCAGGTCCTCCCTGGACCGGAAACAAGCATCCTGGGACCGGTTTCAGGGTATGTCACCCTTCTTCAGCCAGGCCTGCTTGAATCCAGTGGCACAGTGAGCAAGGGACCCACGTCTGGGCATACCTATCCAGCTTAGGGCGAAAAGTGTTACAGCAAATTGTTGTTTTTGCATTTGTGACCCCGAGTGGGTCGGGTATGCCTAGACGTGGGTCCCGTGCTCTCCATGCCACTGGAGTCAAGCTATCCTGGCTGATGAGGGCTGAAAGCCCGAAACCGGTCCTAGGATGCTTGTTTCCAGTCCAGGGAGGACCTGGCCTGGCAGTTCGGGCTGGACTGTTCCCATTGGGCGCAGGGTCAAGACTGATTTGCATATGGCTGGGTCCAAACTGGAATGGCATGGTGAGCAAAAAAACGATGGATTTAGGCCCAGATCTCTGTACTGGGGTGAATGTATGACATTGTTCTGCATTCTGTCCATCAATTGTTGTTTTTGCATTTGTCACCACGAGTGGGACGGGTATGCCCAGACGTGGGTCCCGTGCTCTCCATGCCACTGGAGTCAAGCTATCCTGGCTGATGAGGGCTGAAAGCCCGAAACCGGTCCTAGGATGCTTGTTTCCAGTCCAGGGAAGACCTGGCCTGGCAGTTCGGGCTGGACTGTTCCCATTGGGTGCAGGGTCAAGACTTATTTGCATATGGCTGGGTCCAAACTGGAATGGCATGGTGAGCAAAAAAACGATGGATTTAGGCCCAGATCTCTGTACTGGAGTGAATGTATGACATTGTTCTGCATTCTGTCCATCAATTGTTGTTTTTGCATTTGTTACCCCGAGTGGGACGGGTATGCCCAGACGTGGGTCCCGTGCTCTCCATGCCACTGGAGTCAAGCTATCCTGGCTGATGAGGGCTGAAAGCCTGAAACCGGTCCTAGGATGCTTGTTTCCAGTCCAGGGAGGACCTGGCCTGGAAGTTCGAGCTGGACTGTTCCCATTGGGCGCAGGATCAAGACTGATTTGCATATGGCTGGGTCCAAACTGGAATGGCATGGTGAGCAAAAAACTATGGATTTAGGCCCAGATCTCTGTACTGGGGTGAATGTATGACATTGTTCTGCATTCTGTCCATCAATTGTTGTTTTTGCATTTAGAGTTTGTGGCGCCTGGTGTGACAATATTTTTGGGCGGCCCGCAAATGATCTCCTTCTTCACAGATTCCCTCACTATCACTCTCCAACAGTGCCCCTCATCTCTCCATAGCCCCTCTATCACATGCATGTATTTCATTTGTTTTATAGCACCTCTCATACCACTATAGGGTGTCGGAGCACTTTACATAACACTTAGAGACAGTGAATCATAAGTATGTAAATCAGTGTATAGAAAATCTTACATAAGGCAAAGGTGACTGCAAGATGTAGGATTCGAATGTCATCTAGGCTGGTAGCATTTTTTACGAGCTCTTGGTCTGGAGAAGCACAAACTCAGGATTAAAAATGTAACACAGTGGTTAATCTATGCTGTACTAATAATATTTTATTTCTCCACAAACAAAACCTTTTTAGCAACATTAAGATAATGAAAGACTAAGAAACAGCATAACCTTCTAAACTGTGTCATGCAGTTTGCATGCAGCTCTTTGATGGCAGTTCATAGCTCACTGTGCTACATTACAATTGTAACTCATTAACTGCAAGTAACAAAAAGATCTCTATGACAAAAGCAATAACCCACTGAGCTATCCACGTAAGTTAGAGTTTGGTGGCCTGCATGGTACATGTTCTTTGCAGCAGGCATGTTAACCTTCCTGCCCTACTTTAGATGAGCCAAAACTGCCACTAGACAAAAAACTCTGATCCCTCTCCAGCAGAAACATTAACCACCAGAGTTATCTTGACAATTTAATTGTTGGCTGAAAAACGCTGGATATAAAAGGAACTCTTTAGTGTGTGCTTTTAAGCCCATAATAATTTTCAAAACACCCCCGCCCCTCCCCCCTGCCCCCCCAACCCAGTAACTAAATCAGACCACAGGGAAAAATACAGTCCCCACCCTTCCAACCTCCTGGGGAAATGCCTAATGCCTCGTAGGCCAGTCCAACTTTGCCCAGATCTACTTGTCCTCCTTTAACCAAACAAGCCTTTTGGATTTATGGATTTGTTGTTTTGCTACGTGCTGTAGGCTAATAAAATTAAAGGATAAGCTGAAGATGACCATCATGGGATGTTGTAGATTGATAATTATCCAAATGAATGAGTTTAACTGCTTTACACACATTGTACACCGACTTGCCTTTATATATTATGTTAATTATTTTTCTAAAGCTCTCAATTACCAAAAGGCATCCTGTCACTGGCTGAATTGACAGACAGAGAGGACCTGAAGGTAGGTAGCCTATTCAGAAGTAAACAACCATGTCTTCAAGACTTTCCTGAAAGCCAGAAGGCTGGGCATGGCTATGATGTGTAAACTGAAAGATATGCTACAGTTTTAACCAGGCAATGAAATTGGAGTAGTAGAAGAAAGCAATGTGTCCAAGATCACACAGTAAGTGCATGCCAGAATTTAAAGCGTTATCTTTATTTCAAGCCTACAATTTTGCCATCAAATGTATCTGCCTTTCAACATATACCTCTTGCACAATTGTGCTAGTGAACAGAAACGCCAACAAATTCCTTTAAGGAATATTGTTTGTGTACCTTTACTCTTTACCCAAGGAATCCTGTTTACTTACAAACAGTAAGCATTCATACGTATAATTATGTAAACCATTTACTGTTGTATCAATCAATGCACATTGTATAATGACAGCCCTCCTGACTCTCTCACTGATAACACATAAATATAAACAAAGTGCTTGGGTGACTTGTGTTAAATCATTTGATAAAACAAAATATATCAGACTTAAAGAACCTGAACGGCCACCACGCAGGAGCACACGAAATAATCCTAAACCATTCAACCACTCTGAAAGGAGATGAAATCAAACATCTGAAAAACAGAAGTAATACCCTTCTCATCCTCACTATAACAGTAGCATATTAAAGGGTAAAGAATGCACCTATTTTCATAAATGCTAAGTCACCTAATTTCATGTGAAATACTTTACCCAGTCCTGTTTTTCAGTCAACAGCACTTTGCATGCTGCATACAAAGAAAAACTACAAGTCTCAAACCACGACAATATGTTATGGAGTCAGGAATTGTTTATGGTGTCAAGCGTGGCAAGAGACAATTTGGCTCGTTGTTTTTTTCCCAGATACATATTGCTACAGTATAAGTCAGCAACCCTCTAGTCAGATATCCTTCACTTGTTTTAGATTCAATTTATGGTGAACTGAAGGCATTTTCAAATAACCACACAAATGATTTTTAAGAAGAGAGAAATAATGTGTGTTTTGTTGAAATTAATTATGCAATGGTATGCAGACTTTCAATCCAATCCCTTCCGAGATTCCCCAGGCGCACTGGTCTTGTGGCTGCACATAGGTTTGTCCAGCACAAAGAGAATCCCTACGACTGTTTCCTTGGCCCACTGAGGAATGAAAGCAAAAGACATACTTGTAGTTGTTGGTATGCCTATCAGCGTTGGCTCAGAGACTCCTGGTGTATTTTCTCTCCTCTGGACTTCAGGGATAGGGGTTTCTGGAGATCAGGGTGCCTTATTTTATTTTTAATTCTAGGCTGAAAATAGAAGAATATGCAGCAATTCGAGACTGCTGCTCTTGTTCCTTCCTGCTCCATCCGAATACAGGCTCTCACTGTGGTATAGGTGTCTGGTTCTTGGCCTACTACACAGAGGCATCTCATATTGCTTAGCTTTGACCTCATCCATCCAGCCCTTTCGCAAATGGCTACAGATATCAGCAATCTAACATGCTATTTCGGTGGGCATCTAAGTCTGGCTAAATCAGACCCTGTAACCATTCTGCTGACTCTTTTAAAAATGTACTCAGGTCAGGTATAGTGGATGGTAGGCACTTGCCAATTCAAGTCTTTCCTCCTGCATATTCTAGAAGTGTATGGTGGGATAACAATTACCAACCTTTCTCCCCCTCCATGAATCAATCAGATTTTTAGAGTCCGCAGCTTCTCTGGTGAGTGTCCTGGGACTAAGGATCTTTAACCGCTAGTCAGAAGAAAGTTAGAAGGCCAGGTTGAACAACCAAGTTTTAGGGCTAGGTTTGAAAGAACCTTCATTTTTAGTGACCCGCAGATAGAGGGCAAGAGCATTCCAGGCAGAGGCGGCCAGAGCAGAGAAAGAGGTACCACCCCATTTCTTCCTTTTGGTTTTTGGCACAACAGAGCATCTGAGGAATGCATAGTTCTTGCTGGATGGTAGCTTGTGAGTCTATTGGCGAGGCAAATGGGAACTGACATATAGAAGGCTCTGTGGGCCAGCTCAAGCTCCTTGAAATTAACTCTCTCACAAATTGGCAACCAGTGCAGTTCCTTAAGGTGCAGACAAATGTAATTCTTTTTCTGGAGATTTAAAAGGAGCCAGGCTGCAGCGTTCTGCACCAGTTGGAGTCTCTGAAGTTGGTATGCAGGGAGGCCCCAGTACAGAGCATTGGCGTAATCCAGCTGTGAGGTTATAAGGGCATGGATTAATATCTTCTGGCAATGAGAAGGAAGCAGAAACAAAAGCTTTTTTAAGGATCTGAGAAGGCCGTAGCACACTCCTATCACACTGTCCACATGGGGGCTGAAGGATAACTTATTATCGAACTACACCCCAAGGATGTGTATAACTGTGGTGGTGGTAGAAGGAGATGAAGCAGATCTGGGCTACAATTACCTCCCCAAGATGGAGAGGGTTTGTGAAAGACTAGTATTTCGGTTTTGCTGATGTTGCATTGAAGATTGCTCAACCACATCCACTGAAATACTGTTGAAAAACATGCTTCAAATCTATTTACACACAGTGTCTCTCCAGAAAAAGCCCCCCAGCCCTGAAGAAGACCTTTGCTGAAACAAATTCCAGGCCCAACACGAAGGTCGAAACACGTTGGCGCATCTACGGGTGTGGCCACAAGCTATTATCAACCTCAAAGATTATCATTTATGTAATATTGGTGATGTAAGCCACGACATCACCTTCAAACAGATAAAGTACTCCACTACAAAGGGCCCAGAAGTACGCCTGGGAATGTGCAGTAGAGGGTTAGAACATGTCATAACCCCATAGATTCTAACTGTAGGACACTACACATGTTGTTTTGATGTTTTAAATACATGTTTAAATATTATTTCAATGTAACATCCCAATTCATGTATGTTTGTTTTTGATTGATTTGTTTAAAGTGCATACATATGTATTTGTGGGTAATGATGTTATGTGTACACTTTTGTCTCATTTAAATGTATGGTATTTTGTTTATCAAGAAAAAATTTCTATTGACAAACATAATCCCTTGTTTATTTCCTTGGGAACACAGTTAAACTTGTGGACGTGATATAGTCAGTGCACATTGGTTAAGATTTTTTAATTCACCATTTGCCATTTATTTGACGCTCAGAGAAATAATGGTAATGTCTTTCTCTGTGAGATGACGTAAGATTGATTGTTTAGGGGGTACCTTCCAAGATAGAGTCAAATCTATTCTGGGCATTGGGAATATTACTGTCCCAGGTAAGAAGAATCTGGGTGTCGTCGGTGTAAGATACTACCTGCACGCCGAAGAATTCATTCAGGACTGCTAGAGGAGTCATGTAGACATTAAATTGCGTTGGGCTCAGGGCAGGGCCCTGAGAAATGCCGAACTACAGAGGTTTAGGGTCAAATGCAAAAGGCGGCATCCATACTGACTGACATCTGTCAGAGAGAAAAGACCCAAACCAAGCCAAGGCAGCCCCACCTATCCCAATATTTCTCAGTCGTTGTAGGAGGATAAGGTGGGAAACTATCAACTTAATCAGTTTCTCCAGAATCTTAGAAAAGGCTGGCAAAATTTAGATAGGCCTGTAATTGGCCAGGATAGACTTGTCGGCAGCAGGTTGTTTCAGAAGTGAAATTATCTTAGCTTTATTCCAACAAGGAGGGAGATAAGAATAGGATTAATGGTCGCATGATTGGCTGCCAAAATATGAGCGGGACAAGGATCCTCTGGAGAACCAGTTTTACAGGATTTTAGGGCTTTATCAGAATATTCCAGTGAAATGGTGGCAAATTCTGTCCAGGAGCAGGATCGAGTGGTTGAAGCCATCGGAGGCTGATACCCCGGCAATTGATATCTGAGGTACTACTGGAACCTAATATATTTAAAGCATCTACCATACCCTTGATCTTGTTCTCAAAGAAATCAGAGAGTTGCATGCATGGACGTCATTTGGAGACAGGCAGGAGTCGTAGCTGTGACCTCTAGCTTGCTCCCTGCTACTCCAGGCACTTCCTTTGTGACCTATGGCCTCAGAGGAGGCAAAGGTTTTGCCACCTCTGAGGCCGTGGGTGGCAAAGGAAGTGCCAAAAGTAGCAGAGAGCAAGCTAGGTCACAGCTGCAACTCCTGACATCCATGGTTGCATGCATAATTTTGGGGAGACCTCAAGAGGCTGTGATAAGACACTTGGGTTTGAAAATTTCTTTACTACCTAAAAAGCCTCTCTATGATTATTGCCAGACATAGCAATTTCACTGACAAAGAAATTTGCTTGGGACCTCTTGATGTCTTGATGGTAGAAATGTGGCTCCTTATTGTAAAGTTCCTTGTCAGTGGGTAAGTACAGCTTTTGCCGGGACCTTTCAAGTCTTTTGCATTGTTGGTGCATTTTCCCGAGCTCCTCATTAAACCAAGAAGCTGAGGGGCATCTTAAGAGGTCAGACCCTGCCTTAATGGGTGCAGTGATCTCTGCCATGTGTCCTAACCGAGCATTAACTGCTTGTGCGTCCACCTCAGTAGCTGAATTCAAAGGTGGTGCACTATTATTAAGAATTGAAATAGTCTCCTCAGTAGTGCTATAAGCCCAGCATCGATGAGGTAAAGAGGGGGTGGGCCTTCTACCTCTGGTAACCTGTTCTGGTTTCCAGCTAAAATGAACCGTTGCATGGTCCGACCAAGTATTACACTCAACATGCGATACTTCAGCAAAACAATTAGAAAAGATAGGGTCAAGAGTGTGACCAGCTAGATGAGTCGGTTGATCAACAAACTGCTTCAAATTCCAAACAGACGTGTTGTCAAGGAGGAGACGAGCACGTTGATCATCAGCTTTATCCAAATGAATATTCAGATCTCCAAGGATAGAGAAATTAGAGCATTTTAAAAGATATTTAGATAGACAGTCATCTAGGGAAGACAGAAATTCTCTGGCATAGACGGCGAGACGGTATATTAGGACTCCCGACAAGGTTTTACTCGCGGAAGGGGAGATGCAAAAGTCCAAGTACTCAGCCCCGTGGAGTTCAGTAATTTTGAAGGAGTACACTTAAGGGTTTGCCTAAAAATTTATAGCAACACCCCCAGCTCTTTTGCCAGCTCTATCTTGGTGAAATATGGCGTAACTCTCAGGAATAGCTAGTGTAATATCTGGTGCAGAGCTATCATTCATCCATGTTTCAGTGAGAAAGAGGATGTCTAGGTAATCCTCCCTAAGTAAATCATGAATGCGTAGTGCATTCTTGTGGAGAGAGCGGTCATTAACCAATGCTGCCTGAACCACAAGAGTATTTGTAGACTTCCTAGTGGGTTTAGGAAGTAGTTGTGTAGTACTCTCAGGTAGATCTTGTCCAGGCAACTAACCCTGGGCACTGAACTCCGCTCCGCTGGCGGAGTTTGCAGAATTTTGCATACTCCGCGTTCCGCGGAGAACGCGAAGTTCCTGCAAAACTTCCGACTCCGCAGCGGGCTGCCCTCCTCCTCCTCGCCGTAATCTCCTACGTTAGACATACGTCATGGTAGGACTGCACATGCGCGAGCATGCGCCCACATGCGCAGTCCTACCATGGATTACGGCGAGGAGGAGGAGGGCAGCCCGGGACGCCGTGATAAGGTAAGTGTGGTTTTATTTTACATTAATTGAAGATTGCATTTAGAAAATATTTATTGCGGGGGGTGGGAGGCACGAAGCGGGGCTCCACGGAGTTTTTGGCCAACTCCGTGGTGCTCCGCGTAGAGCAACCCCGCCTGCTACGCCCAGGCTTACAGGCAACATGGAAAAACAAAAAGAGCAGCCCAAAGAAAATGGAGAAGTCAATAGACACATATCCATGAACAAGAAGCGCAATGATTTAGAAAGTTAATCTCTGCTGCGGAGTAAATTAAACGCTGCCGGAGGAAAATTGGGCACCATGGCTGGGTCCTGAGAGTGGGTCATGTGCAAAAAGGTGCAGATGGGCTTGCGCACCAGCGTCATTCCTGCTGTGCACATCCATGCGCCTGCTTTCTCTGCCGAGATCAACACATAAGAGGAAAAGTGCAAATAAAGTTTAAACGTGCAATACGTTAATATAAAAAAATTACACAAGTTAGAAATAATGCTTCCTGATTGTGTGCCCCAATAATCGTTCTGACTGTGGTCAACTGACCTAAGCCTGAGTCCGCACACCAGCTTTCTTAACGTAGGGTAAGGACATCCCCCACCTGCAGCTAGACCGCTAACCGATCAAAGATGGCGGTTAAAGTGGAACGTCTAGTAGACTCGCGGCACGGCCCCCTGCCTAAAGTGCTAGTGCAAAACAAAATATGGCCACAATAGTTAGAAGCAAAGAAATAAGCAGTCTTTTAAGCTCCCAAGACAACAGGGAGTTAAAATGAAAGCAGGGAGGCTCTAACGCTCTGAACACGATGTTTGAGTGCCCAATCAACATCCCCCTACACCTTTAGTAGTTAATAGGAGACTGTGGTGATGCTGAATGGGTGGGTAATTCTCAAGATTGTAACCAAGGCTCTTTTTGAGACTTGTTTGCTTACTGATGTTGGTGATGCCCAGGGCCTCTTAGCAAGGGGTCTAAAAGGCAGTGCTAGCCATATCAGACAGCAATGCAAGTGTAGCAGCTGTAGCCTCTGGCAACCCCCAATTGATGTCTATGCCTTTAAAAAGGTTCAAAGTTGTGTATGAGAATAAGTAGGGCATCTACTTTTAGGGACTGGTGGCCAGGGGAGCATTTTGCTATTCAGTAATGGCGATGTTCCGTGTTTAGGGTGCAAGACATGTGCAGTCTCAGAATTTGGCCCATGTTCTAGAGGCCCTGTGATGAGGACTTTGCTAGCTAATGAGTGTTGCAGGAACCCCTTCCTTCTGAACCAATATATAATCCACGTTCATCCATTGGTAATTGGGGATCATATTACATACGCAACACTAACAGCACTGTGGAGTGAGCAACACAGAGCCACAATCTTCCTCCGGTGGAATCTTCAACCTCTCCTTCCAATCGATCCTATGTACATGCTATGATGTCATCCTTGATGCACTGCTGACAGTCCTAACACACAACCGTCCTCATGGTGGTGAGGTAGACCCCCTGTTGTCTGTGGATATTGCAGACACACAGGCAATCTTCAAAGAAGGTGAGGATGGGGGTTGTATCCTGAGTGTGACTCCTCTCTAGCATTATTTGGGCCACATACTGCTACCAGGTGTCAAATCAGATCAAGAACTGTTAAGGTGGCAGGCGTAAGGAGAAAGATTAAAGGAAAGGGACACAGAGAAACAAAGGTATGGAGGGTTATGGGGGAAAAAGAGGAATTAAGAATGAAGTGAGGGTGTTGGGACATAAATGTGCCATTTGATATATTGGCATGAAACCGCTGTCCTAAGTGCATGCCTGTTTCTGAATCTGGTACACTGACTTTTAATTTGGCCCTGGAGTCATACTATTCTAGCATGTGCACAGAGTCCTAGGCCTTTCCCTGACAATGCAAGGTCCAGGACCTGTCCTATGACCTGGAGGGGCTCACTAAGTGTGACCTCATAGTGGTACGGAGACTACTGTCCCTGTCCTGGGTTAACCACATTAGGTGGTGGTGGTAATGTACTGTGTATTGTGAATCCTTAGGTTGACCATACCTTTTTATTTGTGTCAGTGAGAGTGTGGCCTATTAAGCCCTCTAACGTAAAGTCTGCTATTCTATGAAACCCAGAACCTTGCCCTGACATCCTGTGTGTAGTTTGAGTACGTGTACCTTTGTACTATGCATGTAGTACAGGTGTGTTACTACGACTCCGAGTCTGAGTACTGAAGCCAGTAAGATCCATTTTGGATGCTTTTGGATGCCTGAACTCAGCTTGGCACAAGACAGAGAATGAAGACAAATTTCCCAGGCAATGGAAGTATATTGCCATTTGTGTGGCTTGATGATGGAGAACCAGACTCTTAATTAAGCAGGAGGAAAACAGGGTTACATTCAGAAGTTCCATGAAGACTTTGTTAGCAAGGAACTGCTAAACAGTTCTTCCTGACGATTGTCATTTGGTTTCTGGTAGGGGTGAGGGGCAGACTGTAGTTTCCGTTGTGAAAGGTAGGAAGTTTCTAGGTCAGGCTTGCTTTTCTGTCTATCCATTTTCACAGTTTCAGACAGGCTGATCACAACTAGGTGCAGAAAACTCATGCTTGATTGAACCAATGATTTGGGTGTTCCTTTTTTGAAGGAAGCCCCAGTGCTACCTGCTGTGGTAATCATCACTTTACACAAAAGCTGTGTCTGGAGAGTAGCCTCTGAAGAACACTTATAAAGAAAATCAACCCAAACCAGTTCAGAAGGTAGAGACAGTGGATCCAGATCCCAGTCTGTAAAATGTTTATACAAGTGGGATCCAAACAACTTCAATTAATTCCAGTTCCACATTGTTCATGACCAAGGAAGGTCTCTCCAGAGCAGTCGAAGGATTGCTGTGTGACCAGGGCTGATGTCTGCTTGACAGCTAGTCTCCCAGAGGTGATAGGGCATCTACTGAAGTCTGCTCTTTCTGCTGGTGGATCTGTGAGTATGGCTAGTGTGTAGAAGCCTGCCTGCCTGTTGAAGAGGGACAGAGTCTGCCTGGCCCTGCAGGATGAGAGACTGTCCAAGAGGAGAAACTCAATGTGTTCCTGGCATGAGGCGCACCGAGAGAATGAGGACTGCATGAGAGAGTGAAGCCAGGTGTGGCCTGTGCTGCAAATGTTCTCCTGTCTCTCTCCACGTTATCCCTACAGAACTACACCTAAAAGTCTGCTCAAATTTCCACAATCCTTGTGCCTACCTGGCTGCTGCTGAGGGCTGTGATTTGCTACTGCCAAAGGCATGTAGAGCCGTGATGTTGGTGATGACCACAACAACAGTGGGGTAAGAACGAAATGACTGATTGTGCATTTGAACCTGTGGTAAACATAATGTACACATGAGCCTAATTCACGCCTCTTGCCAAGGACTACTGGGGAATTATAACAATTAGGGGTGGGTGCAACTTGCTGAGTTTCACTCCGCGGAATTCCACGTAGTTACATGAAAACTGCGCGAAACTCCATGGTGTTCCGCGCATGGGCAAAATTAGGAATGGCGTGCTGATTTTTAGCACCAGGAGTTTGTTCCGTGCTGAAAAATCTGCATGAACGGCACCAACCAGCATGCTTCCTCTCAAGGTGATTTTACTGTCGCTCAATTAGATTTTCTACTTGAGCAGCAGCTTTCTGACCGCAAACGTTTGTGACAGCCCGCATTAGTGAACTCTCACAAGGTGCTCTCCTAGTGACTGAAAATCGTGCTTGGGGGTGGCAAATCTTGCTTGGACACGCCAGCTTACCTTTGGCGAGCAGCAAGTGAGAAAAAACTCCACCAAGCGGCGGTTGGCGGAATTTGGCCAAAACTCTGCATTATGAGTGGCCAAAGCTCTGCCAACTCTGCCGGCGGAGCGGAATTTATCACCCATCCCTAATAACCAAAGGGTTGCCTGGGCAGGAAAGAGCACGAGGGAGGGAGGGTAATACCCACAAGGGGATTGTTATATAGGGTTTGATCCAGTATTTACAAATTGAATTGTGCCGTATTTAACTCTGCTGTTTGATTAAAAGTACTTTCTTTTCCAAAAAAACACTGGGCTGGATAGCAAGCTATATGGTATCTATTGCATCTGAGATGAGAATCAAAGAAAAGAGAGTCCTAATAATGGAGAAGGAGTAGGAGACAACGCAGATAAAGGGTAAGAAGGAGACAATGAGAGAGCAAGGAAAGAAGATGCCAATGCAAGAGGGAAAAGGGAAAGATCACTGAAATGGAGAGTAATGCAGAAAGTGATGCAGGGAAAGGAGAAGCAAAGGAAGAGAAAGCTAAAGGGGGATAGACATGAATGTAGAACTGTTGGAGACATGAAAGAGAATGAGGATTTAAGAGAAAGAAGCAGTAAGGGTAGTAAAAGGAGAGAGAAAAAGAGAAAGAAGATGCAGTTTATGCAAAGGTGAATGGTGTACAGAGGAAGCGAGGGCACAGTATTATCAGATGAAGGGATGCATGGTCACTGTTGCCCACTATCTGCCGGACTGCTGCACATTTGCTGTAAACCATGCAGAGGAACCGGATTGTGAGTTCTTCTGTCAAAGTATGCACGGAGCTGCATAATGTGACTTAGTTAATCAGTGCTATTTGAGTACTCCTACTTTTAATATTCAGGGCAGCAGCTGGGACAGAATGTATGTGTTGGTGTCGGACACGATAACTTTCTGAGGTGGTGGCAGTTGATGAGTAGCTAAGCTGCTCAAGTGAGGGATGTCCAGCTTTGTTCTCCTCCTGTCGGACTAAAACAGCACTTTCCCCAACTAAACCACCACTCTTTACTTTAAGGTCCCACGTGGGTCCCATTGGGATACGTAGTGCAGGTAGAGCCAGTCCAGAGCTCCTACAGGGTGGACGTAGACAGCAGGCCAGTGACAGTTAGGTCCAGCCCAGCCAAAGTTAGGTGAGAATTTGTATCGGTGATGACACAATCAGCACTCATGTGTTGTTAACACTGTCATTACCACATTTGGGGAATAAATAAACCAGGGCCACCATCAGCACCACCATCATAGGCATATTGAAACTGATGAGGTGGAAATTGAAAATTAGTTAATTAACTTGTGCTGCATGGCAGTTGGAAGGGCTGCAAAAAGAGTCTGCCATTAGCCTTTTGCTGTTCATGGGGTAGTCCTGGCTACTGGAAGTTCTGTTTCTTAGCGTGGAACTTCCAGCTGCAAGGAAACAAAAGTGTGTGGTGGTAGAGTGGCAGGAAAAGCTTGCTTGCAGTCAAGAGATTCTGCCTTGGGATGCCCTGCTGTTGGTTAGGAACACGTTTTCTTCCCTTTTTAAATAAAACATTTATGTGAACCGGTATGATGCTCATCTTCACAATTTCTCATACCTGTAGTAATAACGTGTCTCTCAAAGTGTCAAATGTAAGCAGTTGTAACATCATACATAGGCATGATGAAAATATGAAAATGTCACTCATAATCACATTGAAAATGTAGCAGCTCTGTAGTGCTGTAGGAGAAACAAACACAAACTGGTGTAAAGCAGCCTTGCCAAGTGTCGAATATCTTTCATTTGACTAACACTTTATTAATTTGCCCCATCACCAGGAGAATTGAAGATTGCCATGCAGTCCTAGCTGAGTAAACAAAACTGGTTATGTTACATGTATTCCTCTCTCCTTGCCTCACTGTAGTGCAAAGATTCCTTCCCAACAGGGCAGTGACACATCATGGGTGGTCGGACTCAAGCCTCATAATGTGTATTGGTTATGACATGATTCAGTGCATTTAAGACTGAACTTTAAATGGACAGTAACTGTGTAGTCTTAGCTCCTCCATGAAAATGTTTTCTACATTCACCCATCACAACACCTATGATGCAGTGCAGCCATCATCAAAGCACGGGACAGTTGTGAGAGGAAATAACGAGGGAAAGTGGAGGATATGCCTTATTACTAAGAAGGGTCTCTGCCATGTGAGGAGTATGGCCAGTGGGACGAGCTGAGAAATGGCCTTGCCAGGTCACTATAAGGCAAAGTCCCAGCGGAGTAATGAAGGGTTTTATGTATTCGGTAGAGACCTCTGATTGACCAGCAATTGATAGTCGCTGTCCCTATTGGACTGGTCCCACCAATAACACTTTAAAACATGTAACTTGCTGCTCGGGATCTCACAGACTTCATGAGGCTGTTGAGTCTGGCAGCAACTGACAAGCCACAGCCAGAAGCAAGAGTAACCCTGCTTCACAGCACTGACAGAGTGCTCTCTATGGTCTGCTTTTTCGACCTGGTAAGCAGGCTTCATGGCCCCATGGTGGCAGTTGGTCCACCCATCTATAGTGATCCAGCAACCTGAACCGGCAAAGACAGGAAAGCAAGCCAACAAGCTTTAGGCTGTGAATATTGCACTGAGTGTGCCAGTGAAGCAGCACCACTAGACTGTAGTCTACCACTGATGAAGTATTCTGGACAACTAGCTATTTTTACCCCACTTTTAATTATTAAGCATATTAATACCTCCTGCCTGGTAATATCAACACCTTCAGCAACCTAGGAGCTAAGAGTCAGACAACAGTAAAAGCACTAAACATTCCTGTGGAAAAGATGAAATAGAGTGGACCAAATGTACAAAAATTCCATTCACAAAAAGTGTTTGAAAATTGCACACCGATGTTTCGCAAATGGAAGAGAATTTTTCTAACCAACCAATGCACTAATAGATCAGTTCACACAATCCCATTCACAATCCAACTTACCTCATTACTATTCATGAGGTAGGTTGCAAATCGTGACACACTTCCATTGGTGGCCATCACAGGTATGGTGGCCTGTAGGGGTCAGCAAATCATCTTGTTTGTGGTCTCTTTACACACAGGCACACACACACATACACGCACATATATATATTACCAACTGGTGGCCGCCAGTGGGTAGTTATAGTTAGGACCATGTTTCTATAGAAAAAAGCATTTTTTGACTTGCCTATATCTTTGGCGTCATTTGACAAATCCTCATTAAATTTTCCCAAAAAATTGTCACAGTGAGTCTTGTTGTGCATGGAGTTTTGAGTTGATTGATTCATCAAGCTGGAGCTGAAGAAAAGGGGGGGGTCGAAAAACATTTCCATGTTAATTCCCATAGGAGCTTTGAACACGACTACATCCTGAACCGCTGCATGGAATTAGACCAAATTTTGCAGGAAGGTAGATTTTGGTTCGCACTTCATACTTTCAGTCATTTGATGTAAATCCATTCAGTAGTTGTTGGGAAATTTAACGGAAAGCAAATAAGGGTATCTGGGTGGAGCCTAAGCACAGATCTCATGGTGAGATTTGATAGCTGTCAGCACTTCAACCAGAAAGTGCTGCCAGCTATCTTGTGATCAATATACATGATAGCTCCCCATTGAAATGCATTGTAGTGAATGGCAGGTTTTGAGGGTCACAAAAAGGAGAAATCATTTGTCAATGGTACCATGCTAATTTTAGGAATTGTGGTGTGAGCAGAACACACAGGAATCAACTGACAGGCTGCACCTACAGAAGGACATGTTTTACTGAGAATGTCACCAGTGTCAGCCCAACGCAGACCACTGTCAGCCCAAAAACAAGCTGTAGGAGAGTAGGATCTGCCTCTTATGTTGCCCCCACTTTTTTTCTGATGTTCACACTGGTTTCTGGCTATAGTCTGGCTGGGCCCCTGCCAATCAGGGCCCCAGCCTCTCTGTTCTCTCTAAATGACTTGGAGTGCTCTCTAGGTGCCCTAGTGATTGGATACTGTGGTACCTTATGAGTCCCTAGTATATGGTACCTTAGGTACCAAGGGCATAGGTACTTCACAGGCCTACCAGGGGCTGCAGCATGTATTATGCCACCCCTGGGAAGCAGACTAAATCTGACACCACAGGCCTGCTACTGCAGCCTGGGTGAGGTGGTGCTAGCACTCCTCACTGAGATATGGGTTCCCTATAACTCTCCTGCACACACATTTAAACCTATCAGTCACCCCTATGGCAGGCCCTATCAATCCTGAGGGCAGGGTGCTTGGTTCCTAGGTGAGAGGGTGCCTCTGCCTGAGCAGGGCCCCTCTGCAGCTCTCAGAGTCCATTCTCTGGTGCTGTTTGTGGATGCGGTTAAACCATATACTCTTAAGTGCATTATATCCTCGCGGTAAAATGCTAACTTTGGAATGGCTGCATCAAAACATGTCGTGTTTGGTGTCAAACATCTTGGAATACTACCCCCCCCGCCGAACTGGCGGGGGGGGTAGCATTCCACCCTTCTAGAGGGATAGACATGTACCTACTGTGGAAACGCAGTAGAATCCTGAAGAGCCCTGGCATCACAAAATGGATGCCACCAGTCACAGACACTGGGCTGCCCTCCTGCTGATGACCGAAACTCGCAGTGGACGAAGCCCAACAATAGGCATCCTGTCACAGGGAGGTGTAACCACCTCCCAGACAGGGTTTAGTGTATTGGGGCTGGGTGGGTGCACTCTTAGAGTGCTTTGAAGTCCTGCACTGTGGGAGCAGTAGGCTCCTCTGTGCATATGCCAGTTCAAACCGGCTCAGGGGCTACCTGCCCCTGCTCTGGCGCGAAACTGGACAAAGGGAAGTGGGTGTAGCCACCCACTCCCCTGACCCTCCCATAGGTGGGGTCATAGAGCTAGTCCCTCCCTTCTTTACAGTATAAGATAGGGAACCCTTGAACTTGAAAGTTAGATATCCCTGGACGACGCTCTGAAGAAGAATCCTGGACCTTCGACGTCCCATTACCTCTGGAAGACTGAAGAATCTCCCTTGGAGTCAAGGAGTGACTCCCCTGCTTGGCAGGCACCAAAAACTACAAACGACGGTCACAAACTACGGTGCTCCCGCCGGAGTCCGAAGTCCCTGCAGCCCAGAAAGAGGATTTCCTGACTTCTCTAAGGCCATAATGAGTCCCCAGTGAAGCTGAGGCCAGTGGACCCCACGAGTGATGAGGAACTGCGACCCCTGGATACCGTGCACTATTGTCAAGTGCAACCCCTTCACGACGTTCTACAAACTTGTGCTTTGGACCACGTGTGGTCCAAGCCTCCAGCAAGACTCCCTCTAAAGATCAGAGGCCTACCCCATCCCGAGTGACCGTGGGCCCCTGTTGAGCGAATCCTCCCAAGGCATCTTTGCGATCCCTTGCCAGCCGGCTTGTGGGTCCCCTGAAGACTTTTCTACAGAACCAAAGGGCTCCCCTAGTTGCTCCAGGCCTGCCCTGACTTAACCTCACTGGGTGAGTCCACCAGACCTTGCTGGTCTGCACCATTGCCTTTTCACTCTTTCCCCAAGACTTGCTGTTACCAAGGCTTGTTGGCTCCAATCGAGTCGCCGACACCGCAGTAAGCTGTAGACATCGTGGGACACGCTGAATCCATCTCCTGGTTGTCGTCAACACCTCCTGGACCTCGTGGCTGAAGAGTCAAGACACCTGTGACCGACCTGAACCTTGCGACGGCGGTGGGCCTACATCTTCCTGGCCCCGAGTCACTGCCAAGTGGCTTTGAACACTGTCCCCTCTGCTTTCAGGTCTTCCTTTTTCTGAATCCAGGCTTGGATTCCATCGGACACTTCTTCGGACTTCACAAGCAGCAAGTCTTCATTGGCTCCCATTGAAAACGACGCCGCGACCCGACACCAAAGGACACCTATGCACCCGGCTTCCCTGGGTGAGGTAACTTCAGCACTACGGTGCTCCTGTGGGTGTTGGCCCTAGAACTACTTACCCTGTAAGTGACTTGCTTGTAGGTTCTCCCGAAGTACCCTAAAACTCTTAATTTCCAACCGCGACTTGCCCCATTGAAGTCAACGGCGATCCGCGCCTGTGTATCTACACTGCACGCGTCCCCCGTGGGTCCTTTACTTACCTGCCTTGGGTGGTTTCGTGAGGCCCCAGCTCTTCTGAAGGCCCTAGGCCTTGTCCCTTTGCAAGTCATTGTTTCTAAGTCTCTTTCTTAGTATATGGTCTGGTACGCCCCTAGGGCCCCAGCCATATTTGTGCTTAATTTATTGTGAAACGTTGATTTGTGCATATGTTCCTGACTTCTAATCTCATAAAGAGATTAGTAGAGAGTTGTTTAGTAATAAATACATATATATTTGATATATATACCTGTGTGGTGTCTTTTCATTTGGTGATTCAAGAGATTGTGTGGTAAAACAAGCTGCTTTACATTCCTTCAAGACTTAGCCTGAAGGCTGCTCTCCACAGCTACCACTAGGATAGCTTTCTATAAAGGTTGTCTTAAACCTATCTACCATAAGAGTCGAATTGTACTGGTGCAAGGTGTCCACTTTAATTAGTGAACAGCATATACCAGGCCAACTTCTCACATTGGTGGGCAGCGTGTGGGATTCCAGCTTGCTATTGTTTTACCAGAAAATCTCTATTTGAATTACTAACTGAAAACCACTATAGGTACTTAAGGTACATATAAAGTCAAGCTTAGTATCAATAAGTTCTACTGAACTTAGAGCTGTGTGCCAAGGGATAGCACACCCTTTCTACAGCTCAAACTAGTATCAGTAGGCCACAAACTAGTGTAGGTAGTACAACACTGCACAACACTAGAATGTCCTTAAAAGGTGGACCCAGTGGATCCACCCAGCCTCAGTATAAGGACATGGCTTTCTCTGACTTGAGAGCCATGTGTGTTGAAAGACACCTGAAGCTAGGACAGAGTCCCTCCACACCACACCTGATAGATCTGCTGACAGCAGATGATCTTAGATTAGCTCTAGGAGCTAATGGGTCTGAATCAGTGAGTGGGTCAATTACAGTGTCTGGGTCAGATGATGAAAATCAGGATGACCAGGACTCTGTAGTTGAAGGGCAAGGTTCCAAGGAGCCTAAAAAGGACAGAGGAATTCTCCCTAAGAGAACTGACAGAGTGGATGAGAGGCCTAGGTCCCCTTCCAGGGAATCTGACCACTCTTATCACTCTGGCAGAGAATTTGTCCAGCAGAGGAACTCATACTTTCCCATAAGAGAGACCTCCTCTGACAGAATGTACAAACTGCTGCAGTATGAGGAAGCAAAAGTTGCCCTCAAAACCAAGCAGTTGGCATTAGATAGAGAAGCCCTGGAGCTCCAGAGAGCTTCTAGAAGAGAGGGGTTAGAACCCCTTGGTGGCAGCAACAGTGTCCCTAGAGGCAGATAATATATTCCAGACCATAGGAACCTGAGCAAGGTTGTTCCTCCCTACCAGAGTGGGGATGATATCCATAAGTGGATAACTGCTATGGAAAGGGCCTGTAGAGTACAACAGGTCCCCCAAAAGCAGTGGGCAGCAATCTTGTGGCTCTCCTTTTCAGATAAAGGTAGAGACAAGCTCCTCACTGTTAGAGAAGAGGATGCTGATGATTATGAAGTCCTGAAGAGAGCACTGATAGATGGGTTTGTCTTAACCACTGAGCAGTACAGGTTGAAGTTCAGAGATACCCAGAAGGCACAGACTCAGGACTGGACTGACTTTGTTGATTGTGCAACCAAGGCTCTGGAGGGTTGGCTGGTTGGCAGTAGGGTTACTGATTTCAAGGGATTGTATAATCTAATGATGAGAGAACAGATCCTTAATAATTGCCAGAACCAGTTGTTGCATCAATACCTGGTGGACTCAGATCTGACCTCTCCCCAAGAATTAGGAAAGAAGGCAGACAAGTGGGTCAGGACCAGGGTGAGGCAGAAAACCCAGAACCAAGGGGGTGACACAAAGAAGCAGGATTCTAAGGGCTCTGAGAAAGGTGGGGATAAGTCAAAAGACCGGGGGGCATATTAGCAAGAAGAGGCGATAATCATCGCTAACCCTGCTTAGCGTGATTTTTTTTATCGCCGGCTATCGCTGGAATATATCGCCACGCTAACGCTGTATTAGCAACGATTAGCGATGAATATTCCAGCGATAGCGGGGGAAATGGGCCAACATCGCTGAAAAACCAGCGATGTTGCATGGAGAAGGGAGAACACCTTGCTGATACGACCCTGTGGTCGTATCAGCATAATCCACCCCCATGTTAGGTATGGCTAACACCTGCTAATTGCAGGTGTTAAATAAATGGCGATGACCCTCGGTTAGCGCGACTTTTCACGTCGCTAACTGGGGCCATGGCCACCTTGCTAATAGGCGATAGGCCTGTTAGCGAGTGTTTCCCAGGTTTCTTCGTCGGGAACACCCGATTTGCATGTCATTAGCGATAAATATCGCTGACATGCAAAGCGGTAAAAAAACGGGCGCTAATGCCCGCAAACTGTCTCTAACTGCTGTTAGAGACAGTTTGCTGATAGGGCGATATAAATATCGCCGCTTTAGCGGCAAAAAGTGCCGCTAAAGTGGCGATAGTGCCCTTGCTAATATGCCCCCAGAAGTCTTCACAAGGGCCCCAAAAATCTGCATCTGGTGGGGAGTCACAATTCAACAAGGGGAAAGGCCAAAAGAAGCCCTGGTGCAAATTCTGTAAACAGAAAGGGCACTGGACTTCTGATTGTAACAAGTCCAAAGACCAAACCTCCACCACTCCTGCCCCTAAGGCAACTGTTCCCCCTAGCTCAGCTACTGGTGGAGGTAGTACTCAGAACAAGGGTGTAGTAGGGTTGACCCTGGGTTCTGAAGTGGACTCTGGCCTAGTCAGAGTACCCACTCAGGCATTGCTGATTGGTGATGGAGACACTGATATGTCCTTCCCAGTGAGCCCCAGTAATCTGGGCAAATACAAACAGCAGCCTGTAAAAAATGGCAAACAGGCTTTGGCATTTAGGGACACAGGTGCTAGTGTCACCATGGTGGAAGAGGATCTTGTGGACCCTGGACAGATCATCCTGGGCGAAATGTACCAGGTGACCAATGCAAGCAATGTCAGGACCAACCATAGTCTGGCAGTTGTGAATTTCTCCTGGGGAGGGGTAACTGGCCTCAAGAAGGTTGTAGTCAGTGCAGACCTCCCTGTAGAATGTCTATTGGGCAATGATCTAGAAACTTCAGCCTGGTCTGAAGTAGAGTTATGGACTCATGCCGAGATGTTGGGCATCCCTGCAGAGGTATTTGCTGTGACCAGGTCACAGGCCAGAATGCATAACACTGAACCAGCTCTGGATCCTGGAACAATGGACCAGATGCTTCCCTAGAAGAGGAGCAGTAGGGTTAAGGCAGTGCCTTCCCCTCTGTCTCAGATCACAGATTCACCTCTTGAGGGAGGTGAAGCAGATCCTGAAGAAGGAACTGCCCCAGAGGGACTTGAGCCTGATCAGGTTGAGTTCTTGGGGGCAGGGGGCCCTTGTAGGGAAGATCTGAGTAAGGAGCAACAGTGCTGCCCCTCTCTTG
Organism: Calotriton arnoldi; assembly: GCA_963921515.1. Classification (NCBI taxonomy): domain Eukaryota; kingdom Metazoa; phylum Chordata; class Amphibia; order Caudata; family Salamandridae; genus Calotriton; species Calotriton arnoldi. The sequence continues at coordinate 1,569,262 of CAWUFW010002485.1, forward strand.
AACCCCTCAGACAACAGGCTGCTGCTGAGGCTGCTGGGAGTGCTAGTGGGTCCCATGAAGTTTATTGGGATGAGGGACTCCTATATTCTGAGGGTAGAGACCCAGCCCCTGGAGCCACCAGGAGGTTGGTAATACCTCAGAAGTTTAGGGGGTTCCTCTTGACCTTAGCACATGACATCCCTTTAGCAGGTCATTTTGGGCCAAAACAAGACCTGGGACAGGCTTGTTCCACATTTTCATTGGCCACATATGTCAGAGGACACAAAGGAGTTTTGTCGCTCCTGTGTCACATGCCAAGCCAGTGGTAAGGCAGGTGGCACAACAAAGGCCCCCCTGATACCACTACCTGTGGTGGGGGTACCCTTTGAAAGGGTAGGGATTGACATTGTTGGTCCCCTTGACCCTCAAACTGCATCTGGGCACAGGTTTATCCTGGTGGTAGTGGATCATGCCACCAGGTACCCAGAGGCAATTCCTCTGAGGACCACCACAGCCCCTGTGGTGGCAAGAGCCCTCATTGGAGTTTTCTCCAGAGTGGGTTTCCCAAAGGAGGTCATCTCTGACAGGTACCAACTTCATGTCAGGATATTTGAAAGCAATGTGGAAGGAGTGTGGGGTAACTTATAAGTTCACCACCCCCTAGCACCCACAATGCAATGGGTTGGTTGAACGTTTCAACAAAACCCTGAAGGGAATGATTAAAGGACTCCCAGAGAAGCTTAGGCGGAAATGGGACCTTCTTCTTCCTTGCCTGTTGTTTGCATACAGAGAAGTTCCACAGAAGGGGGTTGGCTACAGCCCATTTGAGCTTCTGTTTGGGCATCCTGTAAGGGGTCCATTATGTTTGGTGAAAGAGGGCTGGGAGTTACCTCTCAAGCCCCCTAACAAGATGTGATGGACTATGTACTTGGTCTCCGCTCCCGGATGGCCGAATACATGAAAAAGGCAACCAAAAACCTGGAGGCCAGCCAAGAATTACAAAAAGCTTGGCATGACCAAAGGCTGTGCTGACTGTGTACCAGCCAGGACAGAAAGTGTGGGTGTTGGAGCCTGTGGCCCCAGCAGCCCTCCAGGACAAATGGAGTGGCCCCCATACAATAGTTGAACAGAAGGGAGAAGTCACCTATCTGGTGAATCTTGGAACTCCCAGGAGCCCCCTGAGGGTGCTCCATGTCAACAGATTAAAGCCATATGTTGACAGGGCTGACATGGGCTTGCTCATGGCAACTGATGAGGACCAGGAGGAGGAGAGTGACCCTCTCCCTGACCTGCTCTCTCAGAACCCTGATGATGGGTCGGTAGATGGTGTTGCTTTGGCAAGCAGCCTCACTGACCATCAACAAACTGAATGCAGACAAGTTCTGCAACAGTACAGACATATGTTTAGCCTGACCCCTAGTCAGACTACCTGGTGCACCCATGAGGTGGACACTGGAGACAGTCTGCCTGTCAAGAGTAAAATCTACAGGCAACCTGACCATGTCAGGGACTGTATCAGGACTGAAGTCCAGAAAATGTTGGAGCTAGGTGTAATTGAGCCTTCAGATAGCCCTTGGGCTAGCCCAGTAGTACTGGTACCCAAGCCTCATACCCAGGGTGGTAAGAAAGAAATGAGGTTTTGTGTAGACTACAGAGGCCTCAATGCAGTCACTAGGACTGATGCCTATCCCATACCAAGGGCAGATGAGCTGATTGATACTTTGGCCTCAGCCAAGTATCTTAGTACATTTGACCTAACAGCTGGCTACTGGCAAATCAGATTAGCTGAGGATGCAAAAGCCAAAACAGCATTTTCGACCCCTAGTGGGCACTACCACTTTGTGGTGATGCCCTTTGGATTGAAAACATGCACCTGCCACTTTTCAGAGGTTGGTGAACAAAGTTCTGGCAGGAATGGAAACTTATTGCTCAGCTTATCTAGATGATATTGCTGTCTTTAGTTCCTCCTGGCAGGATCACCTGGTCCACCTCAGAAATGTTTTGGAGGTTCTGCAGAAAGCAGGCCTCACTATCAAGGCCACCAAGTGCCAGACAGGGCAGAGTCAGGTTGTGTACCTGGGCCACCTTGTGGGTGGAGGCCAGGTTCAACCTTTACAGAGCAAAATCCAAACCATAATGGAATGGGTTGCTCCAACCACCCAGACACAGGTGAGAGCCTTCTTAGGCCTGACTGGGTACTATAGGAGGTTTGTCAAGGGATATGGATCTATAGTGACCCCCTTGAATGATCTAACCTCAAAGAAAATGCCAAAAAAGGTTCAGTGGACAGCTAGCTGTCAGAAGGCATTTGAAGACCTAAAGCAGGCCATGTGCACTGCCCCCATCTTACAGAGTCCAGACTACACCAAAAAGTTCATTGTCCAAACAGATGCTTCTGAGCTGGGTGTGGGAGCTGTACTGTCTCAACTGAATGATGAAGGTCAAGATCAGCCAGTAGCTTTCATTAGCAGAAGGCTGACCCCTAGAGAGAAACGTTGGTCAGCTATAGAGAGGGAGGCCTTTGCTGTGGTATGGGCCCTGAAGAAGCTGAGGCCATACTTGTTTGGCACTCACTTCATAGTTCAGACTGACCACAAGCCCCTCCTATGGCTTAAACAGATGAAAGGTGAAAACCCAAAACTTTTGAGGTGGTCCATTTCCCTACAGGGGATGGACTATACAGTGGAACATAGACCTGGGACCCAACATGCCAATGCAGATGGACTCTCAAGGTATTTCCACTTAGAACACGAAGACTCAACTGGTCAAGGTTAGTTTAGTGTCCCTGTGTTTGGGGGGTTGTGTAGGAGAGTAGGATCAGCCTCTTATGTTGCCCCCACTTTTTTTCTGATGTTCACACTGGTTTCTGGCTATAGTCTGGCTGGGCCCCTGCCAATCAGGGCCCCAGCCTCTCTGTTCTCTCTAAATGACTTGGAGTGCACTCTAGGTGCCCTAGTGATTGGATACTGTGGTACCTTATGAGTCCCTAGTATATGGTACCTTAGGTACCAAGGGCATAGGTACTTCACAGGCCTACCAGGGGCTGCAGCATGTATTATGCCACCCCTGGGAAGCAGACTAAATCTGACACCACAGGCCTGCTACTGCAGCCTGGGTGAGGTGGTGCTAGCACTCCTCACAGAGATATGGGTTCCCTATATCTCTCCTGCACACACATTTAAACTTATCAGTCACCCCTATGGCAGGCCCTATCAATCCTGAGGGCAGGGTGCTTGGTTCCTATGTGAGAGGGTGCCTCTGCCTGAGCAGGGCCCCTCTGCAGCTCTCAGAGTCCATTCTCTGGTGCTGTTTGTGGATGCGGTTAAACCATATACTCTTAAGTGCATTATATCCTCGCGGTAAAATGCTAACTTTGGAATGGCTGCATCAAAACATGTCGTGTTTGGTGTCAAACATCTTGGAATACTACCCCCCCCCGCCAGTTCTGGCGGCGGGGGTAGCATTCCACCCTTCTAGAGGGATAGACATGTACCTACTGTGGAAACGCGGTAGAATCCTGAAGAGCCCTGGCATCACAAAATGGATGCCACCAGTCACAGACACTGGGCTGCCCTCCTGCTGATGACCGAAACTCGCAGTGGAGGAAGCCCAACAATAGGCATCCTGTCACAGGGAGGTGTAACCACCTCCCAGACAGGGTTTACTGTATTGGGGCTGGGTGGGTGCACTCTTAGAGGGCTTTGAAGTCCTGCACTGGGGGAGCAGTAGGCTCCTCTGTGCATATGCCAGTTCAAACCGGCTCAGGGGCTACCTGCCCCTGCTCTGGCGCAAAACTGGACAAAGGGAAGTGGGTGTAGCCACCCACTCCCCTGACCCTCCCATAGGTGGGGTCATAGAGCTAGTCCCTCCCTTCTTTACAGTATAAGATAGGGAACCCTTGAACTTGAAAGTTAGATATCCCTGGACGATGCTCTGAAGAAGAATCCTGGACCTTCGACGTTCCATTACCTCTGGAAGACTGAAGAAGCTCCCTTGGAGTCAAGGAGTGACTCCCCTGCTTGGCAGGCACCAAAAACTACAAACAACGGTCGCAAACTACGCCGCCCCCGCCGGAGTCCAAAGTCCCTGCAGCCCGGAAAGAAGATTTCCTGACTTCACTAAGGCCATCGTGAGTCCCCAGTGAAGCTGAGGCCAGTGGACCCCACGAGTGAAGAGGAAACGCGACCCATGGGTACCGTGCACTATTGTCGAGTGCAACCCCTTCACGACATTCTACGTACTTGTGCTTTGGACCACGTGTGGTCCCAGCCTCCTGCAAGAATTCCTCTGAAGATCAGAGGCCTACCCAGTTCCGAGTGACCGTGGGCCCCTGTTGAGCGAATTCTCCCGAGGCATCTTTGCAATCCCTTGCCAGCCGGCTTGTGGGTCCCCTGAAGACTTTTCTACAGAACCAAAGGGCTCCCCTGCTTGCTCCAGGCCTGCCCTGACTTACCCTTGCTGGGTGAGTCCGCCAGACCTTGCTGGTCTGCACCATTGCCTTTTCACTCTTTCCCCAAGACTTGCTGTTACCAAGGCTTGTTGGCTCCAATCGAGTCGCCAATACCGCAGTAAGCTGCAGACATTGTGGGACACACTGAATCCAGCTCCTGGTTGTCGTCAACACCTCCTGGACCTCGTGGCTGAAGAGTCAAGACACCTGTGACCGACCTGAACCTTGCGACGACGGTGGGCCTACATCTTCCTGGCCCCGAGTCACTGCCAAGTGGCTTTGAACACTGTCCCCTCTGCTTTCAGGTCTTCCTTCTTCTGAATCCAGGCTTGGAATCCATCGGACACTTCTTCGGACTTCACAAGCAGCAAGTCTTCATTGGCTCCCATTGAAAACGACGCTGCGACCCGACACCAAAGGACACCTATGCACCCGGCTTCCCTGGGTGAGGTAACTCCAGCACTACGGTGCTCCTGTGGGTGTTGGCCCTAGAACTACTTACCCTGTAAGTAACTTGCTTGTAGGTTCTCCCGAAGTACCCTAAAACTCTTAATTTCCAACCGCGACTTGCCCCATTGAAGTCAACGGCGATCCGCGCCTGTGTATCCACACTGCACGCGTCCCCCGTGGGTCCTTTACTTACCTGCCTTGGGTGGTTTCGTGAGGCCCCAGCTCTTCTGAAGGCCCTAGGCCTTGTCCCTTTGCAAGTCGTTGTTTCTAAGTCTCTTTCTTAGTATATGGTCTGGTACGCCCCTAGGGCCCCAGCCATATTTGTGCTTAATTTATTGTGAAACGTTGATTTGTGCATATGTTCCTGACTTCTAATCTCATAAAGAGATTAGTAGAGAGTTGTTTAGTAATAAATACATATATATTTGATATATATATACCTGTGTGGTGTCTTTTCATTTGGTGATTCAAGAGATTGTGTGGTAAAACAAGCTGCTTTACATTCTTTCAAGACTTAGCCTGAAGGCTGCTCTCCACAGCTACCACTAGGATAGCTTTCTATAAAGGTTGTCTTAAACCTATCTACCATAAGAGTCGAATTGTACTGGTGCAAGGTGTCCACTTTAATTAGTGAACAGCATATACCAGGCCAACTTCTCACACCAGCCCAAAGTCGAAACTCTCAAATTTAGCAAAAGTATTCTTCAGAAAACATTTTAAGGATGAATCTAAATTATATTCAATATACAGATAGAGGAAGGAGGTTAACTGGGCACCTGTGTTAATAGCTCTTCATTTTCAAGACCAGTCACCACTTTGACTTTACATCTTGTAGTTCTGTCACCACAGAACCAAACCTCTACCTGACATTCTTAAATTACCTCTGCAAAGCAGATTATAAACCACTTTATGTGTATGAATAGGAATTTCAATGCTATTTCAACTATGTGGCTCCAAAAAAGAATACTGGAAAGGTTATGCAGAATTAACACCACACAATGATCTACATATTAAGAAACATTCCCTTGTATTAAAGTAATTGCAACACAACTTGTTTGGCATGGCTTCACATTCTATGTACTTGTCTGAAAATATTCAACAACAAAAAACTCCTTCACAATGACAGTATGGGACAACAGCAAAAAAAAAACACAGCAGAAAAATCTGAAACACAGTTTTCGTGCAAAACAAGTGTACGTAAATGTGAAGCAACAGTGTGAAAACTGAGGGTTGCTACAGTAAGATGAGAGTTCCACACTTTTCCAGTTAAAATGTAAGGAGAGGCTAGAAAAGAGACACTCATTTACTCTGACTGATTTCGTTCCAAAGTCCTTCACCGTGACCACTTACTCTGGCACTAAAAAGTATAGGGGACATTGTTGTTTCCATTGTGTTGCAGCAAGCGCTCAACTAAAGCTCCTCGTCTTGGCAAGCAGCAGATGGGTTTGTTTGGGGTACAGATGAACGCAAAGCTGTTGGAGCATAAAAGGAAAATGACCCAATTTCCCAGAACTTTTGGCGACACCCTCAACACCGACACTCCCTCAACTCTACTGATACTGTCATACTCTTTGTGTTCCGTCCCACTTCATTCCCCTTCATCATTAGCACTGTCCCACTCCCATACCACCATTGACCTGGGCCCTCTCATGAGGCTCCTTTACTCCTATCGGCCAGCCAGAGCTTTAATTATTCATGTTCTTAACTTTAAATTCTCAGCTAGGACTGTAAACACCCTAATGTAATCCATGCCAGCAAATCAGTCCATGTTTACATTTCAGGTGTTTTACTTCATGCAGTGTTCCCCAAGAGTATTTCCTTTATCCAGATGATGTGATTCTCTAGTTTTATTTTCACAAAACATACTTTTATAGTACAAATTGTGAAATGAGTCACCTTCTGGTCTGGGGGAGTCCAGATTGCGAGTAGGCATTTATGATGGGCACAATAGAGAGTCCCGAGGCTAAAGGCAGTACTGCTTTCTCACAGTGCCTGCCACTGGATCATTAAGGTGTTCAGACTAAATGCACATCCAATCCTTGGCCTCTTAGGAGAGCGCATAAAGCAATGGTTATATAAATGTCAATTGTAAATTAAAGCACTACTAATGCACGTGCACAATGAGGTCTACAATGTGTAGGAGTCATATCATGCACACTGGTAGGCATTATATATTAAGAGCACTTGGTCTGCAGAAACAGAGTCAGAATTAAAATGTTATGCAGTTGTTGAGTATGCTAATAAGTCTTTATTATTCAAAGTAACCCTTTTATTAACCTTGGAATTTCAATGATTGAGGATAAAAACAAGGTTTTAAAGTAATGCCTTTCAGTTTGCATGCAGTTCCTTGATGTCGGTTCATACCGCACTGTGCTATATTAGAAGGATTGTGACATATTAGCTGCAAATAACAAAAGGATCTCTGTGTTAAAAGCAGTGGCTGATGGTAATTTTACCAGGGAGGGGGGCGTTGGCCAAACATGAACACATACACCTCACTTACATCCATGCATTCACTCACGCACACACACCCATTCACAACACTAACACATTTATTAATTTATTTGAGAGTATTATATAGCACTAGCTAGATACACATACATTAATACATACACACATGAAACATAAAAAACGCATAAAACTTACCTTAACTGCAGCTTTCCGAGAGAGAAACCTCAGAGGTCCTAGGAGGGTTGGGACTGCTGCCTTCCCTCATTGGCTGATCGAAAGGCAGCAGTCCCAACCTCGTCACAGAGTGGGATGGAGTCAATGAGACTCCTGACCCCACCTCACTCTGTGACTAAGTGCTATTGATTGACACTCTGTCCTCAGCACATCAAGACTTAAAACTGAACCGCCCGGGTCCAAGGCAATCGGTGGTTCTCTCCTTCATCCCAAGGGGGAGGGCCTCGAGGCACTTTTGCCAGACTGAGGTCACGCACACAGGGTGTGAAATTCTCAGCCTGGCAAAGTTCAGGTCAGGCAGCTGAAAGTCTGTGCATTTAGTGTATGTCTAGCTACTGCCTGCCTGACCTGAACAACAAGAGTGTCTGTCAGGCTGGCCTTTGTTCCTCTGCAACATCCACTGATTTTGATGCTTCCCCCTATTTACAAGAGTGGCGTAAACAGGAGGCAGTGCCAAAATTAAGACCAGGGAAAACCTGGTCTTAACATGGCGAAACGAGGAGAAATGCCTAATTTCTCCTCCTTTTTGCTTTTTGTGTTTCCATTGTGCAGCACACATAGAAACAGCAAAGCGCCATGAATAATTTCTCATTTGCAGGAAGGTGTCCTTTCCTGCACATAAACAATCATTTAAAAAATGATGATTTGCAACTTCTATATGTGCTGCACAATGTAGCATACATAAAAGTTACAATTCACCATTCTGGATTGTTTGTGTGCAGGAAGGGACACCTTCCTGCACATGCCCCTTCCTGCACATAAACAATCATTCCCTTAATGTTGGTACCCTTGCACTATGGTGCAAGGGTGCCTGCGTTGGCGCTACACAGCTGAGTTTAGCGCCAGCTCTAGAGAAAATGCAGTGATGTGCTGCACCATTGTAAATACGGTGCATCCCTGTGTTTTCAGAATGGCGGAGCGTGGCATTAGCAATGTTTGCTTAACGCCACACATCGCCATTCCCTTGTAAATCCTGCATTGCCGATCCCTGGTGAGCTGCACTACTCCTGCTGAAACAAGGCCAATGGAGGTACCAATCTGTTTGGCGAACTGGCCTCAAGGGGCCTGTGATCTCAGTGACAGAGTCACTGAGATTCTAGGGTGTGCTGCTTCGTAGGCCTGCCCACAAGACTGGAGGTGAACTTCAGTATGGATTGTGGTGGACAGACCTTCAAGGAACTAAGACACCAGGGCATCTAAGGTCTAGCTAGGGCTTCTAAGGTCTTGGGGGTTCTTCTAAGGTCTAGCATGGGAATATGCTCCCTCAGGAGAGTGGTCTGGTGGACTGATCATGAAGGCTGGACCTGGTTCCCAGTACCAAAGTCGGCAGCTCTGGCCATAGTACCACATCCTTTCCCCCACTGAATACCATACTGTCCCACTGAGAGAAACTCGCACTGCCTTCAGCTACAACCCAATTGTGCCCTACTATAAAACACCTGGATGCTACTCAATTCAAATTATGCAACAGAGTAATATGCTGCCTGAAAAAAAAGTAACAACATCCTGGAAAAAGCAAACCCTCATAGGGAATGCAAAATTAAGTAAAGCATGTGAAATATAAGCAGAACAACATGGTTACCTTAACACTTTTAAACTCATTATTCAGAAATCAATTTGTTTTTTTGCCTGAAACGTTAAGCACATGACTGCTGGACCCGGAACGGACCCGTTTCAATGTCCATTGATTAAATCCTTACAAAACATAAGCAGCATGGTTTAAAAAGACAACATCCCTGAACACAGAGCAGCAGTACACATTTTATGCACTAAAATAAGGAAAAGGTGATAAGGATCACATTAAACGTTTTCCCCTCCAGTCATCAACCAGGTATTGCAGAACCTCCAGGAATGGTGCACTTCCACACCCGGGGAAAACAATCCTGTTCAAAGAATGATGAGAAAAAGAAAGTGGCGCTTCACTGGCAAACTCTGTAAAGTGGCACTAATGTGTTTGGGTGTGAATAAAACCAATCTGGACACTTTGCGACCGCTCTGTAATGCTTTATTTAGTTATTAATTTTTCGTATTTTGCACTTGTTTTTTCTCTTGGTCCCGAGGCTGAACTTTGGAAAAGAAAAATGTAAGGAAAAGACGACATTTCCAACAAAAGTGTTTCTTTCTTTTCTGGATCCATTTCACAGGGGAACGAATGAAGAAGTAGAAGAAACAGAAGCTAAGAGACGTTTATTGAAGCATGGTTTTCAGCAAGTGAGGAGCTGCGAGAGAGAGACAGAAAGGGAGGGAATAAGAGGAAGAAAGAGAGGGGGGAGCTGACAGCGGCAGAGCAGGAAAAGTGGACACTTTGACCACTAATCTTACCTTAATAAACTTGCTGGGCACCTAGAGACTCTCACACGCAACAGAAGCAGGCTGCAGAGTAGGCCAACCATCCCATGCCTTGACACTCGCGACTCCTCCGCTCTTGAGCTCCAGACCACAGCACTCCAAGCCCCCTGCGCGCCTGTGCCTAGAGAGGCAAAAGCAATGATTTAAAAGTTTTAAAAAAATTATGATAGCTCTGCCCCTAGTAAGATCATTGGTCCATTCTCTGTGTGTGCAGGCCAGCAACACGAAGCAGGGCCTTCATAAGTAGCGCGCTCACACTATGAATGATTGACGGCCCTGATTATTAAAGATCCTCTGTGGTCACTGCAGAAACCACGAATTTTGCACACACAAGGGACAAATATCACCCATTTGTGCGGGAAACAGCCCAATCTGGCAACACTGGTTCTACTGCAGCCTCCCAGAGTGTTCTAAAAAACCACTAGAGTGCTAACAGTCTTACTTATGATAAACATATGGCACAACTGAAACCATCTTGATTGAATCAAACTGGTAAAACTTAAAACATTTAATCTAGAAAGAAAAACAAGGAGGGGGTTCATTTTATCATAGAAATTATGGTTAATGCTGTAGAAAGAGAATTTAGAATACTTTTTAAGTGAGATCTCAAATGTCTTCCTGTTGTACTTCAACAGGAGCAGCCTGTCAGTTGATTCTATTACAGGACCGGAGGCTTCAGATTATGCTTTCTCTTTCTTTTACTGCAAACAAACAGCAGCCAATAAGATCATTTATAACATTTTAAAACAAAAACATTCCCAGAATGCTCAGCGTAGATACACAATAACCATAGAGACTAGCCCTATATAACAGTCTTTACACCGGAACAATTCCTCTTTCTTTGCTGCTCCTCACAGAGATAAGTGCTCGACCTTGTATCTTGCCCTTTTCTCTTGCTAATTGTTGTTTCTTGGTAATATGGTTAATGATTGCAGCCTATTTTTCAACTGTATTTATGTGTGATTTAATTTTGGCATATTAACATTGCTACCGCTAGCGCGTGTACCGCATTTCAGCGCGCTGCGCTACCGCTGTGTTCTGCAGGCACTCGGAAGGTGGCGTTTCGGCCTTACTGGCGTTCCTCACCTTCCGCTTGTCGTGTTCTCCCTTCTCCACTTCAACTCGCTGCGTTGCTCGCGGCTGACGGTGCCTTCCCTTGTACGGGCCCACAGTTCCCTCAAGCCTAACGTCGCGTAGCCCAATTGGGCTCCTTTTGGGCTACATTTGGGCTACGCGACGCCCAATCTGGTTTCCTCCTCGCTCCGCGCGCACATTTGAACGCGCGTCGGAGCAACATGTTGTCATTCAGTGTGCCCTTAAGTTTACGCCTTCCCTGGGCTGGAAAAAGAGGCAGGCCCCCAAGCTGAGTGCAGGCTTGTATATTTACAGTGGCTCGTGACGCCTTTGGGCTGATTCTTGTGGATTACAGCTTTGCTGAGGAGCATTTTCTTGCTGTTAATTACTATTTGCACTAGGGTTGCTCCCCCTTGATTAATCCCTTTGGGATCCATATTACTTTTGTCTTAAGTGTCACCAGCTGTACGTTGGGCATGGAGGACTGGGCCTATTTTGAGGAGGATGAATATGGGTACTATGAGGAGGAGCATGCTCCCCTCCTTGAAGACAACCTGGTGGATGCTTTAGATGCATCTGTCCAAGATTCCGTTAATAAAGCGGTGGAAGTGGCGGTCCCTAAGACCGTGAATAAAGCATTGGCGGCCGCTTTAAAGCCTATTACGGCGCAACTTGAGCGCTTTGCGAAACGCCATGGATTGTCGCAACAGGATAATGCGCCCGCTTCCACGTCCACAGGGGGTAAAACTGCATCTAGCAAAACGCCCAACTGGCCGCATGCACAGGTCCTCACTAAATTGCCCCCCCCTTCAGCCAGGGACCATTCATACTCGGGGTCTTCAACCCCTATGCCCTCTGCATCCAAAGTGGCTACAGATACGGACACTGATTCCACCAGCCACATTGTGTCCCCTAAGAAAAAGAAGGCCAAGAAAGCCGCTCTACGTCCTCAATCGCCCCCAGTTTACCAACCATCTAACCCTTTTGACTTCAACCCCCAGGATATTGTACACCCCAGGTCCTCCGATTGGGCCTGAAAGTCTCCTCCAGAGGTGGCGGATTACATTCATCAAAATCTGCAATGCAGTTTTGACAGGGAGGTTAGAAACCGACTGCGGTCGGAATGCCCCCGCCCTGATGTGCCGGACAAGGTCACTGAGACCCCGGATATTGATCCCAATATGTTGGCCTTCCTGAAAAAATTTCAAAAAGATCCTAAGAATGGCATTGACCGGGCCTGGCGTGGGTGCCAGGATAAGTTGTTAGATACCATCGGCCCCTTATCTAAAATCCTGGAGATGGCTCTGGTGGCCAAAGAAACTGGTGCATTAGTCGACCCTGACATTCTTGCTGGTTGGACCCAACGCGCTATTTGCTTTTTAGGCAATGCAAACTGCGCCATCTCCTCAGAGCGCAGGAAGTCCCTCTTAATGCGCATGGACACTAATTTGACAGAACTGGCCTCGGAAGAGCCAGGTGCCTTAGCGGATGGCTTACTGTTCGGGGAACGTTTTGTGAAGGACGTCTCCAAATATGTGGGAACTTTCACCAGTCTGGACAAAGCCCAAGCTAATATCAAGAGGGTGTTCGACGCTGGCCTTTTTGGATGGGCCGGGCGAGGCAGGGGCCGCTCGCCAGGCCGTCAATACCATCAGGGTCCCTCAAGAGGAGGTTACGGCCGGGGTCGAGGAGACTTTCAGGACCCCACCAGAGGCGGCACGTTCTATCCAACCAGACGCTTCAGCCGACGCCGCTTCCATCGCGGTGGTCATAGAGGGAACGCCCAACCTCAGATTACGTCAGGTAAGCCCTCTGTCTTTGTTTCTTTACCCTCTGGGAGGTCGGATTCGCCATTTCCTTCACAACTGGCAGGCCGTTACTCAGGACGCCTGGGTCCTTCAAACAGTGCAGGGTTTTCACATAGATTTCTACCACACTCCCCGGCAAGGGGCCCCTCCAACTCCCCTATATTTTTCCCAACAAGACAAATTTTTTATAGATCAAGAGATAGACGAATTGCTGGAAAAACACGCGGTTGCCTATTGCAACGTCTTCCTAGTGCAGAAGAGGGGTGGAGGTTACCGGTTGGTCCTGAATCTGAAAGAATTCAATTGTTTTGTTCTTTACCGTCATTTCAAGAAGGAGGGGATCCATCTTCCAGCGGACCTTCTGAGGCAGGCGGATTGGTTAGTCCGTCTCGACCTCAAAGACGCATACTTAACAGTTCCCATTTTTCCTCCCCATCGCAGGTTCCTACAATTTCAATGGCGCGGCAAGCGCCTGGAATACTTGGTCCTGCCTTTTGGTCTTTCCTCGGCTCCGTGGTGCTTCACCAAGCTCCTAAAGCCGGTGGTATCACATCTCCGGGAGCAGGGTATACGTCTGATAATCTATCTCGACGATATTCTCATCATGGCTCCCTCTGCGCAACTAGCTTCTCTCCACCTTCAGATAACGATGTCATTGTTAGAGAATCTGGGTTTTGTGGTGAACAAAGCGAAGTCGATCCTCCTTCCAACGCAGTCGTTGGAGTTCTTGGGGTTTGTGATCGATACACAATCGGCACAACTCCAGTTGCCCAAGCAGAAACTCAGAGACTTGAAAAGAGAACTGAGGAAGACTCTGGATACGCAGTTGATGCCATTACGATCGATCGCTCGCTTGGTGGGTCTGCTAGCCTCATCCATACAGGCGATATTCCCGGGGCCCTTACACTATCGAGCCCTTTAACGTCTCAAAATCAGACACCTCCAGAAAGGCCTCTCTTATTCAGATCTAGTCCCTATTACGGACGAAGTCCGGGCGCAGGTTCAGACGTGGTTGACCCACGTGGATGCATGGAATGGTCGGGCAATCTTCGGATCTCGCCCGGGGCTGATCATAGAGTCCGATGCCAGCAGATCGGGTTGGGGAACCCGTTGCGGGGAGGTGACCACTGGGGGCAGATGGTCTCTCCAGGAGTTGGAATTGCACATCAGCTGTCTCGAACTCCTGGCGGGCTCATTTGCGGTTCGCACTCTCTCCCCCAGGAAGGTATCATGTTGTATTCTATTGCGAATGGACAATATATCAGCTGTGCGCTATATCAACAAGCTGGGGGGGACCAGATCCCCGATGTTGGCGGAGATCGCCAAGGATTTTTGGCATTATTGCCTAACGCGTCAGATAACAGTGATTGCGGAATACCTTCCGGGGCGAGACAATGCAGTAGCGGACTGGCAATCACGCCATTTGAAGGACTACAGCGATTGGAAGCTTCATCCGTCCCTGTTTCACCAACTCCAATCTCTGTGGGGTCCGTTCAACATAGATCTCTTTGCCTCCAGACTCAACCATCAACTGGAGTCATTCTTCAGCTGGAGGCCAGACCCCCTAGCGAGAGCGACGGATGCATTCACCCAAGATTGGTCGCTAAGTCTCCATTACGCATTTCCTCCGTTTATCTTGATACCCAGAGTAGCGAATCAAGTGTCTCTGCAGGAAGCGGAGATTGTATTGGTCACCCCGATTTGGAAATCGCAACCATGGTTCCCAGTCCTGCTGGAGATGGCATGCGATTGTCCACTTCGCCTCCCATGCTTTCCATTAATGCTCCAGGGCCCTCAGGGAGAGCTCCACCCATTAGTCCTGGCAGGACATCTATCCCTGATGGCTTGGAGGCTTTCCGGCAACAGTGGTCGTTGCCAGGAATTTTGGAGCAAGCTTCACATTTTATTCAACAAGCCTGGGCCCCTTCAACCAGGAAGCGATACTGTTCTGCCTGGAAGGCTTGGTTGGGTTGGTGCTTGGAGAAGCACCTGGATCCCGTGGAAGCAGACATCTCTCAAGTCGTGAATTTCCTTTCACAGAAAGCTGCTGACGGGTTGTCCTATAGATCAGTGAATAATTTCCGTTCAGCCATTTCAGCAGGCCATTCACACCTGGATGGCAGGACTGTGGGCATGCATCCGGTGGTGTGCAAGCTTTTGAAAGGAATACGCATAGCCAATCTGCCTAAGGCTAAGTATTCTTCTTTATGAGATGTTTCTAAAGTTCTGAATTTGTTTGATAACTGGCCTAATAATGAATTACTGTCTCGAAAGCAATTATCAGCTAAATTAGCTATGTTATTATGTTTGGCTGCATGCCGCAGAGTTTCTGATGTTCGAGTTCTTGACTTGGAGGGTAGGATTTTCTCACCTGAAGGCGTGTCTTTTGTTATTACTGCTCGTACCAAAACCTTTTCCAAATCCATTGATTACAATGCCTTTCCTTTGAATGAAAAACTTTGTGTTGTCAGATGTCTCAAGGTGCATGAAGAATGTACACTTTCTCTTCGACCAGCTGGTTGTTCCAGGTTATTAATTGCCTTACAGAAACCGTTCAAACCTGTTACTTCCGCTACTATTGCCAGGTGGCTTAGATTTGTTATGTCTGAAGCAGGTATTGACACTGCCTTGTTTGGAGCTCATTCAGTCAGAGGTGCTATGGCTTCCAAATCATTCATGCTTGGTACCAGTATACAAGATATCATGAAAGCTGCTGATTGGTCTTCCAGTTCCACTTTCAAACAATTTTATTATAAACCTGTGGGCGATCTAGCTTCTGTTGTATTAGATAAGCGTTAAACTAGCATAATCTGAAGCCTCCGGTCCTGTAATAGAATAAAAATTAGCTAGCATTCGCGCCAAGAATTTTCAATTCTATTAAGGACACGGAGGCGAAGATTATCCCGCCCAGGAAAATGTATATTATGATTCATAATCTCATGTTTACCCACCCTGATTTACAAGTTTATGACAGTTTTTACGAGTACATAATTTTCTGTTTCAGGCGCTGACCAGAAAGGAGAATAGGCCATTGTGTGGCCCTCGGGGAAGTTGTGTTCTACGACCTTCATTTTCAAGTTTCACAGTTCCTGTTGTTTCAGTATCCTAGAGTGATTTGGATGCATTATTGTTCTTATTTGGACTGATATTTGTTCTATTTGGACTCTACTCGTTAGTCAAAGAAAGAGGAAGTGTTCCGGTGTAAAGACTGTTATATAGGGCTAGTCTCTATGGTTATTGTGTATCTACGCTGAGCATTCTGGGAATGTTTTTGTTTTAAAATGTTATAAATGATCTTATTGGCTGCTGTTTGTTTGCAGTAAAAGAAAGAGAAAGCATAATCTTCGCCTCCGTGTCCTTAATAGAATTGAAAATTCTTGGCGCGAATGCTAGCTAATTTTTTATTCCCTTGTGTTCTTCTGCAGTCTCCCAGAGTGTTCTAAAGAACAACTAGAGCGCTAACAGTTTTACTGTTGGCAAAAGTATGGCACACCTGAAGCCATCTTGATTGAATCAAACTGGCAAAACTTAAAATATTTAATTAAGAAAGGAACAAAATGGGGAGTTTCTTCTTGCCATAGAAATTATGATTAGTGCTGTAGAAAGAGAAATTAGGGCACATTTTAAGTGAGTTCTCAAATATCTTCCTCTTCTATTTCATCAAAACATTCTGACGTGTAGACTAGACTGAAACATATACTTTCAACACCAGCAGCAGATTGCCAGTTAACTCCCTGGTTATCAGCAGTATACTACAGTGTTCTGATGAGCAACTAGAGTGCTAACATTCTGAATTTATGCCAAACGTGTGGCACATCTGACCGCCATCTTGATGGAATCGAAGTGGAAAATGGAAAGCACTTTCTACTGAGGATACCGCAGTAAATGATATTAGGGAGCTTCATAACAAATAAGTCTCTCAAAATGGCCACCAGAGAGAAAAGAGCCCAAATGTAGCACAGATATGACCCAAATGCAGCCCAAGTATAGCCCAATGTCAGAAGTGTGCAAAACATCCACACATATTGGGCTTCTTCATAAAAGTGCATGAAAGGGTTAACACATACTAACTTTTCAGGACTGGAGTGACAAAATAAAAAAATGGAAGATATGTTTTTATTTGCTGCCTTCCGCAATATCAGAGGGTGCACAGTTGAAAATGCTGTCATTAATGTTTGCTTTGTGTGAGAGTGGTGTGCCATTCTTATGCTTAGTTTTTACATTTCCTTAAAGTATTGTATCTATATGATAAGTCCAAAAAATTATATTTGATCAACAAACTCAATTTTCAAGTATGTGAATTACATGTAATTTAGAGAAAAAATGATTTAAAAGGTATATGTGTATGTGAGAATGTTATAGGAGAATATCAAATATGTTTGAGAAAATATTGGAACTAAATGAGGTAATGTATGAGTGGTTTTGTGAGTGGCTTTGTATGTTTAATAACAGGTGAGTAGACACTTTATGAGTGTATGAGAATGTGACAGTTTGTTCGATTTGCAGACTATGGGGCGATTACGATGTCGGGCGGACTTGCATCCGCCTGACACCGTCTCGTAAACGGGACCGACCGACCTCCGGTCGGCGGTCCCGCCCACCTCATTAGGATGCGACCGAACACTGTTCGGTCACATTCTGACATTTCCCTATGGGAGCATGCATTATCGCCATAATGCATGCTCCTATAGGGAAATGGGAGGTGTTGTTGACCCCTGCACCCCCTGGCAGGCACCTCAAGCTGCCTGCCAGGGGCTGCAGGGATAAACAGGGGGCACCATAGGCGCCCCCTCTGCCCCCAACCGGAGGCCGCATATACAAGGGGGCCCTGCTGTGGGCCCCCAAACACACTTTCCGACATGGTTTCCATGTCGGACAAGCCGGCATGAAAATCATGCCGAAACCGTGCATCGTAATTCCAAGGGCGTAAATGCCCCCCTTTGGGATTACGAGACGGTTCTGACTGGCTCCTTGAGCTCGTCGGAAGCCAGTTGGAATGACTGGCTGGTTTCAATTCCAACCGGCTGATACATAATCAGCCAGTCGGAATTCAAACCGACGACGGGGGTCGGAAAGCTTTCCGACCTCCATAGTATTAGGCCCCTCGATGTGTGAGAAGTTTGTTCACAATCTGTTGCTTTGAATTAGTATGTTATACATTTGCTGCTTACTACATGGTGTATTTGGGCGTAAAACAAACTGTAGATTAAAATGTAAACTTTACTTTGGCAAGGCATTAGAAGATGTGGAAATATTTACATGTGTACACATGATGTGCTTTTGTCAAAGAGTGTTTTTCTTTGAATCCTGGTTGTTGTAGTTCTGTTACACTGCTTTGTCAGACAGCTACAGAAGCACTTAATCATTCAGTCAATTACCCAGAAACTACTTGTGCATGCAGCAGATTCTAGCATAGTTGTAGTCACATCTATATTGCTCTCTTTTCCGTAACACAGGCACTGAGGTGTTTGTTTATAGCCACATACATAGGGGCAGATTCACAGAACTAATCTGAGATAAAAGGCATTTAGTAGTAGTAAAGTTAGGAGTCCTAACTTTACTACTACTAAATGCCTTCTGTGAATACCAAAAGTAGTAAGTTTAGGATTTTATCTCACTTTAGTAGTAGTAAAGTTAGGAGTCCAAAAGTAGTAAGTTTAGGATTTTATCTCAAATTAGTACTGTGAATCAGCCCCATAGTTACATAGTTATTTAGAGATACATAGAGATACTAAAACCGGCACATTTACTTAAACGTCTCATGGCACTGCTACAGGTGTACTCCTACAGTTTCTCAGATATGTTGACAAGTACTGAGACAACCTTCTCATTCATGTAGAGAAATACTCTTTCAAACATGGATGATGGTTGGTAGTACAGGTCCTGTGTGTGCATTCACTTGATTGATTTGCCATATAAAAGCTGTTTGTCAAGTCTTAAATCTAAGTTTCAGTATGCTCAAGCCATATGTGAGAGATGCTGTAGGTGTGCTATAAAACATGCTGGCTTGTGCTTAAAAGATGATAGAAGTTCCTTTTCAGTTCACTAAGTTACTTGTGCACTTGCATTCCCCTATACCAAGTACTACATAGAGTATGTTATCCCTAAAGCAACTGACATACATGTTAAGAAAACATAAAGCCTCTGTTTCAGCTATTGAGACAGCTACAGAAGCACTTATAGATTCAGTCACTCACCAGAAACTATTAATACATGCAGCAGACTCAAAGGTAGTTGCAGTCACACCTACATAGCTCTGTATTGCCTATTACAGACACTAAAGCATTCCTGCAGCCACTTACATATACATTTAGACAGCCATAGAAATATTATAGCAGGCAGTTACATACCAGCACATTTACTTAAACATCTCATGGAACTGATAGAGGTGTACTTTGATCCAGCGGAAGCAGGTCTGGCAAAACCCTTTCTTGCTACTTATCTTTTCTGATATAGCTTAAAATCAATTCATCAGGCCCATTTTCCTCATATAACTGCTACCAACATCACATAGGTCCTCCGATGGATCTTACGTTGCGCTTAAGAGACTAGAATGTTCGGGAAATGAACAATTATCCTATGAGGACCTGGAATAGATCATTGTTAACTTCATACTAATGACTCAGCATAACTTAGCACCTTTTGCAGCCATAAGTATAGAATCCTTGAGACAAAGAATATCGCTAAAAGAATGAGACAGAATCGATAAAGAAAATGTAGTAAAAACATTTATCTAATGCCTCAAGAATGCAGATAATGACAGAAATACATTTAAAGGATCAGATTCAATAACCAGTCTAATGCAAAGATAACCACACAGTACATGATATTACAGGTTCAGTAATGCTCATACAAGCCAATCAATGTTTTTTTTTCCGGAATCTGTCCTCAAGTAATCAGTTCGAGTCCAATATGCAGCATCGATCTTGCCACATCAGGAGTAAGATAACCTCTCAGCCGAAAAGTTATTTCTCGCAGTTGCTTGCCAGCCGGCAATGGCGCAGGATAAAGTCTCAGTTTGCTGGAGTTCAGTTCGTTAGAGTCTATACCACCCAAAATGAGTGGAAAGTGCAAGGTAAGGGATAAGTTGTGATAGCAACATGCGTGGATCAAAGGAAAAACCAACAGCATGCCATTTAGGGAGAGCAAGGTAAAACAGACACCCAGCCCGCCACTCCTCCTTAATTTGGGCAATTATACCCCAATATGTTCAATTGCACACCCCTTAAAGTATCGGTTCCTTCAGTCCGCGGGGTCTCATTGGTCGAACACGATGGGCTGTTATGTGATGATCGGTAAATTATACAAATCCAGAAAAATTAAGTAATCCGTTGCATACATTTTCTTTAGAATCATTATATTCCATTTGGTTAGAGTCTAGTAACATCCTCGGAAGTAGGCAGTGCATTTCGTCATTTATCATCAGTCCGTTCCCAAGCGCCTTTCGGCTGGGATGCAACAGAGTTGTTACAATGTCAATAGAACGTGCTACATGTGAGAAACGAGTCCATTTTAAGTGAAAATTCAGATGAAAACCTTACAGAAAGTTCCCATAGGGCTTGGGTGACAGTTTTCACATGACCCAACATTAGCTAAGGAAAGAAATTCTTTGAGGCTTAAGCAAAAACAGCTAAATCACAAAATATTATCAATATTTAAGAGCACACATTTCTAAATGCATTTAGTCTTTTCTTATTAATTCAAGTATGTTTTTCTTATGGAATACGTCAGTATTAAGCACTACTAAAAAAAATTCTCTCAAGCCATTATTCGTACGTTACCAAGCAAGTTTTAATTTCAGTGTTTCACTTTTCAATGTGTGTTCATATATTTAGGTTACAGAAGCTTTATAACATTCCATGTCAGTTCCTGGGTTAAATGCATTCTTTTCACTCAATTAGTATCAATACACGAGTTTCTAGTGCTGGTAAAGGTAAAACACTATTCAATGCACATTAATTTATTTGTCAATGTAAGTTTTCTCTACAGGTTACAGTTGGACTTTTCATCTTGTCATCTTGTCTTCTATAATACGTAAATCTTTCAGCATAACTTTACCGTTTCTTAGCATAGTTTTCTCATTGCTACATATATCATATATTCTAACATTCTGCATGCTTTTGCGATGCAGTACCTAAAACATGAGTGTGCAGATGAAATTTTCATCTCTGCAGGTAAACATATCATTTATTTTGTCTCATCCATTTAAAAGTTGTCGTAAACCGACTTGTCACAGGTGGGAATTGATGAAGATGGCTGCATGATAACATCTAAAGTGTAAAGAGCAAGAGGTCCCCTGCTATTAGGATAAGCGTTCCTTAAGGCAGGGATCAATTAATGAGTGCAAAGACTTAAGGCAACTATCCACTTATTAAACAGCACAACAGTTGAAAAATAAACTGAAAGAAAGCAAAAAAAAATTCAAAAAATACAAAACATAGTTTATTGTTACAAATGAATACACTTTACATAAAATACTGACTCATACTAGCTGCATTCATGTCCACATGCACCCAACACATCCACAAATGTAAAATCACAATCTTCGAAAAACAAACAAAAATGTCCAATGATAACCATTGAAACCATCTGAGTCTGTGCCATGCTGTTTGTTTGTTTATGCAGTCCCATTGCAAAACCTTTGGATTTTTAATCTTTGTCTCATCCAATGTTGAAGTAATCAAAATATCTTCAAATTTTTGGAGCAAGATTGATTAGCTCCTGTAAAAATTCATCAGATATCATTGAACGTTTTTGTTTGTTTTTCGACTATTGTGATTTTAAATTTGTGGATGTGTTGGGTGCATGTGGACATGAATGAAGCTAGTATGAGTCAGTATTTTATGTAAAGTGTATTCATTTGTAACAATAAACTATGTTTTGTATTTTTTGAAAAAGTGTTTTGGTTCTTTCAGTTTATTTTTCAACTGTTGTGCTGTCTAATAAGTGTTTAGTTGCCTTAAGTCTTTGCACTCATTGATACCATCTACGCTCCATCAACTTCTATGCTCTCTCAGATATGTAATACCAAAGGGGATGATGGACGGAGCGTTAGAGCAAATCAAATACTCACCCCCAGTCAACTGATCTGGGTTTAATCCATCATCATTCTTTAGCTCACTCCACCACCCCAGTTCAGACATGGCCATATGCAAATCAGTCTGACCCTGTGCCTCATGGGAACAGTCCAGCCTGAACTGCCAAGCCATGTCTTCCCTGGACCGGAAACAAGCATCCTGGGACCGGTTTCGGGTTAATAACCCTCATCAGCCAGGCTATCTTGAATCCAGTGGCAAAGTGAGCAAGGGACCCACGTCTGAGCATACCCTGCCAATTTAGAGTGAACAAAGCGATACCAAAGGGGATGATGGACGGAGCGTTAGAGCAAATCAAACACTCACCCCCAGTCAACTGATCTGGGTTTAATCCATCATCATTCTTTAGCTCACTCCACCACCCCAGTTCAGACATGGCCATATGCAAATCAGTCTGACCCTGTGCCTCATGGGAACAGTCCAGCCTGAACTGCCAAGCCATGTCTTCCCTGGACCGGAAACAAGCATCCTGGGAACGGTTTCGGGTTAATAACCCTCATCAGCCAGGCTATCTTGAATCCAGTGGCAAAGTGAGCAAAGGACCCACGTCTGAGCATACCCTGCCAATTTAGGGTGAACAAAGCGATACCAAAGGGGATGATGGACGGAGCGTTAGAGCAAATCAAACACTCACCCCCAGTCAACTGATCTGGGTTTAATCCATCATCATTCTTTAGCTCACTCCACCACCCCAGTTCAGACATGGCCATATGCAAATCAGTCTGACCCTGTGCCTCATGGGAACAGTCCAGCCTGAACTGCCAAGCCATGTCTTCCCTGGACCGGAAACAAGCATCCTGGGAACGGTTTCGGGTTAATAACCCTCATCAGCCAGGCTATCTTGAATCCAGTGGCAAAGTGAGCAAGGGACCCACGTCTGAGCATACCCTGCGAACTTAGGGCGAACAAAGCGATACCAAAGGGGATGATGGACGGAGCGTTAGAGCAAATCAAACACTCACCCCCAGTCAACTGATCTGGGTTTAATCCATCATCATTCTTTAGCTCACTCCACCACCCCAGTTCAGACATGGCCATATGCAAATCAGTCTGACCCTGTGCCTCATGGGAACAGTCTAGCCTGAACTGCCAAGCCATGTCTTCCCTGGACCGGAAACAAGCATCCTGGGACCGGTTTCGGGTTAATAACCCTCATCAGCCAGGCTATCTTGAATCCAGTGGCAAAGTGAGCAAGGGACCCACGTCTGAGCATACCCTGCCAACTTAGGGCGAACAAAGCGATACCAAAGGGGATGATGGATGGAGCGTTAGAGCAAATCAAACACTCACCCCCAGTCAACTGATCTGGGTTTAATCCATCATCATTCTTTAGCTCACTCCACCACCCCAGTTCAGACATGGCCATATGCAAATCAGTCTGACCCTGTGCCTCATGGGAACAGTCCAGCCTGAACTGCCAAGCCATGTCTTCCCTGGACCGGAAACAAGCATCCTGGGACCGGTTTCGGGTTAATAACCCTCATCAGCCAGGCTATCTTGAATCCAGTGGCAAAGTGAGCAAGGGACCCACGTCTGAGCATACCCTGCCAACTTAGGACGAACAAAGCGATACCAAAGGGGATGATGGACGGACCGTCCATCATCCTCTTTGGTATCTCTCAGATATGTAGGCAAGTACTGACACAATCTTCTCAACCATGCAGGGAAATAGTATTTCAAAATGGGTGATGACTACTAGTCCAGACCCTGTCTGTGCACTGTCACTGCAAACTTCACTTGGCATGTTAGAGGTGTTTCTGAAGTGTCAAACCTATGTTTCAGTGCACATAACACACTTCTAAAATATGCTATATGTATGCCATAAAGGATGCTGTTTTTGCTTAAGAGATTGTCAGATATCCTTTTGAGTTGAAGTTACTTGAGCACTTGTAGGCCCCTATGCGAAGTACTACATAGAGCATGCACCCACCAAGCAACTGATACATGTTTATAAGAGCATAGACCTTCTCTGCAACGTAATCATACAGCTACATAAGCACATATACATACAGTCACTTATTAGAAACTACATATGCCTGCATCAGACTCAAAGGTAATTGCAGTCACACGTTCATAGCTCTCTATTCCCTTACAGAGGCACTGAAGTATTTTTGCTGCCACTTACACACACATTTAGACAGCCAAAGAGCTACTAAAACACAGTCACATACCAGCACATTTATTTAAACATCTTATTGCACTCATACAAGTGTACTGCTACACTCACTTACATATGTAGGAAAGCACTGACACAATCTTCTGAACCATGCAGAGAAAATAGTTTGGGAATCATGGGTGATGGCTACTAGTGCAGACCCTGTCTGTGTATTCTTACTCCAAGTTTTACTTGACAGGTTATAGGTCTTTCTCAAGTATCAAACCCACATAATATACTTCTAAGATATCTATGCAATAAAGGATGATGTATTTTGTTTAAGAAATTGAGAGATGACCTTTTTAGTTGAATAAGTTACTTCCGCACTTGCAGGTCTCCATGTCCAGTTGTACATAGAGTATGCCATATATCTTTACAAAAGCATAGAACCTGACTTTCAGTTACAAAGACAGCTACAGAAGCACTTATGCATTCAGTCACTCACCAGAAACTATGTATGTATGCAGTGACTCACAGGTAGTTGCAGTGACACTTACTTAGCTCTCTATTGCCTAACACAGATACTGGTGTATTTGTACAGCCACTTACATACACATTTAGACAGCCATAGGGGTATTGTAGCAGGCAGTTACATACCAGCACATTTACTTAAACATCTCATGGCACTGATATTGGTGTACTCCTACATTATCTCAGATATTTAAGCAAAGTACTGACAGAACCTTCTCAGCCATGTACAGAAATAGTTCTTCAAACATGGATGATGGCTACCGGTTTTTACTTTGATGCATGGGGCCCTAAGTCACACACCCACTGGGGCACTCACTCGCACACTCATTTTCAACAGGTTACAGGTAAGAAATAGAATTTAAAAAATCTTAGAAATTAACTGAACAAACAAAGGTTACAGGGACATAGGAAATAGAATTGAAAAAACCTTAGTAATTCACTTAAAAACCAAAGCTTAAAGGGACATTAAAGTTAGGAAATAGCATTTCAAAAACCTTGTCAATTCACTGAAAAAACAAAACTTAAAGGGACATTATATTTAGGCTTGGATTTTACTTGTACAAAACCAGTGAAATTAAGCAGTTATAGTTATTTGAGCTAACTATAACGTATGCCCCCGCAATGCACTGCTTATGACCTCACATAAAACTTCACTCATGACATGGTCAGTGACCTCACTCTTGACATTTCAGATGACATCACTGATGACCTCATCCAGTGAGTGTGAGTATTTTCTAAGCATTTCTGAGTGTTAAAGATGTATACTAATATACTACAAAACTAATATTTGTAGCACATAATATGTGAGTGGCTGTATGACTGGCTGTATCCTTGTGTGAGTAGGTGCATAGGTGGTTCTATGGGCATGTGAGTAGTTGTATGGGTGAGTGAGTGACTGTGTGTGGCTGTTGGGTGAGTGAGTGGGTGCATCAGTAGTGTATGGGTAAGGAAGTGGGTATGTGAAAGGTTGTACACCTGAGTGATGGGGTGTGTGAGTGACTGTATGGGAGAGTGAGGGGGTGCATAAGTGGTATATGGATGAGTGTGTGGGTGTGTGAGTGACTGTATGGGTGAGTGAGTGAATGTAAGAGTGGCTGTATGGGTGAGTGTGTGCTTGTCTCATTGACTGTATAGGTGAGTGAGCACATGTATTAATATCTATATGAGTAGGTGAGTGGGTGTGTGAGTATATGTATGGGTGAGTGAGTGGCTGTATGAGTGACTGTCTCAGTGTGTGAGTGGCTGTACTAGTGTACAAATGGGTGTGTTAGTGTCTGTATGTCTGTATGTCTGTAAGGCTGTATGTGTTAGTGGGTGTATGAGTGGCTGTATGGGTGTGTTAGTGGTTATTTGAGTGGCTGTATGAGTCAGTGGATGTGTGAGTGGCACTCTAAATCAGTGAGAGGGTGTGTGAGTACTTGTATAGGTCTGTGAATGGGTTTGTGAGTGGTTGTGTGGGAGTGGGTATATGTGAGTTTGTATAGGGGTATGAATGGGTATGTGAGTGGTTCTGCTGATGATGTAAACAGTGATGCCATCAGTGATGTCATTTAAGATGTCATCAGTGTTGTCATCAGTGATGTCACTGACCATGTCATAAGTGATTTAATATGCGAGGTCATAAGCAGTACTTTGCAGGGGTGTAAATTATGCTTAGCTCAAGTAATTATAACTGCTGAATTTCTATAGTTTTGAATGAGTGAAATCTAAGCTTAACCATAACGTCCATGTAACCTTTGTTTTTTTCAATGAATTTCTATGTTTTTTTAATTCTATTTCCCAACTGTAACGTCCCTGTAACCTGTGTGTTTTTCCAGTGAATTTCTATGATTTTTAAAATTCTATCTCCTAACTATAACACCCTGTAGCCTTTGTATTTTTTTCAGAGAATTTCCACTGTTTTTTAATGTTATTTACTAACTTTAATCTGTAACCTTTGAGAGTGAGTGTGCAAGTGAGTGCATGAGTATGTCAGTGGGTTTGTGAGTGGGTGCTTGAGTGTCAGAGTGGGTCTGTGGGTGGGCGCATGAGTGTCTGAGTGGGTGCATGAGTGTTTGAGTGAGTTTCTGTGTGGGATTGTGAATGGGTGTCAGAGTGGGTTTGCGAGTGCCTCCATGAGCGTGTCAGTCAGTCTGTGAGTGCATGAGTGTCTGAGTAGGTCTGTGAGTGTGTGCGTGAGTCTCTGAGTGGGTCTGTGAGTAGGTGTGTGAGTCTCTGAGTGGGTTTGTGAGTCAATAATTTTAGTAATAACCATCCCCCATCTGCATCGTTTTCCTGAGATAACAAGTTAATTTGAAGGGACTTGTGGCAAAGACATATAACTCAAATATTTTTCCATTTCCTGGAGAGAGAGAAATGCACCCACCCACCCCTTTTTTAATTTCAAAGGTTCACTCTCTGTGAGATGAGAATCTTGCAAAAAAGCAATATGTGCACAAGGTTTTGATGGGTGAGTTAAAACGCTTTGGGGCATATTCACAAGGCGCCATCGCCGAATTAACGGCACTTTATTGCAGCCAAAGTCGTGATAAATTTACCCCCCCATTCACAAGCCGGTGTTAACAGCCCACAGCACCAGTATACCCGCGATAGCAGCCGCAAAAAACATCGCCACAGAGGACCCTCGCAAATATAGCTAATGAGATGCAGAGTAGGCGTTCCTGTGACAAAAGCAGAGACAACAGCACACCTCAACATTCACAACGACCAGCCACATCCGCGATAAAAACACAAAACAGGCGATAAGGCGCGTTAGCACCAGGAAATCTACACCTGCTCTGACCTGGTGTAAAGTCAGACGGCAGCCAGCACCACAAAAGGGAGCACAGCCAGGGCCACAACCGAAGGGCAACAGATGCCATGGAGCCACACATCATGCAGCCCGGACACCCAAGAGGGCCAAAACACCCACCCCCACCACCCCAGGACCCCAACCCACACCCGGAACACCCCCCCGGACCAACACAGACGCAGCACAGACAAAGACAGCGGAACCCCAGGAAACGTACCAGCCGCACAGACCCAACATCTGACAATGTCACCTTCCACTCCAGGCTGAAAGGGACAACCAACCTACGCATCCTGACCATCATCGCGTAACAGGCCTACGGCAACAACACAGCGGACAACCAACATCCCACCCCACACAAAGCTGATGGCGTGGCTGCACCTGTTGGCCCCTGAGACCCCCCATCCAACAACCGCCAGAGTCGGAGGAGTCCCACAGCCAGCCACATCCAAGTCCCCCACACCTGTCCTGGACATCACCATCACCCTGGTACCCCAGTCCCCATACGTACAATACAATGCGCAGGATCCGCTGGAGACCAAGCAAGGACCATTCGCCATAGCAGGATGCACGCACATGTTGGGGGCAACACACAGCACACATGTACTACCTGTGCCCCCTGGTCACACAGCACACAATCACCGCAACAGGAAGCACACGTCTCACACCAATGTGCAGGCAACAACAGAACACCGTGGAACACCCAACAATGTCGCCTTCAAATACACAGCCAGTGTGCATGATACCTTCATCCTCCGACAATCCATCATCAACCAGCGTTCCCAGGATGGCAACAAGGAAATGTACAGCCCCTTGGCAATATACAAATGAACACCCCACACACCTCAACACCACAACCATGCAACTCACAACTCTAGCAATGCACACGTTACAAAATCACATACAACAGGCACAACAATATGCCCACCCACCAGACACGACAGAACAACTTACAATGTCCACATGGGCAAGCCCTGAAAATGAGCCAGCAACGGCATGGCACCTCAGCCACATACTAGCCGAATGTGGGGAGAGGTGGCAACCAGGCATGTGTGAAGGATGCAGTAGAACCATGATTGGGAAAGTACACAATGCCAACAGTGCCGGAGATGTGCTGGACACCTAGCAGTATGCAGAACACACCCATATCCATGGCGACATACACCGCTTGTGTATGGAGTGCAGTGGACAGTGGATGCCACCATGTCACCACAGCCAGTGGGGGACCTCGTGGAAATGTTGCCTGTTACGCCTCCCCCTAAGCGTCAGCGGAGTGGGATGGCCCGGCATACACCACGCCAGCATAGGGGTGTGAATAAATACCACGTAGGCCTGGGCGTGGTCCACTTCCGGAAAGACCCACGTCTCTGCCAGGGCGGCGCCTCCCACCTCACCATGAGGCCAATGCCATCCTTGTGAGCGGAGTTGCCTGAGATGCCGTGCGCCTGCCGGACCCCGGCACGCTGGTCCACGAACCCATCAGGCCAGCCCCTGCGCGGCCAGGCCACACTGATCACCTTCCGACACCGGCGTGTGTCAAGGAGGGCCCACCACGTGCCGGCGCAAGCCACAAGCCCAAAGCCCGAGACCTTGGCAGCCACCTCAGACCATCACGGCCGCCACGACACTGGGCCGCTTAATTCCTTTTCCGTTGACGCACTCCACTGCCGCCCGGCCTACTCTTCGGACCAGTAGGTCCCACATGTGGAACTGTGTCTTGAGTCATGAATGGCAGTGACCCCATATCCCGGCCAGCGGCCGCAGCTCCAGACCCCCCCAGTTCAGTGAGGCATAGTTCCATATGGGCATCTTGCGACACGTGGTGCCACTAACCCTGTTCAACGCCAGGCTGCTACACGTGGTGCCACTGAACCTAAACTACGCAGGTCGGTGGGGCCATCCAACCTATGCCGGCGACACTCGATGAATGGGCCGTGCTGACCCCTGCCTCAGGCCTATACCACAGTCAGGTAGGTCACACATTTGGAACTGAGTCTTGATTACACTATGGCAGTGAACATCATTTAAGGCAGAGAACAATATACTACACACCCTCCGATGTGGTGGCAACAAGTCTGTGCATGGCATCACAACCACACGTGTCTGTGGACCTACGCGGACCATTGCACTCGGCCTACGCTGCGCACGAGTGGGATCACTGATTTGTAACTGAACATCGGTAATTCAGAAGGCAGAATACATTTCCTCGCATGCATGGAGGGGCGTAAGAGGATGACACGTTGAAGTCTGGAGGGAACAGGATCAGTGTCACGAAGGTGATTGAACACTACCGACAACTGCCACTGTGTCACCAACTCTGTGCCTCGCGAGCCAACGACCCGTGGCTGTGGGCCACTGCTGACCGCTGCCTCCAGCCTACACTGTGGTCCAGTAGGTCACAGAGCCTTGATTTGGCATTCTTGGAGTTCACATCTGTGTACGGGCATCATCGCAGACTGCATCCCCTCACAGCACCTGTGCCACTAAGTTTGTTCCCCGACATTCATGGACACTCACTGGTCGGACATTGGTGGCGTTTGAGTCCATGGACTAGGGGCTAGTTTTTATCCTCATGTAGCTGATCCCGAATTGTTGGTGAGGACGAGGGTTGCGCTTTCCACTCCTCCATTTGCTGCTTCCAGATAACATCAGACCTTCCGCATCATGCCCTGGAGGACACCTTCCACTGTCCCCCGAAACCCTCCGCAACATACACCTCGGACATTGATGGGGACCCGCTCAGGTCGCATGGCCCATCTGACTGCACCGCAAGTCACCGTCCCGTGGCTGGGTGCCTGTGCCGGCTGCAGTGCATCCGGGGCCACTAACTCTGTGCTGCTCAGGCCTGGGACCCCTTCTTCTGAGTCATTGAATGGCCTCTGTAGCGATGGTCTTGGGGTCATCAACGCCATGTGTCTGTGGCCCTGCGCTGTCCGCCTCCTCCGGCCCCAACTGAGGTCCACCAGGGCCCACACATGGCATTCAGTCTTGACCGGCCCGGACATCGCATCACCGCAGGAGGCACACGCCACCACCGCAAGGACCACCTTCAACCGCCATCTGCCAGAGTCGAAACGGTGGTCCTGACAGACCTAAGGAGTTGCTCAGACCTGTCGTGGATGCCATCATCGGACTGATACCCTTCTCAGCACTCCAGGTGCCAGTGACTCAGTGCACCGCAAGCCATTGTCCGTTACTGATTGAGTTTTGTGCTGTTGTGAGTTTGCGCAGCAATGTCACCTCATGCAGTGGGGAAGACCTGGGACTATGATGAGGAAGATGTGTCAAGTGTGCGGAAGGGAGAGGGCACAGACAATGGGAGGGCAAGAGGCAACAGCCCCATGGCAGGAATGCAGACTGGTGGTGGTAGTCAAGCTACACACCGGGATCTATTGCTGGGTATTGCGCTGTGGACTGCGGACGCAACTGTCACCTCAGGCAGTGTGGGAGACCTGGGACGTTGATGAGGAAGTTGATGCAGGTGTAACACACCCTACTGCATCTGCATCAGGACTGATCCGAATGGACACAATCCTAGCAATTTCTTCACATGAGCGCGCTCTTCTCTAGTGCCCCTGCCTCAGTGCACTGCAACTCAAGGAACGTCCAGACTGAATATTGGGTGACCTCTGTCCTTACTCTGGATCCCTCCATGTTGCTCTGCAGTTGACTCTGTTATGCTGGTGTTTTCTGTTTCCATTGCACTGGTGTCCACTGTTCAGGTTGTTGGCAGCACCAAGCACTCCGTGCGGGCTGGCTTATACTAACCCCACACACATCCAGCACAGGCGTCACTGTACATGTGGCCCTGCCAATAAAGGGGCCGGGCGCACTTGCCCGCGGCCAGTTCAACATGATATGTGCATGTGTCTCTGTGGAGGTGTGGGTCTCCTTTGTGGGGTGTGGGGGGTCCCTGAAGGGTATTAGACACCCACGTATGTGTTCTAGTTCGCATTCCATGGGTTCGGCAACACCCTCACCTGTTGGGCCACCTCCTTTTGGCATTCTGCCACCTGGCATTGGGTTGCCATGTGTGGGTGGGTGAAGTGTTGTGAGTCAGCCGTGATTGCGGGTGCTTCATGCTGTGTGGTCTGTTGCAGGGGCTGGGTTCTCCTCTGAGTGGCTTGTCTGCCCTGGTCCTGGTGGTGGGTTGTGTGGGATGTCTATGGGCTGTTGTAGGGCGTCGGTGTCTGGGCTGTGGTTTTCATCTCGGGCATCACTGAGGGGTTGTCTGTTCTGACCTGCTGGAGTTGTTGTTTGTCCCTCTGCAGTGTGAAGGGGAGGTGCATGTTGGCATTGTGTTGGCGCCTTGTTCTTGTCAACATGCAGACTGTGTGATGATGTACATTGTGAGTGTTTGGGCGGTGGTGGCTATTTGAGTTGGGACAGTGTACATTTGGCCTACATGGCTGATGTGGGGTTGTAGGGGTAGATGTGCATCTCACAGTTCCCTGCTCTGTCCGATGTGATTGTTCTGTTACTGTGCCTGGTTGGACCCAGTTGTGTCCCCTGTTCTGCAGTGTGGGTGTTGCACTTTGTGCCACATTGTCATGGTATGTGCTGTGATTGCTATGTGTGTGTGCTGCAGTGTGCCACGGGGATGGGGGACATGTCCCTGGGTAATTGTGGGTGTGCAGAGTGTTACACCTCATTGTGTATGTGTGGCATTGTGCCCATCACCCACCATCCCCCCAGTCCCTGTTGGATCCTCACCCTGTTGTTGTGTCAGGTCCTGTCGGTCTGTGTCCGTACTCCCTACTCCTTGCACCTTCTCCACACTGATGACTGTGGCCTGGGCTTCCTCCTGCTCCTCCTGTGGCGCTGGACTGCCACCTCCTGTCGCCGTTGCTGCCTTCCTGTTGGCAGCGGGTTTGTACCTGGTTTAGGTTGTCAGGTCCTGCCGGCGCCTCTTGGCCTCCTGGATTGGCCTCCTGGGCTCTGCGACTGCATTCCAGGCGGTCTGCTTGTGGGTCATTTGCTGGTAGTGTTCTGTCGCCTCCGTGCCTTGGTCTTGTTTTCCTGCGGTCTGCACCCCGTCTTCCTCTCCATTTTCTCCTTGGCCTTCCCCGACCCACTTGTTCCTTGCTGGTGGTCTGTGGGGGTTGTGGTGTTCGCGTGGCCCTCTGCGCTGGGTCAGGGTGCATGGATGTTGCTATGTGCTTTGGCTTGTTTCTGGTGTGTTGTGCCTGTGGTTTTTATGGTGCAATTGCCCGTCGGACGCGTGGGAGTTGCAGGCCTGAGGCTTCTTTTCGCAGCTTTTTGTACCGCGATTGGCCTCATCGCATGATTTCTCGCGTTTCGCATTTTTTGTGCGTGGTGTTGATTTACACGCTGGTATTTGACGCGTTATCTGGTGACTATCGCATGCTACCGCCTTGTTGTGAATTCCACATTGACACGGGGTTATTTTCCCGTGATAGGCTGCGTTATTGAAAGTTGTGTTACGCTACTCTTGCGGTAGTTATCACGCGTTCTTGTGAATATACCCCTTTGTCTTTTGATTGGGGAATTTAAACCTATGACATTCCATAAAACGATTTTCCAAACCAAAATAATAGAAATTATTTGAGGAAGTAAAACAGATAAAAAATTGGGGAATTTAAGTAAGAAACATGTGAGAAGAAAAGAAAGGTGTATTATGAAGAAGGAACGTTGCAGTGCTATAGGGAAGGGAAGTAAAATTAAGGAAAAGAGACAGGAGACTACAAATATATTGGAGCTGGAAGTAAGCAGGAGAAGAACATATCTAAAAATACTCTAAAAGGAATGGGGGAAGACCACATGGAAAAGATGACACTTCCGATCCTCAGGGGGAGAAAAGGTAGAGGGACGGATAGATATTATTGAGCAGGGAGCGAGCACAGGCACGCACAAGAAGACAACACCTGCAGGGGAAGAAGTAGTAAGGTAGGTTAATGAGAAGGATATATTCATGTATTTATTATTTATTTATAGTGTTCTATAAAGCGCAAACATGATCATCAAGTATCAGAGCACTGTACAACGAGAGCTGATGAGGGTTGCGGGACAATAAAGACCCTAGTCACTGAAGATACGCTTTACATAGATTTCAAAGAGTAAGGTATAACACAATCATATACAATAACGAATAGTGTGAATGACAGTTTCAATAGAGTTCTCATGTATAGAGTTCAAAAAGCAAGGAAAAAGCAATTGTATACAATATTGAATCCAGTGACTGCCGGTTTCAGATGGGTTCTTATGACACATGTTTTTCTAGTAGTAAGGCTTTAACTTCCTTCTTGAACAGCCTGAATGAGGTAATCATTCTCATTGCAAGTGAAAGTGAGTGCCATAATTTTGGAGCATACCCGGCAAAAGTGAGGCCTTGAGTTTTCTTTTTTTATCTGGCTGGTTCTAGTATGAGGGATTTAGCACTTCTAGAGACTCTTCCACCTCCTGATAGCTTGATCCTATTCGCCATGTATTTTGGACCAGAATTGTATAGAGCTTTTTGTGTTATGCATGCAACTTTCAGTTGAATACTAACTTTGACGGGGAGCCAGTTGAGGGCTCTGAGTGATGGGGAAATGTGATCATAATGATGTATGCCTGTTAAAAGTCTAACTACTGCATTTCTTGTTGCTTTCATTGGAGCTAGGCTGGCTTTAGGTAGACCTATGAGCGTAGCGTTCCCATAGTCTAGTCTGGAGAGCACTAGGGATTGAACCGCCATTTTGAGTTCTTCTAGGGATATAAAGGGTTTTAGTTTTCTGAGAATGTGCAGATATAGGTTGGCACTTCTGGATGCAGCTTCTATGTGAGCTTGCATGTTCAGATTTGAGTCTAGTGTGATGCCTAGTGATTTTATGGAGTTGCAGATGGTTAGGGTGCAATTTAGCGAGTTGAGTTTCTGATACCTTAGTTGAGGCTATTGGGTCCTGGGGGTGGGGTGAAAAGAATGAATTAATTTTTTTGCAGATTTAATTATAGCTAATTGTGTGCCAGCCGGAGTTGGTATCATCTAGTCTCTGGATATCCTCCTGAGAGGAGAGTTTTTGATATATAGTTGAGTATCATCCGCATACATGTGGTATGAGATTTTTGATTCAATCAGGATTTCAGTGAGTGGTTCCATGTAAAGATTGAAGAACATTGGCGACACTGTAGATACTTGTGGAACGTGCTTGTCAATGTCTGCTACATCAGATAGGGTGTTGGCAATTTGACTCTCTTGTTTTTGGTTCTGCAAGAATTAGGTGAACCAGTTAAGGATGGCTCCTGATAGGCCCATTCTGATTTCAAGAGTTTCTCTGAGGCATTTGTGGCTGACATTGTCAATCGCCACAGATAAATTCAGAAGTATCAGGAGACAGGATTCCTTTTTGTCTAGTAATGTTTGTATATCATCTAGAATGTTAAGCATGGCGACCTCGGTGTTGTGTCCGGGTCTGAAACCAGACTGTTGTTTGTCTAATAGCTTAAAATTCTTGATGTGTTCACATAGCTGATCGTCGGCGCATTTTCCTATCAATTTCACCAGGAAAGGCAGACTAGAGACCGGTTAGAAGTCTTTTTGGTCAGTGCCAGCTTTTTTTAGTAGGTGCGATACTTGGCCTATTTTCAGGCATTCTGGGAGGGATCCATGTAGGAGAGAAGCGTTCACAATTTTCATCCATAAGGGAATACTGACTTGGTGGATTTCCTTCAGTAGGTGAGAGGGAATGGGATCTTCCAAATGTGTGATAGGTTTCATTGGTTGCATGGTTTTCTGGATTTCCTCCTCAGAAAGAAGTCTGTAACTGTTCCAGAAGGCTCCATTTGGCTGGGAATGGAATAGCTTATAGTTGCTATTTTGTCTTTAAAGAAACTTGAGATGGCATTGCAGATGTCCATCAAGCTGTTTGAAATTGTGGGTTCTTCAAGTTTTCCTGACTGTTGCTTTATTATGTGAAAGAGCTTTCTGAGTCGGTTCTTCACTTTGACAAGTTGAGATCTGATCGCTGTTGTTTTGGCTTTTAGGATTGCCTTTTTGCGTGAGGTTCTGTGCATTCTCAGCTGTTCGAGATGGGTAATGTTTGGGTCCTTCCTCCATAGTCATTTTAGCTGCCTTAGTTGTCTTCTTTCATTGTTAATGTTTTGATTGAACTATGGTACTGACAGTTTTTCCTTTTGCCTTTTTAGTCATAATGGAGCCGCCTTCTGA
Source organism: Calotriton arnoldi (assembly GCA_963921515.1). Taxonomy (NCBI): domain Eukaryota; kingdom Metazoa; phylum Chordata; class Amphibia; order Caudata; family Salamandridae; genus Calotriton; species Calotriton arnoldi. The sequence continues at coordinate 1,604,733 of CAWUFW010002485.1, forward strand.
ACTATGTCGGTCATACTGCTGTTGTAGAGGTTCATTAGATCTTGAACCAATGTTTGGTCAGTCCCGGGTGCCAGGGTGGTTAGGCATATATCCACCAGTTCCGATCTATTTACGCTACCGAAATCCCTTACCCACGTTTTTTTTCCCTTCTCTTTTGACCCATGATTTTAGTTTCTTGAGTGGTATTTGATGGTGTTCTGATCAATCCGTTGGGGTGATGTCTTGCAAGTTTACAGATCCCGGTTTACCGATGATGAGGTCAAGTGTGGCACCTTTGTTGTGTGGTGAACAACAACTGATTAGAAATACATCACAGTAACCAACAACATCAAGGTTGAGATCTGTAAGAACTGAAAGTCAATAACTGTTAGGATGTAGTTGGTCGAGAAACATCCATAGTCTCAACTGTACAAGTTTCAAGAAAGGCTTTCAATCAGCTGGGATCCTCATATGTGGTTGTTTTGTTCTTGTAGGTGACTTTGAAGAGACAAGGGTGGAATAGCCCAAAACGAGCTCCAAGAGGGTGGAGCGTCGGTCTCATGCTTAAGAATTCTTTACATTTATCAGCAGTATCTTTGGCATAGTCCTGGGATAAATAAGTATTAGGGCCTGAACACAGGATTCATTTCATCCATTTGACTGTAGAGATAACCTGATTGAGCTTGGTGTACTCCAAAAAATAGAGAATGACTCCACTGGGTTTTTGAGATGTAGATGCAGCAACAGGTGGATGACCTAGCCTTTGAGCTCATTGAATATTCAGTGAAGGCCCCTCAGGCAAACCCAGTTACTTAGGAATAAATGACTTGAAAAATGTAATTAGTCCACGGCCCCTGAGCCTTCAGGAAGACCGTATATCTGTAGATTATTTCTCCTATTGTGGTTTTCAAGGTCTCCCCGTGTTTTTGTTAAGTAAGATCCTGTGTCTAGAGAGTGTTCCCTTTGACAGAAGTTTCATTAACCCCTTCCATCTGCAGGACGGCTGGGAGCCGTCCTGCACCACGGTCCTCGTGTGCGCAGGACAGCTCCTGGCCGTCCTCGCACATGGCAGGGGAAATCCCTCTGGTGCGGGCACCAGAGGGATTTCCTTTTCCCCACGACAGCCTCGGGAGCTGGGGAAGGGCTTCGCCAGCTTCCGAGGCTGTCTGTGTTGTTTCTGTGCAATGAAGATCAGCGCGCACGTCGCGCTGACTTCATTGCACAGAAACCGAAACTAAAATGTGCCTTGAGGCTCATTTCAGTTTCACTTTCTACATGCTCAGGGGGCTAGCTCAGCCCCCCGAGCATGTAGAAAGACGGGAGAGGTATCATTGGAAAGGGAGAATCCCTGCTTGGGGATCGCCCCAGGGGGGTGATCCCCAAGCAGGGATCCACCCTCTAGGCACCAGGGAGGGGGGGAGCGGCCCCTTGGGCAAGGGCCTTTGCTCCCCCCATATATGTTGGGCTACATTCAATCTTTCTGCCCCCCCCGGGGGGCATATAGGGGCTCCAGCCCCCAATCTGCCCCCAGGGGGGGCAGAAAGCCCACTAGAACCAGGGATTTTTTTTACCACATAAATTAGGGGTGGGGGCTGCCCAATATGGGCACGCCAATGCCCCCACATCCCCTGTACAATTAGAGTCTTTCTGCCCCCCTGGGATGCAGATGGGGGCAGTAGCCCCCAATCTGCCCCCCCGGGGGGCAGAAAGCCCACTAGACGCCAGGTTTTTTTTTTTACGTTTCATTTCGGGGTTGGGGCTGCCCAAGATGGGCATGCCAATGCCCCCACCCCTCCCCCCACAAAATTCCAGTATTTCTGGGGGGAAGATGGGGGCAGTAGCCCCCAATCTGCCCACCCGGGGGGGGCAGAAAGCCCACTAGAAACCAGGGATTTATTTTATTATGTAAATTAGGGGTGGGGGCTGCCCACTATGGGCACGCCAAAGCCCCCCCTGCACAATAACAGTCTTTCTGCCCCCAAGGGGGCAGAAAGCCCACTAGAACCAAGGATTTTTTTTTACCACATAAATTAGGGGTGGGGACTGCCCAATATGGGCACGCCACTGCCCCCACTCCCCTGCACAATTAGAGTCTTTCTGCCCCCCTGGGATGCAGATGGGGGCAGTAGCCCCCAATCTGCCCCCCCGGGGGGCAGAAAGCCCACTAGATGCCAGGGTTTTTTTTTACGTTTCATTTCGGGGTTGGGGCTGCCCAAGATGGGCATGCCAATGCCCCCACCCCTCCCCCCACAAAATTCCAGTATTTCTGGGGGGGGGGAAGATGGGGGCAGTAGCCCCCAATCTGCCCACCCGGGGGGGGCAGAAAGCCCACTAGAAACCAGGGATTTATTTTATTATGTAAATTAGGGGTGGGGGCTGCCCAATATGGGCACGTCAAAGCCCCCCCTGCACAATAACAGTCTTTCTGCCCCCGGGGGGGGGCAGAAAGCCCACTAGAAACCAGGGATTTATTTTATTATGTAAATTAGGGGTGGGGGCTGCCCAATATGGGCACGCCAAAGGCCCCCCTGCACAATAACAGTCTTTCTGCCCCCGGGGGGGGCAGAAAGCCCACTAGAACCAGGGATTTTTTTTACCACATAAATTAGGGGTGGGGGCTGCCCAATATGGGCACGCCAATGCCCCCACATCCCCTGCACAATTAGAGTCCTTCTGCCCCCCCTGGGGTGCAGATGGGGGCAGTAGACCCCAATCTGCCCCCCCGGGGGGGGCAGAAAGCCCACTAGACGCCAGGTTTTTTTTTTACGTTTCATTTCGGGGTTGGGGCTGCCCAAGATGGGCATGCCAATGCCCCCACCCCTCCCCCCACAAAATTCTAGTATTTCTGCCCCCCCTGGGGGGGCAGATGGGGGCAGTAGCCCCCAATCTGCCCACCCGGGGGGGGCAGAAAGCCCACTAGAAACCAGGGATTTATTTTATAATGTAAATTAGGGTTGGGGGCTGCCCAATATGGGCACGCCAAAGCCCCCCCCCCTGCACAATAACAGTCTTTCTGCCCCCCTGGGTGCAGATGGGGGCAGTAGCCCCCAATCTGCCCCCCGGGGGGGCAGAAAGACCACTAGAACCAGGGATTTTTTTTACCACATAAATTAGGGGTGGGGGCTGCCCAATATGGGCATGCCCATGCCCCCACCCCCTGCACAATTAGAGTCTTTCTGCCCCCCCTGGGGTGCAGATGGGGGCAGTAGCCCCCAATATGCCCACCCGGGGGGCAGAAAACCCACTAGAAACCAGGGATTTATTTTATTATGTAAATTAGGGGTGGGGGCTGCCCAATATGGGCACACCAAAGCCCCCACACCCCCCTGCACAATAACAGTCTTTCTGCCCCCCCTGGGTGCAGATGGGGGCAGTAGCCCCAATATGCCCCCCCGGGGGGGCAGAAAGCCCACTAGAACCAGGGATTTTTTTTACCACATAAATTAGGGGTGGGGGCTGCCCAATATGGGCATGCCCATGCCCCCACCCCCTGCACAGTTAGAGTCTTTCTGCCCCCCCTGGGGTGCAGATGGGGGCAGTAGCCCCCAATCTGCCCACCCGGGGGGGGGGCAGAAAGCCCACTAGAAACCAGGGATTTATTTTATTATGTAAATTAGGGGTGGGGGCTGCCCAATATGGGCACACCAAAGCCCCCACACCCCCCTGCACAATAACAGTCTTTCTGCCCCCCCTGGGTGCAGATGGGGCAGTAGCCCCAATATGCCCCCCCGGGGGGGCAGAAAGCCCACTAGGCGCCAGGGGTTTTTTTTACGATGAATTTAGGGGTGGGGGCTGCCAAAGATGGGCATGCCAATGCCCCCCCCCACAAAATTCCAGTCTATCTGCCCCCCCGTGGGGGTAGAAAGCACCCTAGACACCAGGGATTATTTTTTTTATAAGCCCGGGGTGGGGGCTGCCTAGAATGGGCATGCAAATGCCCCCACCCTACCCCCCCAAAGAAAACTAAAGACTTGCGGCCCCTCCAGGAGGAAGATGGGGGCAATAGCCCCTGATCTGCCCCGGGGGGGCAGAAAGCCCACTAAGCGCCAGGGATTTTTTTTTTATATAGGTTGGGGTGGGGGCTGCCCAGAATGGGCGTCAAGGCCCCCACCCCCCAAAAAAATGATATAGTCTTTCTGCCCCCCCGGGAGGCAGATGGGGAAATAGCCCCTTATCTGCCTCCCCCCACAGAAAGCCCACTAGCCACCATGGATTTTTTTTTTCAAAAGTTCGGGGTGGGGGTTGCTCAGAATGGGCATGCCAATGCCCCCACACCCCCAGAAAAGATTCCACAGCCTTTCTGTGCTCCCCAGGAGGCAGATTGGGGCAGTAGCCCCTGATCTGCCCCCCAGGGGGGCAGAAAGTCCACTAGGCGCCAGCGATTATGCTGGATTTTCTATTAGTAGGGCTGGGAGCTTCCCAGAATGGGCATCCCAATGCCCCCACCCCCCCAAAAGAATACCCACAGTCTTTCTGCCCCCCTTGGGGGCATATCAGGGCAATAGCCTCAGATTTCCCCCCTCCCCATGGCGGCAGAAAGCCCACTAGGCACTGACTTTTTTTCAGGATGGGCCTACCTGTGGATTTTGGGTCCTAGTGCAGCCGGCACCTAGGGAAATATAGCAAACCTATACATTTTTGACAACTAGACACCCAGGGGAATCCAGGATGGGGTGACTTGTCTGGCTCTCACCAGGTTCTGTTACCCAGAATCCCTTGCAAACCTCAAAATTTGTAAAATAAAAAAAACACATTTTCCTTACATTTCTGTGGTGGAAAGTTCTGGAATCTGCATGGATCCACAAAATTCCACCCACCCCGCATTTCCCAAAGTCTTTCGAGAAAAATGGCACCTCACTTGTATGGGTATGTCTAGTGCCCGCGACAGGAAACGCCCCAAAACGCAACGTGGACACACCACATTTTCACCCTGAAAACGGACCCTTTATTTGTAAAGTACCTAGCTGTAGATTTTAAACCCTAGCTCTGCCGGCACCTATGGAAACCTAGCAAACCTATACATTTTTGAAAACTAGACACCCAGAGAAATCCAGGATGAGGTGACTTGTCTGGCTCTCACCAGGTTCTGTTACCCAGAATCCCTTGCAAACCTCAAAATTTGTCCAAAAAAACACATTTTCCTCACATTTCTGTGGTGGAAAGTTCTGGAAACTTGCGTGGATCCACAAAATTCCACCCACCCTGCTTTTACCAAAGTCTTCCAAGCAAAATGGTACCTCACTTGTGTGGGTTGACCTAGTGCCCATGACAGGAAACGGCCCAAAACGCAACGTGGACACACCACATTTTCACAATGAAAACTGACCCTTTTTTTGCAAAGTGCCTAGCTGTAGATTTGGAACCCTAGCTCTGCCGGCACCTAGGGAAACCTAGCAAACCTATACACATTTGAAAACTAGACACCCAGGGAAATCCAGGATGGGGTGACTTGTCTGGCTCTCACCAGGTTCTGTTACCCAGAATCCCTTGCAAACCTCAAAAGTTGTAAAATAAAACACATTTTCCTCACATTTCTGTGGTGGAAAGTTCTGGAATCTGCGTGGATCCACAAAATTCCACTCATACCGCATTCCCCAAAGTCTTCCGAGAAAAATGGTACCTCACTTGTGTGGGTGGGTCAAGTACCCGCGACAGGCAAGGGCCCAAAACCTAGTGAGGCGAAATCAAAATTACCTATCACAAAACAACCTGGTTTTGCAAGGGGGGTCCCATGAGTTTTTGGCCCCGGGGTCAGCGGCCATCTAGGGAAACCTACCAAACCCACACATTTCTGAAAACTAGACACCCGGGGGAGTCCAGCAAGGTATGTCTTGCGTTGGTCCCCCAACATTTCCTTACCCAGAATCCCCTGCAAACCTCAAATTTAGCTGAAAAAATCACTTTTTTCTTAAATTTCTGTGTGGGAAAGTTCTGGAATCTGCGTGGATCCACAAATTTCCTACCAACCAGCGTTCCCCCAGGTCTCCCGATAAAAATGGTACCTCACTCGCGTGGGTGGGTCAAGTACCCGCAGCAGGCAAGGGCCAAAAACCTAGGGAGGTGACATCAAAATTACCTATCACAAAACAACCTGGTTTTGCAAGGGGGGGTCCCATGAGTTTTTGGCCCCGGGCTCGGCGGCCACCTTGGGAAACCTACCAAACCCGCACATTTCTGAAACCTAGACACCCGGGGGAGTCCAGCAAGGTATGGCTTGCATGGGTTCCCCAACATTTCCCTACCCAGAATCCCCTGCAAACCTCAAATTTTGTTGAAAAAAATCAATTTTTTCTCACATTTCTGTGTGAGAAAGTTGTAGAATCACCGATCTGACACAAATTTCCTACTACCCAGCGTTCCACCAGGTCTCCCGATAAAAATGGTACCTCACATGTGTGGGTAGGCATAGTGGCTGCAACAGGAAATGGCCCAAATCGTACTGTGGAGACTTCAAAATTACCTATAACAAAACTACCTGGTTTTGGGGGGGCACCTGGTTTTTTGGCCCTGGGCTCGCCGCCATCTTGGGAAACCTACCAAACCCACACATTTCTGAAAACTAGACACCCTGGGGAGTCCAGTGAGGTATGGCTTGCGTGGATCCCCCAACGTTTTCCTACCCAGAATCCCCTGCAAACCTCAAATTTAGCTGAAAAAAACACATTTTCCACATATTTTTGTCTGGAATTACCGTGCCGGCACAAATGTCCTACCCCACAGCATTCTCCTTAATGTCCCGAGTAAAATGATACCTCACTTGTGTGGGTGTCCAATGCAGAATTGGCTAAAAACGTATTTTTAAAGAAATGTAGCGCTTAGATTCGTCGGTGCTATACCCTAAATCCCTATGCTTTGGGCTCTTCCCAGTCACAGGCCCATGCCCTACCCACACAAGTGAGGTATCATTTTAGTCGGGAGACTGAGAGGAACGCTGTGGGGTAGGACATTTGTGCGGGCACGGTGATTCTACCCAAAAATATGTGGAAAATGTGTTTTTTTCAGCTAAATTTGACGTTTGCAGGGCATTCTGGGTAGGGAAACTTTGGGGGATCCACGCAAGCCATACCTCGCTGGACTCCCCCGGGTGTCTAGTTTTCAGAAATGTGTGGGTTTGGTAGTTTCCCAAGATGGCCGCCGAGCCTGGGGCCAAAAACCCAGGTGACCACCCTTGCAAAACCAGGTTGTTTTGTGATAGGTAATTTTGATGTCTCCTCAATAGGTTTTGGGCCCTTGCCTGTCGCGGGTACTTGACCCACCCATGCGAGTGAGGTATCATTGTTATCGGGAGACCTGGGGGAACGCTGGGTGGTAGGAAATTTGTGGATCCACGTAGATTCCAGAACTTTCCCAGACAGAAATTTGAGAAAAAAGTGATTTTTTTCAGCTAAATTTAAGGTTTGCCGGGGATTCTGGGTAGGAAAACATTGGGGGACCCACGTAAGCCATACCTCGCTGGACTCCCCCGGGTGTCTAGTTTTCAGAAATGTGTGGGTTCGGTAGTTTCCCAAGATGGCCGCCGAGCCCGGGGACAAAAACCCAGGTGACACCCCTTGCAAAACCAGGTTGTTTTGTGATAGGTAATTTTGATGTCTCCTCAATAGGTTTTGGGCCCTTGCCTGTCGCGGGTACTTGACCCACCCACGCGAGGGAGGTATAATTTTTATCAGGAGACCTGGGGGAACGCTGGGTGGTAGGAAATTTGTGGATCCACGTACATTCCAGGACTTTCCCAGACAGAAATTGGAGAAAAAAGTGATTTTTTCAGCTACATTTGAGGTTTGCAGGGGATTCTGGGTAGGAAAACATTGGGGGACCCACGCAAGCCATACCTCGCTGGACTCCCCCGGGTGTCTAGTTTTCATAAATGTGTGGGTTAGGTAGGTTTACCTAGATGGCCGCTGACCCTGGGGCCAAAAACTCATGGGACCCCCCTTGCAAAACCAGGTTGTTTTGTGATAGGTAATTTTGATGTCGCCTCAATTGGTTTTGGGACCTTGCCAGTCGCGGGTACTTGCCCCACCCACACAAGTGAGGTACCATTTTTCTCGGAAGGCTTTGGGGAATGCGGGGTGGGTGGAATTTTGTGGATCCACACAGATTCCAGAACTTTCCACCACAGAAATGTGAGGAAAATGTGGGTTTTTTAACACATTTTGAGGTTTTCAAAAGATTCTGGGTAACAGAACCTGGTGAAAGCCAGACAAGTCACCCTAACCTGGATTCCCCTGGGTGTCTAGTTTTCAAAAATGTATAGGTTTGCTAGGTTTCCCTATGTGCCGGCAGAGCTAGGGTTCAAAATCTACAGCTAGGCACTTTGCAAAAAAAGGGTCAGTTTTCACTGTGAAAATGTGATGTGTCCACGTTGCGTTTTGGGCCGTTTCCTGTTGCGGGCACTAGGCCTACCCACACAAGTGAGGTACCATTTTTCTCAAAAGACTTTGGGGAACACAGGGTGGGTGGAATTTTGTGGATCCATGCAGATTCCAGAACTTTCCACCACAGAACTGTGAGGAAAATATGTTTTTTGGGACAAATTTTGAGGTTTGCAAGGGATTCTGGGTAACAAAACCTGGTGAGAGCCAGACAAGTCACCCCATCCTAGATTCCCCTGGGTGTCTAGTTTTCAAAAATGTATAGGTTTGCTAGGTTTCCATAGGTACCGGCAGAGCTAGGGTTCAAAATCTACAGCTAGGCACTTTGCAAAAAAGGGTCCGTTTTCACTGTGAAAATGTCGTGTGTCCACGTTGCGTTTTGGGCCGTTTCCTGTCGCGGGCACTAGGCCTACCCACACAAGTGAGGTATCATTTTTCTCAGAAGACTTTGGGGAATGCGGGGTGGGTGGAATTTTGTGGATCCACGCAGATTCCATAACTTTCCACCACAGAAATGTGAGGAAAAAGTTTTTTTTTTTTTTACAAATTGTAAGGTTTGCAAGGGATTCTGTGTCACAGAACCTGGTGAGAGCCAGACAAGTCACCCCATCCTGGATTCCCCTGAGTGTCTAGTTTTCAAAAATGTATAGGTTTGCTAGGTTTTCCTAGGTGCCGGCAGAGCTAGGGTTCAAAATCTACAGCTAAGCACTTTGCAAAAAAAGGGTCAGTGTTCACTGTGAAAATGTGGTGTGTCCATGTTGCGTTTTGGGCCGTTTCCTGTCGCGGGCACTAGGCCTACCCACACAAGTGAGGTATCATTTTTCTCAGAAGACTTTGGGGAATGCGGGGTGGGTGGAATTTTGTGGATCCACGCAGATTCCATAACTTTCCACCACAGAAATGTGAGGAAAAAGTGTTTTTTTTTTAACAAATTGTAAGGTTTGCAAGGGATTCTGTGTCACAGAACCTTGTGAGAGCCAGACAAGTCACCCCATCCTGGATTCCCCTGAGTGTCTAGTTTTCAAAAATGTATAGGTTTGCTAGGTTTTCCTAGGTGCCGGCAGAGCTAGGGTTCAAAATCTACAGCTAGGCACTTTGCAAAAAAAGGGTCAGTTTTCACTGTGAAAATGTGGTGTGTCCATGTTGCGTTTTGGGCCGTTTCCTGTCGCGGGCACTAGGCCTACCCACACAAGTGAGGTACCATTTTTCTCATAAGACTTTGGGGAATGCGGGGTGGGTGGACTTTTGTGGATCCACACAGATTCCTTCACTTTCCACCACAGAAATGTGAGGAAAATGTGGGTTTTTTGACAAATGTTTAGGTTTGCAAGGGATTCTGGGTAACAGAACCTGGTGAGAGCCAGTCAAATCACCCCATCCTGCATTCCCCTGGGTGTCTAGTTTTCAAAAATGTATAGGTTTGCTAGGTTTCCCTAGGTGCTGGCAGAGTTAGGGTTCAAAATCTACAGCTAGGCACTTTGCAAAAAAAGGGTCAGTTTTCACTGTGAAAATGTGATGTGTCCACGTTGCGTTTTGGGCCGTTTCCTGTTGCGGGCACTAGGCCTACCCACACAAGTGAGGTACCATTTTTCTCAAAAGACTTGGGGAACACAGGGTGGGTGGAATTTTGTGGATCCATGCAGATTCCAGAACTTTCCACCACAGAAATGTGAGGAAAATATGTTTTTTGGGACAAATTTTGAGGTTTGCAAGGGATTCTGGGTAACAAAACCTGGTGAGAGCCAGACAAGTCACCCCATCCTGGAGTCCCCTGGGTGTCTAGTTTTCAAAAATGTATAGGTTTGCTAGGTTTCCATAGGTACCGGCAGAGCTAGGGTTCAAAATCTACAGCTAGGCACTTTGCAAAAAAGGGTCCGTTTTCACTGTGAAAATGTTGTGTGTCCACGTTGCGTTTTGGGCCGTTTCCTGTCGCGGGCACTAGGCCTACCCACACAAGTGAGGTATCATTTTTCTCAGAAGACTTTGGGGAATGCGGGGTGGGTGGAATTTTGTGGATCCACGCAGATTCCATAACTTTCCACCACAGAAATGTGAGGAAAAAGTGTTTTTTTTTTACAAATTGTAAGGTTTGCAAGGGATTCTGTGTCACAGAACCTGGTGAGAGCCAGACAAGTCACCCCATCCTGGATTCCCCTGAGTGTCTAGTTTTCAAAAATGTATAGGTTTGCTAGGTTTTCCTAGGTGCCGGCAGAGCTAGGGTTCAAAATCTACAGCTAGGCACTTTGCAAAAAAAGGGTCAGTTTTCACTGTGAAAATGTGGTGTGTCCATGTTGCGTTTTGGGCCGTTTCCTGTCGCGGGCACTAGGCCTACCCACACAAGTGAGGTACCATTTTTCTCATAAGACTTTGGGGATTGCGGGGTGGGTGGACTTTTGTGGATCCACACAGATTCCTTCACTTTCCACCACAGAAATGTGAGGAAAATGTGGGTTTTTTGACAAATGTTTAGGTTTGCTAGGGATTCTGGGTAACAGAACCTGGTGAGAGCCAGTCAAATCACCCCATCCTGCATTCCCCTGGGTGTCTAGTTTTCAAAAATGTATAGGTTTGCTAGGTTTCCCTAGGTGCTGGCAGAGTTAGGGTTCAAAATCTACAGCTAGGCACTTTGCAAAAAAAGGGTCAGTTTTCACTGTGAAAATGTGATGTGTCCACGTTGCGTTTTGGGCCGTTTCCTGTTGCGGGCACCTGGCCTACCCACACAAGTGAGGTACCATTTTTCTCAAAAGACTTGGGGAACACAGGGTGGGTGGAATTTTGTGGATCCACGCAGATTCCAGAACTTTCCACCACAGAAATGTGAGGAAAATATGTTTTTTGGACAAATTTTGAGGTTTGCAAGGGATTCTGGGTAACAGAACCTGGTGAGAGCCAGACAAGTCACCCCATCCTGGATTCCCCTGGGTGTCTAGTTTTCAAAAATGTATAGGTTTGCTAGGTTTCCATAGGTACCGGCAGAGCTAGGGTTCAAAATCTACAGCTAGGCACTTTGCAAAAAAAGGGTCAGTTTTCACTGTGAAAATGTGATGTGTCCACGTTGCGTTTTGGGCCGTTTCCTGTCGCGGGCACTAGGCCTACCCACACAAGTGAGGTACCATTTTTCTCATAAGACTTTGGGGAATGCGGGGTGGGTGGACTTTTGTGGATCCACGCAGATTCCTTCACTTTCCACCACAGAAATGTGAGGAAAATGTGTTTAGGTTTGCAAGGGATTCTGGGTAACAGAACCTGGTGAGAGCCAGTCAAATCACCCCATCCTGGATTCCCCTGGGTGTCTAGTTTTCAAAAATGTATAGGTTTGCTAGGTTTCCATAGGTACCGGCAGAGCTAGGGTTCAAAATCTACAGCTAGGCACTTTGCAAAAAAGGGTCCGTTTTCACTGTGAAAATGTCGTGTGTCCACGTTGCGTTTTGGGCCGTTTCCTGTCGCGGGCACTAGGCCTACCCACACAAGTGAGGTATCATTTTTCTCAGAAGACTTTGGGGAATGCGGGGTGGGTGGAATTTTGTGGATCCATGCAGATTCCATAACTTTCCACCACAGAAATGTGAGGAAAAAGTGTTTTTTTTTTACAAATTGTAAGGTTTGCAAGGGATTCTGTGTCACAGAACCTGGTGAGAGCCAGACAAGTCACCCCATCCTGGATTCCCCTGAGTGTCTAGTTTTCAAAAATGTATAGGTTTGCTAGGTTTTCCTAGGTGCCGGCAGAGCTAGGGTTCAAAATCTACAGCTAGGCACTTTGCAAAAAAAGGGTCAGTTTTCACTGTGAAAATGTGGTGTGTCCATGTTGCGTTTTGGGCCGTTTCCTGTCGCGGGCACTAGGCCTACCCACACAAGTGAGGTACCATTTTTCTCATAAGACTTTGGGGATTGCGGGGTGGGTGGACTTTTGTGGATCCACACAGATTCCTTCACTTTCCACCACAGAAATGTGAGGAAAATGTGGGTTTTTTGACAAATGTTTAGGTTTGCAAGGGATTCTGGGTAACAGAACCTGGTGAGAGCCAGTCAAATCACCCCATCCTGCATTCCCCTGGGTGTCTAGTTTTCAAAAATGTATAGGTTTGCTAGGTTTCCCTAGGTGCTGGCAGAGTTAGGGTTCAAAATCTACAGCTAGGCACTTTGCAAAAAAAGGGTCAGTTTTCACTGTGAAAATGTGATGTGTCCACGTTGCGTTTTGGGCCGTTTCCTGTTGCGGGCACCTGGCCTACCCACACAAGTGAGGTACCATTTTTCTCAAAAGACTTGGGGAACACAGGGTGGGTGGAATTTTGTGGATCCACGCAGATTCCAGAACTTTCCACCACAGAAATGTGAGGAAAATATGTTTTTTTGGACAAATTTTGAGGTTTGCAAGGGATTCTGGGTAACAGAACCTGGTGAGAGCCAGACAAGTCACCCCATCCTGGATTCCCCTGGGTGTCTAGTTTTCAAAAATGTATAGGTTTGCTAGGTTTCCATAGGTACCGGCAGAGCTAGGGTTCAAAATCTACAGCTAGGCACTTTGCAAAAAAAGGGTCAGTTTTCACTGTGAAAATGTGATGTGTCCACGTTGCGTTTTGGGCCGTTTCCTGTCACGGGCACTAGGCCTACCCACACAAGTGAGGTACCATTTTTCTCATAAGACTTTGGGGAATGCGGGGTGGGTGGACTTTTGTGGATCCACGCAGATTCCTTCACTTTCCACCACAGAAATGTGAGGAAAATGTGTTTAGGTTTGCAAGGGATTCTGGGTAACAGAACCTGGTGAGAGCCAGTCAAATCACCCCATCCTGGATTCCCCTGGGTGTCTAGTTTTCAAAAATGTATAGGTTTGCTAGGTTTCCCTAGGTGCTGGCAGAGTTAAGGTTCAAAATCTACAGCTAGGCACTTTGCAAAAAAAGGGTCCGTTTTCACTGTGAAAATGTCGTGTGTCCACGTTGCGTTTTGGGCCGTTTCCTGTCGCGGGCACCTGGCCTACCCACACAAGTGAGGTACCATTTTTCTCAAAAGACTTGGGGAACACAGGGTGGGTGGAATTTTGTGGATCCACGCAGATTCCAGAACTTTCCACCACAGAAATGTGAGGAAAATATGTTTTTTTGGACAAATTTTGAGGTTTGCAAGGGATTCTGGGTAACAGAACCTGGTGAGAGCCAGACAAGTCACCCCATCCTGGATTCCCCTGGGTGTCTAGTTTTCAAAAATGTATAGGTTTGCTAGGTTTCCATAGGTACCGGCAGAGCTAGGGTTCAAAATCTACAGCTAGGCACTTTGCAAAAAAGGGTCCGTTTTCACTGTGAAAATGTTGTGTGTCCACGTTGCGTTTTGGGCCGTTTCCTGTCGCGGGCACTAGGCCTACCCACACAAGTGAGGTATCATTTTTCTCAGAAGACTTTGGGGAATGCGGGGTGGGTGGAATTTTGTGGATCCACGCAGATTCCATAACTTTCCACCACAGAAATGTGAGGAAAAAGTGTTCTTTTTTTTACAAATTGTAAGGTTTGCAAGGGATTCTGTGTCACAGAACCTGGTGAGAGCCAGACAAGTCACCCCATCCTGGATTCCCCTGAGTGTCTAGTTTTCAAAAATGTATAGGTTTGCTAGGTTTTCCTAGGTGCCAGCAGAGCTAGGGTTCAAAATCTACAGCTTGGCACTTTGCAAAAAAAGGGTCAGTTTTCACTGTGAAAATGTGGTGTGTCCATGTTGCGTTTTGGGCCGTTTCCTGTCGCGGGCACTAGGCCTACCCACACAAGTGAGGTACCATTTTTCTCATAAGACTTTGGGGAATGCGGGGTGGGTGGACTTTTGTGGATCCACGCAGATTCCTTCACTTTCCACCACAGAAATGTGAGGAAAATGTGTTTAGGTTTGCAAGGGATTCTGGGTAACAGAACCTGGTGAGAGCCAGTCAAATCACCCCATCCTGGATTCCCCTGGGTGTCTAGTTTTCAAAAATGTATAGGTTTGCTAGGTTTCCCTAGGTGCTGGCAGAGTTAAGGTTCAAAATCTACAGCTAGGCACTTTGCAAAAAAAGGGTCCGTTTTCACTGTGAAAATGTCGTGTGTCCACGTTGCGTTTTGGGCCGTTTCCTGTCGCGGGCACTAGGCCTACCCACACAAGTGAGGTACAATGTTTCTCGGAAGACGTTGGGGAAGACGGGGTGGGTGGAATTTTGTGGATCCACGCAGATTCCAGAACTTTCCACCACAGAAATGTGAGGAAAATGTGTTAATTTTTACAAATGTTTAGGTTTGCAAGGGATTTTGGGTAATAGAACCTGGTGAGAGCCAGTCAAGTCACCCTATCCTGGATTCCCCTGGGTGTCTAGTTTTCAAAAATGTATAGTTGTGCTAGGTTTCCCTAGGTGCCGGCAGAGCTAGGGTTCAAAAGCTACAGCTAGGCACTTTGCAAAAAAAGGGTCAATTTTCACTGTAAAAATAAAGTGTGTCCACATTGCGTTTTGAGCCGTTTCATGTCGCGGGCACGAGGCCTACCCACACAAGTGAGGTACCATTTTTATCGGGAGACTTAGGGTAACACAGAATTGTAGAGCAACTGTTATTACCTATTGACTTTCGATGCATTTCTGCCTTCCAAATGAAAGACAATGTGTAAAAAAGAAGTCATTTTGAAAAATGACCTATAATTCTCATGCTAGTATGGGTACTCACAATTTCGGAAATGTGCAAATATCTACTGTTTCTAAACTCTATATTTTGTTCCAATTTCAGAAATACATAGGTTTTTCTCATACCGATTTTTCCATGTATATATTTTCCCAAATTAATTGCTATATACCCGGTACATAATAAAAAACCATTGCAAGACGCTGCTCAGTTATTGGCTCTGGGTTCCTCAGGTTCTTGGTGAACCTACAAGTCCTATATATCCCCACAACCAGAAAGGTCCAGCGGATGTAACGGTATATTGCTTTCAAACAGCTGTCATAATTAGAAGAAGTTACAGGTGAAAACGTTGACACAAATTGCTGTTTTTTTCAACTAATTTTAAATTTTTCCTATATTCAACGATTAGTTTCTATAAAGAAACCTTGAAGGATCTACACAAATGACCCCTTGCCGAATTCAGAATTTTGTCTACGTTTCTAAAATGTATAGCTTTCTAGGATCCATTATTGCTTTCATACCCATTTCTACCATTAACTGAAAAGAGGTTGAAAGCACAAAAAATATCAAAAATAGGCTATGTCCCAGAAAAATGCCAAAACTGTGGAAAAAATGTTGGTTTTCTGACAAAAGTCTGCTTGTCCCTGAAAGCTGGGAAGATGGTGATTTCAGCACCACAACTCCTTTTTTGATACCATTTGCAGGGAAAAAACCAGACGCTTTCATCTGTAGCCCTTGTCTCCCATTTTAAAAAAAATAACAATTTTGCTGTATTTTGGCTAATTCCTGAGTCCCCTCCAGGGGAATCCACAAACCCTGGGTACCTTTAGAATCCCCATGATGTTGGAAAAAAAGGACGCAAATTTGGGGGGGGTACCTTACGTGGTCAAAAAGTTACAGGGGCCTTAGCGCGAACTACCCCAAATAGCCAAAAAAAGGCTTAGCACAGGGGGGGAAAAGGCCTTGCAGCGAAGGGGTTAAGGTTTGTACATGGAGAGTCGTGACTTTATGTGAGACTACCTGTTGCTAAGAATTTGTAATTTGGTATTCGTTTCCTCCATATAAGGGCACAGGGCCCTTATCTATTCTAACAGGAGATCCATAGATACATTGGGAAGAGATTTTGTGGGGGGTGGTGGGTCTTTTTTAAGTCTTTTAGTGGACACCTTCCCTGTGTTAAGTGACGAAAAACTGTGGTAGAGGAGGAAGAAGAAGTACTGCCTTTGTGAAAATGTGAACTTGAGTCCTCCATTATGTCGGCCCATAATTATGCAGAAGTGTTCTTTAAAACTTTGGTGGGCAAACTCTTGAACTGTGGTTTCATTATTTTTAGTCTGCCCATATACAGGTGCAAGAGTTGAAGGTACAGGGGCTATGTGATTTAGAGGATATAGCATTCCATAAGATCATCTGGAAAACTAAAATGAAGTTAAAAAAAAAATACTAAAGGATACCATTACTAAAACAAATGATAAAAAATGGTGAAACTTAGTGAGAAATTTGAAGGTCCAGAGGAAAATATTTGCAATAGTATTGAGTCAGGAGAGCCCTCGTGTGAAGCAGGTGAACAGTTCAGTCTGAGTATATCCAGTAGAAATGGGCATTGAGAACTAGCATCTTGAAAAAGCAATGTTGGCAAATCTGAAGCCTGTTAGACTGCACTGCAGGAGCCGGAGAAAGGTTAGGACTCTCTTCAGAATACACACGTCATGCCGCTCCTTCACAAAATGGCGGGAGTGTCTGGGGAGGTGAAGTGCACTGCCAGTAATGAGGAGGCCGTGTGGCTCCTCCAAGTGCCAAAGAGCTGTCAGAAAGTGCTACACCTCATAGCGAGCACTAGTGCAGAGTGAAATGTTGGTGTCGCAGGGCGAGACCACTGCCTCAATGCAGCCTCCGTCTCCAGTCAGTCAGGCGTGGCCATCTTCCTCGGCTGCTAAACCATTCCTCCAGCTGTAAAATTATTAATAAGAAAACTGTACATGGTGGGGCGTGACTTATAGTTACCTTAGGGCACGAGTTTTAGTTACTAGAGATAATTCAAATTATAACTGCTGAATTTGCATGGATTTGTGTGTGTAAAATGTGAACCTGAGTAGAACGTCCCTGTAGCCTTTGGTACATATATATATATATATATAGAGAGAGAGAGAGAGGAAGAGATATATATATATATATATATATATATATATATATATATATATATATATATATATATATATATATATATATGAACACAACAATCCAGCTCCCACAGAAACTCCATGGAAGAAGGCACGGACTCGAGGAGTTAGAAGAATCAGCATTAATTTATTCTGCCAGGTCGCCCTCAATCCAAGAGGTAAGGAGAGACGCGTTTCGGATTTCAGGAATCCTTTGTCAATCTTTGTCAATATATATATATATGGTCGCCAGTAGGTAGTTATAGTTAGGGCCTAGTTTCAATAGGAAACACATTCATTGACTTGCCTATAATTTGGGCGTCATTTGACAAATCCTTGCGAAATTTTCCCAACTAATAAGAAGCTCACTTAAGCTGCTGTCTTGAAAGGTTTGTGGTGATACGTTAAGCAGGGGCCGAGTAAAAGGGCGTGTCCCAAAATGTGTTTGTCCCATGTTTAATTCCCATAGGAACTTTAGACACAGCTACAGCGCGAACTGCTGAATGGAATTACACCAAATTTGGCAGGAAGGTACATATTGGTCCAGAGAAATGCCTTTTAGTGATTTGGTGTAAATCCATTGAGAAGTTGTGGAGTTTTTAAAAGAAATTCAAATTTGTATATATAGAGACGCCGAGGATCCGTGGCTCCGACGTGGTGCTAAGCGAACCTACGCACCAGGAGGAGTGCAGTAATTGGCTGGCTGCAAGCTGTCTAAAAAGTTGTGGCCGCCATTTTAAGAAGCAGAAGACGGTCCTGGGGGATAGAAATAAACGTAAAAAAAGTATAGAAGGGATAAGATTATGAGTACTCTGACCCCATGGGCATATTGTATGAGTCTCTCAGGAATCCGTTATGAGCTTTAGAATGGTAAAATCTTTTTTATTCACATGGATGGAGTTGCAACACTATCGCGGTGCTCAGCACGGCCCCCGTGTAATGTTGCAGTGGAGTTTCGGACCTCGCCGAAACAAATAAAAAAAATATACATTTGAACACTCACTCGCACAGTAATGGATGCACTCATAGAGTCACACAGACACTCATACATCCACTCACAAACCTACTCAGAGACACATGTACCCACTCACTGACCCACTCGGAGACTCACATACCCATTCACAGGACCACTCAGACAGTCACTCACCCACTCAGAGACCCACTCACAGACTCATTCACCCACTCACAGACCCACTCAGACACTTACATACTCACTCACAGACCTATTCAGAGACTCATGTACCCACTCCCAGACCCAATCAGACAGTCATGCACCAACTCAAAGACCCATTCAGATTCTCATGCACCCACTGACAGACTCACTCAGACCCTTACGTATTCACTCACAGGCTCATGCACCCAGTCACAGACCCACTCAGACACTTATGCACTCACTCACAGACCTACTCAGAGACTCATGCAACCACTCACAGGCCCACTCAGACACTCGCATACTCACTCACAGACCTATTCAGAGACTCATGCACCCACTCACAGACCCAATCAGACAGTCATGCACCAACTCAAAGACCCATTCAGATTCTCATGCACCCACTGACAGACTCACTCAGACCCTTACGTATTCACTCACAGACTCATGCACCAACTCACAGACCCACTCAGACACTTATGCACTCACTCACAGACCTACTCAGAGACTCATGCAACCACTCACAGGCCCACTCAGACACTCGCATACTCACTCACAGACCTATTCAGAGACTCATGCACCCACTCACAGACCCAATCAGACAGTCATGCACCAACTCAAAGACCCACTCAGATTCTCATGCACCCACTGACAGACTCACTCAGACACTTACGTATTCACTCACAGACCCACTCAGAGACTCATGCACCCACTCAGACACGTATGCACTCACTCCCAGACCTACTCAGAGACTCATGCACCCACTCAAAGACCCACTCAGGCTCTAATACACCCACACACATACCCACTCAAACACTCATGCATCCACTCATAGACCCACTCAGACAGTCATGTACCAACTCAAAGACCTACTCACAGACTTATGCACCCACTCCCAGACCCAGTTAAAGACTTATGCACCCACGCACACACCTTCTCAGAGACTTACGCACCCACTCACAGACCCACTCAGAGACTCATGCACCCACTCACAGACTCACTCAGACACTCTTGCAATCAGTCACACATGCACTCAGATGCTCAGGCACCCACTCGCAGACTCACATAGAGGCTTATGCACCTTGCCACACACCTATTCAGTGACTCATGCACCCACTCACAGAGCAAATGACAGGCTCATGCACACACTCACAGACCCACTAAGACACTCATGCTCTCACTCAGACACTCATGCACCTATTCACAGACCTACTCAGAGACTCACGCACCCACTATCAGACCCACTCAGACACTGATACACCCTCTCATAGATCCACTCACAGACTCATGCACTCTCAGACCAAGTTACATATTCACACACACACTCAAAGACTGATTCTGAAATCCATCCTCTCAGAAAGACATTTTTACATGTAAAAAGTGAAAATAAGAGCTATAAATCTTAAATGTGTTGTTGTGCATTGAATTTGTGCTTTTGCTTTACGGATCCACAATGGGGCGCGTCTCTGGAAAATATTTTTTTTACAAAATGGATTTAAACAGAAAATTACTTAGTTTTGGGCAATAGGCTGGCTCTGAAGAAAGCCTTTGTGTTCATTGTTTTTTATATATATTTCAGCCTCTATTTAGTGTAAATTCTGATGAGGCTTTTTCAGTGTTTTTCAGTGATTTCAATACCTTAAATAAACAGTGGTTATCACATTTGTGCGCTATTAAAAGCACCAGAAACAGTGTTTTTCCAGTGTTTATGGAACGTTTTACTTTTATTATTGCTTCCATTCTGCATTGATAGTGTATGGTATATAGACAGCATACGTACAGTGTATATGAGGTCCAAACACATTTTTACAAATCAAACTTATTGTTGTACACCAGACAATACTTCTTAAGTGAGTCTTTGGTCAAGTGCTCTCACTCTTTCCTTCCCATGTAAACTTTTATCTGTGAAAAGGCCCTCTCAACACTGGCAATTGAGACGGGCAACGCCAAAACAGCCAGTACACAATTTGCTAACTCTGGCCACTGACATAGCTTTCCATGCCAATACTGGTGCACCTGAAGATTGCGATTCTCTGGGGCAGGTTCTGCAATATATGCTTTGTATTCGGTGCATATGCCCTCAGAATTTTTCAAAATTAAAGCAGTACTTTTAAAAGTCCAGAGAAAATTCACTTTACGGAAGGGATCTAGAAGTTGTGCAGAGTACCACAATGAGGCTTCATTGACTTCAAATGCCATGGTTGACTAAGGGACATTTCTATGCATCATTGCAAGCCATTTCTCATGCATTGTAAAATAAAATGTGCTGAATTGCTCCTCAACATTTCTTTGCTTACCAAGTGGCATGCATTCTAACATGGAACATGTTGCAGTGCCAAAGTCAGTAAAGTGTCACCCAGCCTATTCTGAAGGAGATGTTTCACGTCTACACCAATTATGCTGAACACTTAGTAGACAAGGGTGTTTTCTTGATTATGTCCACTACAGCAGTCATGTTTTCCTGTAAAAATCTAAGAACGCAGTAGAGTGTACTTTTTTTATATTGCTATCAATATGCGATCGAAGAACCTCACGTGTTGCCTTTGTCATCATCACTAAGCAGAAATTCTGCAAATAATGGATTAGATATCATTCACAGCCTCTAAATCTGAGAACTACTGGCTAAATGACACAGTTTGGATGACTCTTTCTCTGATGCAACACAAAGTAGAAAATGAGAAATATTTGCGTTTTAGTTACCATGCATAACAAAACAGTGCACCAGAATGGAATACAAAGTCAATAGCATTCTTCATTAACTCTGAAGATTGAAAAGATGCTTTTAGCATACCATCTAGCAAGTGGCAAGGATTTCTTACAGGAAAGCACTTCAGCTCAGGTATCAATTTTGACAGGTCATCATACAACTTTTCCATATACGTACCTGAAACACTGCAAATACAAACAATATCACTCCAATCTTTGTTAAACTTGGTAAGACGTTTTGCAGCAGCATTCCAAGTGACATTGCATTCCATGTTTTCAAAAAGTCTGGTGTCATGTTTTCACCACTATCCCAATATTCATTTAAAAACAAAGTTAACAGGGACGCTTTAGTTAGGAAATAGAACTATGATGTCATCAGTGATGTCATTAATGATGTCACTGACCATGTCATGAGTGATGTAATATGTGAGGTCATAAGCAGTGCATTGCGGGGGCATAAGCTATAGTTAGCTCAGGTAACTATAACTGCTGAATTTCAATGGTTTTGTATGAGTGAAATCTGATCCTAACTATACATTTCTGTAACCTTTGGTTACAGCAGTCCCACTCTGGGGGACTTACTTGTGGCAACAATAGGGGTTCTTGGCCCCCAGCAACCCTCAGCAGCCAATGGGACTTCATCCCCCAACCAGTTGTGTGCCAGGCAGCCCCTTTCCAGAGTGGTTGAGAAAGGGGGTGGGGCCACCAATGAGGTCTGAGCAATCCAGTGTGGGGGACTTACTTGTGGCAACAATAGGGGCTCTTGGCCTCCAATGACCCTCAGCAGCCAGGCCAAAATTTACAAAAATCTGCAAATTCTGCCGCGAGCCCACTGGAGTCCTCTGCGGCATTGCTGCAAAAATAAAATGTCAGCACCATTTTGTAATACATATATGGGGAAGGGGGTGTCAATAGGGACACCATTTCCAGCCCATTTCGGGCCTTGGGGATCTCATCCCATGGGGCCCAGTATATTTGAGGGGAGGGGGCATGCGGCCACCTTCCCAAGCTGATGGTGGCCCCATCCCTGTGGACGATTTTGTTTAAAAGGGAGGGCACACAGCTCCCCTTCATGAGCCTACTTAGGCCCGGGACTCTAACCCCAGGGCCAAAATGTGACAAAAAGGGGAGGGGCCATGCAGCCCCCCTTCTCCTATCCTTGAAAAGGTCCTTTGGATCCCATCCCCTGGGCTGTAACTTTAATTAAAAGGGAGGGGGCCACATGGCCCCTCTCTCAGAGCCTTTAAAGGCCCACGGGTATCCCATCCCCAGTGACCAGATTACTCAGTGTGTACAGGGGAGCCCACCTCCAGAACACAGTAGTTTTCACGTAGTTTGGTGGGGGCATCTCAAATCTACCACCAAACAGGAGCAAACACTAAGTCGGCTCCCTGCTGGTGCAAGATTGAAAAATGCTCCTGCAGACTTGTTTCTTTTTCCCTACCTGCAATGATGTGGACAAGGAAACAGAACCCATATTGCTCCCGCCAGGCGGGAGCAGCATAAATAGCGGCCATAAATAGAGCAAATAGTCACACCATGCTGGAAGCTGGCTGAGGCCACTGGGGCCCTGGGTCAACTCCTGCTGCCCCCAATATGTAGTGTGCGAGTGCCCTGGGTGGGCAACAGGGCATCCACCTCTGGCCCTAGTGGATGGGGTCTCCAGGGCCTAATAAGGCCACACTTTGCCCTCCCCTTTTGATGTTTTTGGCCCTGAAGGCTTGAGGAAGGGAGCCGTGCAGCCTCCCTCCCCTTATAGTAATATGCTGTGCCACAAGGATGGGGTGCCTGGGGCCTGATAAAACTCAGGGAGAGGGGCCATACAGTCCCACTCCCCTTTTTTAATTGTATTTGGCCCCAGGAGATGGGGTCCCTGGAGCCTACTAAGGTGTGGGTAAAGGGGCTCCATGCCCCCCTCTCCTTAGAATTTGGCAGTGGGAAATAGGGTCCCCGGGCCTAGTAAGGCTCTGGGGAGGGCCACTTGGCCCCCTCCCACTTTTTGTTCAATTTGGCCCCGTGGGATGGGGTCCCGGGACTATTAGGGCTTGGGAGGGGGTCAGCATGCCTGCCTCCCTTTAATATGTATATTTTAGACCCAGGGGATGGGGTCCCTGGGGCCTGAAGGCCAACCCTATGTCGCGTTGCCCTGTGGCTAACCTTTTGCCAAAGTCAGGGCGCAGTGTGGGGCTGGCTAACTCTGGGTGGGGTGGCTTCAAGGCCTGGCCATTGTCAACCTCCCGTCCAAGCACAGGGCCAGACACTTCGGCCAACATCACAGCATGGGGTTGAATGCCTGCAGGTGTTGGCCTGAGGCTCTGCAGCCAACCCCCTGCCACGCACGCCTGAATGTCATGCACTGTAGGGGATTGACTTTACATATGGCAGTAAATTAGTATTTTATGTTTTTTTTAAAACTAGAAATTCACTGAAAAAACAAAAGTTAAAGTAACATTATAGTTAGGTGAAATGTTAAGTAACAACGTAACATTTTAAACTCCAAAAAGCACAGAAAAGTACCTGTCATAGTTATACTCATGACAAGTAACTACAACTAGTGCCATAAGGTAAACACAAATAGTGGCCCCGCCATGGACAGTTTTCTCATCAATAACTTAATTGCAAATAATGTCATAGGAGGTGTCATGAGTCATGTAATATGTGGGGTAAATAACGGTGCATGGTAGGGCGCAAGTTATAGTTCCCTTAGGTATGAGTTGTAGTATTTGAGATAACTATAATTATAACTGGTAAATTTCTGTGTTTTTTTTTTTAGTTTAAAACGTTATACTGTTACTGAACATTTCACATAACTATAATGTTACTTTAACCTTTGATTTTTTCAGTGAATTTCTAGGGTTTATTAGAGTAAAGTAACATTTTACTACCAGAGTTTAAAGACATAATGCCTTCTGTGGCGGCCAACCCACCACTGTGCATGGCCAAAGGCCATTCGCAGCATAGGGTTGGCTGTCTGCGGATGGGCATTGGCCACAGGGCCACAATCCCCCACCCCGCACTCAGCCAACCCCATGCTGTGTGCGGCAATAAACTATGTGCAGCAGTTAGTTGGCCAAAGGGCCTGGCCTGTAGCTAGGCCCAGTGCCCAACCCACCTGGAGGCAACCAACCCCACGCTGTGCATTGCCCTTGGCCATGAGTGGTGAGAGGCTGGCCAAAGGCCATCAGCAGGCAGACAACCCCACACTATGCACGGCCTATAGCGTGCGCAGTGAGAGGGTTGGCCCTGTGGCCAACCCTCTCAAAGGCAGCCAACACCCCCTCAAGCTGCCAACATCCCTGCCGCACACAGACTTTGGCATACATGGCATAGGCTAGGCATTTGGGCCCCAGGGACCCTATTCCCTGGGACAATACATATATATTACGGGGAGGGGGCGTACAGCCCCCTGGAGAACCCATCCATTGTGCTTAATTCTATCAAAAAGGGCAGGGGGCTGTGTACCCCCTCCCCTAGCCTCATTTGCCCCCAGGAGCTCCACCCCTGGGGCTAAATTTGATGTAGAAAGGGTAAGGTGCTCTGCAGCCCCCCTCCCCGAGCCTCATTAGGCCCCAGGGACCACATCCCCTGGGACCAAATTCAACAAAAAAGGGGAAAAAAGGGGAAGGGGCCGCACAGCCCCCTCCCAGAGCCTTCAAAGGATCCAGGGCCCCCTTCCCCTGGGGCAAAATTCAATTAAAAAAGGAGAGGGAGTCACGGGGCCCGCTCCCTCAGCCTTTAGAGGCTCTGGGGACCATATCCCCCAGGGTCGTATATTATTTAAAAGGGGATGGGGCTCAAGGCCACCCTCCCCAAGCCTTTATAGCCCCCCCTGGGGACCCAGTCCCTTGGGACTGTGTTTTATTAATAAAAAAGGGAGGAGGCCACGCATCCCCTCTCCCGAGCCTTTTCAGGCACCTGAAACCCCATCTCCCAGGGCTTCTCTTTATAATAGGTGGGTGCCCTGGTGCCCTCAAATTACATCATTTCTTTTTTTTTCTTTTTTGTTTTATATAGCGCAAACTCGACCCGAAGGTATCAGAACGCTTTACATGGGCACCAGTTACATTACAGACGGACACATTGATTTTATTAGGCATGGGGAGATTAAGTGATTTGCCCATAATCACAGGATGTTGAGCGTCCCTGCTGAGACTCGAACCCGGTTCCCGAGCTTCGAGATTGACCGCTCGAGCACTTAGGCCACATCCCGATTCCCCACCGATGACATCACTAATAAGAATCCAATGAGATTGCTAGTTCATTTTATTGTTTATATAGTGGTGGGGTCATTACCACATTATTTTTCTACCTAATTTTATACAGCGTGTGTCCAGCTAATGGGTGTAAGTGTTTACAAAAGGCACGTACTCTTAATGCATCATAGATGTGTAGAGGTATTGAACACATTATAAATCTTTGTACTGAAGAGTAACTGTGTGTAGATGACAGTTGTCGACTTGTGTCCAGTATGTTCCACACACGTTTTTTGTTTCTGCAAAAAAAGCTTCTTACAGGGCAAAAAGTCTGTGTAGGAGATACTAAGTATTATAAGTATCCTTGAGTAATTAGAGAGAATTGTTTCAGCATGTCAATTTCTACATTACATAAAAGACTGTGCACACCAGGTACTAACCTATGTACATGTGCTTCTTTTGCTTCAGAAGATGGGCTATTTGTAAAGTTTTCACTACAGCATGATGGCTGCAGGTATTATGATCTTCAGCACCTCCAGACCTTGGTCAGTTTAAGCGAATGTGTCTTTTGTGACACTTGTTGCATAGAGTGTATAGTAGGTACCTTTTTAATACTCTGTGGTGTATTTCTCATGAGAGTGCAAATATGTCTTTTGTGACAAGTGTTTCATTGAGTGTATATTGTTCTTAGTAGATACCTTTTTAATACTCTGTGGTGTATTTCTCATGAGAGTTTCACTATCTCCAAACAGTGTGGTACAGAGTGAACACTCTCCATAGAGTAAACACTGTTTACAGTACCCACTTTTTTACTCATATCAACTTAATTTCTCAATGTAGGTTCAGTGACTGTGAGACGTTTGATACAGATAAAAGCTGTCCGTGGTAGGACATTCATTTTGGAATAGACGTTGAGTAATATGAGGATCTTATCTTTCTCTAGATAGTTGTATACATAGTGAATAGCATGTGCAATGATGATTTTCCATATAGCTGTGGTTGATTGTTAATGTGAACTAGGCTACCCATGAAGTGTATGTTACAGGGTCAATGTTGCACATAACACATGCTTGCTACATCTAAGGGAGTTGTATCTGTGATGGCATTAATGATGCTTCATATTAATCAGAGCTATTTTGTACATACTTTCAGGCATCTAATGCCATACTATTTTACAGAGTAATGTGTACACTAGAAGCTTGGATGATGTCATCAGTAATGTCATCAATGTTGTCATAGAACATGTCATGAGTGATGTAATATGTAAGGTTATAAGCACTGCATGATGGAGTGCAAGTTATAGATAGGTCGGCTAACTTTACTGAGTGAATTTCTGTGGAATTTTTCAAAATGTTAAGGTTGTCACTGACATATTCACCTATCTATAGTGTTACTTTAACCATTGGCTTTCTCAGTGAATTTCTAGGGTTTTTTAATGTAAAGTAATATTTTATTACCATACGTAAAGCCAACCACTGACACCCACAGTCTTTGGGCGTGCGCACTGGGGGTTTGGCCACAGGGCCTGCGGCCAATGACCCACAGACAGCCAACCCCACGCTGTGCATGGCCTTCACCTGTGCACAGTGGGTGGTTGGTACTAGGGACTGGCTCTGGCCAGGCGCTTTGGTCAACCCACCCAGAGGCAGCCAACCCCTCACAGGCAGCCAACCCCACACTGCACATGGCCTTTCATCGCGCACAGTATGGGGTTGGCCGCAAGCCTGGCTTGCAGCCAGGCCCTGCGTCCGCCTCCCTACAGGCAGCCACCCAGACAAAGCCAACCTCACGCTGCACACAGCCTTTGGCCGTGCGCAGCAGGGTGTTGGCCACAAAGCTTGGCCTGCCGCCTGGCCCTGTGGCCAAAGTCCTAGCAGGCTGCTAATCCTACACCGTGCACAGCCTTTGTTGTTTGCAGTGTAGGGTCGGCCTTTGGGCTCCAGGGACCCCATTACCTTGGGCAAAACATATATATTAAGGGAACGGGCATGCAGGCCCCTCCTGACTCTTAATGGGCCCCGAGAACCCTATCCCCGGGATCAGTTCCAATCAAAAGGGAAGGGGGGCAAAACATATATATTAAGGGCAGGGAAATGCAGCCCCTTCCCGACCCTTAATTGGCCCTGGGGACCCCATCCCGGGGTCAGTTCCAATTAAAAGGGAAGAGGGTCCATGTAGCCTTCCTCCCCAAACCTTAAAACACCCTGGGGACTGTATTCCCTGGGACCAAAATCAGTGCAGAAGGGTGTGCAGCCTCCTTCCCCAAGCCTTAATATGCCCCGGAAACCCCATTTGTGGGGAACATACAATAAAAATGGGAGAGGGGCTGTGAGGCCACCCTCCCCATGCCTTCTTGTGCTCCAGGGACCTCAACCCTGAGGCAAAAATCTAAGAGGTCAGGACGTACAGGTCCCCTCTTCATGCCAAATGCAATCCAAAAGGGGAGGAGACCGCATGGCCCCCTCCCTGAGCCCCAATAGGCCTCAGGGACCCTATCCCCCAGCACCAAATATAATCAAAAAGGGGAGGCGGGCCCTCACAGCCCCCTTCCCGAGCATTATTAGGCCTCAGGGACCCCATCCTCCAGGGCTGTCAGTTTTTTATAATGGGAGGGAGCCAAGCGTCTCCCTTTCCTGAGTTTCTTTTGACCCATACACCGGGTCCATCAATTTTTTAAAAGGAATGTGGGGGCTGCGTGGGTCCTCTCCCAAGCCTCATTGGGCCCCAGGGACCCCATTCTCCAGGGCCGCACTGCATTATAAAGGGAATGGGGCCCCATGGCCTCCGCTCCAAGCCGTACTAGGCCCCGGGGACCCCATCCCCAGAGACCAGTAATTAATAAAGGGAGGGGGCTCACAGACCCTCGCCTTGAGCCTACTTAGACGCCAGGGACCCCATGCACTGGGGCCGAAATTCAAATAAATGGGGAGGGGGCCGTGTTGGCCCCTTAGGATATATGACATTTCATGCACGCAGGCCATACAACGAATGCGTCGTTACCACGAGTTCCATTATAACGCAAGTCGTTACAGTTAATTACTTTAGGGACGCGCTGGAGTTTGGAATAGTATATTTTACTATTCCAACTCAAGTCTGTGCAACAGTAGGGAAGGTGTTGGATTTTAAATCCAACAATGACTTCCCTAAAGCAAGTCGTTGTAATGACTTGCGTTGTAATGGAACCCTTTGTAATGGAGCGCATGGTAACGGCGCGTTCGTTGTAGTGCCTGCAATGTAATGGCACGGCGTTGTACTGACAGCATTGTAAATGCTGTTTGCCGCCCATTCCTGAGCCAAAGTAGACCCTGGGGGCCCCATCCCCCAGGCCAATTGTTATTTTAAGAGGGAGTAGGGTCACATGGCCCCCCTCCAGAGCCTCATTTGGCACTGGAAAACCCATCCCCTAGCCCTGGGGGCCCCATTTCGCAGGGTTATCATTATTTTAAAGGGGAGTGGGGTCACATGGCCCCCCCTCCCCGAATCTCATCTGGCCCTGGAAAACCCTTCCCCTAGGGCCATTTTTACTTTAAAGAAGAAGGGGACTGCACGGCCCTTCCTCCTAGAGCCTATTATGAATTAAATAGCTTGTTAAGCGCAACGTATATCTGAAGGCATCTTAGCGCTAAAATGAACAAGATCAGTGAGGCCCAGAAATTTCTATTGTGTAAAAAGCCAGGTTTTTAAGGATTTCCTAAAACCTAAGAGTGCAGTAGCATCTTTAATGTCCAGGGGCAAACGGTTCCAATTCATGGCGGTGCAAGTGACAAAGCTCCTGCCACCCCAAGGGGAGCGCTTGAAGGGAGGAACGACCAAGTTACTGGCCGAGCTGGAGTCAAGAGTCCTCCTCGGCATATACCATCCCAGATTCTCCTTCAGGAAGATAGGGCTATGTCCATGAAGAGCCTTGTAAGCTATACTCAGAGCTTTGAAGACTATACATGTTTTCACCGGCAGCCAATGGAGCCTGCTGATAGCTCTGGATGCAGATTGAAGTCTAGGGACATTCAAGAGCATTTGGATTTTTTGCAATCGACTTAAGGAACCTTTTGGTAAGTTTTGATATAAACCATTACAATAATCTAGTCTGGATAACACCAGTGCAATAACTAATGTCTTCATAAGGTGAAAAGGAACAAACCTAGATTTTTTTTAATGGTTCACAGAGCAAAGAAGGAAGACATGTAACCTTCCTGACTTGATCTTTAAAATTCAGTTTCTCATCTATCACAACCCCCAGATTCCGAGCCTTCTTCACCGGCACTGGGAGAGTACCCAAACCATCTGGCCACCATGTAGGGGACCAGAATGACATGTTATTCCCAACAAGAATAACCTCAGTCTTTGATGAGTTCAGCTTGAGACAGTTACTATCCATCTATTTGCCAACTGCACTCATGCAATCCTGAAAAGAATCGCTCGTGTTCACACAGTTCTTAGAGAACGATACCACGATCTGAGTATCGCCGGCTTCAGGCATCAATGATAAGCCGAAAGACTTCATCAGGGCAGCAAAAGGTGTCACGTAAAGGTCTGGCTCAATGATGACCCTTCAGGAACCCCATATGATAGACAGAAGGGTGCCAAGATAAATTTCTTGAGGGACACTGCTTGGACCTGATCTGTAGTACACGAGCGCAAGAGGGCCAATGCTGTGCCTTCAATCCCCAACCTCGACAAATGGTCAATTAAAAGGTCATGGTTGACCATCTCAAATGTTGCCGACAGGTCAAGTAAGATAAGGGCTGCATTACCATCCTTATCTAAAGTAGCCCTTATTATGGCCCCGGGACACCATCCCCCGTAGCACTACTACTTTGTCCAATACAGAAGAAAGAGCTCATATATTCAGAGACCTCGTGCCTGACTTTAAGGAAGGGTTTGTTATAGACAGGTTATTTCTGCCATAAGAAGTAGCTGTAGTGGTACAGAGGATCTCTTAGCACGATTGTAGAGGAGCCTTTGGAGTAATATTCATGGTGATGAAAGGGGCAACATATTGGCTCTAGAGAAGAGGAAGAGGTTGAGGTATCCCACTATAAAAGAGGTCCTTGTCAGTAAATATGAATTAACCCCAGAGGAGAGCAGGTTCAAATTTGAAGTTAGTCAGAAACTGTGTCCCTTTTGCTGGGAGGATTTTGTGGGGTCGTTTTGACATGTTTGTGAAAAGTACTTTTGTTTTTTAAGAATGTGTTTCTAACAGTTTTATACTTTTTCTTTTTTTTTAAAGAGAACTGAGATGAAGCAACTTGAGGAACCTTTCCTCCAGACACTCACTGGAGTTTTTTAGCTTATTTCATCTGATATAGGTCAATGGCATCCCCCATAATCTCTTTTGAATGTAGTGGATGGATACTGTACTGCTCATGTATTTCTTCAGATCTACTTCTATCTACTTTTTCCAACTGTCCACTTGAAGGCAACATTTTTTCCTCCAAGAAACTTCCATGTTAGAGAACATCTGCATCTTTATAGTACACATTATTGTATTTAAGATATAGTGTAGCTAGGGGCGTGACCAAACAACATGACTGACAGGACATGAGCCCTTAAACTCCCGGCCGGTCGATCCTGTAATACTGACTAATCCTGCTGATATTATACTGGAATCAGCACTAAACACTGCAGGTTGTTTGTGGATGCTGCCCTGACCCAACTGTGGTCCGCTGGGTGACTGATGGCCATCATTGCTAACGGTGGCCTGTGAGAACGCTCTGGGCCACACCTGGTGCTGCGGTGCGCTGGGCCTCATGGGTGGCGGAGCCGTGGGAACTCATCGACTCCCCTGTTGAAGTGGCTGCCGTTGCGGGATCGTCACACAGAGCGATGTGAAGTGGATAGAGGTGGGAAGCTGTGCTCCCGCTGTGGGGTGAACGGCCTGGCGGTGTTGCTGGGCGCACACTGCAGCCGACATCATGGGGCCCGGCCAGTGGTCGGAGCCACAGTGATGCATGACTGATCGGCGGCGGCACTGAGGTGTGCAGACTGTCCCCCTCCCAGTGGACATAGGTCTGGTGGGGCCTCTTGTCCTAGTTTGTGCTGCAGTGAAGTTGGGGCAGCCCCGGAGATCTCTACTGCGGAGGTAGCAGCTGCCGGAGAGATGACAAACCTGCGACCGTAGATGAGAGGAGGTGAGAAGGCCCCTGCACGGGTGCCAGACCAGCTGGCCTGTTGGAGGGAGGCCCGTCTGGCAGCCTCAGCACAGACGTTGGCCCCGGCTGCCTGGCTGGTGCGGCGGGCAGGGGTGGCTGATACTGACGAGGTGACTCACGCCTGGGCCTGAGTGGATGGGCCCTTCCATCCGGACCCCTGACTGGGCCTGTGAATATGATAGCTGTGGCAGGGGCTGGCATTGCCCTGCTGGGGCCTACATGGGGAATGCTTCTGACTGCGGTCCCGTGTTGAGAAGTGGGCAGATCTGGATGGCGGACCTCACCGCCTGAAGATAGGTTGGTGGTTTCCCCTGGGAGTCCTCTGGGGAGCCCGACCTGGGCCCTGAACTGATCCTGGAACCCTGCTGAATCGCACAGGGGTGTAGCGTGGCTCCACTTGCCGTGAGATGGACCCCGGATTGCAGCCCTAGAATACTCACTGCAGGAGGGTGCCCAGATCTGATTGGAGCGCAGTGAGTACTTCTAGACGACAGGAGCCCAATATTGACCAGGGTTTGTCTATAGCACCCGGTGCTGCCCCTCCAGTTAGGGGGAATCCCAGACTGTGGAGACCCACACCTCCTTTACTGTTGCAGACGGCACAACAGTTGCATGAAACTGACACATCGACCCCTGTTGATAGTCCTGATTGGGGTCTGTGTGGCTTGCAGGCACTGGTGCATTACATGTCCAGTGGATCTCCCTCCCCACCATGGCCCTGTGGTACTGGGCAAGGATAGCTGAACTGGAGGTGATTGAGGTGCCGAAGTGGAGATGACCCTGGTGCCCATTAGGGGACAGGGCGTGGACTGGACTCTGCGGCACCCAGGGCAGGGGTGCCCCTCTATCCTTCTCCTGGACGTCCCATCTGGTGCGTTTATGGACACACCGGCAACCCTGGATATCTGCATAATGGGAAAGGATAAAGCAGCCCACACTGCTGCCACCAACACAATTACTCAATATACCATGCCTCGCAACCATCCGCAGCTGATAACAAGACAGACAGGCATCAATGAAGAAGGGGAGATTGGCGGAGGTGGGAAACCATCCCGTGCTGATCTGCTGGCAGCCATATAGGGATCCAGAATGGCCCTGGAACATGAAATAGAGACGGTCTCAATAGAAGTCAATCTACTGAGGGCAGACCTGCAAAAAGTTGCAGAAAAGGTGTCCATTGCGGAGGGAGACATCATAGAAATAAACGGAGAAGTGGCGACTCTTAAACACTAGGTGGCTCAGATGGCCATGACCATGAGGGAGCTGGAATGTTGGGCCAAAGGTGCGTGACTGTATACTGCGTGCCGCATGTGAGTGCCACGACATCTGCCACGGCAACAGTAAAATCACCAAATACCCAGACTACACCAGGCAGGTGCAGGAACTTTGCAAGTCATTTCTGGGAGTCAAGCAGAAGCTGTGGACATTGCATCTACAATACATGCTTTTGTACCCCGCCAACTGAAGGTACTGGTGCAAGGCAAAGCGCATTTCTTTGAATCGCCTGAGGAGGTGTGGGAGTGGCTTGAGGTTAGGGGAGACACCCTCCCTTCTCATGATACCTGCAGTCAGAGGTGAAGATGGGGATCTCATGCCAGGCGGGGAGCGCAACAGACTGGACATGCTCCAGACGAGCCCAATGAGACTCCCCTAGGTGCACAGTGGGTCACAGTGCAAGAAGATGGAACTATGCAGCTTGGAACTGTGGAAATACAAGCTTCGAACCCGCATGCTACCACATCGGCGCTGGATCCTGGAGATATCATATTGACCCCGAACCCAACGGGGGACGTTGTACCTAAAACTAACCCTGGGCGGGGAACTCTACTCGGCTCGCGGAGTTTGCGGAGTTTTCGGAACTCCGCGTTACGCGGAGCTCGCGGAGATCCGAAAAACTCCGCCCCGCGTAGCGTAGCAGAGTTTTTTCCTCACTCGCGTTCGTCAACGTCAAGTTGACGAGCGCGAGCGTGGAAAATAAACCTCCTGGTGAGATTTCTCAACGCGGGGGGGTCAGGTTTCTTATTGTGAGTGGTCGCGTATGCTCACGACCGCTCGCGTTGAGAAACTGCCCATTTGCGTTGAGAAAGCTGCCACTCGAGTAAAAATCTACTCGAGCGGCAGAAAGGAAAGCAGCGCCTGCTTGTGCTGCGCATGGTGCCGTTCGCGATGATTGCACAATGTGGACAAGCATCCGGCACTGAAAATCACCGAGAACGGCATTTTTCTATCGCACTCCGCCGCTTGCGGATCTCCGCGTAGCGCGGCAGAGGTTTTTTTCCACTTCCCGGAGTTTCGCGTAGCACAACTCCGCGAACTCTGCCCAGGGTTACCTAAAACCCTGCCGACCCTGCAGGTCGAGTGAGAGCGGTGGCCAAAGCGCCTCCTGAAAGTTTTTCCTATTGTGGCAGTGTGATTGCTGTGTGTGACTGGGCTGCAGCCCCGGGATGTGGCGAGTTTAGTGACATTGTAGGGCTGAGTGATGGATGCATGGGGAGTGGGACTGGGGACCTGGGTGGGCTGTTTGATGGACGCAAGATGTGACCGCTGCCTGCATTGCATATACAGTGGAGATTGATGCATGGATACCCCGGTATGGGCTTTGGCTGATCATATGGAGGGAACAGCCTGGCCGGGCCGCTTGTTATTGCAGGGGAGTTTACCGGTCCCTGTTGAACTGATGGGGAAGCTGTGCACGTCATGGCACAAGCAGAGAGAGGGCACTTACGAATGCACAGTTGCATGTTATTTGTCCGTGGGTGGGGGAGAAGGGAGTTTGTTACTGAGTTGTTTGTTTGTTGGACGTAGTATTTTGCAGCAGCAGTCGGAGTAAAGAGGACAGTGGCATGGGCTTCATATGAGATACACGGTACATGGGAATGGCACCCAAAGTTAAACTCCTGACCTGGATTGTCAGGGGCCTGGGCACCTGTACAAAGGGGTACAGGGTCACCTTCTTCAAAAGACATCACATATCTATAGCATGCTTACAGGAAACACACCTAGATGAGGGGTGGCTGCTAGATTGACCAAGAAATGGCAGGGCCAGATGTACCACTCCTCCTGCTTGTCCTCTGCTAGGGGCATGTTGATATAGGTGTTCCCCAGGACACCATTCACTTTGACATATATAGAGGCGGATGTGCGTGGTTGCTACCTACTGCTCAATGGGATGCTAGACGGCCGTGACATTAGCATATTGAATTCTTATGCCCTGAATGTTGATGATCCAGTGTTTTATCAAACTATGCAGAACATAATATTTCTATTTCTATTTCTATTCTATTTAATGAATTTGTAAAGCGCATGGCTGCCCGAGGGCTTCCCAGCGCTAACAGGAATACCGACAGTGAGAAGCTGATCCAACGCCCAATTAATGTGGAAAAAGCCAGGTTTTCAGATTTTTCCTGAAGGCCAATTCGTGAGGGGCGGCTCGAATTTCCAGTGGGAGGGCATTCCACAGCCTAGGTATCAGATGGGCAAAAGATCTGCCACCCCATCTGGCTCTTTTAACTCTAGTAGTCTTGAGGAGATGTTGATGGGCAGATCTAAGATGCCTGGAAGGGATGTACCTAGATATAAGGTTCCTCAGTTTTTCAGGTCCAGAGTTGTTAATAGCTTTACGAGCTATGCAAAGAGTTTTAAATTTTACTCTAGCCTCAATAGGCAGCCAGTGGAGCTGTTTAAGTGCTTCCTTAGGGGAGATGTGTTTGGGGATCTTCAACAGCAGCCTAGCAGCCGCATTCTGTACCACTTGCAGCCTCCTAGTGACATACTTAGGTGAACCCAGATACAGGGAATTTCCATAGTCCAACCGCGAGATGAGGAGGGATTGTATCACCATTTTCCTCAGGTG
The DNA here is from genome assembly GCA_963921515.1 of Calotriton arnoldi. Lineage (NCBI taxonomy): Eukaryota > Metazoa > Chordata > Amphibia > Caudata > Salamandridae > Calotriton > Calotriton arnoldi. Next base: position 1,639,920 of record CAWUFW010002485.1, read on the forward strand.
CTCCGGGATTATATCAATGATTTTCCTTAACATCTTAAGCAGGGAGAAACATAACCCTGAGAGTTTCCTGGATTGACAATCCAGTGTCAGCGAGTCCTCCAGCCAAATCCCCAGGTTTTTTATGGCGGATTTGGCAATGGGAGGGTCTCCCATGCATTTGGGCCAGTGTATCAGAGGTGAGTGGATGCCCGGATCTCCGAGCAACAGGAGCTCCGTTTTCCCCCCATACAGGAACTGAACGTGCCCATTCTATGGATGGGGGACTTTAACTGCATTTTGTACCCCAACCTGGACAGACACCCACCCAGACAAGGGACTAAATCCCAGATGACCAAAAAGCTCCATTCAGTGATGAGGGAAGTTGGCATGCATGGCGTATTGCGAGTGAGTCAACCGACACAGAAGTTATTTACCTGCTACTTACCCACACATAATACTCACAGTCGACTGGATAGGATCTTAGGAGCTGGATTGCCCAGAATGGAGGACATCTTAGTAACACACTTAGCCCGTTTTCTTCCCAACCATTCCCCGGTCAGTTGTATAATGAAGTGGGGAGGCCCTGCCCAAGAACCGAGGATGTGGAGAATGCCCGCTGATATCCTAGAGGACCCAGTGGGCAGGGAGGCACTGTCACAAGCACTTACAGAATATATGACATTTAACTGGAGGTGACATCCAGGAGGGCTACGGAGTGGGAGGCGCTGAAAGCGGTGATGAGGGGTGTATGTATGGGTCTGACGTGTGGGGTCCGCAGACAGCTCCAGTGGGAGCTAAAAGAGTAGGAGGATAATCTTGCAGCAGTCCTGGCTGAAGACCAGGTACATCAGACCCCTGCCGGCAGAGAACTGTCTGTGCGTAGACACATCAGCGATATATGGGATAGGCTAGATATATATACGCTCCGTCAGTACCAACAATGCTTACACAGGAAGGGGGACAAGTACGGTCACCTCTTGGCCTGGATCTTGTGGAAGGAACAAACCACGTCACTGACGACCAGCCTGCTGATGCCGGAGGGCACAGCAGTGAGCTCTAGAGCAGCTAAACAGGAGGTGTTTCAGCGACACCTACAGCAGGTATAAACGGCGGACCCAGTGGTCCAAGCAGACCGCTATGTGCCATTCCTGGAGGGGTTGCCCCTGGCGCGGCTTTCCCCGTTGGGTGTGGAGGAACTCAATGCCCATTTGTCATTAGAAGACATGCACGAGTCGCTGCAGGCATCCCCTAGGGCAAAGGCCCTGGGGGGGACAGATTTCCGCCAGAGTTCTCTCAGGCATTCTCGGCTATGGTGGTGCAATGCCTACTACAGGTGTACAGGGAGGCTCTTGATCAGTGTGAACTGCCCCCTTCCATAAGGGAGGGGGAGATATCAATGCTCTTAAAACCCGGGGGCGATGCGCTGGATCAAGCGGCTTACCGCCCGCTCACTATGATAAATGCTGTAAAGTGCTGTGTAAGCTGTTGGTCACTCGTTTAGCCCCACATATGACTCACCTGGTTCACGATGACCAGTGTGGATTTATCCCTGGCCATAACTATGGCATGAACCTGCGGCGGTTATCCTAAATAGTGCACAAAGTGAAGTATAGAGATGAGGATATGGCCCTGGAATCGATAGATCTGGAAAAGGCCTTCGATATGGTGGATTGGGGTTATTTGCAGGAGGCGCTGAGAGTAGTGGGTGTAGGGCCACAGTTTCAGAGCTGGGTTAAATTGCTTTACATGGCCCCTTATGCTAGGATTCGTGTGGGTCAGAGTCGCTCTTGAGTGTGGCCGCTGGAGCGGGAAACGCATCAGGGATATCCACTTTCGCCATTTCTATTTGCCCTGGCCATAGAGTCGTTGGCCATTTGGGTGCGTCAGGAAATGAGTGGTTGGGCTATTCATCTGGGAGGAGCCACACACGTAATATCTTTGTACGCGATAATGCTTTATTCTACATAGCCGCACCCCGGGTGACATTGCCAAACTTGCTGCAGTTCCTCAAGGATTTTGGGGACTTTTCTGGCCTGAGCCTTAATTGCCATAAATCCTTAATTTTCCCCCCTGGTGAACATGGTGAAATTACCCTCGGAGTCCCGCCCCTGCCTTGGGTTGCATTGGGAACTGGCACATTTTCGATATCTGGGCGTACAGGTGGCACACCGGATGCTCAGTTACTCCACTTAATTGTGGACAGGGTGGTCACTGCATTGTAGAAATCTGTGGCCTTTTGGAACTCGTTGCTGCTCTTGCTGATGGGTAGACTGGCAGTGTCTAAGATGGTGGTCCTTCCCACTGTCTTTATGTACTACAGAACTCTTTATGTCCTATTCCCAAGGCTGTTTTCAAACAATTGAACTTGGTGCTTATATCTCTGCTCTGGGCAGGGTGCCCCAGTGGTATAGCTTTGAGCACCCTGTCTCGATGGTATGAGGAGGGGAGACTGGAGACGCCGAGACTGGACTTGTATTATTATGCGATACACCTACAGCATGCAACCCAGTAGTTTGACAAGGGAGACAACTGGGAAAAGAGACATTTGGCAGGATGTGTACCGATTGACAGACTGCTCGTTGTGCTGATGGAGGGTGAAGGGTTCGCGGACGACATACCTTACATGGTATGCCACACTGCGAGTAATTGGCAATTAAATGTGGAGTCATTTCTTGGGAGCTCCCTGCTTCATTGGGATCTACCCATATGGATATTGGCTCAAGTGCAGCAAATGATGGCCCACATGTCATTTCATTCTTGGAGGGATGGTGGCTGTGAAGTGATGGCTGATTTATATCCAGGTGAAACTTTTATTACCTATGAACAGGCATGTGGGGACTTCGCGCTGGGGCAAGGACAATATCTGCACTATGCAGGGTTGGCGGAAGTGTTTAAGGAGACATGGCGTGATTATCCTGCTATCCCGCAGATGACACATGCGCTAAACACAATATTGACCTGCGGATCTGGAAGTCGACTGATCTCCTTACTTTACAAGGGGATGAGACTGGATGCTGTGGGTCCTCCCCCCTAGGACGAGGGCATCGTGGGATGCTGACTTAAGTGCACCCATGGACGATAAGTCGTGGACTGCTATTAGTGGACTAACAAGTACAGTATCCTGTAATGCATGATTTAAATTGGTGCATTACAATTTTTTGCATCACACGTACATGACACCAGTGAAACTTCACAGTATTACCCCTTCCCGAACTGTTATTTGTCCAGAATGGGGTATGGGTGGAGCAGACCTTTTACACTTAGCCTGGAGTTGCCCGGGGGTGCATGCATTCTGAACCCAGGTGAGATACAATATATGGAGGGGTATGGGAATCCAGCTAGAATGCTCACCATTATGCTGCTTACAGGGCCACATAAGAAAACCTAAAGGGAGCAAGATGGCTTATAAATTAATGCAGCTGGTGTTGGTGTTAGCAAAACGTAGGGTTGCCATAGCATGGATGGGGCAATGTGCCCCGACAGTAGACGCTTGGCACCATGATGTAAGTGACCGGTCTCTGGCTGAAGAAGTACATATGAAGTAGAGCCGCAGTGACAAGAAACTGGTAGATGACCTCAGGGAATGGAGGGAGATGTGTGAGGTATTTTTTAATTCTAAACAAGGCCGGAGTGAATTGCAAGATTTTGACAATAGAAGGAGTGAGTCTGGAGGTTAAAGTGAGTGATAAGAGTTGGAGTGGAATCTCCCAATGTGCTGTTATGAACAGTACAGTACTGTTCCGTTCTAGCCGACTAACTACTAAATGCTCTGTTGATTGCTGCCAAATATTTGACAAATGTGACTGTAAATCTGCTGTAAAGCTGTTGAAAACGAAAGCAAATTTTTTATTTTTTATTTTGAAAAGTTTTATAAAGCGTGAACATGACCAGGACGGGTATCAGAGCGCTGTACAAAGGAGCGGAAGTGGAAGGAGGTAAAAGCATGAATACAACATCATAAAGGGACATGTGAGGTACCAGAAAAGCAACAAAGTCATATGGAGCACGTGGAAAGACAAAACTACAACGTTGAACCGAGGTAACAACCAATCTTGTGGGACATGTGAAGTTCCAGAAGAGCATCAACTCTCATAGGGCACATGAAGAGACAAAATTAAAACTTTTGAACAAAAGTATCAAAGAGTGTCAACAGGAAATAAAAGTAAGTTAAGATGGCTACAGGACTATTGCTGTAGATGGCCATTCAGGAGTAACCATTTGACATGTTTTTTGAATGAGGCGGTAGAGGGGTTTGATCCGATCTCGGGAGGAAGAGCGTTCCATAATCTTGGTGCAAGACCAGAGAAAGCACAATTGTAGGTTTTTTTCTTTTTGAATTTGGGAGGTTTCAACAGTAGGGTATTAGAGCTTCTTAGGGTACGATTCGAACCCGATTGTTCAAGTTTTTTGCCAGGTAAATGGGGGTGTTGTAGTGAATAGCTTTGTGCGTCAGACAAGCTATCTTGAAACCGATCCTTGCTTCGATAGACAGCCAGTTTAGTTGAATTAGGTCTGGTGTGATGTAGTCATATTTTCTGGAACCAGTGATGAGTCTAGCCGAAGAGTTCAGAGTGGCTCTTAGAGGCGCCAATCTAGCTTTCGGTAACCCAGCTAGGGTCACCATTCCATGCTCCAAGCATGAGATAATTAGGGATTGGACTGTAGACTGAATGACCTCAGAATGCAAGAATGGCTTGATTTTCCTTAATGTGTTGAGCTGATAATTGGCTCCCCTTATAGTTGCACTGATGTGATCTTGCAAAGTCAGGTATTTGTCCAGAGTTATGTCTAAAGATCTCGCAGAGTCAACAACATGAGGGGTGCAGTTGAGCGCTGTAAGTTGTTTGAGCCAGTCTTGAGTGGGTGCATAGTGATTGTGGGGGGCAATCAGGAGGAATTCTGTCTTGAGATTATTTAGCAAAAGATGATTATGAGTTAACCATTGTTGAGTTTTTAGCAGCGCACAGTTTAGAGTTTTTATGTCATCTGGCGAAGAGATTTTCAAATACAATTTAGTGTCATCAGCATACATATGGTATTGAATGTTAGAGCGGTTCAGAATTTTGGAGAGTGGTTCCATGAAAAGATTGAAAAGCATGGGCGAGAATGTGGAAACTTCAGGCACTCCACTTGCGACTGGGGTACTGGTTGCAAAGGAGTGGTTAACTTTGATTCTTTGTGTTTCTTAGGAATGAGGCAAACCAATTTAAGACAGGGCCTGATAGCCCCATCCTTTTTTGAAGAAGAACAATCAGGTTTTCATGTTTGACCGTGTCAAATGCTGAGGACAGATGAAGAAGGATCAGTAGACAGGGTACATTCTGGTCAAGAGAGCTCAAGGCATCATCAACGATGTGTGTTAGGGCTGTTTCAGTACTATGACCCGCTCTGAAACCTGACTGGTATAGGTCAAGGAGCTGAAACTTCTCAATGTGGTTGCAGAGCTGTGTGTGAATGCATTTCTCAAGCAATTTGGCCAAAGTCATGATATTAGTAATTGGACGGAAATTGTTAGGATCAGCTAAGTCTGCATTTGGCTTTTTTGGGATGGGAGTGACTTGACCCATCTTAAGGCAATCAGGAATCCTACCCTACATGAGAGATTCATGAATAATCAGGGACCAGAGTGGAAGAAAGGCTGATTTGAGTCTTTGAAAAACTTGGCAGGTAGAGTGATTGGAAGGTTTTAAAGAAGCCATACATTGGAGCAGCTTTGCATCATCTTGAAGTAAAAAGGAATTCCATGATGCATTGTTTTTTGGAGGGTAATCTGTGGGGTAGGAAGTAGGTGCTCTTGCTACCGTTGGCCAAGATGAAGGTGAAAGGGAGGTCAAAAGCAGCAGATTAGGTGAGGCGCGTTGCAGTTCAAGTTCACTTTTTCTTGCCTTTTCAGTGAAGTGTGCTGAGAAGTCCTCCCCACTGTGGCAGGAGATCTTGGGTGCAGAGAGTTGATTGGATGAGTGGTTAGCTTGTTGTTTGATGATTTCAAATAGTTTTTGGGGTCTGTTTTGGGTGCTGTTAAGCTGTTCCTTGAAGTGATCAGTTTTGGCACTACGGATATGCTTGTTATATGTACTTCTAGTCATCCTTAACTGTTTGAGGCTTGTAATGGAGGGTAAGTTTCCCCATAGTCTCTCTGTAAGCCTTAGTTCGCGACGTTCCTCCTTAAGGGAGCCATTAAACCAGGGTTTGGACTATTTGATTAGAATCCTTCTTAGTTGCTTCGGTGCAATTGTGTCGGAAATATTTGTCATGGTGTGGATGTAATGATCCGTAAGGTCTACCAGGTTAGCCATGTTAGGGGGTGGCGGAAGAAGATTATTGCTATTGGATGTTAGAGCATTAATGTTGATGTCTCTCAGATTTCGAACCAGCTGTTTGGTTTTGAGCGGTTGACCTTGTCTGACCAGAATCTTTTCCAGGATGTGAAAAGAAATTTGGTAATGATCCGACCAGTGACTGAGAGATATGTCATCAAGTTGTATGATGTTATCTTTAGCTATGATTAGATCAAGAGTGGAGCCCTTGTAAGAGAGTCCCTTGCAGGCCTGGGTGAAGTTGTGGTCGGAGAGGAAAGCCTTGAAGGAGCACAATAAGGGATCATTTGTGTCATTCCAGTGTAGGTTAAAATCCCAAGGGAAGATAATGGTTGGGGTGTTGGTCAGAGTATGAGGTAATGGACTCCATAATTTGCTCGATGAAGAGCAGATTGTCACCTTGGGGATGATATATTGTGTGAAGCAAACAGACTATCTTGCCATTGTTCCAAATTTCAATGTCTAGGTGTTCACGGGAGGACATCATAGCAGTTTGAACCTGTTTCAAAGTGAGGATGGAGCGATATATGCATGCAATGCCACTCCCAACTTTAACAGGTCTATCAAGTCTGATAATGTCATATTCAGGAGGGACTAAGCTGTCCAGAATTGGGGAGGAGGTGTAATTAAGCCAGGTTTCAATTAGAATCAGGATATCCAGTTCTTACGTGAGGATGAGATCATTGATATCTGCTGCATGCTTCACTGCTGACCTGCAGTTGAGAAGCATCGATTTGATGTGCAAGTTGGTTGCTACCACTTCTAGGTGAGAAGTGGTGACCAGTAGTAGGTTATTCTTGCTCATAGATCTCAGGTTAACACTTGGATCTCTAAACATGTCGGAAGAAATAGTTTGGATGTTGAGTGGTGAGTGTGAGGAGACAATACAAGAGCCATTGTTAGATAGAAGTAGGGAGAGAGTGTCATCATCAGACATATGGTGTGTAGAACTATGGGGCCTGGAGTGGTGATTTGGAAGAGGCTGAGTTCTCCAGAGTAGGCTGAACGGGCTTTTTGAAGAAGAAATTTCCCTCCTGCAGTGTTTATCCCTTGCTGGAAGGCTAGGTTGATTAGTCTCAAGGGTAGGATAGAGTTTCCAAAACTTCTCCATCTTCAAAGAGAAATGTAAGAGGGTCTGCAGGTTTTCCTTAACAGTTTGGAGATCCTGCTTGAGGTTGGCCAACTTATTCTCAATGTAGGGCAAGCTATCACTATCAGCTGCCGGTCTATGAGTAGATAATGGATGGGACCCCTTGGGGAGAGGGGTGTTGGGTGGCAGAATAGTTTCCTCTAAAGTGCAAAGGAACGTATTGAGGGAGGGGATGGGATCCAGCTTGAGGTCAGCCATATTATCCTCAATGGGGGAGGGTTGGCATTGTGAACAACAGGTCTAGGGGTAACTAGTTGAAGAGACAGCCCTTGGGGAGGAATGGTGGGGCACAAAGTGGCTTTATCCTGTGTGATGAGGTAAGTATTGGGGGAGGAGATGAGATGTTGAGGGTTCGCGGGTGAAGTATGAGGCTGGGTGAGGGGTAGGAAGAACACTCGTTTTGGTATTTAGGCAGACTTGAGTTGACATACCAGGGTTAGGTTTATTGGTATTGCACTCACCATCTCTGTCGGGGGATTTGTCAGACCGACTTGGGGGAGTGAGGGGGAAGCAGAGTGGGTGGATATGGAGGAGGAAGAAACAAAAGGTTCCACAGCTGAGGGGAGACTTTGATTATATAGACTAGCAGGGACTATATTATCGAGTGTATTTTTAATCCTCATAAAGATTCTGTCAAAGCGTTCAAGATTCAGGTCCGAAGCTTGTATGAGGATGTTTCCATTGCTGTAGAGGAATATGGCAAGATCAGCATTGAAGTCAGGAGAGAGGAATATGGTTATTCAGAAACCATGAGGGGTTTTTCTCATTGGTTTGGAACAAAGCATTGATTTTAAGACTCTTCTCCACTGAGCTCTTCTGTAGTGTAGAAAATTAGGTCTGTAACCACAACACCCTTTGACGTGCAGAAATAGGTATCAGAGATGAGCGTTTCAGAGAATTGTTTGAGCAGATTGTGTTTGAAGGTCTTTGCTGCTTTCTTAGAAAGGTTAGCGGGGTAGGCAATCTTAAAAGCATTAAGACCTACCTGTGCCAGGATGTTATAGGAGCTAGTGATAGGTTGTGCCATGGTGAGGATAGCGACCAGCTTAAAAGTGGTTGTGAGAGGATCTTGGATCGATGTTGAGATGTCACCAGAGAGTAGTGTAATATTCCACCTATAGATTCCAAGCAATCGGTGCACTGTGTAATGATACACTTGCTCGTTGTTGAGATGTCACCAGAAGGTAGTGGAATATCCCACCTTTAGATACAGTGCATTGTAACTTGCTACACAAGACCATTCCAAGATAGCCTCTCCCAGGGCATAACAGGTATGAAGTCATGACTTTCGTTCAATGCAAGGTCAACATGCCCAGAGTCCTCTAGTCTTTTGTTTATTTTTAAATTGGCTGGTCATACCTCAGATCTGAGCTGGAGAGATACATTCCCAGAATGGAGTGCTCTCCAATGTCCAACAGAACACACAACACAGATCAGGCAAATCCCAAAATGCCTGGGCAGGAACCCAACAACCGATCTGAAATCAACCTCAACCACCCTGTGCCTTCATCCCCATCTGCAACAACCTGCATGACACCCGCAGGAAGGGCGAAGTGTGCTCAAAAAGTCCGGACAGCTCCCAGCAAGGCGTGCCGGCAGACCGGGTGAAGTTCGCCCGGCCTTGCAAGACATACAGCTCCTCCCTGTGAGCACCGCAAGGGAGACAGGCGAGCAGAGCCAAGGCAACCACACTCATCCTGTCTCCGCAACAGAAGCCCACAGGAAACTCACAAACCACAGGGCTTCATCGCACTGCTATCCGAGGGTGGCGGGTTCTTGAGCTCGGGCCCAACCCACGCAACTATGCCATCAGCACCCTAGGATCCTGCGCAACCTGTGCTCTCCAATGCAGGATGTCAGCGGGTCATGGGGTGAGGGAGGGGGATCTGGGTTCCCCGCATGCCCCTCCGCCGAGAAGGCAAGGGAGCACCACCAGGTCAAATGACCACTGCAGTCCCCACATGGCCTCTACACCTTCCCAGTCCCGACTCACCACTCCGGATAAGGGAGGTCCGCGCAATCCGCTGGCCGGGTCGTAGCTGAGTCGTCGTTACTGGGATCAACATCACCTGCTCCAGGCTTCCTCAACAGGCTTCACCATACCCCAGCACGAAATAGTAGCCAGCATCATAGACCCGAACCTCCATTTCAGCCTCGTATGGAAGATTGGGTCTGATCCCAGCGTTGGTGTGGATCGCGATTTACAGCTGGCGAATTTCAACTATCCCGGTGAGTAAAATTAGAACAAATGACCAATAACTCACTCTAGAGTTGAATTCTGTGAACATGCTAGGCAGCAGAAAGGTGGATGGCAGGGATTAAGGCAGTATTTTCATGGATTTGTGATTCCAAATGCTGGAGCTCCCTTTTGGTGCTCCATCTTGGCAGCCATTTTAAGTGGAAGTGATGATCGTTTTGGTTGGTTATGTTGACCTGTGTCAGGCTGCTGCTCTCTTTATCCACCTGGGTGGGGTCGGGGGGTTCAAAAAAGATATAGTGTAGCTTTCTTCACCTTATTTTCATCCACTAATTCCTGACAGATTTTGTTGTTTTTCGTGGGCACACCATTCACCAGAATAACAAGTGGTTCTTCCAAATCTGTCTCTACACCCACAGTTTCAATATTGTGTTTCACTTCTAAAGGAAAATACACGACTGTACCTTTAAGCCCTTTCTGAAGCTCAGTTGATGATAGAGTTTGCTTCTTGCACAAAGTAATGTAATTGATCCCATGGATATTTTGCACAACTCAGGAGTAGAAACCAAGCTCGTGTTTATATATTTCATAACATGTACTTAAGCTCAACATGACGATGATACCAGTACTCATTTGTCCCAATATTTGGAGAGGTAAAGTATATAGACAGCTGCATTGCAAGTACATGGGTGGGGTCCTACTGTATCAATTTATTCCTGGCAAATAATGAAAATACTACTGCTTTCCCATTTGTACATAGGAGCATGTGTATGCCTTCCTTGTACCTATTCGCCTATCTCTCTCTCTACATTTCTAGGAACCATCTCTTCTTTTGGAATGGTACTACTTTCTTTTACTTCATAACATCGACCATTTGTTTCAACTGCATACACTAATTAATCTTCTTCTCATCTTACTGTCCCTCATTTATAGTACCAAATTCTGTATTACTCTATTTCTAGACATTCTTATTCGTATTCCTTTAAATTATTTTCACCTCTTGGTCAAAATATGTGTTTTTTATAACAATTTTTACTTTTAATCTGACTTACTTCTGCTCCGTTACAAATTAGGAGAGGTAAAGTAAATAGACAGCAGCAGTGTAAGTGTATGGGTGAGTTCCTACAGTACTTCATCAATAGTTCAAGTTTCACTGTGTTTCTGTATTTGCAAATAGTTAAATAAGTTATGTTATGTTTGTTGGTTATTTGTTTGGTTTAAATTGCATTCTAATATGTTAAAAAATATACTTGCAAAGTCATAAATATATTTATTATTAAGTTGAGGGTCACAAACACACCCATACAAGTACATGTATTCACACACTTATACAGTCATTCGCACAGGTACAGTAGAAGTGAAAATGAACCCACATAACACATTTTTACAGCAGCATACATGTGACATTTTGGACAGTGAGTAATCATCTCACTCAAATCTTCAGAGGCTGCTGGTATTCTGATGACTGCAGCTGATGAACGTTCTCCCAAGGGTGCTCTAGAGGTGAATATTCTGCTGCACCTAGTTTGTCATGCATCATTCAGTTGTACACCCTTTAATGAACTGTTTTTAAGTGTTTCCAATTGGAACTTGTCCCATGTGAATACTTCTTGGCACTGCTGCTAGGTAACTGTATGCCACAAATATGCACATATTTAGCTGTAATCTTTCCCACTGAAGGTATTCTACAATGTTTCTAGACATCACTTTCTTTTGTGCTGGTGTAAAGACATACATGCATGTGTTTAAAGTGGTTTTACACAAAACTGTATTTGTAAATAGTTAAATAAGTTGTGTTATGGTTATTTGGTTATTTGTAGTGAGTTCAATGCACAGTGTTCCTTAATTGCAATGAGATAGTGTGCAGCTTTGTGTTTTTTTCTACAATCTTTATGATTGTTTTTTCCCCACTGTTCAATGATGATTGCTTAAAAAGTACATTGTTTACGGTGTATGAGTAAAGAAGCTGAGAATAGTAAAAAGGGAAAATGGAATGCTTATTTATATTAATAAGTACCTTTACAGTATGAGAAATGTCTACTTATTTCTTAGAATTATGTCTTTATGCAATTATTTCTTTTAAACTTTATTTGTAAATTTTCACATCAAACTGAGCGGTCATATACAGAATCCTTCTAGACAATATCCATCAACTTATTTTCCTTTCACGCATTAGAGTCCCGAGCACATAACACAGTTGAGTACACTTTACACTTATCATGACTTAGCAACAGATGCAGCATCATATGCATTTAGGGTTGACACAAGCACCAACGTTTACATGAATGAATGAATGAATGAATGAAGTAGCATTTCTAGAGCGCGTGGTTACCCGCAGGCATCCCAGCGCTGTGACAACAGTGATGCTATAAGACACTCAAAGGAAAAGAGAGGTTTTCAGAAGTTTCCTGAACTTAAAGTGATTAGGCTCCAGAACGTAGGTGGGAGAGGAAGACTATTCCATAGTCTGGCTGCATTGTATGTAAACAGACGACCTCCACTCCGGGCGCGTTTGATCTTGGGGACTACAATAAGGCCTTTATTCGCCGATCTAAGGAGTCTGTTTGGGCAATAAGATTGAATCCATGAACGAGTCAGACAGGGGCCGTTCTCAAAGAGTGCTTTATGTACGATACACATTGCCTTAAATTGAATTCTTTGGACAGACCGGAAGCCAGTGCAGAGAGGTGAGAGCAGGTTTAGCCGTGATACGTCTCGGAATATTCAACAGCATACTATTGTCACCATCAGACTCACCAGTCTGTTCACTGCCTAGCCCAGGCTCCACTACCCCAGGGGAAACTGTGCCTCTACTGCCCTAACCTTTACGAGGCCCTACCCTAGCAACCTTTGAACAATATTGTGCGTCTATTTTACTGTATGTCATAATTTTCCGTTATAATATGGACTCTATGTATTCTAATCTTTTCCTCTTGTAACCTTGTGCAACTGCTCCTGTGCGCTGTTAAGTACTATATATACATGCATGGTATAGCTACCTCAAAACTGCATCGGCACCTTATGCTAATATCCTTTTGTATATTTCATCTACATACTGCCACAATATCTGCATACCTACTCCAAATGTAGCTCACTCAATTGCTGTTATGCAAACTCTATGAAGCACTGTGATGTCTTTGGGTCGAGTTCACCCTATATAAAACTAAATAAATAAAGTAGTGGCAGCCATCTTAGGAAGAAAAAAAAAGGCATCGGGGCAGGGTAGGGATCCCCTGATCCCCTAGGCCTGATGGCTGTGACCCATAGGGACGCAGCCTGGGGCCAAATTTTTTATTTTTTATTTTGCTACAAAAGCCCACGTGTTAAAAAAAGACCCCTAAGGTGGGCCAGAGCCCAGGGGGGATGGCACATATGCCCTGGCACCGAAATGTGATAAAAAGAGGGGGCCCCCCCTGCTCGATCCTTAAAAGGCCCTGGACTCCATCTCCTGGGGCCGGCTCTTACACTGTTCAATGGAGTCCACCCCCGGGACGGAGTAGTTTCCCTGCCCCCATCAGTGCCCAACTCTATGCATAATCTCTTTCAATGAAGTTTCTTTCCACTTTGTGGGACTGTGCTGGGGGAATATAAGTCTTACTGGGGATTTTAATTCAGTGTGGGACCCGCAGATGGATAGAATGTGGCAAACAGGGAAAGCACCAGGGGCGTTTTCTAAAAAAAAGTTTAAAAACTCAAGTTTATGATGGCTAAAGTCTGTCTATGGGATTCCTGGTTGGCTGAGGTATGCACCCAGGACAGGCAGGAACCACCACTCTAGTCAGTGTAAGCTACATACACACTCAAAGATAACCTGTGCTCTCCCTTGGGTAGCTTGGCACAGAACAGTCAGGCTTATCTAAAGAGGCAATGTGTAAAGTATTTGTGCAAGTAACAAGAGATATTCCCCTCTCTGGTAAAGACCTTAATTATTGTTTACTAATTGGTAGAAATGAAGCTTTGTATACAGTCCACTGAAAAGCATAAAGGACATGTTAAACATTAAATTCAAACATTTATGATCGGTGAAGTAAAACACATACAAAGTCTACTTTATTTCACTTAGACTAAGATAGAATGGTCCTTTGCCAAAAAATAATGTCTATAGATCTGTAAATGTTTTAGAACTTTTATTATTTATGTTCTTCTTTTTATTCACATTATAAAAACAATTAGATGTCTTAAAATTCATGAGCATTTGCAATTACTACACAGATTACGATTTGTCAATTAGTATCATACATTAAATATCAAAACATTTTAATAACACATAAAAAAATCATGAAGTGCTTATAGTATTCTTTTTTTTAAAAAGGGGTAAAAACCAATAAACAGGTGTTGACGCGGCGTTTCGGTGAAACATTCAAAATATCATCACCTTCTTCAGGACAGTTTTGATAGGTTCAGAATTAATCACTCTAAAACAAACAAAAACAATCTATTAACATTATATTCACTGTGGCTTATTAATAAAAGGACTTTCTATTATTATTTAAAACAGAGCAAGCAATTCAATATAGGTTCAATTCTACCGATTATCCATTATTAAACTGTTTAGTACCCGGATTAACTAACAGGGAAATGAAATATAGTTTTTAACTAGATAGTCCAAGAGAAGGAACGTACCTTTTTAATGGAAGAGTCAAATAATTGTGCTTTTTCTGGTGTAAACGAAATTCAATTTTTTTTTATTTCTTAAAACACCTTCACACTGCTACTGATTCCTAATAGCATAATGTGAAATCTAAAGATAAGAAAATTAATTAACATTAATGTCCTTAGTAGAGATATATTGTCTCCTATATATGAAATTAGAGCGCCGTATTCCTTGCTATGTATGAACTATTTGCACCTTCTTTATAAGGAGTGATTAATTAGAGTGATTAATTCTGAACCTATCAAAACTGTCCTGTTGGAGGTGATGATATTTTGAATGTTTTACCGAAACGCTGCGTCAACACTTGTTTATTGGTTTTTATCCCTTTTTAAAAAAAAGAATACTATAAGCACTTTATGAATTTTTTTATGTGATATTAAAATGTTTTGATATTTAATGTATGATTCGAATTGACAAATTGTAATCTGAGTAGTAATTGCAAATGCTTATGGATATTTTAGGATATCTAATTGTTTTTATAACGTGAATAAAAAGAACATAAATAATAAAAAGTTCTAAAATATTTACATATCTATAGACATTTGTTTTTTTGTCGAAAGGACCCTTCTATCTTAGTCTAAGTGAAATAAAGTAGACTTTGTATATGTTTTTACTTAACCGATCATAAATGTTTGAGATTTAATGTTTAACATGTCCTTTATGCTTTTTGTGGACTGTGTACAAAGCTTCATTTCTACAGATTAGTAAACAATAATTAAGGTCTTTACCAGAGAGGGGAATTTCTGTTGTTACCGGTACAATTACATTCCGTCTGCTTTTTCTTTGTATTGGGGTGACTCCTTCATGAGTTTTGGTGACTTTTAGTACAGTTTGTTAGCTGGGGAGCAGTGATCAGGAAAGAGTTTTCTTTTTCAAGTATTTATTTTTTCTTGCAAGATGGACACATTAAAAACTTTTGATTTTTCGGAGGACCAATTCAATAAAATTATAAATGGGACCTCAAAAACTATAAATACAATTACCATGACAAACTGCGATGAAGAGAAATGGAAAAATCTGTGGAACCTTAAGAAAAAGGTCATTAGCACAGAGCTTCACGCAGATTTCTTAATTGAATATTGTAAAAGGGTATTACCTCTCAAGGGCTACAAGTTAAAAACGTGCCAGGACTCTTTATAAAAAACGAAAAATGTATTGAAAATTGGACATTTATTGCCACCAGGTGTAGTCGAGACTGGATGCTGCTCATTATAGAAACAGCCCATGAAGTTTTAATTGTAGAAAAACAAGAAACAGAAGAGATGGAAATGCAATTGAAAGAGAATACTTCACTAGAAGATGCCAAACGTAAATTAGAGAAAATACAGGATGATCTTAAGGGCTATAAGGAATATCTTTTAAATAAGAAATCTAATAAATTTAGAAAAGACATAAATAAGTAGAAGGTAGAATGGGTGTATCCGTACTTACAAAAAGATTACTTCGAAAAACCTATTGTAGAACAAGGTAGAAATATTTGGCAACAGAAACAGAGGTATGTGCCCAAAAAACGAGTTACATTTTCAGACACTTCATATACTAGTTCTGACTCGGAATTAGATGGGGGACAAGACACCCGAGTAGAAAGAGAGAGAGATGTTAATGCAGGACTAAGTGGGGCGAAATTCTATTTTTTAGAATAACAGCAGATGAAATTTCCCCTAAATACCAGAGGCAGGGCAAGGGGCAACTTTCACCATCAGAATCAAGGTCAGAGGAAGCCATGTATGGGAACAAGGAGCCAGAAAAACTGGGATTAAATGACGAAAAGGCTCCAATAATTAATCTATCCAGCAGAATCTTAACAGAGGAGGAAATACTTGTTTTAGGTAAAGGCTTGGGTTTTGCGATGACATCTCCTATTGATAAGTTCAATATAGAGAGGGACATCAGAGATCTCTTTAAGAAAATTAGACTAAAAACTGTTTTCAGGACAAGGAAGTAAGAGTTACCAACAATAGGTCAGGCTTCAAACCCAAGTCCACGTGGACTCCCTCCAGACACATGGTGGGAAAAGAGATTGAAGTATTTGGAAGAGTAGTAGAGAAGGGACTAGATGATCTCCTAAAAAAGAAATCATGGACAGCAAATAATTTGTCCCATAACCAACGCGATGCTCTACATAACCTTGAACATTGCAGTAACATTAAAATAACACCAGGAGACAAAGGTGGGAGTTTTGTGATCCTAGACATAGATGATTACAATAAAAGAATGCATCTGTTGCTGGATAATACCGCCTATTATAGAAAATCTAATAGGGGCGAATGGAAAGATCTTGCTAAAAAAATAGATAGCACGTTAAGGTTGGCAAAAGAAGATAGCTTCATTTGATTACCTTTTTAATGAAAACCCCATTATACCAGCGATATATGGTCTACCTAAAGTGCACAAAAGCATTACAGACCCTCCTATGCACCCTATAGTTGCCAGCATCAACTCACTGACTGACCCATTGAGTAAATATGTTGATCACTTTTTACAATCGTTAGTGGTGAAACAAAAATCATATATAAAGGACACAACAGACATGATCTGAAAAATAGAGAATATTCCATTTAATTCTGGCAACCAATGGCTTGTAACTTTAGATATAGAGGCCCTTTATTCAAATATTCCTCAAGATGATACCATCGAGATGATAAAGGGTCTTTTATCGAATAAAAATGATGATCTATCACCACACACGCTATTTTTGGCAGAGTGTGTAGAGATTATTCTTAAGAATAACATCTTCTTATGCAATAATGATCTCTACTGTCAGGTTAAAGGGACCAGTAGAAGCCTGGGCTGGGGAAGGCAAAGCCGCCCGGAGGCGGGACGCCCTCCCCACCGTCGCGGAAGCCCGCCAAAAAGGGGCGACCAGGATTGGTCGGCCCAGGGTAGGCCACGGCGCCCTCAATCCGGGGGCGAGCTGGCGAGCGGCGGGGGGGTTTGAAATAAGGGCACAGGGCCTGGAATGAGCACATAACCCCCCGACAAAGGACGGAAGTGAATCGCTGTGCCTCGTAAATCGCTGCGCCGACTGATGCCATCAGGACACCACACAGGAAGAAGAGAGCTGCGAGTATCCAGGAAGACGATGCCCACTACCAGGATGGCCGTGCAGAGAGTCGGTGGGGGATGCTGCCTACTGCCGAGGAGCCATGGACGAGGCGATTGGCGCGCGACAGGGATTAACCTGGGCACATGTCCAATCGGACCAGTGGCGATGCCCAGACGAGCAGTGCCAATGGCAGGCCTCGCAGGGGAGCCCTGGGCCAGCACCGGCCATGGTGGGAGCAGCACATCGAGATCGCGGGCTGGTGTGCACGGAGTTGCTGCCCGGCGAGGATCGGACAGGAGGCCTGGCACCGCACCACATGGGAGGTCGGTGCGGGCGGCGGTGCCCTCGAGCCCGTGGTGTTTGACGTCGGATGGAGGAGGTGAGCACGGGGCGGGGGATGGGCTGCGGGAGTCCAGCCACGTAGGTAGCAGTGAAGCAGAGTGCTGTTACGGCAGACCACGAGGGAGAGGCTGCAGGAGCCAACAGCTTTCTTGGCCAACACAGAGTGCTGCAAGGCGGCGAGGCATTGGGCTTAAGGCACTTAAGGCGCAGGGAAGTCACCAGGGTTCAGGAGAGGGTGATACATGTACCGGCACCGCATTCCAAAAAAGGAAGCAGCCAGCCAGGCCTTGAGGGAGTGGAACTCTCCCTGATTAGCGAGGGTCGGGCCTTGTTCAGTACGAAGGGTTCGGCGCAAACAGTGGTGCCCCTTAAAAGTAATTGGCTACAAGTGAGGTGATGTTGATGAGGCAGCATGCGTGGCACTGATAGGCAGAGCTCACACAAATAATTAAGTGTTACTGCAGCTCTATTATTGGGCCACGTGCACGTTGGGCGATGGACCCGGGCGACCAGCCTGCCAGGGCACAGCCGCTCACAAGAGTGAGGCGGTAGAAAGGTGACTCAGCTGCAATTCGGGTGGCGGAGACTGTAAGCCGGCAGTAAATTCTTTCATAAGCGCATCTCGGAAATTACCATGGCGAATAGATTCCCCAGTGCTTCGCCATGTCCAGCTCCTCCCTTAGGATTCCTGGCCTTGTCAGCAATTTTGATATTTCAGGCACAACGCCTAGTGGGGTTCCCTTGCTCTTGGTAGGAGCCGGCGCACTGGATCAATTTGAGGCTCAGGCTCGGCGCAATTGAATGTTACCTGTTTTGAACGCTCCAAATACCAATCGCAACCTTGCGCTATAAGCCGGTAAGGAGGGGACCGGGGGAAGAAAAAGAGGAGTTGTTAGTAACATGTAGCAAGAGCTACTTAAGGTGGTACTGCTGCAGAGTACGCTTACGTAGGGCTGGTAACTGCTAGCGGCAGACTGGTGGGCATCCAGCTCAGGGCCGGGGCGGACGATGGACCGAGTCAGGGGGGGGCTCTTGCAGGTGAATTAGGAGAACCAATCCCTAAGGGCGAAAGGTCACTGGCTCATGGCAAGGAAGGCCGAGGGGGCATGTTTACACTGTGCACAAACTCGCTACAGATAGTTGCCTTTTCACATGGCCCCCCCATTCTATGTTTTTAGATAAGTTAAGGAGTAGCCTCTGGTCTCAAGTCACGCAGCAGTCAAATAACACATAAGTCACTCGGACGATTGAGGTGCACATTAAATAGCGAAGGTTTAACAGAGCTAGAAATTGCGTAAGCTGACATGCACAGGTGTGCACGCCACTTGTGCCCTCAGTCTAGCATGCCTCTATGTAGCATCTTTTGAGGACAAACATATCTATAAGGATTTGGCTCCTTTTTTTGAAAATATAAGTAACTGGTCGAGGTACATTTACGATATATTCTTTGTTTGGAATGGAACGAGAGAGTTCTTTGGCCAGTTTCTTGAATGGTTAAACCTTGGTGATGTCAACTTAATGTTTACCTCTAATGTGAGTAATCAGACATGCAATTTTCTTTGATAGTCAAATAAAAAAAGATCAAGGATGTCTAGCAGTTGATTTATATACTAAACCAACAGACCAAAATACAATGTTACACTATGAAAGTAATCATCCACGTAGTCAACGTGAAAATATACCTTTTGGTCAATTTCTTAGGGTGAGGCGTAACTGTACAAACCCGAAAGATCTTGAAATACATGCTAAAATCATGATTAATACATTTTTAAATAGAGAATATCTGAAAAAGCATGTTAATAGAGCATACAAACGAGCTAAATACTTTAATAGAGATAGTCCATTTGAATCTAAGAACAAAGAAATAGGCAGTAAGCAGAAAATTGTGTGTGTAACTAATTTTTCTGGATTGAGTGATAAAATCAAAAATTTGATCTATAGTAACTGGCACTTACAATGACAGATTGGATAAGCCCATCTTTGCATTCAGAAGAAATAGGACAATAAGAATTTGCTTAGTGCACACATATAGAGAAGGTCAGGGCAAGAGACAATTAAGTATAAGAGATAATTGGTGTTTAAAAGGAAATTATCCTTGTGGATCCAGTAACAACTGCCATAATTTAATAACAGGAGACACTGTCAAGTGTGAGGGGGTGATACACCACCTGAATAGGATGAGTAATTGCCGTACAAAGAATGTGATCTATCTCATCACATGTTCATGTGGTAAGGGTATGTAGGTGAAACATCTAGGGAGATACGCATTAAACTGAATGAGCATAAGTCAGCAATACGCAACCAACAAAAAAACGCACCTCTGGTAGAACACTGGCTGGCCATGAACCACGTGGTGGAAGATCTCAGATGGGCTATTTTAGAACAAATCCAGATAAGTACTAGAGGTGGGGATGTAGTTACTAAGAGAAAAAAAGAGAACAATACTACATGTCTAAATTTAATACCCATAAAAGGGTTTAAACAATAGGGAAGAATGGGAAAGAATCGTATAATGAGTAGACCGTTTTGACTCAGTTCCTATTTTATAATGGATCCCTTTTGAAGAACACTTGATCCCCGCACCTACGTTATATAATATTGAGACAACAAGACAATAACTATTGACTTTAGCAACAGTAGCGAGAAAAGTAGAATTATCAGCAAACTTAGGTGATGACGATTGTAAATTTATCGATGCTGTAGGTCTGGATTAAAGTCGAACCTGAGAATGGAGTCGCCTAGAATATATGAACTTATTCTAAGGGTGTACAATCTGTGTAATAGTCTTACAACATATGTAGGAACACATGATCCCTATAGACTAATTATAACTTATTCTCTCTGAAAAAATACTACCTTCAATTGAGGGATCGGGAAATAAAGTCCCCATTACAAGATGGCTGCCGTCATCTCTATACGCTGTTGCCGAATTTCCGGCGCAAGCTCTAGTGACATGAGCGGTCGCGTCATTGAATTGTGCCTTATTTAAAGGGTGCCGACTGGCCCGTTGCTGTTTCGGGCGGACCGGTATGTGATTCCAAAGGAAACTGTTTGAGACGGTAAGAGTCGGAGTCATTAGATCATTAGACCATTAGACGCGGGCTCCCGCTACTTAATGAGCGGAATCTTATACTAAGCAGGGAGGGAGCCAAGAATAGGGCAGTGCTCCTCCGTTGGTATTCGTTGAGGGGGAAGGTGGATATTTATCAATGTCTTTTCTTACTCAAGCCAGTATTTGTGAATGGTTATTGAGTGTCTATCGCAGGTCCCTCTTGGGTAGAACAGAGCGTACATAGAATACTGCTTCAAGATTAGAAAGCGTACTACAACGGCCTTACAATCTTCCATTCATGTTCAGGTGTTTTTTGGTTGTTTTTGGTTGTTTTACAGATCAAAGAAAAGCAATACGCAAAAGAAAAGCAATACGCAAGAGAAAGTTTAACAAACTGAGTTTAAAGAGTGGCTTTCTTTTGCTTAAGCGTGTTTGGAAAGAAAAGAGCCAAAACATAATTTGATCTTACCATATATAAAAGGTGAACACATAAACAAACTAATGACTAATGGTCATATCAGTGTAATAAATAGAGCTTTAGAGATTTTTCTCTATTTTTTAGGCATGAGTATATGAGATGCCTATTCCAGTACGCCCCAATAATCACTACTGTGCATGATCACTGATCCTTATAAAGGAGGTGCAAATAGTTCATACATAGTAAGTGATACAGCGCTCTAATTTCATATATAGGAGACAATATATCTCTACTAAGGACAATAATGTTAATTAATTTTCTTATCTTTAGATTTCACATTATGCTATTAGGAATCAGTAGGGTAAACATCCATTTGTATGCGGTCATTACACCGCGTACCATTACTACGCAAGCTTTACTACGCATGCGCTGTAATAATGCGTAGCCATTTCTACACATGTTATTACAACGCATGCGTTGTAAAGCGAACCACATCGTTGTGAGGAAACTGAGGCGTTTCCTCACAACGACGTGCAACGATCACCGCCTCTCTGAAGACGCAAGAAGGAGAACATAGGACACGAGGAGAGAGAGGTAAGAGGGGCTATTTTTAAGGGTTTAGGGTAGGGGGAGGTCTTTAAGTATTAAGGTAGTGTTGTGATTGAGGAGTAGTGTTTTGGGGTTTAGGGTAGTGTCGGGGGGTCGTGTAGGGGAGTGTTTGGGTGTAGGGACAGGATTGGGGGTAGGGGGAGGGTCGTGCTGGGGGTAGTGTTTTAGGGTTTAGTGTAGTGTTGTGGTGTTTGTGTAGTGTAGGGTAGTGTTTTAGGGTTAAGGGTAGTGTTGGGGTGTCGTGCAGGGTAGTGTTGTAGTGTAGGGAGCAGACTGGGGGAAGGGTGAGGGTCGTGCATGGGGTAGTGTTTTAGGGTTTAGGGTAGTGGTGTGGTGTTTGTGTAGTGTAGGGTAGTGTATTAGGGTTTAGTGTAGTGTTGGGGGGGTCATGCAGGGTAGTGTTTGAGTGTAGGGACATGGCTGGGGGTCGGGGGAGGGTTGTGCAGGGGGTAGTGCTTTAGGTTTTAGGGTAGTGTTGTGGTGTGGTGTAGTGTAGGATAGTGGTTTAGGGTAGTTTTGGGGGTCGTGAAGGGTAGTGTTTGGAAGTAGGGACAGGACTGGGGTAGGGGCAGGGTCGTGCTGGGAGTAGTGATTTAGGGTTTAGGGTAGTGTAGTGGTGTTTGAGTAGTGTAGGGTAGTGTAGTGTTTGGGTAGTTTTTTAGAGTTTGTTTTGTGTAGGGTAGTGTATTTGTATTTAGTATTTAGTGTAGTGTTGTGGTAAATGTCTGTTTTTATTACTATGCAAGTTTTAGTGTTTAGTGTAGTGTCGGGGGGTTGTGATGGGTAGTAAATGAGTGTAGGGACCGGAGTTGGGGAATGCGTATGTTCGTGCAGGGGGTAGTGATTTAGGGTTAAGGGTAGTGTAGTGGTGTTTCAGTAGTGTAGGGTAGTGTAGTGTTTGAGTGTTTTGGTAGTGTTTTCCATTTTTAGATGTGTAGGGTAGTGTATTTCTATTTATTATTTAAAGTAGTGTTGTCTTTTAAACATTTTAAAAAGGGGTTAAATGTCTTTTTAATATGACACATTATTCCGCATACCATTTTTATTACTAGGCAAGTTTTTACTTCGTATACATTAACACTTTCAATGTAATGGTATGCGAACTATAAACTTGCTTAGTAACGGTTATTGCTAAGTAATAACCGCGTAGTAATGGCATGCGAAGTAATGGCATGCGAAATAACGTGTCATATTCATCAGTAGCAGTGTGAAGGTGTTTTAAGAAATAAGAAAAAATGAATTTCGTTTACACAAGAAAAAGCACAATTATTTGACTCTTCCATTACAAAGGTAAGTTCCTTCTCTTGGACTATCTACTTAAAAACTATATTTCATTTCCCTGTTAGTTAATCTGGGGACTAAAGAGTTTAATAATGGATAATCGATAGAACTGAACCTATATGGAATTGCTTGCTCTGTTTTAAATAATGATAAAAAGTCCTTTAATGAATAAGCCACAGCGAATATAATGTTGATAGATCGTTTTTGTTTGTTTTAGAGTGATTAATTCTGAACCTATCAAAACTGTCCTGAAGAAGGTGATGATATTTTTGAATGTTTCAAGGAAACGCCGTGTCGACACTTGTTTATTGGTTTTTATCCCTTTTTTAAAAAAAGAATACTATAAGCACTTCATGAATTTTTTTTATGTGTTATTCAAATGTTTTGATATTTAATGTATGATTCGAATTGACAAATCGTAATCTGTGTAGTAATTGCAAATGCTCATGAATTTTTTAAGATATCTAATTGTTTTTATAATGTGAAGAAAAAGAAGAAAATAAATAATAAAAAGTTCTAAAACATTTACAGATCTATAGACATTCGTTTTTTGGGCGAAAGGACCATTCTATCTTAGTCTAAGTGAAATAAAGTAGACTTTGTATACAGTGGCGTAGCTAGGCACTCTGCCGCCCGTGGCGGTCCCTGCCTTTTGCCGCCGCCGCCGAGCGCCTAAGAGCGGGGGGGGGGGGTGCTGGCGATAAATTTACCTGCCGCCCCGAATTCTCGTGCCGCCCGGGGCGTACCGCCCCCTCCGCCCCCCCCCTTGCTACGCCAGTGTTTGTATATGTTTTTACTTCACCGATCATAAATGTTTGAGATTTAATGTTTAACATGTCCTTTATGCTTTTTGTGGACTGTGTACAAAGCTTCATTTTTACCGATTAGCAAACAATAATTAAGGTCTTTACCAGAGAGGGGAATTTCTGTTGTTACTGGCACAAATACATCTCGTCCCCTTTTTAGGTCTCGCCTACGCATCGATAGGAAAAAGACCTTTAGAAATCGATTCAGTTTTGCAGTCAAAAACGTGCACGCATTGCATTGCTTTGAATGGCAACGCGTGCACGTTTGGCGATTCCCTTGCGGGAGCGAGCTTTCAAACCATCTGTTTGTAATTAACAGATGGTTCCTGCTCGCTCCCGCAGGGGAAACAGGCGCACGCCCCCTCCTCTCTCCCCTCCCCCTGCTGCCTCTCGTCAAACTTGTTTTTTTTTTACTTTGAGCGCGAGGCGCGCGCGCTTGTTTTCTTTCTCCCCACTTCTCTTTCCTCGTTCTGTTCCTATTTCCCATTTATCTCTCTCTACTTCCCTGGCTTTCTTTCAGTCTCGTTCTGTCTTCTCTTCAATCTCTCTATCATTTTTTTTCTTTCTTTCGTTCTTACCGCCATCTCACTGTCATCTCAGTTCTTTCCTTTCTCACACTGTGCCTCATTATATCTCCTCTCATTTCCTCTCTCTGTCTCGCTTTCTGCCTCACCCTCCCTTTCTTTTTTCTGTCATTTCTTTCCTCTCTTCTTCCCCTCTCTCTCCCCTCCTCCTTTCTCTCCCACTTTCCCTCCTTCGGTCTTTGTCCACCCTTTCTCCCTCAGTTCTATGACTCGGTTACAAAGGCACTAACAGTAACGAGTGGAGGGGCAGATATTAGACACCAGAGGCCCGACAGGTGGCGGAGACTTTTTAAACCACTCCTGAGAGGTCAGTCAGTTCAGCGCTTGCTTTCGCAATTTTTAGCCTGCAGGTCTCACTCAGACTGAAATACCAGATAAGAACGGCTCATTCTATAATTATTATGAGGTTGGTGAATTCAATCCCGTTCACCTGGGTTACAAGAGCACGTGCTGTTCACAGTGCCATGAAATAGCAAAATACGTCATCACTATTAACCATACCTGTTAAAGTCGAGGGCGTTGCTTCCTTACTTGGGAGATATTCAACTTTATGTATTCAAGTCTCTAGGAATTAGGACTGGGCGTTTGTGCTTCCCGCTTACACATGGGCCAGGATTTGCAAAGAAGTCACTTTTGTGACGCAGTACAAGTCTGACCTGTGCACGAGCACCTTTATAAAGTATGGCAGATTGCCGCGCTGCTTTGCAGCACTTTATCACACGAGTGCCCATGCAACACCTTAGTAAACGTGGGTCTTAATTTTATGAACTGACACAAAGCCATGCTATGACTAGCCTCAAGGGATTCATGTGAAGTTGAGACAGCATAATTTGCGCAGCAGGCTTTATATGCAATAGGTGAGCTGTTCTTTGTTTATTGTGAATTTCCTTTCTGTTCTCTGTGTTTCTGTGGAACACCACATTTTTTAAAATGCGTTGAAGATACAGTGCTAGTGTCTTCTGAGGAAGAGAGAGTCACTACACTTGTGAGGAGACCGAGTGCCACCTTTAGTGTGTTCTTTCATCTATGAAACATTTTGGGGCATCTTTCACAAAGATGTCATGTATCTTTGTGGCAATGGGTTTGGGGTAGCACGTCAGCGATTCAAGGTTTGGTGCTGCGCTTGGCTGCATTATCTAGTTGCTGGACCATATGTGTCAATATAATGCTGTTCCAATTCCATGTGCACGTCTGATCTGTAGAAATATCTCTTTTCATAAACTAATAAACATAGTTTATAAAATCCCTGTGGGCATACACCTTTAATTTGCAGAGATGTATGACAATTTGGCTGATGTTCTACTAGTATCTGAACATTTTGTGCAACTTTTGGGGTTTGCACATGTACATTTCATAATTCTGAAAAATCCATGTGGTGTTTCACAAAAGCATTTTTTATATTTTCTTTCCCATGGAAAACATTTTACTTTGTGATATATTATGAAATGGTTTTTTTATGACCTCTTCCCACACTTTCCATGCTTCCTACTCCTGTATCGTTTACTCTAGGCATATATCAGAAGTGTAGAAAATTGTGGGCAAAGTATTGCAAAGGTTTGTGGTTACGCAAAGCATAGGCTTCATGGGTGTTCATTCTATATGCATTGCACATATCTATGACATTCGGGTGAGACCACCTACTTCCCCTCCCTAGGTTGTTGCTTTCAACTGCAGAAAATCCTCAGATCTCGCACATTGTCTGCACTTATAGCTGCACATGTGAGTACCCACAGATCCTTACTTATCAGTCATTCTGATTTTACTTGCACAAGTGCCACATTTCCCTCACATGAGTTTGTTATGTGCAGAAAAACATTTGTGAATTGTCATCTGTTTCCCAGGCATTCTATGTCCCCATGTGTGTACTGCTGCAATGCCCTTGGTGTCCCAGTCAGGTCTCGATGGCTCAGTGGACTAACGCATCCACTGCAGGGATCTGTGTTTGATGTCATGATCACTGAATGGTACAAGTCTGCAGTACCATTCAGTTACATTGAGTTGGGAAACCATAAACATGTTTTATCTCTCAGGAGTACTAGGATATGCCTCTTTGTGAACATGTTGTCTGCAAGTACACTGGTTATATTACTTTATCAAGCAGAAGACTCAACTTTTTAGTTCTGCACACTGTCACACAGCGTATCATTGGCCAAAAGGTCTCAACACAGCAGTGCTGGCACTTACAACAAGCATTGGCATAGCCAATAGGTCTCGCCTTTGGAACCTTATAAGTGTTTAGTTATCCAGCACAATATCCTTGGTGCAACAACATCAACTGATGCATGCCAATGCTTGTTCTTTGTATTGGGGTGACTCCTTCATGAGTTTTTGGTAAAGTATTTGTGCAACAACACACTCACACAGTAACAGAGTGAATGCACCACAAAAAGACTCCACACAGGTTTAGAAAAATATATTATTATATTCTGAACAAAACAAGACCAAAACGACAAGAATCCAATGTATAGAAGTTGAGATATTGAATTTTAAAAGAGTAAATGCAGTAAAGAGCTTTGAAACAAGTAGGGCTAAAAAGGTTACTTTAGGCCGCACTGGACCAGGGAAAAGTCAAAATTTGTGGCAACTGAGATGGAGCCCCGCCGGCTACAGGACTCATGCAGTTGCTGGTGAAGAAAGTACTTTTTCTGTTCCCAAACAGCGAGCCGCGTTGATGTCAAGGCCCGCAGGTGCAGGATGCGTTGATGTTCTCCACGCGGTGAAGGCAATACGTCAGTTCCGAAGACGGGTGCCGGATTTGAGAGGTGTTGAGCGATGCACCAGATTCTGCACCCAGTCCAGAGGATGCGTCAATCTCACGAAGCTGCAGCAGCGGCGATATGCTGTTGATCTCTGGAGGCGAGGCGATGGTTCTGATGCAATGTGACGATTTTACTCCCGCAACCAGGTCGATGAGCCGGTTCTGCTACAGGCAGACAGGTGATGCGTCGAAATCCGTGTTGCAAGTATCAGGCCACTTCCGGTGAGCCAGGCACAGGAGCTGGTGTAGAGACTTTGATTTCCCTGAGTCTCAAGTAAAAGGAGGCAAACCGACAAGTCCTTGGAGATTACTTGGGGTGAAGGCAGAGTTCAGCTCTCCTTCAGCAGAGCCAGAGAGCAGCAGGCAGCAAAGCAGCAAATAGAAAAGCACACTTTCCAGATCAGTAGTCCAGTTGAGTCCTTTAAGCAGCACAGAGGTTCTTCTGGCAGCGCTTCAGTTACAAGTTCAGTAGTGTCTGATTTTAGATGGTCAGAGACCAAGTACTTATATACAAAAGTGCCTTTGATGTGGGAGTGACTTCAAAGCAGCTTTTTGAAGTGCACAAAGGTCCCTTGCAACCCAGTCCTGTCTGCCAGGCCATCTGTGGAGAGTAATCAGTCATTTTTGTGGGTACAGGCCACTGTCTATTCAAGTGAAGTGTTAGCAGATCCCTTCCATCCTGCCCAGGAAAGGCCATTAGAATGCAGATGTATGTAGATGGGTACTCAGACACACCTATCCTTCCTGTGTTGAGACTGTCTAGAAGGAATGCACAAAGTGTAGCTGTCACTCACCTCAGACGTGTATTGGAGACAGGCTGTCAGACACACAGAGCAGTAAGTGCAGAGAAATGCCGACTTTCCAAAAGTGGCATTTCTAGAATAGTAATGTTAAATCCAACTTTACCACGAAGGACAATTTATCATTATTATTCCAAACATATGAAACATGAAAAAGCTACTCCTCTCTGATCAAGAATTACAGCTTTAATGTATATTAAGGAATTCCCAATGCTAGCCTATGAGAGGAGTATGCCTCACAGTAGTGAAAAACGAAACAGGCTGTTTTGGCACTACCACGACATGCAAAACATAAAAGTACATGTCCTAACTTTTACTTACACAGCGCCCTGCCCTTAGTGCTACCTAGGGCCTACCTTAGATGTGACTTCTATATAGTAAAAAGGAAGTTTAAGGCTTGGCAAGTAGTTTTAAATGTGAAGTCGAACTGTCAGTAAACTGCACACACAGGCACTACAGTGGCAGGCACGAGACAGGTTTGAAAGGCTACTTCTGTGGGTGGCACAATCAGTGCTGCAGCCCACTAGTAGCATTTAATTTATAGGCCCTTGGTATATGGTATACCACCTTGCAAGGGACTTACAAGTAAATTAAATAGGTCAATCAGGTGGATACCAATTACACACATGTTTAGGTAAGAAGCACATGCACTTTAGCACTGATTAGCAGTGGTGAAGTGCGCAGAGTTCTAAGGCCAACAAAGATATTAATCGAAACATGGAGGCAAAAAGATTGGGGGAAGACCACCCTAAGGCTGACAGGTCTAACAGGGATGTATGACGGGAACTACATCCTGATACTTAGGGCTACTCCTCCTTTTTGCACGTCCATAGAACTTACTCCCAAATAGACATGATTCTGGATAGTAATCCCCTCACCTCACTCACTAAGGAATTTATATTTGGCCCAATCAGGGTTTCTGGCCATGGTGGGGGATTAGGCGGCACATACCTGATAGGTGAATCCAGATTGTTTAAGGTACCACTCTCGCAAGCAGAACTAGCAGTGCAAATTAAAGAATATTTTGAAATTAATGCCAATGGGGAAATCGACCTGTTGGGGTTATGGGACTCTATTAAATCAGTCCTAATATGAAAGTATATCTCTCTGATGGCTGGCCTTGGTAAATTTCGGAAGGGGGATATTGTAAAATTAGAAATGGGAGTATGGGGATAGAGAGAAAGAGTACAAAGAGACGCCCGCTTTGGGAAACCGGAGGAAACTAACACACAGTGATAACTCAAACCACTGCATGCCATCAAAACTGAACTTTAAAAAGCTTCTTACGAAGAGGAAACTAACACACCGGGACAACTCAAGCCACTGCAAGCCATCAAAACTGAACTTTAAAAAGCTTCTTACGAAGAGTAAACTAACACATAGGGACAACTCAAGCCACTGCATGCCATCAAAACTGAACTTTAAAAAGCTTCTTAAGAAGAGGAAACTAACACACCGGGACAACTCAAGCCACTGCATGCCATCAAAACTGAACTTTAAAAAGCTTCTTACGAAGCAGTAAAAAAGTATAACCCTAGGTAGAGGTGGGCCAGCTGCTGGAAGCTCGAGCTGGCTGGAGCCTGAAGCCCGGCTCTGGCTCAGCTCGATAGACTGTTGGAACATCGAGCCCATAAAGTGCTGAACTTTCTCACTCTACTCAGTCATGCAAAAAGAGGTAAAAATAAAGTATTAACATTACAAATAAAAAGGGACAGACAAACAGATATCCTTTAAGCGGCTGACTTGTACAAAGTGAAAGCAGAAAACCTGCATTAATTGTGGCTTCCCCACTTAACCAAATTGGATGATCCTCAGCTAATATTTTATTTTGCCGATCCTCCTTTTTTTTTAGGATTGCATATAAAAACACCATCAAATGCAAGAGTTCAGAATATCAGCTTTACAAAAGTTTATTGTGCTTAACCTGTTGCGTTTAACTTAATAGACTATAATGTTGCTCTATCTCTAAGAATCTGGGCTACACAACACTATCATTTTGGGATCCTGGTGCAGAGACCAGGACCTTTTTCCATTGATATAGTGGGCTGCGCTGGGTGTTGGGGGTGGGGGGGATAGATAGACTTCTTCTTTGGTGGATTTGGGGAAGGTCAGGGAGAGGGATGTCCAGTGGTTAATCTATTGAGGATGTTTCCCGAGACTAATCGGGCGAGTGGTGGGAGTGTTTTATAGGAAACTGGAAGAAGGCATTAAGAGATGCATGCTGAAAAGACTATTAGCATCTGTACTAACACTGCAATACTTTTCTTTATGGAAATTTGCATTTTCTTCCCAAACATTTTTACAAAAATTGAATATCTTAATTTTAAAAAGCAGTCTAACGTCTTTAAAAGGCACGGGGTTAAAATAAAAAAAATTAAGTTTTCATTTTTTAATCGTTTCAGTAAGATTGCCATTGGCAGTGGTTCCCGAGTTAGTAACTTTTTTATGGTTTGTGACTGGAATTCCGGGGGCAAACCATGGATACTACTGAACCGCAATTTGGAAGGGACACTCAAAGTACGGTATGGTATCCAGTTGCGGCTGTGGCACCACTACCAGCACAGACATCTTATGTCTGAGGTTTTCTGGAGACTGTGTCCAACACAATGGCATTTACTTTGTATTCTGTGTGCATTTCTTTTTGTTTTATGTGTTTTAATAAATCCTTTCAAAAAGGGAAAGAAAAAAAAGAAAAAAAGAAATGGTATCCAGTTGCGGACTTATTGTAGGAGACGATAAAACTTTACGCACTCCTTCAATGGGTTTGCTACATGGGCAAAAACATTTTGCAGTTGCAAACTCCGACTGCAAAAAAGTTTCATACATCTAGCCACATGATCCCATCCCTGACCAATTTCGTGCGCCTTTCCCACACTCCTGGTGGTCTGTCCTCGCTGGCAATATGGCCCCTTGGAACTTCCTTTGTCTGGCACACCCCTCCAATGTCCATTCACCACCCCTTTGTGTGTACTCCCATCCCTTAACACACCCCTCCTCCACTTGCCAAGCCGGCCGTCTCTGGTCTCTAAACCAGCGATCTACCACTCTTCCCAAACCCCTCCCAGGCGGCGAGTTGCCTCCCCCTCCCTTCGTCATTCTCCAACTGCGCCCCTTAGACCTTTATACACATCATGGACAACTTGCTTGGTGCCAAAAAAGGTTGCAGTTGATTTACACTTAAACAATTTATACATTTGTTTTCTCATGGTGATACATAACATTTGTGTTGCCTCGTTTAATGATTTGCCATTGTGGCTCATTCAGTCAATTTTTTGGTTGTTATCTGTTTCCCTGACAGAACACCTTCCGGAGGGGGTCCCCAATACCACGGCTACTGTTGCTAAGGGGTTAGGCTTCAACTCGCTACCGACTTGGTGGGTGTCCGTCTGGACTTGACCGGGCCGCAAGTGTCATCCCGCTTGCCTTCAGTGCCAACTTGGCCCCTCCCTGCTCTTCCAGGTCCCTGCCGTGTGGCATCCCAAGGACCCCATTTGAGCATCTCATCTATCCAGCCTGCGGCTGAGTTCTACCTTTCGCTCCTTTGGTACCCCTGCCGTGAGGCATCCCAAGGGCCCTACGGGAGCATTCCATCTACTCTCTCCATGGCTACTGGCCACTGTTTGCTCCCTCAGTGTCCCTGCCGTGAGGCATCCCAAGGACACTGCGTGAGCCTTCCATCTACTTTTATCAATTTCTCTTCCTTTCCTATCCTTCTAGGTTGTCTTCCGCCACGCTACCTACGGTCTCACAGATCGGAGGGAGCTCCCCCCTTTGCTCCCCTATGCTCTCCCATCGCTTATGAGAAACTCATTTGCTCTAACACCCCCACAATGTATAGCAAGAACATATCCATCCCCACCCCTGTTAGGTGCACGCCATCTTCCAGGTGGTAGCCCGGCGCCCTAAGGTTTATGAAGCTGTGCCTCACGAATCCCCAACCGTTGGCCCTACATATCTTTGTCATAGTAATGTTTAGCTTGCGTCTGGATCTCTCCACTGCCCCCAGGTCTATAGCCCCCCTCCAGGACTTCCGCACTATTATCTCCGAGAATATTATTTCGGCGGGGCGCAACAGTTTTGCCAAAGCAGCTAAGTCCGCCTGCATTGACATTAGCAGGGCCCTCCTGCCCTGTGCAGCCAGGTCGTTACCTCCCAGGTGGATTATTACCACGTCCGGTTTGCCACCTCTCCATAGCGCTTCTTGCACTGCGGGTAGCAGTTGGTCCCATTTCATCCCGGACCAACCCATCCAGACCAACTCGGTGTCCCGCAGCCAGATTCCGCCGAATTCGCGTCTGGCCGCTGCCCACAGTTGAGCCTGTGTGACGTAGGAATGTCCCACGAACCACACCGTTCTGCGCCGTGTGGTCGGACCTACAGGGTGGGGGGGAGAAAATCCAGGCTCAGTATGAGGTGGGGCGTATGTACCGTTTAAACGCGCCCGATGCCCAATGCCCAATCCCCTTGATTTGCTCTCTGCCCATGCCCAGCCCCGCCACCGTGGTCGCGGCCCCTATCCTAAATGAATGGGATCAGAATGCTGCAGTAATTGGAAATGAATGGGCCTTCTAGCGTCTCGACTTGCCCTCTGCATTCTGCCCCACCCCTTCAATGCCATCCTGCAGTGAAAGCTCCTGGTGGGGTCCTGCCCTGACGCCATCTTTGAGTAGTACACCACCGCGCTCAAATGGGTCTGGGCCCAAGATTTTGTCCTACCCGCTCTAAAAGCCCAATCTATGAAACTCAGGACCTCGCTCTGCCCTGCCGGCTGGTCACTTGTTAGCCCAGTGGCTGCAATAAATGTTGCCCAGCACTTACGGTAACGGTGCATTGTCTTTGGGGCCAGTGCATGCTCCAGCATCGCTTCTAAACCAGCTCTACCCATGCCCATACTTCCTCCTGCACTGGGGTCATCCCTTGGTCTGCATTCGGAGCGAGGTCTCGGAATCTTGTCCACTGAAAACGAGAAATGGCATCCGCAACTGAGTTGTCTATTCCCAGGACGTGTCGTGCCCTAAGCGCTATATTCTCCCTCAGTTGGCATTGGACCAACCTTCTCAATAGGCCGACCACGGAAGAGCATTTCACCGTCCCCATGTTGATCGCCTGCACTACTGCGTGGTTGTCAGACCACAGAGTTATCTGCCTGTTTGCTAGCCGTTCTGCCCAAATGTGAAAAGCCACTACTATGGGGAATAGCTCCAGTAGCGAAATGTTCGCTGTGGCCCCTGCTTTCTTCCAGGCTTCTGGCCATACCCCTGCCGTCCACGCTGTCCCTAGAATGGCCCCGAAACCGAGGCCCCCTGCTGCATCCGTGTACAGCTTGAGCTGATTCGCTGGTACCCATGGCTTGCGCCACATCAGGATGCCATTGAAATCGGACAGGAAGGATTCCCACTGTTCTAGATCTGCTTTTACCTCTTGCATTAAGCTGACCCTGTGGTGTTTTTGCGTCGTGCCCCTGGTCAGCCATGCCAGCCTTCTTGCAAATGCCCCGCTGGGATCACCCTTGTGGCGAAGTTCAGTTTCCCCAGCAACTGCTGCACCTCGCCTAGCTTGGCCTTCTTTTGTAGCCTCAGCCTAATCATGATCTCCTTGAGCTCCGCTACCTTGCTGGGCGGAAGTCTGCATGTCCCTGAAATTGTGTCTAGTTCTATCCCTAGGAGGGACAGTTTAGTGGTCGGGCCCTCTGTATTGTCTTGAGTTAGTGGTATCCCTAGTTCCTGTGCCAGCGCTGTGAAACTCTGCAGGAGGAGGGCGCAATCATCTGTTCTTGCCTTGCCGATAAACAGGAAATCGTCTAAGTAATGGACCCGACCCCCTCGCAGGGCCCGTCTCCCTACTTCCCACTCTAGGAAACTGCTAAATGCCTCGAAATATGCGCATGAAACCGAGCACCCCATTGGCAAGCATTTGTCGTAGTAATATTTCCCGTCCAGCTGGAAACCTAGCAGATGGTAGCTGTCTGGGTGGACCGGCAGGAGTGGGAAGGCTGACTCAATGTCTGTTTTGGCTAGTAGGGCTCCCCTTCCTTCCTGCCGTATCAGGTCTACTGCGTCGTCTACTGATGCATATGCTACTGAGCAATCGTCCTGTTCCAGCCAGTCGTTGATGGATTGCCCTTGCGGGTGGGACAGATGGTGCATCAGCCTGAATTTCCCTTCCTCCTTCTTGGGTACCACTCCTAGTGGGGAGACCATTAAGTTCTCCACCGGGGCGGGAGTTGAAAGGGCCGGCCACCCGCCCCAGTTGGATCTCCTTGCCTACCTTGTCTCGTTCTATGCTTGTGTTTTCCCTCACCGATTTTAGGTTCCGTCTCTCCTGTGCCCATTTGGGACCTTTGTAGTGTATTATGAAGCCCTGTGTGAAACCCTCAGCCAATTTTTGTCTGTCTGTTGCCTTGGGATACTGACCTAATAGATAAACCAGCCTGCTGGTCTTAATCGGGGTTGGTAGCAGCTGCCCTTGGCCCCTGGCTCCCCGACCGCGGGGCCGCTCGCTACTTCTTTGTGCCGGTTCTTTCTTTGCCCACTCCAGCTCCCTGGCCTTGTTTGCAGCGGATTGCGGGGTTGTTTCCCTGGCAAGAACCGCATGCGTGCTTGAACCTACATCCTTCCCCCCATTTGCAATCATCCTTGTTAAATTTCCAGCATGGTTTCCCAGATTTGGTGGTTCCCTGGCTCTTACCCTTGAACCCTTGGCCTTCATATTTGCCCTTACTCCCATAGGAGCAAAAATTGCTGTCCCTGGAGCTGACACCTTCCCAGGCAGCCACCATGTGTGTAGAGAAGCCTTCCATGTCTTGCCAGTCCCAATAAATCACTGGCCAAGTTTGCATCTTCTCCCTGAAACCCTTGTCGTATTTCAACCTTGCCTCCCCCTGATACTGCATCTGTGCCTCATGCACCTTCTGCTCGTACAAAATGAGCGCTGCCGCGCTCTGGGGGAATTTTTCCACAAACACACAAGCCAGGGTCCTTAACGCTTTTAACGCCTTCGGTGCTCATGACGGAATGGTTCCGTCATGAGCACCAGTGCTCCTGTGCTCATGACGGAACCATTCCGTCATGAGAACAGGAGCACTAAATCCCTCTGCTGCAGACAGCAGAGGGATTTCCCTTTTTTTTAATTGGCCTCGGGAGGTTGGGGAAGAGCTTCCCCAACCTCCTGAGGCCAATTTGCATTTTCATTCCAATGCCGATCGCGCGCATGGCACGCTGACGTCATTGCAATGAAAATGAAACTGAAACTTAGCTTCAGTTTCATTGTTTCAGTGCTCGTGGGGCTATCTCAGCCCCCCGAGCACCGAACAAGATGGGAGAGGTATCGTTGGAAAGGTGAGACTCTCCCCTTTCCAATGGTACCCTTCCCTAGTGGATCCCTGTTTGGGGATCACCCCAGGAGGGCGATCCCCAAGCAGGGATCCACCCACTAGCACCAGGGAGGGGGGAGCGGCCCCTTGGGCAAGGGCCTTTGCTCCCCCCATATTTGGACACAACAGTCTGGGGCAGAAAGCCCACCAGAAACCAGGGATTTTTTTTTATTGATGTTGGGGTGGGGGCTGCCCAAAAAGGGCATGGCAATGGCCCCCCCAGAGAAATGTCAGTCTTTCTGCCCCCCCCAGGGGGCAGATGGGGGCCGTAGCCCCCAATCTGCCCCCTGGGGGGGCAGAAAGCCCATTAGAAATCAGGGATTTTTTTTTATTGATGTAGGGGTGGGGGCTGCCCAAGATGGGCAGGTCAATGCCCCCACGCCCCCCCAAAAAATGCAACAGTCTTTCTGCTCCCCCCAGGGAGCCCACTAGACACCAGGGATTTTTTTTTTTATAATGTAGGGGTGGGGGCTGCCCAGAATGGGCATGATAATGCCCCCAACCCAAAAACAATTACCACAGTCTTTCTGCCCCTCCCCGGAGGCATATTGGGCAATAGCCACTTATCTGCCCCCCGGGGGGGGCAGAAAGCCCTCTAGGCCGCAGGAATTTTTTTTTGTTATTCAGGGTTGAGGTCAGCCCAGAATGGGCATGCCAATGCCCACTCCCCAAAAAAATGCCACAGTCTTTCTGCCCCCCCGAGGGGCGGATGGGGGCAATGGCCCCTGATCTGCCCCCAGGGGGGCAGAAAGCCCTCTAGGCGCCAGCAATTACGCTGGCTTTTTTTATGCGTGGGGGTGGGGGCTGCCCAGAATGGGCATACCAATGCCCCCACTCCCCAAAAACATAGCCACAGTCTTTCTGCCCCCCTGGGGGGCATATCGGGGCAACCCCCCCCCCCAGATTCCCATCCAGGGTGGCAGAAAGCCAACTAGGCACAGACTTGTTTTTAGCAATGTGCCTACCTGTGGATTTTGGGCCCTAGCGCAGCCGGCACATAGGGAAACCTAGCAAACCTGTGCATTTTTTTAAACTAGACACCAAGGGGAATCCAGGATAGGGTGACTTGTGTGCCTCTCACCAGGTTCTGTTACCAAGAATCCCTTGCAAACCTCAAACTTAGTTAAAAAAACTAATTTTCCTCACATTTCTGTGATGGAAAGTTCTGGGATCTGCGTGGATACAGAAAATTCCACGCACCCCACATTCCCCAATGTCTTCCGAGAACAATGGTACCTCACTTGTGTGGGTAGGCCTAGTGCCTGCGACAGGAAATGGCCCAAAACACAACGTGGGCACAACACATTTTCACAGTGAAAACGGACCCTTTTTTTGTAAAGTGCCTAGCTGTAGATTTTGAACCCTAGCTCTGCCGGCACCTAGGGAAACCTAGCAAACCTATACGTTTTTGAAAACTAGACACCCTGGGGAATCCAGGATGGGGTGACTTGACTGGCTCTCACCAGGTTCTGTTACCCATAATCCCTTGCAAACCTCCAAATGTGTCCAAAAAAACACATTTTCCTCACGTTTCTCTGGTGGCAAGTTCTGGAATCTGCGTGGATCCACAAAATTCCATCCACCCCGCATTCCCCAAAGTCTTCCGAGAAAAATGGTACCTCACTTGTGTGGGTAGGCCTAGTGCCCACGACAGGAAACGGCCCAAAACGCAACCTGGACACACCACATTTTACAGTGAAAACTGACACTATTTTACAAAGTGCCTAGCTGTAGATTCCCGAACCCTAGCTCTGACGGCACCTAGGAAAATCTAGCAAACTTATACATTTTGAAAACTAGACACCCAGGGGAATCCAGGATGGGGTGACTTGTCTGCCTCTCACCAGGTTCTGTTACACAGAATCCCTTGCAAACCTCAAACTTTGTAAAAAACAACACATTTTCATCACATTTCTGTGGTGGAAAGTTCTGGAATCTGCGTGGATCCACAAAATTCCACCCTCCCCGCATTCCCCAAAGTCGTCCCGAGAAAAATGGTACCTCACTTGTGTGGGTAGGCCTAGTGCCCGCGAGAGGAAACGGCCTAAAATGCAACGTGGGCACAACACATTTTCACAGTGAAAACGGACCCTTTTTTTGCAAAGTGCCTAGCTGTAGATTTTGAACCCTAGCTCTGCGGGCACCTAGGGAAACCTAGCAAACCTATACATTTTTAAAACTAGACACCCAGGGGAATCCAGGATGGGGTGACTTGTCTGGCTCCCACCAGGTTCTGTTACCCAGAATCCCTTGCAAACCTCAAAATTTGTCCAAAAACACATATTCCTCACATTTCTGTGGTGGAAAGTTCTGGAATCTGTGTGGATCCACAAATTCCACCCAGCCCGCATTCCCCAAAGTCTTCCGAGAAAAATGGTACCTCACTTGTGTGGGTGGGTCAAGTACCCGCGACAGGAAAGGGCCCAAAACCTATTGAGGCGACTTCAAAATACCTATCACAAAACAACCTGGTTTTGCAAGGGGGGGTCCCATGAGTTTTTGGCCCCGGGCTCGGCGGCCATCTAGGGAAACCTACCAAACCCACACATTTCTGAAAACTAGACTCCCAAGGTATGGCTTGCGTGGGTCCCCCAACATTTCCCTACCGAGAATCCCCTGCAAACCTCAAATTTAGCTGAAAAAATCACTTTTTTCTCAAATTTCTGTGTGGCAAAGTTCTGGAATCTGCGTGGATCCACAAATTTCCTTCTACACAACATTCCCCCCAGTCTCCCGATAAAAATGGTACCTCACTCGCGTGGGTGGGTCAAGTACCCGCGACAGGCAAGGGCCCAAAACCTATGGAGGCGACATCAAAATTACCTATCACAAAACAACCTGGTTTTGCAGGAGTCCCATGAGTTTTGGCCCAGGGCTCGGCGGCCACCTAGGGAAACCTACCAAACCCACACATTTCTGAAACCTAGACACCCGGGGGAGTCCAGCAAGGTATGGCTTGCGTGGGTTCCCCAACATTTCCCTACCCAGAATCCCCTGCAAACCTCAAATTTTGTTGAACAAATCTATTTTTTCTCACATTTCTGTGTGGGAAAGTTGTAGGATCACCGGGCTGACACAAATTTCCTACCACCCAGCGTTCCCCCAGGTCTCCCCATTAAAATGGTACCTCACTTGTGTGGGTAGGCATAGTGGCTGCAACAGGAAATGGCCCAAATCCTACTGTGGAGACTTCAAAATTACCTTTAAGAAAACTACCTGGTTTTGGGGGGGGGACCTGGGGTTTTTGCCCCAGGTTCGCCACCATCTAGGGAAACCTACCACACCAACACATTTCTGAAAACTAGACACCCTGGGGAGTCTAATGAGGTATGGCTTGCGTGGATCCCCCAACGTTTCCCTTGCCAGAATCCCCTGTAAACCTCAAAGTTAGCTGAAAAAAACACATTTTCCACATATTTTTGTGTGGAATCACCGTGGCTTGAGGTTTGCAGGGCATTCTGGGTAGGAAAACTTTGGGGGACCCACGCAAGTCATACCTGGCTGGACTCCCCTGGGTGTCTAGTTTTCAGAAATGTGTGGTTTTGGTAGTTTTCCACGATGGCCGCCGAGCCCGGGGCCAAAAACCCAGGTGACCCTCCTTGCAAATCCAGGTTGTTTTGTGATAGGTCATTTTGATGTCTCCTCAATACGTTTTGGGCCCTTGCCTGTCGCGGGTACTTGACCCACCCACGCGAGTGAGGTATAATTTTTATCGGGAGACCTGGGGGAACGCTGGGTGGTAGGAAATTTGTGTCAGCCCGGTGATCCTACAACTTTCCCACACAGAAATGTGAGAAAAAATAGATTTTTTCAACAAAATTTGAGGTTTGCAGGGGATTCTGGGTAGGGAAATGTTGGGGGACCCACGCAAGCCATACCTTGGTGGACTCCCCCGGGTGTGTAGTTTTCAGAAATCTGTGTGTTTGGTAGGTTTCCCTAGGTGGCCGCCGAGCCCGGGGCCAAAAACTCATGGGACCCCCCCTTGCAAAACCAGGTTGTTTTGTGATTGGTAATTTTGATGTCGCCTCAATAGGTTTTGGGCCCTTGCCTGTCGCGGGTACTTGACCCACCCACGCGAGTGAGGTCCCATTTTTATCAGGAGACTGGGGAAATGCTGTGTAGAAGAAAATTTGTGGATCCACGCAGATTCCAGAACTTTCCCACACAGAAATTTGAGAAAGTAGTGATTTTTTCATCTAAATTTGAGGTTTGCAGGGGATTCTCGGTAGGGAAATGTTGGGGGACCCACGCAAGCCATACCTTGCTGGACTCCCCAGGGTGTCTAGTTTTCAGAAATGTGTGGGTTTGGTAGGTTTCCCTAGATGGCGGCGAGCCCAGGGCCAAAACCCCAGGTGCCCCCCCCCAAAACCAGGTAGCTTTGTTATAGGTAATTTTGAAATCTCCACAGTACGATTTGGGCCATTTCCTGTCGCAGGTACTTGACCCACCCACACAAGTGAGGTACTATTTATCTCGGAAGACTTTGGGGAATGCGGGCTGGGTGGAATTTTGTGGATCCACACAGATTCCAGAACTTTCCACCACAGAAATGTGAGGAAAATGTGTTTTTTGGACAAATTCTGAGGTTTGCAAGGGATTCTGGGTAACAGAACCTGGTGAGAGCCAGTCAAGTCACCCCATCCTGGATTCCCCTGGGTGTCTAGTTTTTAAAAATGTATACGTTTGCTAGGTTTTCTTAGGTGCCGGCAGAGCTAGGGTTCAAAATCTACAGCTAGGCACTTTGCAAAAAAAGGGTCCGTTTTCACTGTGAAAATATGGTGCGTCCACGTTGCGTTTTGGGCCGTTTCCTGTCGCGGGCACTAGGCCTACCCACACAAGTGAGGTACCGTTTTTCTTGGAAGACTTTGGGGAACACGGGGTGGGTGGAATTTTGTGGATCCACGCAGATTCCAGAACTTTCCACCACAGAAATGTGAGGAATTTTTTTTTTTTTACAAATTTTTAGGTTTGCAACGGATTCTGGGTAACAGAACCTGGTAAGAGCCAGTCAAGTCACCCCATCCTGGATTTCCCTGGGTGTCTAGTTTTCAAAAATGTATAGGTTTGCTAGGTTTCCCTAGGTGCAGGCAGAGCTAGGTTTCAAAATCTACAGCTAGGCACTTTGCAAAAAAAGGGTCCGTTTTTACTGTGAAAATGTGGTGTGTCCACGTTGCGTTTTTGGCCATTTCCTGTTGCGGGCACTAGGCCTACCCACACAAGTGAGGTACCATTTTTCTCAGAAGACTTTGGGGAACGCGGGGTGGGTGGAATTTTGTGGATCCACGCAGATTCCAGAACATTCTACCTCAGAAATGTGAGGAAAATGTGTTTTTTTGGACAGATTTTTAGGTTTGCAAGGGATTCTGGGTAACAGAACCTGGTGAGAGCCAGTCAAGTCACCCCATCCTGGATTCCCCTGGGTGTCTAGCTTTCAAAAATATATAGGTTTGCTAGGTTTCCCTAGGTGCCGGCAGAGCTAGTGTGGAAAACTAGCTGAAATGGTTGTTAGCATCAGCTGAAGCCATTTTGTTTCTGGCAGCCATTTTAGTTAGCCATGTGCTCGCCATGTGCTTTCTCCCTCTTCACTGTTGCCTGCTCTTGTATTTCACTTGAGTCAGGAACTATAGTTAACTCCTTCAGTACTGAGCCAGAGCACTGCACATGCTCAGAAAGGCCTAACTGCTAGAATGCACCTGCTCTTAGAGTAACTGTCAGGCTATTTTAACTAATATTAGCTATATTGTAAGCCCTCCCACTCTGTTGACTAAGCAATTCTTATGTATCCTTATATGTAACTAGCTATTCATGTGTGCACTTGTACCGCTTCTTTTTGAGTCTACATGCTAACTCAGCGGTAAACTGGGCATAAAAGACCCAGGATCTTTGTATTCCTTAGACTGTCTCATAAAGTGGCCTGCGGGGATTGTATTGACACAGTTTCCCTCATGTGAGGTTAATAAAGTTGTTATTTTGATATTCCAGCTTCCGTGCCAATCTCTTCTTTGTTGGTTTAGGGACCAGGTGCATCAGTGAATCCCTAGAAAGGTTTTTTCTTCTACAAATTGGCGCCCGACGTGGACCTCATCGGAGAAGCGGCTATCCAAGGGAGTGGTCTTGACGGAAGACAGGAATCTACTGAGGAGGTACCCTGCATGAGGAAGACCCTTTGTCTTTGCAGACCTAGGTATTTTCCCATTTTCCCGATCTGACCCTCCAGGTGTTGACCGCTCCCGACTGAGATCTTCTTTGGTGTGAGTATTTTAAAACGACCGTTAGGTCACTCAGAACTTGGCAGGTGGAGGTTGGAGACTTTGGTTTGGTAAGGTTGCTGTAGCAACACTTTTGTTTGGATTAGCTTGGCCAAGATTCTTGTTTGTTTGTTTGTTTGCTGCAGCAAATGAAGGCAGGTAATGAGGAGATTTTTCTCTAACTTTGAAAACTTGAACGGCACAAATTGTGTTAAGTGTCACTTGGAGTATAATATTATATATGCTATAATATTCTTGGCTTGCCTGCTCCTAGCACACTTCGTAGAAAGTGTTGCTGTCTTGGAGGTACCAATATGGATTTAGGAAGTACTCAGCTGACTCCCCTAAGAGGGGATACCTAAATGGGTTTAGGTATATTAAAAAGGTATTTCTTCCATGATGACTAGTACACCATGGAACACAAATACATATATATAGAAGGATCCTGATCTGCCAACCCAACTGGTAATTTGGTGTATTATTGGAAAAGGTTTTGAGGTGCGAGCCTGTCTTTTTGAACATGGTAGTCTTTTGGCTGTCTATTTGTCTTGGTGTAATCTCTGTACTTTTTTGAGAGTCCTTTCGTTTGTAAATATGACTTACAATTGGTATTTACAAATGGTTTGGTTTGAGTACAGTCTGTGAGCTGTCTCTTGCTTTTGTCCTAAGTGTTAATTTGTGGGTTAATTGGTTTTTTTGGTGTCCATGTGGTTGTGGATTGACACCGGTGGTGCTGCTTGAAAATACTTGTTTCAGTAAGTACTGACTATGTTTTTTGTGTGAGAATGGATTGCCTTAGCAAG
Organism: Calotriton arnoldi; assembly: GCA_963921515.1. Taxonomy (NCBI): domain Eukaryota; kingdom Metazoa; phylum Chordata; class Amphibia; order Caudata; family Salamandridae; genus Calotriton; species Calotriton arnoldi. The sequence goes on from CAWUFW010002485.1 coordinate 1,682,336, forward strand.
CAGTGTTGTGTGCTCTGAGTGTGTGGGCCCCCTTCTTGAAAATGTCTGGAATGAGCTCAATTTGGTTTTTTTTGTCGTCATTCTGTTATGCAAATGTCATTGAAAGAATTACATTTTAGAATTCAAGGAATTAATTATATTACATATGCTAAATAGTTGCACGCTACCATTAGAAGTAAAACAGTAACAAAGTATAGATGTGTGAATATTGCCACAAGAGAAATTAGAATTAACACTCAATAGGAAAAAAATAGTCCTCATAGAAAGGAAAAAAAAAAGAATTTGTGTGCTTTCAAACTAAGACTGCATACAAAATGTTGCAGCATTATCCTTAAGGTATTAATATTAAAAGGCATTCACATCATCTGAGTAAATTGGTTGCTGCTGAAATAAAAGCGCCTCTTTTTTACATTACAAAACGATAGAATTGTGCCGGCTTGGAATGCCTGTGTTTTAAATAGACTTCACCGTGCTCAAATTTCCAGCACTAGAAAAACAGCTAAAAAAACAGCTGTTCAAAGCTGTCTGTACCGAAGGAAGCTGTCTGTCAAAACAGACGGAGATCAAACTTTTTCAGGACATTAGAATACAGCAAAGGGTTTTTCTTCTGAAAAAGGCGTGAAGTTGAGGCTTGCTGGTCGTAAGAACACAGCTGAGTAAACAACACATGGCTATGCTCGGCCACAAAACTACTGATTTTAAAAGTTACAAATACAGCTTCATTATTTTGGATAAAATAGAAAGGATTAAAAGCAGGGATTTTCTTTCTTGTTGCTTTTCATATGTGGGAACATTAAAAGAGTTAGTGATCATTATTAAAAATTAAAAAAAAGTGCAAAAAATTATTAACAATAATTGCACTAAAATCGTTTTTCTTTGGATCTTTATAATGTCTAAATAATCCTACTGTGACCAATATATAAGCTCCTAGCATCAAAGTTGACTTTGAGCAGCACTTTACCACAATGTGGGGAGTGAAATGTGAAATTTCACTTTACCCAGGCATATAAAAACTTATTTTATGAGGGTGTACCTTATACATTTATGACCTCCCACCTCTGGGATATCTAGGGAAGACCCTGGGGGTCCCTAATATGCTAAAACATTGTAGGTTATTCATTTTTAAGTGCCCCTACCACCAAAGTCGATTTTGGGCACAATTTACTTTTTAAAAGCAGTCCTGGCACCCAGGGCTGTTTTCAAACTGATCTTAGGTTTCAGCAGTGCACACATGCGACTGCAGAACAAGCAGCTGACCTCTAAACTGCTACAAAGCACATCACACACTGCACACGAATGAAAATTAGTATGAAATAAGACAGCAAACAGTGCATTTTACCTTTAAAATTATTAGCTCACAGGCACGGAACAGGACTGCTTTTCAGCTGTGCTTCTCCAGAGTTCCTTTGAATTGGAAAGACCGCATGGAATAGCCTTACTGACAGGGGACAGCAGGTTAAGGGTCAAAGGCCAAGTTCTGTATTTAGAACTGACCAGCCTTACTGCATGTAAAAATTTCCATGCAGGGAGCCACTGTGACAGTATGTGATTTCTACATTACACTATGAAAGCTACAGGTAAATGTAAATTTTGCTCTAATGATGTCTGAGGCTATAATGTGCCTAGGGAAATTAGGGTGAAAATGAATTCTCAATTCTTGTTAATAATATTAGGGATATCGCCATTAGTAATTTAACCACATTTAAGAAATAGAAGAATTTACTTAGTTGTTTTACTAAAGTTATGGCCTTGATTAAGCCTTCCTGGAGCTAGGGCCAGATTAAAAGGCTATGAAATTCAGTTTGCATTCATGCGCCTTCATGTTACACTAGTACAATTGCTAAAGGAATTGGTAGTTGGTTATTATTGTTTTCTAGCTAGCTCAAATGTGCTATTTCCCTCCTACAAGTTTGCTTGTGCCCAGCTGCCAAAAATAGGGGTAGATAGTGTCGACAGAAGGTCACCTGTTTCAGGTTACCTGCTGTCGAATGAGGGGAAGAGATTAGAGAGATTAGCTCCTGGGCAAATTAAGGGTAACTACAATTAAGTAATACATTGTAATTTTTCTTGATTTATATGCTCTCTCTCTCTCTCTCTTTTTCTCACTCTCTCTTGAGCCTGTCTAAGTTGTCTAGGAACGGCCATGAGACGTTTAATTGGCTATTCAGTAATACTGTTTTAAAATTGTTAAGATTAATAAAATGAATAAAAATACGCCATGTTACTGCCCATCCTGTCTGATGAAATTATGAAAGGATGAGTAGTCTAGATTGATGTTCCCTTATTTGATCTTTAAAGGGGAACTATATGTGGGTAGTTTTTGTTTTAAAATTCTCAGGTGATAACACCATTATTGTTTGTTATTTTTTATGCTACATACAGTTTTGTAAAGGCATTATTAGTCTCTTATTAGTCTGTGTAATTGAGCTGACAGGATCCCAGTTTTAGATTTTCCCGCTGCGCCTATAACATGAGATCATGGTCGTAAGCGTAAAATGTAGGTGTTTTTATGTAAGAAAAATAATTTTAGAAGTGTCTGCAGTCCTGTACAAGTAGTGAAAGGTTATGACTTATGAAGCACAAGCTTGTTAAGACAAGAAGCACAAAAGCCCTTTCTTGAGGTTCTTCAGATGAATAATATAGGAATACACAAATGTAAGGATTTAGAGTATGTCCGTATTGTTTTTCTTTTTCCCTCAGAATTTAGTAAATAAACATAGACTTCCTTGGCTGCTTCACATAGTGTAACGTTTTACTCTTGTCAGTTCACCAAAAAAGTTCCTTTTATACTCACTAATAGGTCCAGGGTTGTTTTTTTTTACTCTCAGATAGATGAAGTGGTTCTTGGGTGCCTTGCTAATGTATGGGGTGCCCCAAGCTTAAAAAAAGGTGAAGGTATTTGGAAATGAACTATCCTCTCTGCTTGATAGATTATTTGTATGCCTTGTCTAAAGATTTTTTGTTCTGTCCATCAATAGATATCTGCTGCCCTACAACCATTGCCAGAGGGGCCCGGACATCAGATTCAGCTTGGGGAGTCAGCGCCAGTCCAGTTTGGAGCCAAGGTGAAGGGAACCAGCACAGGCATTGCTGGCAACTAGGACCTCAGTGAAGGTAGAAGGCCGGAAGCACTGGGACGTGAAGTGTGTACCCCTGCTACTGTCTTGGACGAAAGACGGGGTTACAAATCAGAATGGAGAAGTCGTGGATCCAGTTTTTGATGCCCAGCTGAGAGAGCCACAGACCGACAAGGACGGCAAGGAGGCTTTTGCTTGAGGTGATCCCCTTTGAAACAAGGGTTGCTTCAGGCCTTTGAGTCCTAGTCCCCAAGTGAATGCAAGTCTGCACCTTTGTTTGTTGATCAAGAGGTGCCTGGGCATACTGGGTACAATCTTTGGCCCCGACACAAGAGCAGTGTGCCAGCGGAGCAACACAGGAGTTAGGGAAGGACTTGAGTTCAGGGTACAGGTGCTGTGCCTTTGGTGCCTGTTAGATTAAAGTGAAGAATACTGGTGCACTGCCTGAGACACTGGACAGGATCGTTGACGGCATTTGCCCCGGAGGATGATTGCTTGCCCTATCCTGAAAGAAGAAACTTTTTCCCTTAAAACTGGGCCGTGATTGTTTTCCTGAGTTGCAAGTTGTGCAGCTTCACCGTTGGAAAATAACTTGATAGGAGCCTGCCTGTGAGGCTCAGACGGACACAGGGAGAAGACTCCCCTCTGGCTGGTTGTACAGCGGCTTCTATTCTTTTAAGTACTCTTTAGCAATGTATCCCTTTGGTCGTCCTATTTTTGAGGAGGAGCAGCCCTTTGTGGCTCCTCGTCCTAATTCCCATGGTCCCGTTTGGTCTTCCTGGTCCCCTGGAGCGAAAATTGTTTTTGTAATGATCCTTGTATTTGCTTTAATATTTGCATTAGCAATGTTTATTCTGCAAGAGAAACGTTTTTTTGAACAGTCGACAAATATTACTCTGCCCCCTCCTCCTGAGCATATCAATTGGTACTCTAGCCCTCATGAAAAGAACACTGGAAAGGTCTATTAAAAAAAAATGTTTTTTATTTAAGATATTATATTAGATATGTGTTGTTGGCTATTCTGAAGCTGAAATAGATGGTCACTGAAATACATTGGAGCCCTGAAACATAGAATTGGACTGGATGGTTTTGGGATTGAATTTTTGCTTAAGGTTGGAAAAATTGATTGTTTTTGTTTGTAATAATAGCCATTATTTTCTCATGTTATCTGTGTGTTCATTATGACCCAATGCTCTGTTCCCTATGTATTTCTATTTTGTATCTCACTAGTTAAGCAATGTTAAAAATGTAAATGCCCACCTAGCAATGGATTTATGAGGATAAATGTGCAGGATAACTTCCATGCTTCTAGATCATAGCGGATGTCTTCAGCAAATGCTAAAACGGGCATCTGTGGAAAACTAGCTGAAATGGTTGTTAGCATCAGCTGAAGCCATTTTGTTTCTGGCAGCCATTTTAGTTAGCCATGTGCTCGCCATGTGCTTTCTCCCTCTTCACTGTTGCCTGCTCTTGTATTTCACTTGAGTCAGGAACTATAGTTAACTCCTTCAGTACTGAGCCAGAGCACTGCACATGCTCAGAAAGGCCTAGCTGCTAGAATGCACCTGCTCTTAGAGTAACTGTCAGGCTATTTTAACTAATATTAGCTATATTGTAAGCCCTCGCACTCTGTTGACTAAGCAATTCTTATGTATCCTTATATGTAACTAGCTATTCATGTGTGCACTTGTACCGCCTCTTTTGAGTCTACATGCTAACTCAGCGGTAAACTGGGCATAAAAGACCCAGGATCTTTGTATTCCTTAGACTGTCTCATACAGTGGCCTGCGGGTACTGTATTGACATAGTTTCCCTCATGTGAGGTTAATAAAGTTGTTATTTTGATATTCCAGCTTCCGTGCCAATCTCTTATTTGTTGGTTTAAGGACCAGGTCATCTGTGAACCCCTAGAAAGGTTTTTTCTTCTACACTAGGGTTCAAAATCTGCAGCTAGGCACTTTGCAAAAAAAGGGTCCCTTTTCACTGTGAAAATGTGGTGTCCACATTGCGTTTTGGGCCATTTCCTGTCGCGGGCACTAGGCCTACCCACACAAGTGAGGTGCCATTTTTTTCGGAAGACATTGGGGAACACCGAGTGGGTGGAATTTTGTGGATCTACGCAGATTCCAGAACTTTCCACCACAGAAATGTGAGGAAAATGTGTTTTTTTGACAGATTTTAAGGTTTGCAAGGGATTCTGGGTAACAGAACCTGGTGAGAGCCAGTCAAGTCACCCCATCCTAGATTCCCCTGGGTGTCTAGTTTTCAAAAATGTATAGATTTGCTAGGTTTCCCTAGGTGCCGGCAGAGCTAGGGTTCAAAATCTACAGCCAGGCACTTTACAAAAAAGGGTCCGTTTTCACTGTGAAAATGTGGTGTGTCCACGTTGCGTTTTGGGCCGTTTCCTGTCGCGGGCACTAGGCCTACCCACACAAGTGAGATACCATTTTTCTCGTAAGACTTTGGGGAACGCAGGGTGGGGAGAATTTTGTGGATCCATGCAGATTCCAGAACTTTCCACCACAGAAATGTGAGGAAAATGTGGTTTGTTTTACAAATCTTTAGGCTTGCAAGGGATTTTGGGTAATAGAACCTGGTGAGATCCAGTCAAGTCACCCCATCCTGGATTCCCCTGGGTGTCTAGTTTTCAAAAATGTATAGGATTGCTAGGTTTCCCTAGGTGCCGGCAGAGCTAGGGTTCAAAATCTACAGCTAGGCACTTTACAAAAAAAGGGTCAGTTTTCACTGTAAAAATAAAGTGTGTCCACGTTGCGTTTTGAGCCGTTTCCTGTCGCGGGCACTCGGCCTAATCACACAAGTGAGGTACCATTTTTATCGGGAGACTTAGGGTAACCCAGAATTGTAGAGCAACTGTTAATACCTATTGACTTTCGATGCATTTCTGCCTTCCAAATGAAAGACAATGTGTAAAAAAGAAGTCATTTTGAAAAATGACCTATAATTCTCATGCTAGTATGGGTATTCACAATTTCGGAAATGTGCAAATATCTACTGTTTCTAAACTCTATATTTTGTTACAATTTCAGAAATACATAGGTGTCTTTCATACCGATTTTTCCATGTATATATTTTCCCAAATTAATTGCTATATACCCGGTACATAATTAAAAACCATTGCAAGATGCTGCTCAGTTATTGGCTCTGGGTTTGTTGGGTTCTTGGTGAACCTACAAGTCCTATATATCCCCACAACCAGAAAGGTCCAGCGGATGTAACGGTATATTGCTTTCAAACAGCTGTCATAATTAGAAGAAGTTACAGGTGAAAACGTTGTTTCAAATGGCTGTTTTTTTCAACTAATTTTCAAGTTTTTCCTATATTTAACGGTTAGTTTCTATAAAGAAACCTTGAAGGATCTACACAAATGACCCCTTGCTGAATTTTGTCAGAATTTTGTCTACTTTACTAAAATGTATAGCTTTCCAGGATCCATTATTGCTTTCATACCCATTTCTACCATGAACTGGAAAGAGGTTGAAAGCACAAATAATAGCAAATATAGGCTATGTCCCAGAAAAATGCCAAAACTGAGTAAAACATTTTGGTTTTCTGACAAAAGTCTGCTTGTCCCTGAAAGCTGGGAAGATGGTGATTTCAGCACCACAACCCCTTTTTTGATACCATTTGCAGGGAAAAAACCAGACGCTTTCATCTGTAGCCCTTTTTTCCCATTTTTCCCCCCCAAAAAAATATTTAGCTGTATTTTGGCTAATTTCTGGGTCCCCTCCAGGGGAATCCACAAACCCTGGGTACCTTTAGTATCCCCATGATGTTGGAAAAAAAGGGCGAAAATTTGGCGTGGATACCTTATGTGGTCAAAAAGTTACAGGGGCCTAAGCGCGAACTACCCCAAATAGCCAAAAAAAGGCTTAGCACAGGGGGGAAAGGCCTAGCAGCGAAGAGGTTAACCAATTCTCAATTGTTCTCTCTAACCTGGGCTTGCGCCTCTCCCTCCTATCATCGTCTTTCTTGTCCTGTACTGTCAGGTCTAATCCTGCCTGGCGTACCTCTAGCAGGGAGAAGATGTCTATAAACTCCTTCCTCCATATCCTTTCTTTTACGGCTAGCGGGATGAGATTGGCCAACCCAGGAGCTTTGTGGTTGTGGGAGGGTCACTTGGGGAAGGGCCGCGGGTATTCACTGGGCGGCTTCCCTTTTGTGTCTGTGCCCTCCCCTGTCGCCCCACCTTCGCTTGCCTTGCTGGCCCCTTGTGTGGCCTCCTCTGGTGATTCCACCTCGCTCTGCTGTGCCATTGGGGGGCCCTGTTTGCCCTTGCCTGCCGCCCTTTTCGTGCCTCCCCTTATGTCTGGCTCTCGCCCTGGCTCCTTGCTGCCTCCCTGGTTTCCTGAGGCCCATGGTGGACCTACCCCAAAAGGGGATCCCGCCCCCAGCCACTGCCACCAGGGCATCCAAGCCGGTGGACCCCATGCCTTCCCCTGGAAGCCCTGCTGGTCCCTCCCTTGCCCTAGCTACCAAGGGGGCTGATTGGGCCAAGGCCCTTGCATTGCCAAATTACTCATGCCCTGTTGTGTGCCCAGGTTTACTATCTGCCCCGGGCCCCTTTCAGCTAGGCTATTGCGCTTTGCCTGTCCATGCGCCCCCCCTCTGCATCTCTTGCAGTGCTTACCCTTGTCCGCGGTGCTCCGATGGCTGCGCGAGTCATGAGAGGCCGCCCTGCTGGCTGCAGACCCCTCTTCCTCGCTGCTCTCCTTGGTGTCGGAGCTGGACACCTGCTCGGGGATGCCGCCCTCCTGCTCCTGGCTCGTGCGCCTCTTGGCCCGCCTTTCGTCGCCTTGGTGGCCGCCAGGACCTTGGCCCTTGTCTCTGGGTTCTTTGCAGGGGCCGCCGTTTTGGCTGCATGCCCCCTTGCCCCGGGCTTCTTGGTGGGTGGTGCAGGCGGGGATGCCTGCCGCTGTTTCTTCCCTCTCCCATGGGCTCCCTCCTTGATCTGCTTGTCCACCCATGATTGCCCTTTTAAAGCCACCAATTACCTGGCTTTTTCCAGCATTGCCTGTAGATCATCATCCAGCTCCGGGCCACTGCACCCCCTCTGCATCTTCTGCCCCTTCTGGGGCGTCTTTGCCTTGCCTTCGATGTCCCTGAAGCGCGCGGGAGGTCGTGTTGCCCTCCCGGCTGCCCCACACTTGCTGGCCATTCCACTGCGCTCTGGCCGGCTGTACGATGGGATTGGGAATTGAGCACTGTGGCACAAAAAGAGGGCATGACAAAAACTCCTTTGTCCTGGCAAGCTCCTTTCAATAAAACCCAAAAACAAAGCAATCCGCTCCTCCTGTAACCGGCGGTGTTTCAGGGCTGTGCCTGGTGCCCCCAACTTGGGCAAAGTAGCGGATTTACTCCCTACCGCTTGTCACCCAACGGTTGCAGTGCAAATGTCCTCTCGATAATCCCCAAATCACCACAACTCACTCCTCCTGTAGCCGGCGGTGTCTCGAGGGCTCCTGCCCCTTTAAGGCGCCTGGTCACGCTCGCCCGGATCCTGCCCCTTTAAGTCGCGTGGACCGAGGCTCGGCTGATGCTCCCGAGGGCGGGCGGCGGTTTGCGCTGGTTTCCGGTGTTCTCCGTAGTGCAGGTCCCTCTCGTGCCGCCCACGGTGCCGCGAGGAAAGGCGGGAGGTGATGCGGGCAGGCCGCACCAAAAAACACAGACGGCGGTTCCCCCGAGGCCGATGCCGCAGGCCCGAAGGGCGGGGAAACTGCTCCTGATGCTGGGGCCTCAGCAGGAAGCCTCGCTGCCGATATCCGGATCGGGAAGGCTGGGGACCCTTGTAGCAGGTACCGGTCCTCTGCGCCTCCTTTATCTGCACGGCCGAAGAAGAAATCCGAATCGAAGTCGGCTGCTTGCTTCCACAGGGTCCTTCAGCTGCCCTGCTGCTGCCGCTGCGATGACTCGATCCGTCGATTCTTCTTCGATCCGTCGCTTCCTTCTCTACCTGCTGTCGGAGGGGATTGAATGCTTGAGGGGGCTGCTTGCCCCCTTCTTAATCCCCTCCGCGGCTTGCGGCCTGTCCCCCTGATTGGGGGAGGCCGCGTTCAATTCGGGGCGACCAATCGCGGTCGCCCCTTTTTCCCGGGCTTGCGCCCCGGGGGGAGAGGGAGGCTTCCTGACCCCGGGAGGCGTTTGACCCGGGCCCCCATTGGGTCCGGCTTTGCCTTCCCCTGGCCCGGGCTCCTTACCAGTGTTCCAAAGTGATGCAGGGTGGGACCTTGAATGCCAAAGGGCTGCTATGCTATGCAACCACTTTTCTCCCAGCCCTGCTTCACCAGCCATCCAGCCTGAACATGGAGCGTGCTAACCAGCGCCCCTGCACGCTGCAACATCCATCATCCTTCGGCATCAATAGTTCAGCTCTGCGTTTCCATTGGCAGGTACAGGGCTGGGTAGCCTCAATATTCTCTCAGGCGTCACTGCCTTATTTCTCATCACTAGTCACCACAAAACACTGCCTCGTGCAGTTGTCTTAGGACACGCTGAAGACAGGGCCTCGAGTCTCTCTGCCTTCTGTCCTGCATTGGCATCTACTGGCTGCCCCTCCCTTCCCACAGGTGTGCCACTCCACCATCCTGACCCCTCAGATCACCCCTCTGCTGCATCCCTCAGTTCCCAAGCCAGGTACTTCACTCAGTACTGGTGACTTGGATAGAGGAATAGTGGATTCGGTTGGACTTTACTCGTTAGTAGAGGTGCCAGGGGCCCTAATGCAAGCAAAGAAAATGGACCCCTCCACTATGATTGGGTGATAAAAGACAGCCATAATTTGGTGTGCAGTGATACCCTCACACCTCTGGGCCCTGAAGCCACTGCACCTGTTGTGGTTATAACAGCAACGCCATTGACACCACTCACTGTCTCCCTTCTGTATTTTTACATGTTCGAGAGCCTTTTCTCTCACGGCACTCTGCATTGATGAAGGGGTGATGATGTCAGCACTTTCCAGGGAATAGCATGTTCTTTTCATAGAAGTGAGTAGCAGAAACGTATATATACGTGTGATTTTCCTGGCCTCTTTATAATAAAATGTTATTTCTTCAAAGAAAAATTCGGGAGAAAACGAAGTTGGATTTTTTTTTTAAATCGACATAATTTGAAGGCAAACATCATTTTGAAATTAAATATGAACAGTAATAAAAAATGTTTTTAAAATAGATTATGCTTCTACAAATATATCAATTAAATTATGATTAATTACTTTAAGATTACAATTGCGAGATTTTACTTGAATACGTTTTGTTTGGATATATCAGAGAGAAAGTGTACAAAAATGTTTAGAACTGTTTTAGATCCAGAACAAAGCGATGGGTTTAAACGAAACGTGAACGCAAAAGCATTTCTCAATCTGTCCTCCAGGAAAAACATGGACCCAAACCTACAACTTTAAATTCCGACAAAATAATAGCCTATTGGGGCAAAAGTTCACGCGCACCGTCCCACATCCGCCTCCACCCTTGACTCCCCACTCCCACAACAGAGTGCGAACTGGCCGGGCTCACAGATCTTCTATTTCTGTCTGCTGTGCCCTTGAGCCCAGCTGCCTGCCTTTCGAATGACTGAAACTAAATACGCGTAAGTAACGCCACCAAATGGAATGAAGCTTGCTTTGACATCTAAATTGTACATTTAAGAAGACTGAGGCACGCGATATCCTTTTAAAATTGAGCACTACATAAACAAAAAATATGGGGTGTGCAAAACGTTGCCAGTCAGGAAAGAAGTTCCCTTCGGTGTAGTAAGTAGCAGGTGCGGAGGTGCCGCCCCCTGGGTGTGTGTTGGAGGGTGGGGCGATAGGCGCACAGCAGCTGCAGCAAAGCACGCTGACCAACAGAGGTGGGAAGTGTAAACTCCTCCCAGGCGACGAGTCATCTCCCCCACCCTTCAAACTTTCCAACTGCGTCCCTCTTAGCCTCTGACATACACCAGTGACCACGTGCTTGGTGCCTTAAAAGGTCGCAGTTTATTATAACATAACATTTATACATATTGCCAATTTCATGCTCATGCATAACATTCTGTTGACACTTATATTGTCTTTGCAATTATAGTCCTTTTTAGTCCATTCTTGTTTATTGTCTGCCTTCAGGCAGGCCAATCTCTGGGGAGGGGCCCAGCCACCTGGGCCATTGTTTCCGCGGTGTTAGGCTTCAGCTTGCTACCGATTTGGTGGGTGTCCGTCAGGACCAGCCCGGGCTGCAAGTGCCGTCCCGTTCGCTTTTGGCCCCCTTCTTGGCCCCTCCCTGCTCTTCCGGGTCCCTGCCGTGTGGCATCCCAAGGACCCTGTGTGAGCACTTCATCTATTCAGCCTGGTGCTGAATTCTGACATCTCGCTGCTTCTGGTACTTCTGCCGTGAGGCATCCCAAGGGCCCAGCGGGAGCATCACATCTACTCTGTCTGTGGCTGATTGCCACCACTGGCTCCCTCAACAGTGCCCCTGCTGTGACGCATCCCAAGGACACTGTGTGAGCACTTCATCTATTCAGCCTGGTGCTGAGTTCTGACATCTTGTTCCTTCTGGTACCCCTGCTGTGAGGCATCCCAAGGGCCCAGCGGGAGCATCACATCTACTCTGTCTGTGGCTGATTGCCCCCACTGGCTCCCTCAGTGCCCCTGCTGTGAGGAATCCCAAGGATACTGTGTGAGCCTTCCATCTACCTCTAGCAATTTATCTCCTATTTCTATCATTCTAGGGTTTTCTCCGCTACGCTACCTACGGTTTTCCGATTGGAGGGAGTTCCCCCTGCTCTCCCTTCTCGTTCTTCGTCAAGCGAAAACCCTCTGCTCTAGGACTCAGACATACCGCGTTGGACCATGGTCCCTACCCCAGTTCATCCTTCTGCAGCGTTGGTATACGGAAAGACTAGGGAATTCCTATCATTTATCCGCGTGCATGCTCAAGACCTTACCCTTACGCCACCGCTGCTGGACTGGTACTGTCTTGGCTGAATTTGTTTCACTCAGGGATGTGGAATTCCTATAGCCCGATGCCCAGTACCTATTGTTTGGGGGTCAGGGCAACAAGTTTTCATGAGCATTTTATCCTTGGGACAAGTATGCCCAACCCTCTGCTGCACAAAACCTTTTGGCTGCCAGTTGCAGTGCCACATTATGGATCAGGGTATGGGCACTGTCTGCGGTTAAGGTAATAGTTTTGTCCATATGTTGATGCTGTTCCAACTTTCATTTCAGTTTCATTAATTGAAAGCCTTCATTATTAGGGCGAGTGCTCTAAGTAAATTTTGGAAGCTTTGACTACACTACTGCCAGTAGTTCCAGTATAAAAATGTGTACCATGTTTTCAAAGTTTAGCAATATGACGCTATGTATAATGCTTCCAGAATGCCCTCTGATTTGATGCAAATATTTGCAGATCAGTGCCAGTACTACTGTGGCAGCGTGTGCCTATTGAGACCAACAACCATTTTTGCTTTTTGCCCATGTTTGTTATAGTGGTGAAGGCCCTGCAGCTCCCTCACCAATAAGGTTTTACAAAAACTCATGCCAAAACAAGTCACGTATTGACAAAATGAAGGGCTGACCGCCAATTTCAGACCTACTGGCTTTGCCAAGGCTTGTTTATCTGTGTTTCCCATAATCTTATTGAAACTGGTTACACTGATTCTCCATTATGAATATTTTGGGGAAATACTAGCATGCATCGACCCATGTTATTAAATGATGCTGCAAAGAAAGGGTACCTGAAATTTTACAGGAGTATTTACGAACCTTTTACATCTGAAAGCAAGGAATCATCAAACACTACTTTTTGTGCCGTTATGCTTCGCGTGGAAGAGCAGAATGCTGCCACTCACAGTGAAGCCTGCTGGTACAGAGAGAAAGGTAGAGTTTTTATAACTCAAAAGGTCATAGTCAACGCCAGACCAAATGAGGGGCCCAATTCTTGGGGGGGCGTGGCTAGGCGCCGATGTGAGGGGAAGTGGATCTCTGAGCTCCGTCCGTGGCTTCCCCCCAACAGCAGTGATCCTGGACTAATGAAGAGGCCCCATACCGCAATTTAAGCAGCGGAACACTTGGTACCTACACTGAACCGGCATTAATACTGATTGGAGCCAATACAGGGGAGTAATGGACGAAATTGCCCGGACGGAGCGCTGCCTCTTCCGCGACCAAGATGGCGGCTTAGGGCTCCGGAGACGTTCCCTGAGGTGCCCGTCTCCGACTGACTCGATTGCAGCCAGGAGTGACTCGCTGCAGCCGTGGAGAACGAGTAATTAAAGATAAGCGGCGGAGGATTGGCATAATGAGATCGGAGCACTGAATCGGTTGCGAGACCCTGCATTCACACAATGGCGGCCAAGGGCAGGGGAGAGAACCCCTGACGCTGGCGAAGGTGAGCGGCCCCGGAGAATCGCAGAAACGGCGCGCTACTGAGGCGCAGGATAAGGGGAGTGTCACAGGCTAAATATACCGCCCGGCGATATAACGCAGCACCAGGGGGAGCCGACACTGTGTCTCCCACGACGAGATTGCAATGTGTGGAGATCAAGGCGACAATTGCCGGCGATACGGTAGAATTGCGGAGTTTGCTGCCTGCTCCTGAATGGGGCTTGGAGGAATGCCCTAGACGTCACCGAACAGGCGGAAATAAGAGGAAGCAAAAATCCGACAATGTAAGATCGGAACAGCGACCTTGGAAGAGAGGCGAGGAGGGAGTTATTTTTAGAGCCTAGCTGCTCTATAATTCACTGCTAAACAGACGGTAGGGAGCGGCAGCGCAGGACCCTGTTGCAGAAAGAGGTGAGAAGAGAGCTGGCAAAGCGTGCAGTGTGGATGCTAGGTGCTGGAACGATTGGCGTTGATTATCCGACTGGAGAGCGCTAGAACACACGCCCTCCTTCTTGAACACTGGAGCTGAGGGGCGTGAGAGTGGCAGCTGAAGCATTGAATAATAGACACTGGTTGGGACCCGTCATTTAGAGCGGAGCCGCCTATTATCACGGAAGGATACCACGGCCTGACGAGAGGTGGGGCTCATGAACTCTCTTTGATCTCTGGGTGCGACGGCCACTGAATCTATAAGAGGGGCGGGAGTACACCGGTGTCCAGCTGGGACATGGCACTAAAAAGGAGCACCTACAGTGACAACGAGAGTAGTTACCTAACAAGGGGATCTGAATTGTAGCGCCCAGAAGGAAGGAGTGCGTCACCTGGGCCCTGGCCCCCTCCATTAATGACCCTGTCTCCATTGCACTGTCGGTGAATATACAGAAGTGATCCTGACACTCTCAAGGACCTACGGGCAATCACACAAAATGGGGAGAGTGACTAAAAAAAAAGGGTTTGCGGTCCTGACTGTGGAAGATGCCGACCAACACACTGATGATGAAGACGCGACATCCGAGAGATGCACAGCTGGTGCACCAGGAGGACCTACCTTGGCAGACATTATGCAGGCTATCACCTCCTCAAGAGAAGCCTTGGAGTCAAAGATAGACACTATAGGGTCGGATCTTAATATATTAAAAGATGATCACCGCAAGCTTAAGGAATGAGTGAAACTCAATGAGAAGACTCTGGAGGAGGTCCTGGAAGCGGTCTCCACTCTACAGAGTACTGTGAAAACAATGGAACCTAGAATCAAGGTGCTGGAGCTTAGAGCTGAGGATAGTGAAGGGCGTTCTCACAGGAACAACCTGCACATAGTAGGAGTTCCAGAACGAGAAGAAGGGACCGACGCAGTACGCTACCTAGAGCATTGGCTCCGAACAGAGGTGGCCCCTGAGGGTCTCTCCCCTTTCTACGCACTTGAACGCGCCCACAGAGTCCCAGCTCGACCGCCCAAACCAGGAGCTCCACCTCGACCACTGGTGGTACGACTCCTTCACTATCGCGACCGGGACCACATCCTACAACAAGCCCGAGATAAGCCGAATTTACAAATCGGAAACAGTAAAATAATGATCTTCCCAGACTACATTAGGGAAGTACAGCGCCAACGCGCTTCCTTCCTGGCTGTTAAGCGGAAGCTGCGCCAATTACACATACCATATGCAATGCTGTTTCCGGCACGCCTCAGGGTGATCGATAAAATGGAGACGTACTTCTTTGCAGCCCCGCAAGAAGCCTGGGAATGGCTGGACTCCTGACGGAGCACTGACTCTCGTGCTTCTACGCCAAATTTGAGCCAACAGAAGTCTCCTACTCTTCCACCCCCTGTAAGAGCTCCTTCACCTCAAGGGCGCCAACTAGAGTGGCACAAGGCCGTGCAGGCGGTGGCGGAGATTAGCCGAGGGGATGCCAGTCCGACCGCGACCACCAGTGAACAGGGCATGGACAAATCTGACGGTTCTCACCCAGGCAGCATGAACGGAGATTCCGAGACTGAGTTGCCGAAAGTCACTCCTCAAACAGCGGACGACATAGCCTGAAGTTTGTCCATCAGGTCGTATGAATATACACTGGGTGATACTGCATACTGTTTTCTCCCGTGGCTCACGCCTTTTAGAGGCACTATACTGCCATTAAAATAGACAATGGGACTATCACAAGAACTGAGATGTTGGGGGGGGGGCCTGGGGGAGTTCTGGGTCCAGCAGGGTCTGCTTACGCCCGCCACTTTTTGTGAACAGTTATATACTAGTTCTAGTTTGGATGGGGACTAGTTTGCTTGTACCTGTCCTGGGGAGGGGGAGTTGGGAAGTTCCTATTGTTGAGGGGATGTTACAGGGGTCCAAGCATGTCGCTGTAAGGGAAAATGCTAACGTCATATCGTGGATAGCGCAATGGGATCCTCCATAGATCTTAAATGCCTATCCTGGAACGTTAGAGGGATGCACACTATGCTGCGCCGTCATAAAATACATGCACACTTAATCAGGTGAGGGATACAGATTGCCATTTTACAGGAGACTCATTTATCCCAGCAGGAAGGAATTGCTTTACAAAGAAGGTGGAGGGGACAGGTGTTTTACACTACATATTCGGCCTTTGCGCGAGGTGCTCTGATCTGGGTGAGAGCAGGAGTTCCATTTCAATGTATCCAGCAAATAATAGACCCGGAGGGCAGGTTTGTAGTGGTTTCAGGACGCCTAGATGGCAGGGACATAGTGATAGGAAGTATTTATTCCCCTAATGTAGACAAGCCATCATTTTTTGCACAACTATCACGGACAATAGGACCAGCCCTCACAGGTTCAGTGATCCTAGGCAGTGACTTTAATTGTATCACCAATGTCAGACTAGACCGCTCCCACCCACCTCTCCCAGACGCTCCTACGCATAGACTTGCAGAGGTCCGACGCGCCTGGCAACAACGCTGGGGGCTGATAGATACCTGGCGAGCCCAACACCCGGAGGAAAGAGACTATTCATATTTTTCTGCTCTACATGAACTACATGTTCGGTTAGACTCGATACTATGCACCCCGGATGTACATAGTAGTATCAGATTAAGTGAATACCTAACTAGAACAATCTCTGATCATAATCCCCTGTTGGTATCATTAGATTGGGTCCGGATCAGACCTAAAATACCTACCTGGAGGTTACGGCCCAAAACATTGGAGGACCAAGTCTTTCGGACCACGATAGGGACCGCTATTAAAAATTATTTTTTAGAAAACGCTAACACCGAGACGAACCCACTAATCGAATGGGATGCTTTTAAATCTGTTATACGGGGACGGTGCATTGGAGAAGTGGTAGGGGTGCGGAAGGTTCTTATGCGTGATTTCCAAAACGCGGAACACAACCTCAGGGAGGTAGAGAAAGTTAGACTGGAGAGGGTGGATAGGCAAGCTGATCTACTCGCGGCTCGGGAGACATGGGGGACACAGGTGGAGAAGTTGCCCTGTTTTGATTATAAGGCCTATATAACCAGGGCTCATGCTGAGAGAGATAAGTCTGGCGCATTATTGGCCTGGCTGGCCAACCCTGCGCGCAGGAGTTCACCGATACTTGAGCTGCGAGGGAGGGAAGACGAGATATACTATACTCAACAAGACATTAACGCCCAGTTCCTGAAGTACTATACCACCTTATACCAGAGTAAACTAGGAGCTGAAATGACGGAATTGGAAGGATTTTTGGCGGGAGTAGAACTCCCTATGATTAATGTTGAGGCAGCAGACGCCCTGGGTAGGGAAGTTGAGTTTGGAGAGGTGCGGGGTGCGGGGTGCCATTAAACATATGGCCAGGAAGAAAACCCCAGGGACGGATGGGATACCAATAGAGTTCTATTCCACATACATAGATATTTTGGCTCCTCAGTTGGTAGCGCTATATAACAGGGCGCGGCATGAAGGCTACCTACCCACATCTACGAGGGAGGCGGTAATCATCCCGCTCTTAAAACCTGGTAAACTCCCCTGGGATCGGACTGCCTATCGCCCCCTCACGATGCTCAACTTAGATTATAAAATTCTAAGCCGCATACTGGCCAGCAGACTGCTAACTCACATGCCAACTCTCATACATATAGACCAAATAGGGTTCATTCCGGCTAGGAATACAGTGCTGAATATCCGTAGACTTTTACGTATCTTAGAAGCTGACTCCTACCGCAAAGAAGAGGCATGTATTCTGGCAGTTGATATTGAGAAAGCTTTTGATAGCCTCGAGTGGCCGTATCTTTTTAAAGTTATGAATGCATTTGGGCTTGGGGCACGATTTGTGGAATGGACGGCAATCCTATAAAACACTCGACCGCTAGAGTCAGAACAGGAGGGTTGATTTCGGATGCTTGTCTGGTGGGTAGAGGGACGAGGCAGGGTTGCCCGCTTTCGCCCCTGTTGTTTGCGCTGGCAATGGAGCCCCTGGCCGCACACGCCAGAGCTGGCCGCTACTACCAGGGTCTGGAGGTGACAGGGCAGCTTCAATATATAGCACTATACGCTGATGATCTTCTGATGTTCCTGGCTGTTAGAAATGGGATCTCTGGTTGGCTAAGGCTTGCGCCAAAGCCAGGCAGAGACCACCACTCTAGTCAGGGCAAGGGAGTTACACGCCAAAGATAACCCCTGCTCACCCCCTTGGTAGCTTGGCACGAGCAGTCAGGCTTATCCCGGAGGCAATGTGTAAAGCGTTTGCGCAACACACCCACAGCAACAACATACTAGGCACACCACAAAAAGGAACTCCACACAAGGTTATATATAAAAATAGCCTTTGTATTATCATAAAACACATTAGAATAGTACTCACATAATATACATCGTGCCACCTGGCACGGGGTCATATTTACAAGGGATTATTTACACCTGACAGGGCCAACTGGACCACTGTCAGAACCAGCACAAAGCGAACTTAGTATATGTAGCACTTATAATAAATGTAGAACACATCATAAACGTACAACCAGTAATCACTGGTAACCACTGTACTTAGCATCAGCCTGTAACATAAACCACATTATGCACAGCATCACATTAGGCGCGAATTACATTCGGCGCCAACCTCACCAGCATAAATACATTATGCAATCCTCTCATAAGTCTAAACACATTAGACCCTAACCTCCTAAGTATAACTCACATTAGGGGCGTAAAGCACACAGTGAAACATAATCTCACTAGCATAAACCATGATATGCAAAACAACCTCATAATCACAAACCACATTAGAGGTATAAACCGGGTGGTAAATGCATCACATTTCCTAGCACCACATTTTCACATTAGGGCCTGGCGCCCTATAAATCTAACTGTCCCCCTGGCCAACTGGCCATCTCAAAGAGGGGTTTAAATGCCCTATGTCCCAAAAGTTCAGGGCGTGCTGCCTAAGCAGCGAACGTCAAGGGTGCGCAATCTGCGCAGGCCTAAACGTAGCAGCTGCCCACTACTTGCTGGGCAGCTGGGAATATCCAATGAGGGCCTGAACGGTGCAGCTGCCCACTACTTGCTGGGCAGCTGGGAATCAAAATGTGGCACTGGCACTCACTGTGCCCTCTAGACAAAAAGATGCCAAACGTTGCAGCTGCCCACTCACTTTCGGGGCAGCTGTGGACATGGGCCCTGGCACGACTGTGCCCTCGGGGCCCAACTGGGGCTCATTAAATAATACTGGCCCCCATTGTTGCAGCTGCCCGCTACGGCGGTGCAGCTGTGAATACACAAAGAGGTTCTGGGGCTTTCTCTAAAAACAAATATGCCCCCAAACGCTGGAGCGGCCCGCTGCCAGCTGGGGCCGCTCAAGGAGGCTAAACAGGGTGCCTTCTCCGGCACCACCAAACTGCGCCCATCGGTGGAGCGGCCCTCTGTCAGCGGGGCCGCTCGGGAAAGAGGCATCGGGGTGGTGTCTCTACTTTTCTCCCCCCCCCAGCCAGCTCCACTCACCGGCTCTCATCGGCGCTGCTCTCGGCCGCCTTTATCCACATTAGCACTGGCACTGAGCCTAGGAAAGCCCTCACTCACCGGGCTTCCTGCTCGCCGTGCGTCCGCTCCTCTTCTGTCGGTCGTGCTGCGGCTGCCCGGCTACATGGTGGCTGCACGCGGGGCTCCCTCTTCACCACGGGAGCCCCGTGTGGCATCGGCGGCCTCTCCTCTTCAGTTCGCCAGTGCGGGGTGGGCTCCCGCCTGGCTTTTCCTGGCTTCACCCGGGCATCAGCTGAATTCCGCCTCCGTACGGCCGGCACTTCTCCCTACTTCCGGCTGCAGGCTCCGCCCCAGGCCAGGCAAACGTGCCTGACTTCCTGGTCGCACTGCTGCGGCCAGAAGACGATTACTTCGGCGGCGGTGAAACGCGGGGTGGGCACCCGCGATCCGGATATACAAAACGAGCGGGGTGGGCACCCGCAAAGAGCATTAATAAAGCGGGGTGGGCACCCGCCGGTACACTATGAAAAAATGCGGGGTAGGCACCCGCCGCTGTAGGCATAATGGGGGAATCCCTACACTGGGGATTCCCTCAGCAAGGGCCGCAGCTCGGCGCTGCGCAGCCCCCAGGCTCTCCCTCTCCTTTGGGGAAAGTTTAGGAAAAAGCGCTCACAGGGCGCAGAGGACAGCAAAAAGGTCCTGGGTTCTGGAGAAGAACAAGTCCCAGAAAGATGTCCTAAAAGGTGAAAAGGGCAATGCAGGGCCAAGGGAGGCAAGCCCTCCTGGCAGCCCCCCCTGGGCCCCAGCAGCAGCACGGCCCGGCAGGAACAGCACCCAAAAGACTGAACAGGAACTGAACATTTACATGGGGTCACAGCCCCTTCTTTTATACACCCTTTTCCCTTTGTGTCACAGCACAGGGCTGGGGAAAAACCAGACGCAACTGGTTTGGGGGAGCTTTGGAGCACTTTGTTTTGCTCAGCTCCTCTCTCCTTTCACAGGACAGGCTATGAACATCAGACGCACCACAGGGGGTGGAGCCAGCATTGTGGAGGGAAGGCACAGCCCTATTCAGGTCCCAGATGCAACTCCTCCCTCCCATCTAGATGCAGATCTCCCTATTCACCACTGCGCAGACTCACCCTGCCCCTCCTGGAGCCACACACACCTCCCAGCCCCTGTCACTCACAAGCCAGACATGCAATTCACATCAGGCAGGCAGACACAGAGCACACATAAATGCCAACTTCTAAAAGTGGCATTTCTACACCAGTCACAATAAATCTGCGCACACCATTGCGCAGCATTTATTCTCACGAGTTCGCACATACTAAACTCGCCCCTGCACTCCTCTTACACCAGGAATTACCATGGACACACATATCCCCCATGCATTCCTATGGGAGGGCAGGACAATCTCATCATACGCACTCAGCGCGCACGCACTTTACCCTGGCCCACAGTGCTAAAGTGCCCATAGACTGAAAACTACTAACACACAAGGCAAAAAGTTTAGGGGTGAACCGGCCAAAAAGGGCCAAGTCCAACACTGGCCAACTCAGGTGAGGCCCTGCGAGGCGCCAAAGCCCTCCTGGGTGTCTTGGGAAGAGTAGCGGGACTTAGAGTGAATTGGGCCAAGTCGTGCCTATTTCCTGCCCTCCCGGGGAGGGTTGGACCCCTGACAACGGAAGAAGTATCCTGGGAGAATAGATGTCTACCTTACCTAGGAGTCCAGATCTATCATGACCCTGTAGATCTGTTTGAGGGCAACATAGGCCGCGCCATACGCAGCACTAAAAACAACCGGGAGTTCTGGGGGTCCCTTCCGCTATCTGTAGCAGGTAGAGTAGCGTTGTTAAAAATGGTCACACTGCCAAGACTCCTGTACTATTTTGGGACACTTCCAACATGGATCCCACACAAAACTTTCGCTCAACCGAATACAATGGTTACGGGGTACTTATGGGGCACTGGACGGCGACGAGTGGCCCTTACTACACTGATGAGACCCAGAGCAGAGGGGGGATTTGCCGTTCCAGATTTTGAAGCCTATTATCATGCAGCACAGTTACAATGGTTTACGAAATGGATGGCAGGGCATCTCCGGAATGTAGAAGGACCCGGAGGCCCAGACCCGAGCTTACGGCTGCCAGCTCGGGTACTACTACGATTACCCCTGAAAGATAGAACAATCCCCTCAGACTTACGGACGGTACGCAAGTGTTGGAATAGATCACTCAGACGGGCGCAGATAAAATCCCCATATGCACCAGACATTCCACTGGAAGTATGTACAGCACTACTGCATGGTGGAGATTGGCATAGACTGCAGACATGGAGGGAAATGGGAATCTCCAAGATAGGGGATCTATACGAGGACAATACCTTGCTCCCTTTTAATGATCTATTAGAGCGGTATGACCTCCCGAGAGGGGACTTCCTATTGCACGCCGCCCTGACAGCAGCCATCAGAAAACATTGGAGAGGGGGGATGGTGGAGCCCCAGACCTCACTGGGTTGTCAGTATATAGCGATGGCTGCTGGTACTTTTAAGGCGGTCACTTGCCTTTATGGAGGCCTCACCCAAGAGGTGCGTCGACCCCTAACAGCTCTACGTCTTAAATGGGAGGACGACCTAGGAGAGACCATAGATGAAAAACCATGGGGAGAATTAGTTCAAAGGGCCTGGAAGAGCACTAGAAATGCGCGATTCCAGTTGATTCAATTTTACGTCCTGCACAGGGCGTATCTTACCCGAGTAAGATAAACGAATATTTTGATGCCCAGACTGGCTGTCCGAGATGTAACCTAATGGGAGCGGGGTTTTACACATGTTTTGGGACTGTCCGCACTTGGGCGAGTTCTGGAGGGGAGTGATAAATGGCCTAGCGGACACGACAGAGAGAGACATAGCAATGACACCAGGGTGCTGTTTACTGCATTGGTTTCCTCACACCGCTAGAAATAAAGTCACAAGTAAGTTCATAGACTTGGGGTTGGTGCTCGCTAAGAGAGAACTCACTAGTCACTGGAAGGCGAAAAATGGCCCTAGCGTATCACGATGGACGAGGGAACTCGTGAAATGGGCAGAATGTGAAGGGACCTTCCGACTGCAAATGGCCCAAAGGACTGGGAATGAAAAGACGTTGGAGGCAGCAAGGGCATGGGTGGCCCTAGTAGAATTATTGAAACAACCTCTTAATGATGACAGTCCAGTTCCAGACGGGGGAGGCCAACCCTTGAGGATTTGACCGCTCAATAACGCTAGTAGTCCAGATTGCTGACTGAGTCCCTGAACTGGTTGACATGATGTGCATCACATGCAATTTTACCGACGGGGCGGCCTAGCTAATACGAAGTATATTACCTGCTGGTAGTTTATCCAACACCTATGCACATAAGACTTGACGAATTAGCGACATGCCTGGGGGGTGGGGTAGTTTAAAGGGATGAAGGTTAGAAGGGGGGTAACTTAGGGGGGGATGAGGGTGGTTATTTGTTAAGCAGTAACTGCAGTATACTACGTCGAGGAGATTTATTCCAATTCATATGATTCGCATGGCTTTGCTGGAACAAGAACTGTGGGCCTATGTGAGATTGGACTGAACATTTCTCCTTTTGCCGCTAAGAGGTTCAGAAGATGGTATGTAATTCAATATCCTGAGTTTCACATGTTCCGACCTGTTTGGATATATCAGGGAATCCATTTATGCTTATAATGTGAACAATGAGATATAGGCGAATGTTTCTTAAAATGCAATAAAAGTCTGTTTAAAAAAAAAATGAGGGGCCCAATCCTTAGAAAGGCTCAAAAGTGCACCCATGATATATGTCCTTGCATTAAGTGCAGCTATACTGCTTACATGAATTCCCAAGAATTTACAGAAGTGGGACCAGAAATAGTATTCCTGGAAAATATTTGTGAACTGCATTTTAGCATGGGCAAATATGCATGTGTAGATCTGCTCCTGCGAAACTCTGGAAGAAGGTTTACGTATGCCATTGTCCAGTAATTTCAAACATTTCTCAGTATGGGAAAGGATTAGAGAAGAGTTGTTGCAGGCCCTTAAAACATGCAAGATAGTAGGTTTGCACAGACTCAAAAGGGCATTCTAACCCTGGAACTATTGCTTACCACTTCCATCGACCCCAGTATGTAGATCTGCGGAAACGCTGCAACATAAGGGGATTGCACGTATTGAAACCTAATAAAGTATGAGCCCTGGCATAATCAGAGAGGCCATATCAGGGCTCTTATATAATGAGATTGCTGCCATAATCTGTTGCCACCCTACACAGCCCCAGAGGGACAAGAGGGTTTTGTTACAGGAACACTGCACTGGGCTAGATTTGCCATTCCTGTTTACATCATTAGGCTATGCATCCCTCCGTTTGTTAGCCAGCTTCACCGGTGGGAGCCTGGTAACCGAGCCCCAGAGATTATACATCAGGTTATTAACTATTACCCACTCCCTACTTATAGCCTATGGGGGTGTTGTTAACCTAGAATGTCACCTTGTAGCGGTGTGATGGTGGTAGCAATGTGGGCGCTGTATTTGACCGCTCTGGCACTGTCCATTGGTGGTGCAAGCTGCGCTATTACTGTGTGTAACTTATCAGTTTTAATGCTACCGCTCTGGGCCAGTTAGGGATGGGGCTGGGGGTGGGTTTTTCCTGGAACAGCTGCCTATTTAACGAGCTGTGATTCTACTGCTGGCAATTTCTATTTGTTGCATAGCATTTTACATCACCAGGGGCAACTTAAAGGGGGGCGGTTCTCAGCGGTCACGCTATCTAAAAGAACATGACCCTTGAAAAGCAAATGGACATATCTGTAATTCTTCCTGTCCAGCAGCTGAAGCAGCCTTTTTTCTCACTGCTTTCGCATTCCTTGCTGTACAAGCACTTTGGACAAACACTGCATGTCAAACTAATGCACCCCAGAACTGCCTTTTTCACTAGTTTTCCTTTACTGAGATAGGACACTATACTCAAGAGATCTCTGTTAATGGTGGGCAAAAGTGAAGTCATTTACATGCTTCTGTCAATTTAAAGTAACCAACCAGGTCAGACGTCCCTGGATGACATGTGAAGCCATTGTACGTCAAACTTTCCCCTTCACACGACTAGGGTGCCCGTGCACCTTACACCACATTACACCGAAGACAATTGATCATCCGTGTTTAACTCGGATATAGGTAATGTTACATGAGAAAGGAGACTCCAAGGTGTTGTAGTCACAAGCCATCCATACTGCTTGCCAGTATAGTTTCAGAGTGCTCGGTCTACCGAAGCACTAGCTCAGAAATAAATTGTATCCCCGTGGTTGGGGTTTCTCTTCATCAACCAAGTGAAACCTTTTTTGCTACCTTATGCTAGCTGGCTGGGGAATTAAAGCGCTCTACACAATACTTTGCAGTTGCCTGCAGTTCTTTGGAGCGGGTAAATGCACACTGTTCTGCGATGTAAACCTGTCGACTGCCAATCACACAAATTATCCTTCTGACAAGTTAGCCCACTGACCTATTAACCCTGCAAACTGCTTGGAACACGTCCTTTACGGCAGGCATATTAACCTTCCGCACTACTTGCGATGAGCTATAATAACTAGCAAAATCCGGCAGAAGTAAACTCTCCTGATTGCTTTACAGTAGTACAAAAAGAACAAACTGGTGTTGCTAAGGCAGAGCAGGTTCTGCACCCAGAAATGACGGCACCCCAGCAGCTTACAGAGGATCAAAGAGATCCACAAGAGAAACGTGAGAATGACGGTAAATGGATAGTTCCCACCTGGTTGCATAGAAGTTTACGTTTTATTTAAGCTTCGAGCTAGGCTAAAGCTCGGCTCGCGGCACGCATTCCAAGAGTAGTGTGGGTTATTCTGATCTGGAAGGCATAAAATAAAGAAATAGGCTTGAGTAAAATAAAGAAAATAGGTTTGAGTAAATTGGTTTCGCAATTATCTGCTCACAATGCGTGTATATGTGTGCATGTCTGCTTACGCACTTTCTAGTTCTGTTAAACCTTCGCTATTTAATGTGCACCTCAATCGTTTGAGTTAGACCTTCGCTATTTAATGTGCAACTCAATGGTTTGAGTGACTAATGTGTTATTTGAGCCCGTG
Organism: Calotriton arnoldi; assembly: GCA_963921515.1. Lineage (NCBI taxonomy): Eukaryota > Metazoa > Chordata > Amphibia > Caudata > Salamandridae > Calotriton > Calotriton arnoldi. Next base: position 1,707,839 of record CAWUFW010002485.1, read on the forward strand.
ACCTTTCGCCTTTAGGGATCGGCGCTCCTAATTCACCTGCAAGAGCCCCCACCTGACTCGGTCCATCAGGGCCGGACTGGCTTCCGGGCGTTTTGGTGTGCTGCCAAGCTGGGGGCTGATTTCGTTGATGGGGACCTTCGTGTGCTGAAAAACATTTGTTTTGCTTTTTTTATTTCGAAGCTCACGCAGGTCCCCATCAACGAAATCAGCCCCCACCGCAGTGAAATCAGCCCCCTGCTCGGCAGCACACCAAAACGCCCGGTAGCCAGTCCGGCCCTGCGGTCCATCGTCCCCCCGGCCCGTGCTGGATGCACAGCCGTCTGTCGCTAGCAGTTGCCAGCCCTACGTAAGTGTACTCTGCAGCAGCACCACCTTACGCAGCTCTTGCTACGTGTTCCTAACAACTCCCCTTTCTCTTCCCCCGGTCCCCTCATTACCGGGGGAAGAGAAATGGGAGTTGTTGACTCTCCACTCCCACAGAGTGCGAACTGGCCGGGCTCACAGATCTTCTACTTCTGCCTGCTGTGCCCTTGAGCCCAGCTGCCTGCCTTTCGAATGACTGAAACTAAAAACGCGTAAGTAACGCCACCAAACGGAATGAAGCTTGCTTTGACATCTAAATTGTACGTTTAAAAAGACTGAGGCACGCGATAACATTTTAAAATCGAGCACTATATAAGCAAAAAATATGGGGTGTGCAAAACGTTGCCAGTCAGGAAAGAAGTTCCCTTCGGTGTAGTAAGTAGCAGGTGCGGAGGTGCCGCCACCTGGGTGGGTGTTGGAGGGTAGGGCGATAGGCGCGCACCAGCTGCAGCAAGGCACACTGACCAACAGAGGTGGGAAGGGTAGAGTCTAATGGAATTTCGGAAGGAATTGAAAGAAATGGATGGAATGCGAGGAAATGGGCAAAGCTACACGAAGAAATAAAAGTGAAAAAGAGAGAATGTAATAACAATGCGGAGGGAATGACAGAAAGAAGAGCTTTTAAAAACAAAAGCAAAGACAAAAGACAAAACATAGACAAAAGACAAAACATGAACAACAGCCCACAGAAGAGCAAGACAAGGGGCACACGATGTAAAATAAAAGAAAGCGAGAGTTAGACATGATACAATCAAGGGAAAAGAAGTCTGAAATCAAGGAACAGAAGAGTGAGTGCACAGAAAGAAAAATGATGGAAAGAACAGAGTGAAAAACAAGAAGGCGGCACATGGAAATTTATGAAAGACTTAACCTGTGTAATACAAACAATAAGGTGAAGCCGCAGCTACGACCAAGAAATTAAAAGCAAAGCATAATGTGGAATAAACTACAAATGCGAATAAACAAAAAAGCTTAAGGAAAAGGAATGGACAAGTTGATTATATATATAAATATGTGATGCAGCACTGAAATAAACAATCTTTACGGAATGCGAAAGCAGGATTCAATGGGGAAACAGTCAAATACAGTAGAGATACAGTGGCATAAAGTAAGAACACGGAGAACATACGAAAGAAAGACATGCACGAAATAAGTGGGAAAGAAAAACAGAACGAGATAAAGGAAGGTTAAGAAGCATAAAGTGGATTTAAGACTTCTCAGCCTTGGTATTCACTGCACCTAGATTTAATTTCATCGGCCGCCGAAATCTGAGCAGAGCTTTGGACACCGTCATTAATTATTTTACAATGTAAGCACTGAGGTCTGAGAAGTGACTTGTTAAGGAAAAGAAGGTGACTTTGCCAGTGGCGTAGGAGGCACTTAATTTCTGGAGGGGACAGGGTAAGCCTCGAGAACCCAATACAAATTGCCTGTGCTCTTTAAGCCGCTGGTTCCCATAAACCCATACAATCACATTGTTTTGAAGTGAAATAGTGAAATTAAAATAAGTTCTTTTTTATATAAAGTTCAGAAGTGGTTTTATCAAATACAGCCTAATAAACGGTAGCCCAGGGAGGCATCCGCTGCCAAAGGTATCACGGTTTGAATCTCTGCAGGATCTGGTTTTCATCCTTCGAAGGTTGATAAGAGAGCGCTACCGGGTTAGTATAATATTAACCCCTGTAATTTTCAGTTCTATTAGGCCTCGAGAACATGGCTAGAAGCACTTCATAGCAGAGGCAGTACTCTTTTTTTTAATGTTTAGCAATTTTATATAGCGGGAACTCGACCCAAACATATTGGAGACCTGAGCACGGGTTACAATATGCAAGATCACTTTTCTCCATGTTTTCTTTTTAGGCACAGGAAGATTAAGTGATTTGCCCAGAATCACAGGATGTTGAGCCGATACCAAGTCTTAAACCTGGTTCCCCAGTTTCAAAGTCAGCATCTCTGGCCATAATGCCACATCCTCTCCCTTAGATAAAATACTATGCTATGTATGTTGAGAAGCATGTAGCTCTCCTATCTGGATTTATGGTCAGAAGGATACATCTAACTCGCCTGACTGCACGCTGATAATCCAAATTTATTGCGCCAAAATGCTCTGAAGTGGTTGAAAAGGCTTGTTGGATACTAAACAAAAGATGTACTATATATGGCTTCAAAACATAGAAGCAACGGAGGTAGAGAGATCCCTCAAAAATGTGTCTGAGCCTCACCCGGAGCCTTGAAACAGATATATCTCCAGTATCGGCCCGTGGAGGGAGTGCCGCGGGGCGGTGGGGCAGGGCGGGGCAGGGGAGGGGCAGGGTGGGGGTAGTAAACTCCGGCTCACGGCCGACCGGAGTAATGTAAAGAAATAAATAAATAAAACAAATTTCATTGCGTGCGCTGAAACGCCAAATGCGTTTCAGCGCGCGCAATGAAATTCGTTTTATTTATTTATTTCTTTACATTACTCCGGTCCGCCGTGTGTCGGAGTTTACTACCCCCCCCCCACCTTGCCCCACCAACCCGCGGCACTCCCTCTACGGGCCGCTCCTGCATATATCCTCCTTTCTATGGGCTTTCTTTTCTCACAGACTGGGGTAATCAGATCAGACGCATATCATGTTGCACACAAGTCTTCTACAAACTGAGTGGGGCAGTCAGGTCTGTGAATCATGAAGTGGAGCAGTCAGGAAAGGGGGGGACATTATTTGATGCCACTATGGTGTGTGTTGGGAAAGAGTGGGGTTGTTTGGGCCCAACTGCTTGTTCCTTTCAAAGGTTTCTGTTGATCAGTGGGGCTTGCCCTGGGCATTTATAGATAGAAAGTGTATGTGCCCTGCTGGGGCTGCTGAAGTGCAACTGGGAGGCCCAGGGAAGGTGCCTGGTAGAAAGTGTCTGGTTTTCTCTGGTTATGCGGAAATAGGGGGCAATCCCTTTGTAGTCACATCTCTGACCCTGCCTCCACATTGTACTCAGGATCACCTAGTTTTCTATGCACAAAATTGCATTGCTGTCCCTTTAGGGGCCTTCGTGACAGAAGTGTCATTGTGTGACCCACAAGGCAGTCATAAGTACTGGAGGCCGGGTCGGACTTGGAAAGAAAGCACACAGGGCAGCAAAATAATAGTGGCCCGAGTAGTGAACGAGGTAGCTGAAAAAGTGGCCCACATTTGCAAATTAGGGCAGTACTGCACTTCTAAAGACACACTGTGTAGGAGTTTTGCAAGGTATTGCCAGGGCCACTGGAATCATGCATCAGTGGAGGGCCAAATTATGTGACATTAATGCAACACGTTTTGTAAAAGTATTACTTCACTATTTTGTCATTTTTACACTTGTTAACACTGTCTGGGCATTGGTTGCACCTCATTAGGACTAGTTTAATATCGAAATACAGCAATAAACAAAGAATACTATAAGCACTTCATGAATTTTTTTAATGTGTTATTAAAATGTTTTGATATTTAATGTATGATTCGAATAGACAAATCATAATCTGTGTAGTAATTGCAAATGCTCATTAATTTTTTAAGATATCTAATTGTTTTTATAATGTGAATAAAAAGAAGAACTTAAATAATAAAAAGTTCTAAAACATTTACAGATCTATAGACATTCGTTTTTTGGCGAAAGGACCGTTCTAACTTAGTCTAAGTGAAATAAAGTAGACTTTGTATATGTTTTTACTTCACTGATCATAAATGTTTGAGATTTAATGTTTAACATGTCCTTTATGCTTTTTGTAGACTGTATACAAAGCTTCATTTCTACCGATTAGTAAACAATAATTAAAGTCTTTACCAGAGAGGGGAATTTCTGTTGTTACTGGTACAAATATATCTCGTCCCCTTTTTCTTTGTATTGGGGGGACTCCTTCATGAGTTTTGGTAAAGTATTTGTGCAACACACTCACACAGTAACACAGTGAATGCACCACAAAAAGACTCCACACAGGTTTAGAAAAATATATTATTATATTCTGAACAAAACAAGACCAAAACGACAAGAATCCAATGTATAGAAGTTGAGATAATGAATTTTAAAAGAGTAAATGCAGTAAAGAGCTTTGAAGCAAGTAGCGCTAAAAAGGTTACTTTAGGCCGCACTGGACCAGGGAAAAGTCAAAGTTTGTGCCGACTGAGATGGAGCGCCACCGGCTACAGGACTCATGCAGTCGCTGGTGAAGAAAGTACTTTTCCTGTTCCCAAACAGCGAGCCACGTCAATGTCGAGGCCCGCAGGTGCAGGATGCGTCGATGTTCTCCACGCAGTGAAGGCAATACGTCAGTTCCGAAGACGGGTGCCGGATTTGAGAGGCGTTGAGCGATGCACAAGATTCTGCACGCAGTCCAGGGGATGCGTCAATCTCACCAAGCTCTAGCAGTGGCGATATGCTGTTGATCTCTGGAGGCAAAGCGATGGTTCTGATGCAATGTGACGATTTTACTTCCGCAACCAGGTCGATGAGCCGGTTCTGCTACAGGCAGACAGGTGATGCGTCGAAATCCATGTTGCAAGTATCAGGCCACTTCCGTTGAGCCAGGCACAGGAGCTGGTGTAGAGACTTTGATTTCCCTGAGTTTCAAGTAAAAGGAGGCAAACCAACAAGTCCTTGGAGATTACTTGGGATGAAGGCAGAGTTCAGCTCTCCTTCAGCAGAGCCAGAGAGCAGCAGGCAGCAGAGCAGCAAATAGGAAAGCACACTTTCCAGATCAGCAGTCCAGCTGAGTCCTTTAAGCAGCACAGAGGTTCTTCTGGCAGAGCTTCAGTTATAAGTTCAGTAGTGTCTGATTTTAAATGGTCAGAGACCAAGTACTTATATACAAAAGTGCCTTTGATGTGGGAGTGACTTCAAAGCAACTTTCTGAAGTGCACAAAGATCCCTTGCAACCCTGTCCTGTCTGCCAGGCCATCTGTCGGGAGTAATCAGTCATTTTTGTGGGGACAGGCCACTGTCTATTCAAGTGAAGTGTTAGCAGCTCCCTTCCATCCTGCCCAGGAAAGGCCATCAGAATGCAGATGTATGTAGATGTGTACTCAGACACACCTATCCTTCCTGTGTTGAGACTGTCTAGAAGGAATGCACAAAGTGTAGCTGTCACCCACCACAGACGTGTATTGGAGACAGGCTGTCAGACAAACAGAGCAGTAAGTGCAGAGAAATGCCCATTTTCCAAAAGTGGCATTTCTAGAATAGTAATGTTAAATCCAACTTTACCACAAAGGGCGATTTATCATTACTATTACAAACATATGAAACATGAAAAAGCTACTCCTCTCTGATCAAGAATTACAGCTTTAATGTGTATTAAGGAATGCCCAATGCTAGCCTATGAGAGGAGTAGGCCTCACAGTAGTGAAAAACGAAACAGGCTGTTTGTCACTACTAGGACATGTCCTAACTTTTACTTACACAGCGCCCTGTCCTTAGGGCTACCTAAAGCTTACCTTAGATGTGACTTCTATGTAATAAAAGGGAAGTTTAAGGCTTGGCAAGTAGTTTTAAATGCGAAGTTGAAGAGTCAGTAAACTGCACACACAGGCACTGCAGTGGCAGGCATGAGACAGGTTTGAAATGCTACTTCTGTGGGTGGCACAATCTGTGCTGCAGACCACTAGTAGAATTTAACTTATAGGCCCTTGGTATATGGTATACCACCTTGCAAGGGGCTTACAAGTAAATTAAATATGTCAATCAGGTGGATACCAATTACACACATGTTTAGGTAAGAAGCACATGCACTTCAGCACTGATTAGCAGTGGTGAAGTGCGCAGAGTTCTAAGGTCAACAAAGATATTAATAGAAACGTGGAGGCAAAAAGATTGGGGGAAGACCACCCTAAGGCTGACAGGTCTAACAGGGTTGTATGACGGGAACTACATCCTGATACTTAGGGCTACTCCTCCTTTTTGCACGTCCATAGAACTTACTCCCAAATAGACATGATTCTGGATAGTAATCCCTCGCCTCACTCACTAAGGAATTTATATTTGGCACAATCAGGGTTTCTGGCCATGGTGGGTGATTAGGCGGCACTTACCTGATAGGTGAATCAAGATTGTTTAGGGTACCACTCTTACAAGCAGAACTAGCAGAGCAAATTAAAGAATATTTTGAAATTAATGCCAATGGGAACTCGACCTGTTGGGGTTATGGGACTCTATTAAATCAGTCCTGATATGAAAGTATATCTCTCTGATGGCTGGCCTTTGTAAATTTCGGAAGGGGAGATTGTAAAATTAGAAATGGGAGCATGAGGATAGAGAGAAAGAGTACGAAGAGACGCCCGCTTTGGGAAACCGGAGGAAACTAACACACAGTGACAACTCAAGCCACTGCATTCCATCAAAACTGAACTTTAGAAAGCTTCTTACAAAGAGGAAACTAACACACAGGGACAACTCAAGCCACTGCATGCCATCAAAACTGAACTTTAAAAGCTTCTTACAAAGAGGAAACTAACACACAGGGACAACTCAAGCCACTGCATGCCATCAAAACCGAACTTTAAAAAGCTTCTTACGAAGCAGTAAAAAGTATAACCCTAGGTAGAGGTGGGCCAGCTGCTGGAAGCTCGAGCTGGCTGGAGCCTGAAGCCCGGCTCTGGCTCAGCTCGATAGATTGTTGGAACATCGAGCCCATAAAGTGCCGAACTTTGATGTGGCTTCTGCCTGCCACTCTCACTCAACTCAGTCATGCAAAAAGAGGTAAAAATAAAGTATTAACATTACAAATAAAAAGGGACAGACAAACAGATATCCTTTAAGTGGCTGATTTGTACAAAGTGAAAGCAGAAAACCTGCATTAATTGTGGCTTCCCCACTTAACCAAATTGGATGATCCTCAGCTAATATTTTATTTTGCCGATCCTCCTTTGTTTTAGGATTGCATATAAAAACACCATCAAATACGAGAGTTCAGAATATCAGCTTTACAAAGGTTTATTGTGCTTAACCTGTTGCGTTTAACTTAATAGACTATAATGTTGCTCTATTTCTAAGAATCTGGGCTACACAACACTATCATTTTGGTATCCTGGTGCAGAGACCAGGACCTTTTCTCATTGATATAGTGGGCTGCGCTGGGTGTTGGGGTCGGGGGGATAGATAGACTTCTTCTTTGGTGGATTTGGGGGAAGGTCAGGGAAAGGGATGTCCAGTGGTTAATCTATTGAGGATGTTTCCCGAGACTAATCAGGCGAGTGGCGGGCGTGTTTTATAGGAAACTGGAAGAAGGCATTAGACATGCATGCTGAAAAGACTATTAGCATCTGTACTAACAGTGCAATACTTTTCTTTATGGAAATTTGCATTTTCTTCCAACAAATGTTAACAAAAATTGAATATCTTAATTTAAAAAAGCAGTCTAATGTCCTTAAAAGGCACGGGGATAAAATAAAAAAATTAAGTTTTCATTTTTTAAACGTTTCAGTAAGAATGGCATTGGCAGTGGTTCCCAAGTTAGTAACTTTTTTATGGTTTGTGACTGGAATTCCGGTGGCAAACCATGGATACTACTGAACCGCAATTTGGAAGGGATGCTCAAAGTACGGTATGGTATCCAGTTGCGGACTCATTGTAGGAGACGATAAAACTTTACGCACTCCTTCAATGGGTTTGCTACATGGGCAAAAACATTTTTGCAGTTGCAAACTCCGACTGCAAAAACGTTTCATACATCTAGCCACATGATCCCATTCCTGGCCAATTTTTTGCACCTTTCCCACACTCCTGGTGGTCTGTCCTCGCTGGCAATATGGCCCCTTGGAACTTCCTTTGTCTGGCACACCCCTCCAATGTCCATTCACCACCCCTTTGTGCGTACTCCCATCCCTTAACACACCCCTCCCCCACTTGCCAAGCCGGCCATCTCTGGTCTCTAAACCAGTGATCTACCACTCTTCCCATTGCCAGTTTTCCAAAGTGATGCAGGGTGGGACCTTGAATGCCAAAGGGCTGCTATGCTATGCAACCACTTTCTCCCAGCCCTGCTTCACCAGCCATCCAGTCTGAACATGGAGCGTGCTAACCAGCGCCCCCTGCATGCTGCAACATCCATCATCCTCCGGCATCAATAGTTCAGCTCTGCGTTTCCATTGGCAGGTACAGGGCTGGGTAGCCTCAATATTCTCTCAGGCGTCACTGCCTTATTTCTCATCACTAGTCACCACAAAACACTGCCTCGTGCAGTTGTCTTAGGACACGCTGAAGACAGGGCCTCGAGTCTCTCTGCCTTCTGTCCTGCATTGGCATCTACTGCCTGCCCCTCCCTTCCCCCCAAGTGTGCCACTCCACCATCCTGACCCCTCAGATCACCCCTCTGCTGCATCCCTCAGTTCCCAAGCCAGGTACTTCACTCAGTACTGGTGACTTGGATAGAGGAATAGTGGATTCGGTTGGACTTTACTCGTTAGTAGAGGTGCCAGGGGCCCTAATGCAAGCAAAGAAAATGGACCCCTCCAATATGATTGGGTGATAAAAGGCAGCCATAATTTGGTGTACAGTGATACCCTCACACCTCTGGGCCCTGATGCCACTGCACCCGTTGTGGTTATAACAGCAACGCCATTGACACCACTCACTGTCTCCCTTCTGTACTTTTGTATGTTCCAGAGCTTTTTCTCTCACGGCACTCTGCATTGATGACGGGGGATGATATCCAGGGAATAGCATGTTCTTTTCATAGAACGTGTCCCAAATCTTCCTTGGTGACTTCAACCTTCACTGGTCCAACCCCAATGACCATGCGGTAACTTGCCTTAAATCATTCTTAAATGATCAAGAACTGATTCAGCACTGTGACCAACCAACTCATAATAAAGGAGAAACTCTAGACCTCATTATCTCGAAAGGGCAGACCATCACTCTGGATACCATTACCCCTTGCAATTGGTCCGACCACCACTGCATCCTCTTTTATATTAACAGGGAGGTGTCGCTGACGAAGGGTCAACCAATGAAATCAAAGATCTGGAAAAGGGAACTTAGATCAATAAACTCGGTTGAACTAGCAGCCCACTGTAAATCTGCCCTCTCCTCCCAAGCTGACTTGGTTGAGGTTCAGTTACTCACCGACTCCTACAACTCGACCATCTCCAACATCATGGATGACATGGCACCACTCCAACATAAAAATGCCTCAACAAAAATATCCAAACCGTGGTACAACGACAATTTAAACACGGAACGCCGCAACCTCAGGACAGTTGAACGTTCCTGGAGATCCAAACCCTCCTTGGACCAACTAAAACTCCTTAGAGATGTTAGGAGCTTCTACAACAAACAAATCAAGAACGCTAAAGCTGACTACTTCAGACACCAACATGATCAAGCTGCTAACTGTCGCAAGAAACTTTTCGAATTGGTCAAACAGCAATCAGTGGTAGGTCCAAACCTCTCTGACTCTGGAGGCAGCCCACCCTCATGCGACGAACTTGCTGCTTTCTTCATTGAGAAATCAAAACTCATCACCATCGATCTCGCCTCTAAGAAGGCTTTCCTGCCATCCTCCGGGTCCGCACCACCCCTTGACCTCTTAGAAAAGTGCAAACCTATCAGCCTGAACACTAAGAATTTAAAAACAAGTTGAATGAGAGGCAATATATGTACACACACAGTTCGTACAATGAGGAGCACATCAATAAAAGATTATTAACAGAAAGTCGTTTCTGGTCTTTTATTTTCAGATACTTGATATGCAATTGATGAGACCAGCCAACGCGTTTCACCCAAACATGGGCTTCTTCAGGGCATTAAGGTAGAAATATAGGGCAATCAGCAGTAACTGGAGCAAGAACAAGAAATAAATCCGTTCTACGTTGCATTGAGAAAATCTCGTGGTAGAGAACAGTATTGTTTTTAATCAAGATACCGTGTAAAAGTAATGTTCGTGAAATGAGTCAGTGCCGTGTCCGGAACGCGTCTTGTAACCAGCGTGTCCAGACACGACTTTCTGTTAATAATCTTTTATTGATGTGCTCCTCATTGTACGAACTGTGTGTGTACATATATTGCCTCTCATTCAACTTGTTTTTAAATTCATTTTTGTGGTCTACAAGTGGCAGATCATTTGAGGTGGGCAATATCTCTTTTGTTTACATAAGTGACTAGTTCAGGAGGTGCAGTCTTTCTAGACCCAGCCGCTTTCAATTTTGTTTTTCCTGAACACTAAGAACAATGCGTCATGGGGCACCTTTACCCCATTCAGTGAAAAAGACATCAACAAGATTCTTCAGAATATCAACCCATCTAACCACTTCAATGACCCGTTGCCCCCGGCCATCTTCAAAGAAATCAAGAATGCACTCATCCCCACCTGGAGAAGGATTGTAAACCCTTCTCTATCACAAGGCACGATCCCAGACTGCCTAAAAGCGGCTCAGGTGTCACCTATATTAAAACAACCTAACACAGATAAAGCTGATCTCAATAACTTCCGCCCTATCTCCAACATCCCCACCCTAGCCAAACTCCTAGAAAAATGCGTACAATCCCAACTTTGTGCTCACATGGAGAACTTCCTACTCCTTGACCAGCATCAATCAGGCTTTCGAAGGGGCACAGTACTGAATCGGCTCTCACTCATGTTATGGATGACATTTTTAAAATGCTTGACCAAAATGATTCCTGCCTCCTAATCCTACTTGACCTTTCCTCCGCATTCGACACGGTTAATCATGACAACCTCCTATCCATTCTTAAGAACAGGATGGGTTTCTCTGGTCGGGTGCTACTATGGTTCTCGTCCTTCCTCCGCCACAGATCACAAAGAGTCAAGGCAAACCACTCCCTCTCCCAGCCCTCTCCAGTACTCATGGGTGTCCCCCAAGGGTCAGCCCTATCTCCTATCCTCTTCAACCTTTTCTTGGAACCATTAGCTAATTCTCTAAATTCCACGAACATGCTTTTCCAGACGATACGCAACTTTATCTGAAAATCTCATCCCCGGATAACATCATCTCACTCAACACTACCCTAACGTCTAGGCAAAATTGGTTAACCGAGAACCATCTCCTGCTCAACACCTCCAAAACTGAATTCCTTCTCATCTCTTCTCCGAACCACATCCCCAAGCTAGACCTTTGGCTGAATCACCTCACTGCTTTCAACTGCACCCCTCTCATCATAGACTCTGCCTAATCTCTCGGAATCACCCTGGACAAGCACCTGAATATGAAAAATCCCATCAGCAATGTGTGTAAGGGAGCTAATCATTTGATGAGGACACTTAGAAATATCAAACCATTCCTTCCACAAACTGATTTCAAGCAGGTGGTCCAAGCGCTTGTCTTACCTAGGCTTGATTACAGCAGCACTACTCTCTGTGGCCTTCCCAAATACACCCTGGTTCCACTAAGGGCATCACTGAACGCTGCGGCTAGACTGGTTACTGGTACCAAACGAAATGAGCACATATCCCCAGTCCTAAAATCTCTTAAATGGTTGCCCTATGAAGCTTGAATTCAGTTAAAGATTGCTGTTCTGGCGCACAAAGCCTTCATTTCAAAACTCCCAGGTACCTAGCGCAAAAGCTTGAATTATCCTGTGGTGGTAGAGCCTCAAGAAGCGCTAACACTTTCCTCTTGAAACCACTCATCCTTAGCAAAAAGAGAACTTGTCACTGAGCCTTCTCCGGCGCTGCCCCAAAGATATGGAACTCTTTTCCACCGGAAGTACGCAGAATCTCCTCAACGACTGCTTTCAAACTGGAAGCCAAAAGATTCCTAATGAATAAATTCTTACCTTAATTGGGCTAGGTTCACCTGCTCGAAACCATTGATCCTACACCAATTGTACCATAATTTGATGCTGCTCTTCCTTACCGCATAGTGTGCCCCCTGTGTAGCCTACTATATACCTGTTTATTGTATTACTCTCCTTGACTAATTTGTCTTGTAATTATGCGATTTTTCCTGTTTTTTTTATTATTCTTACTTGATGTCGACATTGCATTTATGTCCTTCCTTCCATCCTTTTATAAAGCGCTCTGATATCCTTCGGGATCTTGTTCGCGCTATATAAAACTTTATAAATAAATAAATAAATAAATAGAAGTGAGTGCCAGAAACGTACACGTACGTTTGATTTTCCTGGCCTTTTTTATAATAAAATGCTATTTCTTCGAAGAAAAATTCGGGAGAAAACTAAGTTGGATTTTTTTTTTTTTTAAATCGACATCATTTGAAGGAGTTTAGGAGTTTATATACCCCCAAAGGAAAAAATCATTTTGAAATTAGATATGAACAGTAATAAAAAATGCTTTTAAAATAGATTGTGCTTCTACAAATATATCAATTAAATTATGATTAATTACTTTAAGATTACAATTGCGAGATTTTACTTGAATACGTTTTGTTTGGATATGTCAGAGAGAAAGTGTACAAAAATGTTTAGAACTGATTTAGATCCAGAACAAAGGATGGGTTTAAACGAAACGTGAACGCAAAAGCATTTCTCAATCTGTCCTTTGGGAAAAACATGGACCCAAACCTACAACTTTAAATTCCGACAAAATTATAGCCTATTGGGGCAAAAGTTCACGCGCCCCGTCCCACATCCGCCTCCACCCATGACTCCTCACTCCCACAGAGTGCGAACTGGCCGGGCTCACAGATCTTCTACTTCTGCCTGCTGTGCCCTTGAGCCCAGCTGCCTGCCTTTCGAATGACTGAAACTAAATACGCGTAAGTAACGCCACCAAACGGAATGAAGCTTGCTTTGACATCTAGATTGTACGTTTAAGAAGACTGAGGCACGCGATAACATTTTAAAATCGAGCACTATATAAGCAAAAAATATGGGGTGTGCAAAACGTTGCCAGTCAGGAAAGAAGTTCCCTTCGGTGTAGTAAGTAGCAGGTGCGGAGGTGCCGCCACTTGGGTGTGTGTTGGAGGGTGGGGCGATAGGCGCGCACCAGCTGCAGCAAGGCACGCTGACCAACAGAGGTGGGAAGGGTAGAGTCTAATGGAATTTCGGAAGGAATAGAAAGAAATGGATGGAATGCGAGGAAATGGGCAAAGCTACACGCAGAAATATAAGTGAAAAAGAGAGAATGTAATAACAATGCGGAGGGAATGACAGAAAGAAGAGCTTTTAAAAACAATACAGCAAAGACAAAAGACAAAACATGAACGAAAGCCCACAGAACAGCAAGACAAAGGGCACACGATGTAAAATAAAACAGAGCGAGAGTTAGATATGATACAGTCAGGGATAAGAAGTCTGAAATCAAGGAACAGAAGAGAGAGTGCACAGAAAGAAAAATGATCGAAAGAACAGAGGGAGAAACAAGAAAGCGGCACATGGAAATTTATGAAAGACTTAACCTGTGTAATACAAACAATAAGGTGAAGCCGCAGCTACGACCAAGAAATTAAAAGCAAATCATAATGTGGAATAAACTACAAATGCGAATAAACAAAAAAGCTTAAGGAAAAGGAATGGACAAGTTGATTATATATATAAATATGTGATGCAGCACTGAAATAAACAATCTTTACGGAATGCGAAAGCAGGATTCAATGGGAAACAGTCAAATACAGTAGAGATACAGTGGCATAAAGTAAGAACACGGAGAACATACGAAAGAAAGACATGCACGAAATAAGTGGGAAAGAAAAACAGAACGAGATAAAGGAAGGTTAAGAAGCATAAAGTGGATTTAAGACTTCTCAGCCTTGGTATTCACTGCACCTATATTTAATTTCATCGGCCGCCGAAATCTGAGCAGAGCTTTGGACACCGTCATTAATTATTTTACAACTTAAGCACTGAGGTCTGAGAAGTGACTTGTTAAGGAAAAGAAGGTGACTTTGCCAGTGGCGTAGGAGGCACTTAATTTCTGGAGGGGACAGGGTAAGCCTCGAGAACCCAATACAAATTGCCTGTGCTCTTTAAGCCGCTGGTTCCCATAAACCCATACAATCACATTGTTTTGAAGTGAAATAGTGAAATTAAAATAAGTTCTTTTTTATATAAAGTTCAGAAGTGGTTTTATCAAATACAGCCTAATAAACGGTAGCCCAGGGAGGCATCCGCTGCCAAAGGTATCACGGTTTGAATCTCTGCAGGATCTGGTTTTCATCCTTCGAAGGTTGATAAGAGAGCGCTACTGGGTTAGTATAATATTAACCCCTGTAATTTTCAGTTCTATTAGGCCTCGAGAACATGGCTAGAAGCACTTCATAGCAGAGGCAGTACTCTTTTTTTAATGTTTAGCAATTTTATATAGCGGGAACTCGACCCAAACATATTGGAGACCTGAGCACGGGTTACAATATGCAAGATCACTTTTCTCCATGTTTTCTTTTAGGCACAGGAAGATTAAGTGATTTGCCCAGAATCACAGGATGTTGAGCCGATACCAAGTCTTAAACCTGGTTCCCCAGTTTCAAAGTCAGCATCTCTGGCCATAATGCCACATCCTCTCCCTTAGATAAAATACTATGCTATGTATGTTGAGAAGCATGTAGCTCTCCTATCTGGATTTATGGTCAGAAGGATACATCTAACTCGCCTGACTGCACGCTGATAATCCAAATTTATTGCGCCAAAATGCTCTGAAGTGGTTGAAAAGGCTTGTTGGATACTAAACAAAAGATGTACTATATATGGCTTCAAAACAGAGAAGCAACGGAGGTAGAGAGATCCCTCAAAAATGTGTCTGAGCCTCACCCGGAGCCTTGAAACAGATATATCTCCAGTATCGGCCCGTGGAGGGAGTGCCGCGGGCGGTGGGGCAGGGCGGGGCGGGGGAGGGGCAGGGTGGGGGTAGTAAACTCCGGCTCACGGCCGACCGGAGTAATGTAAAGAAATAAATAAATAAAACAAATTTCATTGCGTGCGCTGAAACGCCAAATGCGTTTCAGCGCGCGCAATGAAATTCGTTTTATTTATTTATTTATTTACATTACTCCGATCCGCCGTGTGTCGGAGTTTACTACCCCCCCCCACCTTGCCCCACCAACCCGCGGCACTCCCTCTACGGGCCGCTCCTGCATATATCCTCCTTTCTATGGGCTTTCTTTTCTCACAGACTGGGGTAATCAGATCAGACGCATATCATGTTGCACACAAGTCTTCTACAAACTGAGTGGGGCAGTCAGGTCTGTGAATCATGAAGTGAAGCAGTCAGGAAAGGGGGGGACATTATTTGATGCCACTATGGTGTGTGTCGGGAAAGAGTGGGGTTGTTTGGGCCCAACTGCTTGTTCCTTTCAAAGGTTTCTGTTGATCAGTGGGGCTTGCCCTGGGCATTTATAGATAGAAAGTGTATGTGCCCTGCTGGGGCTGCTGAAGTGCAACTGGGAGGCCCAGGGAAGGTGCCTGGTAGAAAGTGTCTGGTTTTCTCTGGTTATGCGGAAATAGGGGGGCAATCCCTTTGTAGTCACATCTCTGACCCTGCCTCCACATTGTACTCAGGATCACCTAGTTTTTCTATGCACAAAATTGCATTGCTGTCCCTTTAGGGGGCCTTCGTGACAGAAGTGTCATTGTGTGACCCACAAGGCAGTCATAAGTACTGGAGGCCGGGTCGGACTTGGAAAGAAAGCACACAGGGCAGCAAAATAATAGTGGCCCGAGTAGTGAACGAGGTAGCTGAAAAAGTGGCCCACATTTGCAAATGAGGGCAGTACTGCACTTCTAAAGACACACTGTGTAGGAGTTTTGCAAGGTATTGCCAGGGCCACTGGAATCATGCATCAGTGGAGGGCCAAATTATGTGACATTAATGCAACACGTTTTGTAAAAGTATTACTTCACTATTTTGTCATTTTTACACTTGTTAACACTGTCTGGGCATTGGTTGCACCTCATTAGGACTAGTTTAATATCGAAATACAGCAATAAACAAAGAATACTATAAGCACTTCATGAATTTTTTTAATGTGTTATTAAAATGTTTTGATATTTAATGTATGATTCGAATAGACAAATCATAATCTGTGTAGTAATTGCAAATGCTCATTAATTTTTTAAGATATCTAATTGTTTTTATAATGTGAATAAAAAGAAGAACTTAAATAATAAAAAGTTCTAAAACATTTACAGATCTATAGACATTCGTTTTTTTGGCGAAAGGACCGTTCTAACTTAGTCTAAGTGAAATAAAGTAGACTTTGTATATGTTTTTACTTCACTGATCATAAATGTTTGAGATTTAATGTTTAACATGTCCTTTATGCTTTTTGTAGACTGTATACAAAGCTTCATTTCTACCGATTAGTAAACAATAATTAAAGTCTTTACCAGAGAGGGGAATTTCTGTTGTTACTGGTACAAATATATCTCGTCCCCTTTTTCTTTGTATTGGGGGACTCCTTCATGAGTTTTGGTAAAGTATTTGTGCAACACACTCACACAGTAACACAGTGAATGCACCACAAAAAGACTCCACACAGGTTTAGAAAAATATATTATTATATTCTGAACAAAACAAGACCAAAACGACAAGAATCCAATGTATAGAAGTTGAGATAATGAATTTTAAAAGAGTAAATGCAGTAAAGAGCTTTGAAGCAAGTAGCGCTAAAAGGTTACTTTAGGCCGCACTGGACCAGGGAAAAGTCAAAGTTTGTGCCGACTGAGATGGAGCGCCACCGGCTACAGGACTCATGCAGTCGCTGGTGAAGAAAGTACTTTTCCTGTTCCCAAACAGCGAGCCACGTCATTGTCGAGGCCCGCAGGTGCAGGATGCGTCGATGTTCTCCACGCAGTGAAGGCAATACGTCAGTTCCGAAGACGGGTGCCGGATTTGAGAGGCGTTGAGCGATGCACAAGATTCTGCACGCAGTCCAGGGGATGCGTCAATCTCACCAAGCTCTAGCAGTGGCGATATGCTGTTGATCTCTGGAGGCAAAGCGATGGTTCTGATGCAATGTGACGATTTTACTTCCGCAACCAGGTCGATGAGCCGGTTCTGCTACAGGCAGACAGGTGATGCGTCGAAATCCATGTTGCAAGTATCAGGCCACTTCTGTTGAGCCAGGCACAGGAGCTGGTGTAGAGACTTTGATTTCCCTGAGTTTCAAGTAAAAGGAGGCAAACCAACAAGTCCTTGGAGATTACTTGGGATGAAGGCAGAGTTCAGCTCTCCTTCAGCAGAGCCAGAGAGCAGCAGGCAGCAGAGCAGCAAATAGGAAAGCACACTTTCCAGATCAGCAGTCCAGCTGAGTCCTTTAAGCAGCACAGAGGTTCTTCTGGCAGAGCTTCAGTTATAAGTTCAGTAGTGTCTGATTTTAAATGGTCAGAGACCAAGTACTTATATACAAAAGTGCCTTTGATGTGGGAGTGACTTCAAAGCAACTTTCTGAAGTGCACAAAGATCCCTTGCAACCCTGTCCTGTCTGCCAGGCCATCTGTCGGGAGTAATCAGTCATTTTTGTGGGGACAGGCCACTGTCTATTCAAGTGAAGTGTTAGCAGCTCCCTTCCATCCTGCCCAGGAAAGGCCATCAGAATGCAGATGTATGTAGATGTGTACTCAGACACACCTATCCTTCCTGTGTTGAGACTGTCTAGAAGGAATGCACAAAGTGTAGCTGTCACCCACCACAGACGTGATTTGGAGACAGGCTGTCAGACAAACAGAGCAGTAAGTGCAGAGAAATGCCCATTTTCCAAAAGTGGCATTTCTAGAATAGTAATGTTAAATCCAACTTTACCACAAAGGGCGATTTATCATTACTATTCCAAACATATGAAACATGAAAAAGCTACTCCTCTCTGATCAAGAATTACAGCTTTAATGTGTATTAAGGAATGCCCAATGCTAGCCTATGAGAGGAGTAGGCCTCACAGTAGTGAAAAACGAAACAGGCTGTTTGTCACTACTAGGACATGTAAAACATAAAAGTACATGTCCTAACTTTTACTTACACAGCGCCCTGTCCTTAGGGCTACCTAAAGCTTACCTTAGATGTGACTTCTATGTAATAAAAGGGAAGTTTAAGGCTTGGCAAGTAGTTTTAAATGCGAAGTTGAAGAGTCAGTAAACTGCACACACAGGCACTGCAGTGGCAGGCATGAGACAGGTTTGAAAGGCTACTTCTGTGGGTGGCACAATCAGTGCTGCAGACCACTAGTAGAATTTAACTTATAGGCCCTTGGTATATGGTATACCACCTTGCAAGGGGCTTACAAGTAAATTAAATATGTCAATCAGGTGGATACCAATTACACACATGTTTAGGTAAGAAGCACATGCACTTCAGCACTGATTAGCAGTGGTGAAGTGCGCAGAGTTCTAAGGTCAACAAAGATATTAATAGAAACTTGGAGGCAAAAAGATTGGGGGAAGACCACCCTAAGGCTGACAGGTCTAACAGGGTTGTATGACGGGAACTACATCCTGATACTTAGGGCTACTCCTCCTTTTGCACGTCCATAGAACTTACTCCCAAATAGACATGATTCTGGATAGTAATCCCCTCGCCTCACTCACTAAGGAATTTATATTTGGCACAATCAGGGTTTCTGGCCATGGTGGGTGATTAGGCGGCACTTACCTGATAGGTGAATCAAGATTGTTTAGGGTACCACTCTTACAAGCAGAACTAGCAGAGCAAATTAAAGAATATTTTGAAATTAATGCCAATGGGGAACTCGACCTGTTGGGGTTATGGGACTCTATTAAATCAGTCCTGATATGAAAGTATATCTCTCTGATGGCTGGCCTTTGTAAATTTCGGAAGGGGGAGATTGTAAAATTAGAAATGGGAGCATGGGGATAGAGAGAAAGAGTACGAAGAGACGCCCGCTTTGGGAAACCGGAGGAAACTAACACACAGTGACAACTCAAGCCACTGCATTCCATCAAAACTGAACTTTAGAAAGCTTCTTACAAAGAGGAAACTAACACACAGGGACAACTCAAGCCACTGCATGCCATCAAAACTGAACTTTAAAAAGCTTCTTACAAAGAGGAAACTAACACACAGGGACAACTCAAGCCACTGCATGCCATCAAAACCGAACTTTAAAAAGCTTCTTACGAAGCAGTAAAAAAGTATAACCCTAGGTAGAGGTGGGCCAGCTGCTGGAAGCTCGAGCTGGCTGGAGCCTGAAGCCCGGCTCTGGCTCAGCTCGATAGATTGTTGGAACATCGAGCCCATAAAGTGCCGAACTTTGATGTGGCTTCTGCCTGCCACTCTCACTCAACTCAGTCATGCAAAAAGAGGTAAAAATAAAGTATTAACATTACAAATAAAAAGGGACAGACAAACAGATATCCTTTAAGTGGCTGATTTGTACAAAGTGAAAGCAGAAAACCTGCATTAATTGTGGCTTCCCCACTTAACCAAATTGGATGATCCTCAGCTAATATTTTATTTTGCCGATCCTCCTTTGTTTTAGGATTGCATATAAAAACACCATCAAATACGAGAGTTCAGAATATCAGCTTTACAAAGGTTTATTGTGCTTAACCTGTTGCGTTTAACTTAATAGACTATAATGTTGCTCTATTTCTAAGAATCTGGGCTACACAACACTATCATTTTGGTATCCTGGTGCAGAGACCAGGACCTTTTCTCATTGATATAGTGGGCTGCGCTGGGTGTTGGGGTCGGGGGGGATAGATAGACTTCTTCTTTGGTGGATTTGGGGAAGGTCAGGGAAAGGGATATCCAGTGGTTAATCTATTGAGGATGTTTCCCGAGACTAATCAGGCGAGTGGCGGGCGTGTTTTATAGGAAACTGGAAGAAGGCATTAGACATGCATGCTGAAAAGACTATTAGCATCTGTACTAACAGTGCAATACTTTTCTTTATGGAAATTTGCATTTTCTTCCAACAAATGTTAACAAAAATTGAATATCTTAATTTAAAAAGCAGTCTAATGTCCTTAAAAGGCACGGGGATAAAATAAAAAAATTAAGTTTTCATTTTTTAAACGTTTCAGTAAGAATGGCATTGGCAGTGGTTCCCAAGTTAGTAACTTTTTATGGTTTGTGACTGGAATTCCGGTGGCAAACCATGGATACTACTGAACCGCAATTTGGAAGGGATGCTCAAAGTACGGTATGGTATCCAGTTGCGGACTCATTGTAGGAGACGATAAAACTTTACGCACTCCTTCAATGGGTTTGCTACATGGGCAAAAACATTTTTGCAGTTGCAAACTCCGACTGCAAAAACGTTTCATACATCTAGCCACATGATCCCATTCCTGGCCAATTTTTGCACCTTTCCCACACTCCTGGTGGTCTGTCCTCGCTGGCAATATGGCCCCTTGGAACTTCCTTTGTCTGGCACACCCCTCCAATGTCCATTCACCACCCCTTTGTGCGTACTCCCATCCCTTAACACACCCCTCCCCCACTTGCCAAGCCGGCCATCTCTGGTCTCTAAACCAGTGATCTACCACTCTTCCCATTGCCAGTTTTCCAAAGTGATGCAGGGTGGGACCTTGAATGCCAAAGGGCTGCTATGCTATGCAACCACTTTCTCCCAGCCCTGCTTCACCAGCCATCCAGTCTGAACATGGAGCGTGCTAACCAGCGCCCCCTGCATGCTGCAACATCCATCATCCTCCGGCATCAATAGTTCAGCTCTGCGTTTCCATTGGCAGGTACAGGGCTGGGTAGCCTCAATATTCTCTCAGGCGTCACTGCCTTATTTCTCATCACTAGTCACCACAAAACACTGCCTCGTGCAGTTGTCTTAGGACACGCTGAAGACAGGGCCTCGAGTCTCTCTGCCTTCTGTCCTGCATTGGCATCTACTGCCTGCCCCTCCCTTCCCCCCAAGTGTGCCACTCCACCATCCTGACCCCTCAGATCACCCCTCTGCTGCATCCCTCAGTTCCCAAGCCAGGTACTTCACTCAGTACTGGTGACTTGGATAGAGGAATAGTGGATTCGGTTGGACTTTACTCGTTAGTAGAGGTGCCAGGGGCCCTAATGCAAGCAAAGAAAATGGTCCCCTCCAATATGATTGGGTGATAAAAGGCAGCCATAATTTGGTGTACAGTGATACCCTCACACCTCTGGGCCCTGATGCCACTGCACCCGTTGTGGTTATAACAGCAACGCCATTGACACCACTCACTGTCTCCCTTCTGTACTTTTGTATGTTCCAGAGCTTTTTCTCTCACGGCACTCTGCATTGATGACGGGGTGATGATATCCAGGGAATAGCATGTTCTTTTCAAAGAACGTGTCCCAAATCTTCCTTGGTGACTTCAACCTTCACTGGTCCAACCCCAATGACCATGCGGTAACTTGCCTTAAATCATTCTTAAATGATCAAGAACTGATTCAGCACTGTGACCAACCAACTCATAATAAAGGAGAAACTCTAGACCTCATTATCTCGAAAGGGCAGACCATCACTCTGGATACCATTACCCCTTGCGATTGGTCCGACCACCACTGCATCCTCTTTTATATTAACAGGGAGGTGTCGCTGACGAAGGGTCAACCAATGAAATCAAAGATCTGGAAAAGGGAACTTAGATCAATAAACTCGGTTGAACTAGCAGCCCACTGTAAATCTGCCCTCTCCTCCCAAGCTGACTTGGTTGAGGTTCAGTTACTCACCGACTCCTACAACTCGACCATCTCCAACATCATGGATGACATGGCACCACTCCAACATAAAAATGCCTCAACAAAAATATCCAAACCGTGGTACAACGACAATTTAAACACGGAACGCCGCAACCTCAGGACAGTTGAACGTTCCTGGAGATCCAAACCCTCCTTGGACCAACTAAAACTCCTTAGAGATGTTAGGAGCTTCTACAACAAACAAATCAAGAACGCTAAAGCTGACTACTTCAGACACCAACATGATCAAGCTGCTAACTGTCGCAAGAAACTTTTCGAATTGGTCAAACAGCAATCAGTGGTAGGTCCAAACCTCTCTGACTCTGGAGGCAGCCCACCCTCATGCGACGAACTTGCTGCTTTCTTCATTGAGAAATCAAAACTCATCACCATCGATCTCGCCTCTAAGAAGGCTTTCCTGCCATCCTCCGGGTCCGCACCACCCCTTGACCTCTTAGAAAAGTGCAAACCTATCAGCCTGAACACTAAGAACAATGCGTCATGGGGCACCTTTACCCCATTCAGTGAAAAAGACATCAACAAGATTCTTCAGAATATCAACCCATCTAACCACTTCAATGACCCGTTGCCCCCGGCCATCTTCAAAGAAATCAAGAATGCACTCATCCCCACCTGGAGAAGGATTGTAAACCCTTCTCTATCACAAGGCACGATCCCAGACTGCCTAAAAGCGGCTCAGGTGTCACCTATATTAAAACAACCTAACACAGATAAAGCTGATCTCAATAACTTCCGCCCTATCTCCAACATCCCCACCCTAGCCAAACTCCTAGAAAAATGCGTACAATCCCAACTTTGTGCTCACATGGAGAACTTCCTACTCCTTGACCAGCATCAATCAGGCTTTCGAAGGGGCACAGTACTGAATCGGCTCTCACTCATGTTATGGATGACATTTTTAAAATGCTTGACCAAAATGATTCCTGCCTCCTAATCCTACTTGACCTTTCCTCCGCATTCGACACGGTTAATCATGACAACCTCCTATCCATTCTGAAGAACAGGATGGGTTTCTCTGGTCGGGTGCTACTATGGTTCTCGTCCTTCCTCCGCCACAGATCACAAAGAGTCAAGGCAAACCACTCCCTCTCCCAGCCCTCTCCAGTACTCATGGGTGTCCCCCAAGGGTCAGCCCTATCTCCTATCCTCTTCAACCTTTTCTTGGAACCATTAGCTAATTCTCTAAATTCCACGAACATGCTTTTCCAGACGATACGCAACTTTATCTGAAAATCTCATCCCCGGATAACATCATCTCACTCAACACTACCCTAACGTCTAGGCAAAATTGGTTAACCGAGAACCATCTCCTGCTCAACACCTCCAAAACTGAATTCCTTCTCATCTCTTCTCCGAACCACATCCCCAAGCTAGACCTTTGGCTGAATCACCTCACTGCTTTCAACTGCACCCCTCTCATCATAGACTCTGCCTAATCTCTCGGAATCACCCTGGACAAGCACCTGAATATGAAAAATCCCATCAGCAATGTGTGTAAGGGAGCTAATCATTTGATGAGGACACTTAGAAATATCAAACCATTCCTTCCACAAACTGATTTCAAGCAGGTGGTCCAAGCGCTTGTCTTACCGAGGCTTGATTACAGCAGCGCTACTCTCTGTGGCCTTCCCAAATACACCCTGGTTCCACTAAGGGCATCACTGAACGCTGCGGCTAGACTGGTTACTGGTACCAAACGAAATGAGCACATATCCCCAGTCCTAAAATCTCTTAAATGGTTGCCCTATGAAGCTTGAATTCAGTTAAAGATTGCTGTTCTGGCGCACAAAGCCTTCATTTCAAAACTCCCAGGTACCTAGCGCAAAAGCTTGAATTATCCTGTGGTGGTAGAGCCTCAAGAAGCGCTAACACTTTCCTCTTGAAACCACTCATCCTTAGCAAAAAGAGAACTTGTCACTGAGCCTTCTCCGGCGCTGCCCCAAAGATATGGAACTCTTTTCCACCGGAAGTACGCAGAATCTCCTCAACGACTGCTTTCAAACTGGAAGCCAAAGATTCCTAATGAATAAATTCTTACCTTAATTGGGCTAGGTTCACCTGCTCGAAACCATTGATCCTACACCAATTGTACCATAATTTGATGCTGCTCTTCCTTACCGCATAGTGTGCCCCCTGTGTAGCCTACTATATACCTGTTTATTGTATTACTCTCCTTGACTAATTTGTCTTGTAATTATGCGATTTTTCCTGTTTTTTTTTATTATTCTTACTTGATGTCGACATTGCATTTATGTCCTTCCTTCCATCCTTTTATAAAGCGCTCTGATATCCTTCGGGATCTTGTTCGCGCTATATAAAACTTTATAAATAAATAAATAAATAGAAGTGAGTGCCAGAAACGTACACGTACGTTTGATTTTCCTGGCCTTTTTTATAATAAAATGCTATTTCTTCGAAGAAAAATTCGGGAGAAAACTAAGTTGGATTTTTTTTTTTTTTAAATCGACATCATTTGAAGGAGTTTAGGAGTTTATATACCCCCAAAGGAAAAAATCATTTTGAAATTAAATATGAACAGTAATAAAAAATGCTTTTAAAATAGATTGTGCTTCTACAAATATATCAATTAAATTATGATTAATTACTTTAAGATTACAATTGCGAGATTTTACTTGAATACGTTTTGTTTGGATATGTCAGAGAGAAAGTGTACAAAAATGTTTAGAACTGTTTTAGATCCAGAACAAAGCGATGGGTTTAAACGAAACGTGAACGCAAAAGCATTTCTCAATCTGTCCTTTGGGAAAAACATGGACCCAAACCTACAACTTTAAATTCCGACAAAATTATAGCCTATTGGGGCAAAAGTTCACGCGCCCCGTCCCACATCCGCCTCCACCCATGACTCCCCACTCCCACAGAGTGCGAACTGGCCGGGCTCACAGATCTTCTACTTCTGCCTGCTGTGCCCTTGAGCCCAGCTGCCTGCCTTTCGAATGACTGAAACTAAATACGCGTAAGTAACGCCACCAAACGGAATGAAGCTTGCTTTGACATCTAGATTGTACGTTTAAGAAGACTGAGGCACGCGATAACATTTTAAAATCGAGCACTATATAAGCAAAAAATATGGGGTGTGCAAAACGTTGCCAGTCAGGAAAGAAGTTCCCTTTGGTGTAGTAAGTAGCAGGTGCGGAGGTGCCGCCACTTGGGTGTGTGTTGGAGGGTGGGGCGATAGGCGCGCACCAGCTGCAGCAAGGCACGCTGACCAACAGAGGTGGGAAGGGTAAGTCTAATGGAATTTCGGAAGGAATAGAAAGAAATGGATGGAATGCGAGGAAATGGGCAAAGCTACACGCAGAAATATAAGTGAAAAAGAGAGAATGTAATAACAATGCGGAGGGAATGACAGAAAGAAGAGCTTTTAAAAACAATACAGCAAAGACAAAAGACAAAACATGAACGAAAGCCCGCAGAACAGCAAGACAAAGGGCACACGATGTAAAATAAAACAAAGCGAGAGTTAGATATGATACAGTCAGGGATAAGAAGTCTGAAATCAAGGAACAGAAGAGAGAGTGCACAGAAAGAAAAATGATCGAAAGAACAGAGGGAGAAACAAGAAAGCGGCACATGGAAATTTATGAAAGACTTAACCTGTGTAATACAAACAATAAGGTGAAGCCGCAGCTACGACCAAGAAATTAAAAGCAAATCATAATGTGGAATAAACTACAAATGCGAATAAACAAAAAAGCTTAAGGAAAAGGAATGGACAAGTTGATTATATATAAATATGTGATGCAGCACTGAAATAAACAATCTTTAGGGAATGCGAAAGCAGGATTCAATGGGGAAACAGTAAAATACAGTAGAGACACAGTGGCATAAAGTAAGAACACGGAGAACATACGAAAGAAAGACATGCACGAAATAAGTGGGAAAGAAAAACAGAACGAGATAAAGGAAGGTTAAGAAGCATAAAGTGGATTTAAGACTTCTCAGCCTTGGTATTCACTGCACCTATATTTAATTTCATCGGCCGCCGAAATCTGAGCAGAGCTTTGGACACCGTCATTAATTATTTTAC
The DNA here is from genome assembly GCA_963921515.1 of Calotriton arnoldi. Taxonomy (NCBI): domain Eukaryota; kingdom Metazoa; phylum Chordata; class Amphibia; order Caudata; family Salamandridae; genus Calotriton; species Calotriton arnoldi. The sequence continues at coordinate 1,733,815 of CAWUFW010002485.1, forward strand.
AATGTAAGCACTGAGGTCTGAGAAGTGACTTGTTAAGGAAAAGAAGGTGACTTTGCCAGTGGCGTAGGAGGCACTTAATTTCTGGAGGGGACTGGGTAAGCCTCGAGAACCCAATACAAATTGCCTGTGCTCTTTAAGCCGCTGGTTCCCATAAACCCATACAATCACATTGTTTTGAAGTGAAATAGTGAAATTAAAATAAGTTCTTTTTTATATAAAGTTCAGAAGTGGTTTTATCAAATACAGCCTAATAAACGGTAGCCCAGGGAGGCATCCACTGCCAAAGGTATCACGGTTTGAATCTCTGCAGGATCTGGTTTTCATCCTTCGAAGGTTGATAAGAGAGCGCTACTGGGTTAGTATAATATTAACCCCTGTAATTTTCAGTTCTATTAGGCCTCGAGAACATGGCTAGAAGCACTTCATAGCAGAGGCAGTACTCTTTTTTTAATGTTTTGCAGTTTTATGATTTCAATAAGTTTTTATTGGTTGTCCAAATAGACATTGACAAAAGCAAAAATATAAAAGAAACATATATATAAAGCACAAAAAAGAAAAAGATAAGTACAAAACAAAGGATAATAATGTACAATCAAGATACTTTGTTCAACGCAATACAATACTCAGCAAAACAATTTTTATAAAACCAAAGTATTAGGAGAGAAGTATCGTCTAAATCAAGTATATATATCCCAAGGTCGGTTTCGCATTTCTATTGTCCTCTTGTGTACCTTTTTACATTTGTACATTACTGGGCTCATGTATTGGTTAGGGGTCTTAAAGGAGATAATGTTAGGGTTACACTGTTAGGGTTACAATTACAACTACAATTACATTTATAATTCACAATTACAGTGCTTGTCGCAAGCAGAACAATCCACCATCCCCTGGTAGTCGCAGTGAGTGGTTATTTAATGGTAGTAGTCGGGGGCTCACGGTGGTTTATGTGATTTGAAGAAAAGATCAAGAGAAAGCCAAAGATGTCTGACTGGGTTTTTCCATGGGGAGTTATGAAGCACAATATTGTCTGCCCCTCGAAGGTTGGTGATCCAATTTTGCCAACAATTAAAGGACGCCTTACTAGTATCCTTCCAGTTGGTAAGGATGATTTTGACAGCCGCTATGATAAGGATGTCAAGGAGTGCTTTGTCGTTTTCACTCAAGAAGCCTGTTCTTGTGGGAGCGAACAGAAGTGACGACAGGTCCTTACAAGCATCGAAGGGAAAGAGGTTAGATATGAATTTGAAGACCCTGTCCCAGTAGGATGTTACGCAGGGGCAGAGCAGTAGCAAGTGCTCTAGGTCACCTACTGCATTCTTACAGTTCCAACAGACATCATCATCTCGAAGTCTATGTTTGTATAGGCGGGAGGGCGTCCAGAATACTCTGTGGAGAAGCCAGAACTTAGTTTGGGACAGTACCGGGCTAATTTTATTCTTAAATATCGAATTCCACGTCCAGGTCCAGTCAGAATCAGAGACCGGGGTGGTACAGTGTGAATTCCAAAAGGAAATAGTTTTCGCGTTGAGTGTAGAATGTTTGGGGCCTAGTAGACGGTATATCCAAGAAACTTGGTGGCCTAGGGAGTTTAATTTTAAGAAATATTTTGGCAAGGAAGGCGGTGAGGTCGAAATTTTTGTTTTGGATATGGCAGCTTTTACTTTCAGGAAGTAGTAGAATTCTATGGGTTCAAGGTGGTATGTATTTTGTAGTTCCTTAAAGGTCAGCGGGTGTGTGTCTGCATAAAACTGGTGGAGAAAGAAAATTCCTTTCTTGATCCAGTTGTCGTTGTGTAAGGTGTGACCTCTGTACATCAAAGTGCGATTGTCCCATATAGATTCGAAACTGGAATTCCTTACCCTGACCTCAAGTAATCTGTCTATCTTTAGCAGGGAGGATTTAGTCTGTTTGAAAATAATAGTACCAGAACACGTTAATCGGGCAAGGTTGGTGGTGAGGAGAGTAAGGGGGTGAATGTTGTGGAGGAGAGATTTCTCCATTTCTAGCCATACTGGTGTATACTCTGATGGTGGTGTAAGCCAGTGTGACCCTTGTTTCGCTGAAAAAGCCACCTGATATCGTTTAAAGTCTGGTAGATTGACACCTCCAAGAGATTTGGGAAGTTGGAGTTTTCTCATACTAATTCTTGCCTTCTTCCCCTTCCATAAGAAGGTCGTGAGAATGACTTGTAGTTTATGATGGAAATCATCCGATAAAGCAAGCGGCAGCATTGTAATTAAGTAGTTCACCAGAGGGGATACCATCATTTTTATTGTTTCAATTCTTCCCCACCAGGTTATGAATCTGGGTGACCAAGAATTTAGTTGAGTTTTGATCCGCTCAAGCGTTTTGTTTTCGTTATGTTGAAGAGTCTCCAGAGTCGTGGCACAGAACTCGATTCCCAGATATTTAATCTGGTTGGGTTGCCACATTAGGCCCGAGCTGCCTAGAATATCCTTTGTGCTATAAATATTGAGAGGTTTAACTTCCGATTTATCGCGGTTAAGTTTATAGGCTGAGTGGCTAGCATATGTATCTATAGAGTCTATCAGGGCTTTAATAGAGGTCTTCGGTTCCTCTGTTATTATCAAAATATCATCCGCATATGCGGCCAGTTTCACCCGTGTTTCACCAAATAGAACACCGCTAATCTTCTCGTTATGTTTTATATCTTGAATTAGTGGCTCCAGGGCTAAGAGAAAAAGGGCCGGCGAGAGGGGGCAACCCTGCCTGGTGCCTTGTTCCAATCGAAAGGACTCCGATACAGAACCATTAATGGCTATCCGGGCAGATGGGTTAGAGTAAAGGGCCATAACCATGGCGATAAAAGTCTCACCAAGATCGAACTTTTGCATACAATGTTCTAGAAATTGCCAAGAAACCCTATCAAACGCTTTTTCTGCATCTAATGTGATGGCGACTAAGGGGGTAGTTGTCGTTTTTGCTTTTTCCAGGACATGGCAGAGTAGTCTAGTGTTATCGTGGGATAAGCGGTTCTTAAGAAATCCCACCTGTGAACTACTGATTAGGTTGGGTAGAAATTTGTTTAATCGACTGGCTAAAATTTTGGCGTAAATCTTGCAATCCACGTTTATTAAGGATATTGGCCTATAATTCTTAGGTAGTAATGGGTCTTTGCCTTCTTTGGGGATAACAATAATTGTGGCTTCCCTCATCGAGTCTGTGACATCCCCGTTCCGGGCCATAGAGTTGAATAGCCTATGTAGGGACGGTTGAAGAGGGGTGATAAATGCTTTGTAAAAGGAGCCTGAAAAGCCATCCGGCCCAGGCGCCTTGTTAGTCTTGAGTGTTTTAATAGCCATGGAAATTTTCTGATCTGAAATGGGAGCCCCCAGTTGTGACTTATCTGTGTTTGACAGTTTGGGGAGGTCGATTGATTTTAAATACTGCTCGCAATTCTCTGCATTAAATAATAATTTGTTGCTGTATAGGTCCTTGTAAAATATGTGGAAGGCATCTAGGATTTTGTCATGCTTGGTATGCGTGGTATTGTGTGCGTCTTTGATAGAGGTGATGGTGAATTGTTTGTGTTTGTGTTTAAGATATGAGGCTAGGAGTTTCCCAGCTTTGTTACCTTCGCACAGCTTAAGTGCTTTGAATTTGTTGATCCAAACGCCAGCTTTTTTACTTACAATGGTATTGTACTCGTATTTCTTGTTAGTTAGGCTAGTAAGTAGTTCCTGGTCGTCTAACCTGACTGAGTGTTTCAGTTCCAGACTTTTAATTTCGCTTTCTAGAGATATAAGTTCCTGGTTTAAGTTTTTATTAATCTGGGCCTTGATTCCGATAATGACCCCGCGTATAGTGGCTTTTAGAGCGTCCCAAAAGATACCTGTTGAAATTTCGGGAAGGTCATTCCTGGCTATATAGTCCTCAATTGCCTTGGATATTTTCAATTTATTAGTCTGATCCAATAGGATATCATCGTTAAATCGCCATCTCTTTGGAGGTTTGGTAGGGTGAGAGCCCGCGAGTTTGGTAGATATACAAGCGTGATCTGAAATCAGAATAGGGGCTATACTAGTTTGGTCTATTCGGTGGGTGAAGTTAGCAGATATTAGGATATAGTCTATTCTAGAGTAGGAGTTATGTGGGGATGAATAGAAAGTGTAATCTCTCGTGTCAGGGTGTTGGAGGCGCCAAGCGTCTTTTAAGTCATATTTGGTGCAGATTTTCTTGATAATATCATGTGACCGGGACTGAGGGTATTTACACTTTGATTGTCTATCTAGGATAGGGTCAAGTGGCATGTTAAAGTCCCCTCCTACCACGATAAGGTCGTCTTGGGGTAGTCCCTCAATAGCGTTTGATATTTTTTCCCAGAATGATGGTTCGTCTGAGTTAGGACCATATATGTTAACCACATGTATGAGGTCATCTCCTTTTTGCAAATGTGTAATTAGTAGTCTACCTTCGTCATCATGTGTATGAGAAAGGAAGGAGATATTGGATTTTTTCGCAATGAGGGTAATAACTCCTTTTTTTTGTGGTCTGCTGGAGAGCAAGACAGGGTAGAGATCCAGGCATGTTTGATGAAGCTTGTATCTTCTTCTGATAGTTTTGTTTCTTGGAGAAGGATAATGTCTCCTTTAGTTTTAGCAAGATAGTCAAACACTTTTCTACGTTTCACTGGATGGTTCAGGCCTTTGACGTTTAGTGAAATGACGGTAAGGTCATCTGTAAGTGTATTATTCAGGGTCATCTTATGGGTTTATAAATCGTGACAGTGTAAGATTGACCTTTTGAGAGGAATGGATTTTCTGTAATCGGAAAATAGCTCCATGCCTTAGCATGTGATATTGGTGTGTTTGTACGTAGCCTTATTCTCAGGCGTGTGATAGGGATGACATAATAAGAAAAATAACTCAAATAAACCATGTAAACCACAAAATAACAAAAATAAAAAACAGCGAATAAATCTAGAACAACCATTTTCAGCATTTCCCCTTCTACCCTCCCCCACCTCCCTCTCTTCCCCTCCCACCCCCCCAAATAAATCGTGTAAAGAGGCTGCGACGACAGAACCGACCGTCAACAGACCGAAAAGGAGGACCGTACATTAGCCACATAGCTCCCGGGGAGAGCACTTTTAGTGTGGTTATTGTCAAAGGTAATTTACCCTCGAACTAACTCAGCACCTGATATAACAGGGCATAACAATGAACCTGAATGATAAACAAAAAACACATCAATATATAAATGTATTTAACTTAGGCAGCAACTTTATCCCACATCGTTAGCTAAACAAATCGCCCGATAGGGTTTACGTAACTCGTGCAACATTGCTACTAAACTGCATTATGCCGGGTTATTATACTTAAGTGACAAAACCCACTGCTGAACCTGAACCTGAGCGTGTATAAAGACCAAGACAATAAGCAGTGCGATAGCGTCAGTCCCCTCTACGACTCCAAACCTTGACCAACCATTACTAACAATCAGAGCTTGCATAGCACATAGAGGGTTGCGTCTACAATGTACCAAGCTAGGGTATTACCACAAGTTATCTCCAAGTAGAGGTATTGCTGAGGCTGTGTAAACAGAGGTACAATCAATTACGAGCTAGCTCCATATGCTTGGCTACGTATCGTAGCAAATACTATGTGGAATACTGAAATTGGTGGCACACATTAGGTACTAACCACGAATTATATTTGTCTCGTGACATTGCTAAAATCTATTTGAAGCATATTTAGGAAAAACAATCACTCATGTGAGAATAAAGCGGACATGGGTTTCCTTTTGTTGGAGGGACCCGCCTCAGAATCCATTTCCTGAGAGGGAGTACCCTCCAAATGTTTCGCCAGATCATGAGGGGATGTGAAGACCATGGCTCTTCCATTCTCCACTATCCGGAATCTTGAAGGACCATTAAATGAGAAGAGGATCTTTTTTTCTTTTAGATTCTCACGGAGTCGGAGGAATCCCTTTCGTATATCCACTGTCTCTTTAGAGTAATCTTGTGTGAATATGATCCTCCTGCCTTCCCAAGTTATTTGTTGAGATTTCCTGGCAAAGGTGAGAATAGCTTCTGTGTGTTGAAAGCGGAGTGGTTTGCAGATCATAGGTCTTGTACCAGTTCTATGTGGGTTGGTGAAGGTAGGTATTCTGTGTGCCCTGTCCATCTCCAGGCCCGGGTTGAACTTCAGGCCGGTTATCATGGGGATCCAGGTCTCCAAAAAGGCCACGCACGACCCTGCATCATCCTCCGCTTTTTCGGGGATACCAAAAATTCTTATGTTCCCTCTTCTGTTTCTGTCTTCTAATTCCGCATTCTGTTTCCGTAGCTCATCTGTGACCCTATGCAGGTGCACCACTTCTTTGCATGCTTGAGTGGTTACATCTTCCACGACACCTAGTCTTTGTTCCGCATCCCCCAATCTCCCATTCGTCGTGTTCATATCAGCTCTTATCGCCGTGAGTTCTAATTGCATGGTGTCGGTGTTACTTTTCGTGGACTTTGCTAAGTCATGGACTTCCGCTAGCTTTTTTAGGATCATTTCCATTGTCCCATGGATATCTGGTTTAGCTTTTATAGGAGAGTCCGAGATGATCGGTTCCGGTCGCACTTTCTTTGCGTTCCTATTCTTCTCGTCCGCCATTCCACTAGTGTAAGGTACCCCGTATTCAATCTTATTGTTCTTTATTGTTCCACGATTGGTGGGAATTTTGTGCGGACTGGTGTCTAGGCTGATATTTGAGGATAGTGTGCCTGGCGTGATGGTTTGCTTGCGGCGTCGGAGCCCGGTCAGGGGTTCTGGGCTACGTGTGCTCGTGCTCCGCTGCGCACTAATGTTGCTATCCTGGCGTTGTTGGTGGGCACTTAGATGTCAGGGTACCTGTGCTTTAAATCACCTCTCACCAACCCTGTGTGCAGTAATCAGCAGAAATGACAGGCAATGGGCTGGTGTGTGCTGCGCACTGCCGAGTTGACGGTCGGGTATAACCAGAGCTCACTGTGGAAGAGTTCCCTGCATCACCAAGTTGAAAGGCACCAGATTGGCATTGGGTAGCACTAAGTTGCAAGTGGGCATGCCATCATGTAGAGGGAGACAGATCACATAGATGTAGCAGTGGAATCCACTCACCCAATGCTGGCAGAAGAGGATGGGTCACTGTTCATTGCTGTTGTTGGCATGAAAAGGGCTGCGCACTATGTAGGAGGAGGTCTAGTGCTCCGAAATGCTGCACAAGTGTTCTGGCGTTTTGGCGGCCATTTTGAGGTCAGGCACCACGCAGCAGGTCTTCGCGCGCTACCGCATTCACTCGATAATAGAGCACTTCTCACCGGTCATGCGGGAGATGGCGATGTCCCACGCAGGTTCTTTGGCAGCGGGGGTGATCTCTGGCCCCTTAGCAAGATGACGCTGTGCATGTACAGCTGCCGGGGTTCAGTTCATTGCATCGGCGCCATTTTGGAATTTTTCCGCCGATCCGATCCGCTATTTCCTTCAAATATAACTCCGTTGCCCGCTGTGCAAACGGCTTGAAAAGGCTCACATTCCGAGCCCGACACTTCCCCACGTTGGCGCCCGGTGATGTAGCTCAGTTTGGTGTGCCCAGGAGGTCCGATTTCATCCACCCCTTTCCTCCGGTCTGGCGAGCGTCGGAGTTAGGCGACCATGCCTTCCGTCGTCCAAGCCACGCCCCCCATGTTTTGCAGTTTTATATAGCGGGAACTCGACCCAAACATATTGGAGACCTGAGCACGGGTTACAATATGCAAGATCACTTTTCTCCATGTTTTCTTTTTAGGCACAGGAAGATTAAGTGATTTGCCCAGAATCACAGGATGTTGAGCCCATACCAAGTCTTAAACCTGGTTCCCCAGTTTCAAAGTCAGCATCTCTGGCCATAATGCCACATCCTCTCCCTTAGATAAAATACTATGCTATGTATGTTGAGAAGCATGTAGCTCACCTAACTGGATTTATGGTCAGAAGGATACATCTAACTCGCCTGACTGCACGCTGATAATCCAAATTTATTGTGCAAAAATGCTCTGAAGTGGTTGAAAAGGCTTGTTGGATACTAAACAAAAGATGTACTATATATGGCTTCACAACAGAGAGGCAACAGAGGTAGAGAGATCCCTCAAAAATGTGTCTGAGCCTCACCCTGAGCCTGGAGCCTTGAAACAGATATATCTCCTCCTTTCTATGGGCTTTCTTTTCTCACAGACTGGGGTAATCAGATCAGATGCATATCATGTTGCACACAAGTCTTCTACAAACTGAGTGGGGCAGTCAGGTCTGTGAACCATGAAGTGGAGCAGTCAGGAAACGGGGGGCATTGTTTGATGCCACTATGGTGTGTGTTGGGAAAGAGTGGGGTTGTTTGGGCCCAACTGCTTGTTCCTTTCAAAGGTTTCTGTTGATCAGTGGGGCTTGCCCTGGGCATTTATAGATATAAAGTGTATGTGCCCTGCTGGGGCTGCTGAAGTGCAACTGGGAGGCCCAGGGAAGGTGCCTGGTAGAAAGTGTCTGGTTTTCTCTGGTTATGCGGAAATAGGGGGGCAATCCCTTTGTAGTCACATCTCTGACCCTGCCTCCACATTGTACTCAGGATCACCTAGTTTTTCTATGCACAAAATTGCATTGCTGTCCTTTTAGGGGGCCTTCGTGACAGAAGTGTCATTTTGTGATCCACAAGGCAGTCATAAGTACTGGAGGCCGGGTCGGACTTGGAAAGAAAGCACACAGGGCAGCAAAATAATAGTGGCCCGAGTAGTGAACGAGGTAGCTAAAAAAGTGGCCCACATTTGCAAATTAGGGCAGTACTGCACTTCTAAAGACACACTGTGTAGGAGTTTTGCAAGGTATTGCCAGGGCCACTGGAATCATGCATCAGTGGAGGGCCAAATTATGTGACACTAATGCAGCGTAATGCAACACATTTTGTAAACGTATTACTTCACTATTTTGTCATTTTTATACTTGTTAACACTGTCTGGGCATTGGTTGCACCTCATTAGGACTAGTTTAATATCGAAATACAGCAATAAGCAACAGACGGGTGACCAGTCAACTTTTGCAAAGGGCTTTCCAGTGTACGACAACACGCCTCGCTGTGTTTTTAGAAATTTTCTAACTGTTTGAGCTAGAAATACATTTTTTTCATTAAAATCTGCAGAATATGCAGCAGATGATGGATTATGTGGCAAATCCATAATTATTAAAAACTCTGCAGCGGCACAATCGCTTAATTCCAGTGGCCCTCGATATGGCAGACTGCATGGATGGGCACTTGCAACAACCAATGTTTGTGGTAATAGCAGGTAGATCAACAGTAAAAACAAACCCACCAGATCATACACTGGCCCACAAACAGCCAAAAAAAACAACTTAACACTGAACTGTGAAGCCAGCCCTTCTGGCACTGCCAGATTGCCCTGCAGGCCAGTACGACCCTGCCAACACCACAGCAGAAAGCACTTAAATCAGAGTGATTTCTTAACTATTAAACTGCAGGACATAAACAATTTCAGTTTCACTTTTTTCCCCCTAAAAGGAGTACATGAACAAACATTTTATCTGTTTGAGAAAAACGAAATGCTTTCTTGGGGGCCTCTTGCTGGACTAAAGTAATTGAAAGGCTAGACTGCAGCAGCCCTAAGGCACGGCAAAAACATTACTCAGGGCATCTGTTGCCAATGCACTTCCATTAAGTAGCAGATCTGAAATAAATAGGTAAGAACAGGATGGGTTCGCGTTTATTGCTGTTTTTGAGGTGGGTTGCATAATAATATGCTTCACCTGACCACTGTGAATGTGTAGGTGGCCACCCACTATGGGGATCAAAGAATAACTTCTTCTATAGCCCCCAGCATTTCCCTTTGCCAGGGGGGTGTGAACTCTCCTTCTCAAAAGCAGTGGCAGAGGCCTCACTGCTGTGTCCTTATCCCAGGATAGGAGGAGAAGCGCCACATACTGTGCCTGCCCGGCTGATGATTGTCATTCTAAACAATGGCCGGCCTGGCCCCGCCAACAGTTTCAGCTAGTTGGGGAACCTGCCCCAAACCTGAAAGAAACGGCCTACATCTGGCTTCAGTAGTTTGTCCTCAGGCACCAGCGAATAACCCACATCTAAACCCGACCCTGGCGGAAGCAGATCAAAAGCAGGGCCGTCAAAGGTAGCGTTTTAAGGCTCTAAAGGCACTGCGAACAGCGAAAGTGCACAGGAAATTGTTTTGTCCCCCGCGTCCCCTGAAACTTGTCCCCCGTGTCCCCTCCAAAATCTTGGGGGAGGGGGGATGAATCCCCCACACACTTCCTACGCCCATCGACTTTGCCCTCGGTCCCGGCTCCAGAGTCCGGTCATCGGCAGGGATGGGACAGGTGAGGGAGACAGGGCGGCGGCTCGGGGCCCGCTGTCCCCGGCGAACTGCTGAACTGCATCCACCGGTTGGATGCGATTGTTGGGCGCTGGCTGCTGCCATTCGCTCCCCGAGTCCTGAAACTGCACCGCAGCGTTTGCCGGCCGCACCCACCTAGTTAATGGTACCGCGTACGACTCCAGTAAATAAACAGCACTGTGAGCAGCACCATGCTCAAGCCGTTGCCTCGGTGCACCGCCCCACGAAGCCGGCACAGTGACAGCGCTCCACACGCACGGCGAACATCACACATCAGTGTCTAAAGAGCACCTGGTCCCAAAGACGAGGAAGTGCATCAGGTGTGGATGAAGTGGCAAATGAGCGCGTGAGGACCTTGCATGTCCTATACAGTAACCTTTTGCACCAGCCCCCTCTTACATTAGTCGAAAGAGAAACCGCCCTGACAAGTAAAACACACGGCGCCTCACCTGGTGTCTCCTCTACCGGCTCCACCCTGGTATGACCACTCCCCTCCACCTGTGCAGCACCTCCCGTGCCATAGCGCTTTATTCCGGCCCCAGTTCTCGACAGGTCAAGGCGACATATCTGATACCTTTACTCGGGGGTGCCACAGAGGCAGTCAACCCCTGATTGCACCTCCAATCACCCTGAGCCTACACCCACAATTCACCCCCCAAAGAAGTAAGCATGTTCTTATTACTTGTTATATGTGGTATACGAAACATTGTACTTCGTGTTGCTTGTGGGAGGCAGAGTTCATTCTATTCGTTTCGCGTGTGATGGGACCTTTTCTGGCAGCCTTTCCAGGGTTATCCCTGCCTTCCTGTTAAGGGCTGTTTGCTGCACTGCCGATCTGCGTTGTTTGGTTCTATATTACTGGGTAATACATGTGAAATACTTCTATGGTGCGATAATCTACTGTTTACGGTAGCGTGCGGTTGTTTTCGGGGCCGGATTTGTCATACGCCATTTTGATATCCCCCCCGGGGGTCTGCAGGCCACAGGACTGCTTTCAGAGCTGGGTGGGCTGCCAAGACCCAAGAATGAAAGCCCCCTTTAACCTTTTCTAGTCGAGGTTACCACCAGTGTGGGCCTGTGTGAACATGTATGCCTCGACAGCTTTTGGATTCCTGCCCTGGCTGGAATAGTTATTTTCTCTGTGTACTTCTACTTGTGAAGAGTTGTTTGCCCAGTGTAGCCATTGTGTAGGTTTCGTTCCTTTCGTGTTATCCTGTGACTATGTATATATTTGCTCGATATTCCCTCCTGCGTGTTAACTCGTGACTAGGTATATTTGCTGGATGTTTCCCTATAGTTCCTTGTTCACTCTGTTGCCCCGTGTCCGCGGTTGAGTGCTCTGAGTACGGTCACCTGCTATAGTATGCAAGAAGTAAGGGTTAGTTGATGTGTTTTACCCCATGAGTATGAATATGCTTTATATGTTGCCTTGGGTTGAGGATTTGCTGACTATTACGCCTCGTGCTGTGTTGTTCTTTGTTAGGATATCCTGCATATGTTTATTGCTGGCTTCTTTGTCTTTCCCAGTGTAGAGGGTGATTTCTTATGTAATCTCTGTGCAGTGCATAATCTGTGAAAGAAAAAAGTGCCGGTGCCGAAATTCTGCTCAGAAGGAGCCCGCGGCCGTTGCAATTAAATGTCGGGGCGCAGAATACCAAGGACGTTAGTCTCTAATTCACTACCAGGCACCCCCTGGCCCCTTTTCTCGCTCTTGCATGCTCCTGCTTTCTGTTTGTGACGGTTTTGCCATCTTTGTCTTCGTCCTTCTTTCTGATCTTTGTGTTTTTCCCTTTCTGATAGTTGGTAAACATCTGATGCGGGAATAAGTGCCGCCGCTCCCACCCAGACCACCGGCTCAAATTAAGCACCGTCTCTGTGTAAAATTATGTTTGTTGGTTTATGTTTGTGGACAGACTTGTTTGTTATTTTGCGCCACGCGACTGTATTTTATTAATAAAGAACAACCGTGCCAGAAAAATAAGTTTCTAGGAGCCAACATCTAAAATTGGCATTGCATTAACATTAGAATAAACAGGTATAGCATTAGCGATAAGAAACCCGCAAAATGAATGAAACAACACTATAATCAATGTAGCGATACATTAACAGGTGAAAAACTAAACTAGTAATTTGAACAACTAATGTTCCACGTTCCGTGTATGTAATTGTAAACCATAAAGTGGTGGCGTAGCACGCAAATGGTCAGCCTAATTGTGTCTGCCTGTTACCCTGTGCGTGCTGCTCTCGGATCTGCGTCAGCCATGGTGTGGTGTTATTTTCCGTGTGTCGGTGCGTTTGCATGTTCATTTTGTATCAGGGCCGTCCTTGGCACGGGTAGTGTTGGCAGCTGCCCAGGGCCCCGCGATCACCGCACCAACAGGCTTCTCGGGTGTATATCCTACTCACGCAGCTTGCTGCTCGTGCCCCCTCCCTCACCCGTTCGCTACTTGAAAGCAAGGTGTGTATCGGCCTCCCACATATAACTTTCAAGGGCATGGTGACTTTTCGTGGAGTGGGTGGGGTGATCCATCAACAGCTCATGAGGTGAGGGGCGGAGCAGTGCTTGGGTTGAAAAACAAGATGTAAGACTAGTGCACCTTTTTTAAGAGCCGTTTCCAGTCAGCCAGAGTGCTTTCAGTGGCTCCTGAGGACTCATTTTTTATTGTCTTAGGCATTGTGGTTGGGAGACCCACCAGAGGTGCCCACCTTCCCTGTGCCTCCAGGCCATGATTCATACAGGTCCAGGGAATGAAGCCCCCTCAGTCAGGCCTAATAGCACTTAGATTTACCATATTTCAAATATTTCACATAGTGCAGAAACGAGAAAATGGGGGTGGGGGCGTTCTGTTTGAATGATATTTTTACTATAGCCCGTTGACAGCTCTTCAGTCTCTCCACACTTTCCATTGTTTTGCACTTAAAGGTCAATGCAATGTATATGTCCCCCCTGCACTAGTTATTTCTAAGCTGTACATTACACCGTTTACTATTACACAATTCATTAGCTAGGTAGTCAATGCGAAAATTGTCCTTTCTGCATTTCGTTGAGTGCTTGGCAAATACCGCCAGTCATCCACTGCTCAGAAAGTGGACAGCTCATGTCTAAAGCAGAAAGCTTATATTGTTTGGCCGCCCGACTCAATGTTTACTTCTCCGAGCAGACCCCGTAAAGTGCTTTCATTAGGCACAAACCATTCTTAAGAGCCTCTGTTAGCCACAATTACTCCTTAAATTAAGATACGTAAAGTCAAATACATTTTTGGTAATAATAAAGTAATTACGTAGTTAGAAGTTGAGCTCATGATTAATACATGGCTTTAAGTTGGGAGGACACTTGTTTTAGTCGGAACATTGCCATCGTGCATTTCTAGTCCCCTTGTTTCTCGCTAGCAGGGATAATTGTCAGGACCGGGCTAAGTGTCAGATTGATCAACTAGAGTAGTTCACACCTGAATATAATGTGACAGGTGCAGTGGTATGCGAGAGTGCGAGGCGATTTTGCACAGCACCATTCTGTGAAGAGCTGTTTATATTCCCTTCAAGCAGTTTGGTCTGCGTGATTGTACAGTCCGGTGCACATTCTTGTTGCACTTTTAGAGCTCATGCGGTGCTGTATGTGGAGCAAATGACACGGGTGGCCGTTTACTCATACCGTCTAGCGATCCATGTGTACACAAACCACACAATTCAACTCACCAGCACAATTACACAACACACCACATACATCCAATCCACACCACAGAATTCCACATCATGCCACAAAATTCAACACCACACCACATAATTGAACTCCACTACATCAGGGGCGGCTCCTCCATGTGGGCAGAGGAGCTTCGCCCCAAAGCAGAAACATAAAATCGTATTATAAATACCATTTTATGTTTCTGCTTCTCGCACTGCGAGAAAGCAGAAGGGTTTGGTTGGGGGCGGGCAGGTGGGCGGGTCTGCTCGAGGGCAGGGGAGGAGTGGCTAGCCCAATATTGCGGGCCCTGACTGTTTGGTCGGCCCTCGGGGGCTGACCAAACCAGTCATGCGCAATCTCCCTTTTCTCCATGTAGGCTGCATGGAGAAAATGGCCTCCCCATAGACGCCTGTGTGGTCGGCGTCCCAACCAATCACAACGTTGCCATTGCAGCGTTTTGATTGGCTTATGGGAGGGAGGCTGCCTGCTTCCTGTTCCTGCGGAAGCAGGAGCAGACCAAAGATGCGGGACCCGGAAAAGTAGGTATGTTTTTTAAAAATGTATTATTTAAACCCCCCCCTCCCCGCATGACCCCCCTTCCCTGCCGACCACTCACCCGTCCACCCCGCCCAACCCCGTGCCCGCACCCCCACCCGTGAGCCATGCCGGCCGCAACTGCACTACAATACCCCTCCACAACACAAAATACCATTCCACATAATTACACTTCATGACACACAATCCAATGCCACATAATTCCATTGCACTCAATACTACATAATTACTATACACCAGCCGCGTCCGCTGCAGGTAAGAGCGGTGGGGCGGGGGGCCAGGTGAGGGGGGATTTCAAGAGACGACCACGAGGGAAAATTAATTATTTATTTAATTTTCCTCGTGGTCGTCCCTCGAAATCCCCCCTCAACTGGCCCCACAGCTCTTATCTGCAGCAGCCGGGGCTGCTATACACATAATTCCACTGCACACCATATACATAATTCCACTATGCAAATCCACTCCACACCACAAAATTCCACCACACTCAATTCCACGACTAACAATTCCAATCCGACCCACATAATTCCACTCCACACCACATACATCCACTCCACTTCCAAACAAAACACATGGGTAAAAGACATTGTCATTTACAAAGTCAGTAGCTCTAACTGACACAAAAATGCGAGACTAATTACATTGCAAATGCTTGTCTCCTTTTGTGTTTTTCTCTCTGGCACTGAGAGGGTGTCTGTTTTTGCTGGCTGCAGCTGCTGTCGCCTGTAGTGGGGCACACAGTGGTGGGGAATGGTGGGGGTCAGTACATTTACAGATGGGGCACCAGCCCCACTAGACTCCACCACAGTGACCCTTCCAGAGAGGAGTTACATGCCTGGCAAACACACCCACAGAGAAAGCATAAGGATGCCGGACGTACTGATTTGGCCAGGACAGTCCCGGAATTTCTACATTTGCCCCAGAATTTCCAGTAAATTTAACAAGCCCAGATTTTTAGAGAGGTCCGACTAAATCCAGAGGGTGGCAAATCTTCGTGTCTACCAATGAAGGATCAGTGAGCAGCCCTTCTCAGAAAACAAGACGTAAAAGTTCATTTTAATTTCATTTTAGTGCCCAATGTCCATATTTTCGATATTAGTGAGAGCTATCACTGTCAGTCAAGTTATTCTGTGCTCCGCGGTCGGTAGGACATTCTAGTCCTACCTCTTTGTTTGTGGCATGTTGGGTTTGTTGGTTTTGAAAATCTCATCACTGAAGCGACCCACATTCCACCTAGAAACCGGGGTTGGGGTCTTCAAGGGTCTAGTGCAGTAGAGAGCTAGTAAAGCAGAGATCAGGTTTGAAGAATGCATAGTGAGTCCAAGCACTTGTTGTTACTTGTTGTACTCACCGATACTGAGTACCAGCACCTTTTATTTTTAGACTCCTGAGCACTTTTTCATTGCCAAAGAGCATACAGGTACTCATGACTGGTATGCTCAGTGGCACTTGTGCTCAGGGCTTTAAGTGGGATGAAAAAACTGGGGGGTCTCTCAAAGGGGCGTGGCCAATGTAATTAAGGGCATGGCTTAAAAACACGTAAACTAAAAATCTGTGCTTAGTATAGTGTGCCGCCTGACTTGTATTTTGCTGTTTCTGTCATTGCATCCAGATATATGATACAACAAGTAACATCATACCTACAACAAGTCAGAACTATTGGCTTTGTCAATAGTTGTTAGGTGCATAAGAATAAGAATAATAAAAAAATATAATCCGGAGGCATGGGAGACATGTTTGTATAGAGTCAAGTGCCAGCCTCTGCAGCCCTTCTTTCCCACCTGTACAGTTTATATAGCACTTGGAGGTAGTTCCAAAAAAGTAATCTTCAGGTGTGTGCCAAAATAAGAATAATAAGCAGCAGCTATGGCTTGTATATAATATTGAAAAAGCTTCCACTTAAAGCCCTGGTGACACCACGACAATGTTGCTGCTCCTGAGTTTCAAAAAGAGAAGGGAAATCCAGAGCGAAAATGACTCTACAGGACTTCCCTTCCCCTACCACGCTCACCTGGCATGACGTCATGCCGTAACTTCTCCACTAGTGAGAAGTAAGCAGTGGGAGCTTGGGCACGTCAATGTGCCTGCTGTCACTGCAGTAGGGAAAAAAAAGGACCGCCTTTGCTAGAGCACAAAACAGAGCCCAATAGCAGGGGTAACACAGGCCCCCGCATCCCCTGCAGTGCGGGGGGCACCCCAGCTGTAGGGGGCCCCCTCGGCACAGTACTCAGGCCTGAGCGCTCCGGATAAAATCCAGAGAGGGGGCCCCTCCGTGTACATTGCAGGGGGGCCCCTTAAACTTTTGTTACGCCACTGCCCAATAGAGACCCGTTTCGAGGCCTCCTTTAAAAAACTGCCGGTGCTCAGCACCAGTGAGACCCGACCCACTTAAAGCCCTGCTTGTGCTGCTGAGGATGAGGCTGGCTGAACACCACTCTCACAGCCAAAGCGCCATTGTAGCCCTGTGCCGAGCCACTGCTGAATTATCCAGCAGCGGCTCATTTACATTATGTTAGTGTGGCAGGTGCTAGCAAGCTCATTATCACGCTGTGGGTGACAGGGTCCAAATCACAGGTGTGAAGTTCTGCTGGCACTGAAAGTCCAGGCAGCCGGCTGAGAGTCTGACAGAAGAAAGCTGTGGGAGGTAAGAATTCACAAACAGTGTTTTTAATTCTGCTGTGAGCTTTTTGTGCTAGTGAATGTCTGCTTTTGTGTGTCAGAGCAGAAGCAACAGAGAGAGCATCAGGACATTCTCTGAAGGTATTTTAAAGTAAATGTGAGGAATGCTTTGTGGGTGCATGTCTGCTTGTTCTTGTGTCTGTGTGTGAGCGCCCACTAATGGGAGCATGTCGGAATGTTGTCCCTAATAAAAACAAATGAGAACGGAAGCTGCAAATGTAAAAAAACAACGCAGAAACTGAGGCATAACATATTATTTGGCCTTCACTTCATTTTTTGTAAGGAGATAACCACTTTTTTGTTAATACATTTATCATGTGTTTTGGTATGTGCTGAAACTGCTGTAACACATTTTGTTTGCTAATCCGAAGTCTTGGAGGTGGCTGACCATTACCTCAATAGTGCTAATAGTGCTATTGCTGGGAGGGTGTGGCTGCACTGAAGGTTAGGTGGCTCCTTCTTTTCTGGGTCGGGGCCTCTTCCCAGCAGGTCTTCACACCGCTCTTTAGCATATCTAAAGTTAAACCATTCTCCATGTCACTGTGTAAAAAAGGGTTGGGTCCTGAAAGACATTCTTTCAGACTTTTTTCAGAATGTGTTGCTACAACCTTCTTTTGAACAGTTTGGTCCACCCCTACAAGATGATTTCAAATTCAACAACAGTGGTGGCTGGTAAGTTTTGGAGGGAGGGGGGCGGGACACACATGCACACAAGCACACATGCACAAGCACACATACACATAACACTCACAGCCAGGCATTCACACATGCGCACACACAAACACATCCATTCACAACACTCTTTACCAAACATTCATACATACACGCACGCACGCACCAAACAATAATTTAAAAGAAAACAAAACACACTTACCTGCAGCCAGCTCTGCCTCAGAGGTTCCAGGAGGCTTGGGACCTTAGGTCAGCCAATGAGGGAAGGCAGCAGTCCCAACGTCATCACAGAGTGGGATGGGGTCAGTGAGACTGCTGACCCCACCCCACTCTGTAATGAAGTGTCACTGATTGACACTCAACCCTGGGTGTTTCAGGGCTTAAAACTGACGCACCCAGGTGTGAGGCAGTCAGTGACACTACCCCTCTTCACTGAGGGGAGGGCCTCAGGGACCTTTGCTAAGCTTCCTCAGCCCAGCAAAGTTCAGCTCAAGCAGCCAGGAGCTTGCGCATTTTGCACAATTGTGGCTCCTGGCTGCTTGAACTGAAAGTGAACAGTGTCTGTCAGGCTGATCTTTGTGCAGCCTGACAGACACTGTTCGCATGAGGGGCAAAAGGTGGAGGGGTGTGGCCCCTCAGCCCCAATGGACCGGCCGCGCCTGTTTAAAAACCAGAGAACCAGGGATGCATTTTTAGTCACTTTTAATAAACTAACACATTATAATGGCAGTTATGTTGTAAGTTCATAACAATCACTGTTACAATCAGTACATCTGGTTAACTGAAATGCTTTTCAGTCATGAGAATAGATGTGCATCCACATCTGGTGCAAAAATAACTTATTTTATCACACTATCCATGCTTGGTATTCAATTACAATTGAGGAAACAAGGGCCACCCAACTCACATGGAACCAGGGCATCTATTGTGTAACAAGGAACAGTGGTTCCTGTGGACAATGTATATAATATATAGTAATCTATAGCACAATGACAATACAAACGGGTAAAGAGATGTAAGAGAGGGACACAACAACCATATATAACAAGACACTGCTGAATGTAAGTCATTTATATAAATGCGCTTTTTAAATTGATTAATACAAGTGCATGGTGTCCCAAGTGAACATAGAACCTACAAAAACATTGGTGACAATTGTGACATACAAATAGGTTTCAAATATTTACAAAAAACAGCTAAAAACAGGGATATTCAATGATTACTAGCAGCCTTCGAGTACAATGGTAGGGGCCGACAAATGGTTCACGTTTGAATTTTGTCAATTGCGTTTCAACTACTTCATCAATAGGGGGTCTCTTCAGGACCTAACATAAAGGGACACCTGAAAGATGATAATCAATGGATCAGTAGAAGGCCAAGGGAAAGAGCACAACAAGATGGCTGTATGGTTTGGTAGTGGTACCTGGGTTAAAGAATCCACTGTCAAGGTGTGAGGTGTGCACCACAGGGATGTGTAAATAAAGAAGAGGTACTCACACGGGGCCCAGCCGGTGGTTTGGGAAGGAAAAAATAAAGAATAACATGTGAGCTTCATTCTGGTACTGCGAGGAGCAGTGATGTAGTTTTGATACTATAAAAAACTTACCCCTGTGAGGAGAGAGCTGACAGTGTATAGGCGTATTCATGGTTAAATCACAGTATCCATGGAGTAAGAACACCACAATCAGTGTTAATTAGAGGTAACTCTAGGAGAAAAACAGTGTGGACACATAAATGAGCAGACCGAAAAAAATAGATACAAAGAAAAGCAGCCGATTGTTTAGATAGCTCGCGCTGTCTTACCCAATCTTCGTGAATATTAGAATGCGTGAGGCCGCCGTAGTCGACCTCGCATCTGATTATAAGTAAGAGGATTGAAAGCGAGAATCGCCGTAGTCTGTCTCAGCTTGGAAATGACAAGGCGCGGGTAGCCGCGGTGTATTTATGGTGAGAATGCGCGCCCTAGTGGCTGCGAGTTCTCTAACGTGGCAGACATGGCTTCCTGATCATGGAACCCGGCACAGAATCATGTTCATCTACCCACAAGATGCAAACCACGTTCATAAAGAATGTGTTCAATAATTGTGGATTACTCAATGCAAATTGTGCAATACGGCTGTGAAAAAAAGGGAAAAAAAACTGAAGATTTACACACAATGTCTTAAGGAGCTGTTGTCTATGTCCATTGCTTGTGAAGCTTGTCATCAAGGCGTGTGGTACGAGTGGACAGCAAGTCTGTTTCCACATTTTGGTGGACTAGTGGCTCCAGTTAGAAGAATGTCCACGTGACACAAAGAGGATAAAGTAAAAAAATTGCGATGGGTATGTTTACATAATCATGTCTTGTACACTGGAGGTCCGTGACCTGCGAGGCAGTTACCCAAGTGAAGAATACATGTGGATGATACTGTATTAGTTTACGCACAGTCTAGGTCTGTGACCTACGAGGCATTTACACAGGTGAAAATACGTGTAGATGATATATGCTGCGTCTTAGGTTTCAAATATAAAATGCGTGCAAGTCAACAACGGCTAGGGTGGTTGCAGTTAGAAGAAAGTACCTAGGGCACAAGGAGGAGAAAGAACCGCGAGGGGTCAATGTAGGTCCATGACCAATGAGGCAGTTCTACATGTGGAGAGAAGGGGAATGTACGCCGTGTTTAATCTTTACAACGGCTATCGAGGCTATAGAAAGGGGAGCATGTAGCATGTTAAAACCATACATATGTAAAAAACAATGTGGTTAAATTGTAGTGATGCTATGCAGGCCATAAATAGACGGTACCGTTGTGGGTCTGCCTGTATTATTGCTCCGAAGCAGTATAGGGTCTATAGTCAATTAGATAAGGTAGCCACATATCCTCGCTATTCCTCAGCTGTATTAAGTCCTTGTGCAATGGAGTTAGTGCGTTCTATCCATTAGCATTCCAATCTCTGTAGGATCTGTGATAGATCTCCTCCTCTTTCCAGAATCGTCGCTTTGTCAATGACTTGCCATTTCAAATCGTCTGCTGTATGATTCTTTTCCACATAGTGGGCAACCAATGGAACATTCAATACAGAGCACCTTATCCTGCTTCGGTGTTGGCAGATCCGTGTTTTAATGGGTTGCGAGGTTTGCCCAATGTATTGTAGTTCACATGGGCACCAGATGCAATAGACAACATTTTGTGTGTTACAGTTCGCAAAAAAGTTAAGGTTTTGTCTTACGTTACCATGTTCAAAGATATCTGTGTCAAAAGAGAAAGTACATGCAACACAATTACCACATTTGAAATTACCTTTTACTTCAGGAAGGCCCCATACTGATTCTAGTGTTCTGATTTTTTGTCTTGTGTTATCTTGTGTGGCAGAATGCACTAGGTGGTCCTTGATATTTTTACCACGTTTGAATGCAAACATAGAGTGTTCTATGTAGGGGTGGACAATGAACTCCGCTCCGCTAGAATTCAAGCAAAAACTCTGTCCCTCCGCATAGTGGAATCAGCTACTAAACTGCACCCACACATGCTTTGATAAAGCAACTTTATATGCTTAAATAAAATTTTAAAAAAAAGCATATAACCAATTCACAAATATCAGCCAATGAGAGAGGTGATGATTTTGGTATCCCCCTAACCTAGGGGAAGGACCAAGCAGATGCCTTGAACACAAAGAGCACATCATGCTGAACGATTCAGTGGTGGTCCCATCCTGTTAGGACCACCCCAAGCACAGTTATGGGCAAAAATACAATCCCAACCAAAGGCTCTGCAAAGCATTATGGGATGAGATTAGCAGTGGGCAGTGAATATTATAGTATCCAATATCAAAATAATTCTACAAAGAGCTGCAGTTCAACTCGTCGTTAATAGGTGTCCCTCACGAGTCAAATGCAAAAGCATTGAAATTATTACATCAAGCTGCAGTTCCACTAGTCGTTACTAGATGTCCCTCACGAGTCAAATGCAAAAGCATTGAAACCCTTTCATGAAGCTGCAGTTCCAGTCGTTACTGGGTGTCCCTCACGAGTCAAATGCAAAAGCATTGAAACCCTGAGCTGAGAGCTAATACTATAAATTCTACAAAGAGCTGAACTGCAGCTTCATGAAAGGGTTTCAATGCTTTTGCATTTGACTCGTGAGGGACATCTAGTAACGACTAGTGGAACTGCTGCTTGATGTAATAATTTCAATGCTTTTGCATTTGACTCGTGAGGGACACCTAGTAACGACGAGTTGAACTGCAGCTCTTTGTAGAATTATTTTGATATTGGATACTATAATATTCACTGCCCACTGCTAATCTCGTCCCATAATGCTTTGCAGGGCCTTTGGTTGGGATTGTATTTTTGCCCATAACTGTGCTTGGGGTGGTCCTAAGAGGATGGGACCACCACCGAATCGTTCAGCAAGATGTGTCTCTTTGTTTTCAAGGCATCTGCTTGGTTGTCTCCCTAGGTTAGGTAGGATCTCAAAATCATCACCTCTCTCACTGCTTGCTAAATTTTCATTTTCACTTTTGTGAAATGACTATATGCATTTTAGCATGTAAAAACAGTGATACTTGTTATTTTACCAAAGGTGTATGAGGTCTCTGTTTCATTAAGTGGGAAGCAGAGCGAAGTATTTTTGATCAACTCCGTGGAATTCTCCGTTAACTACGCCCACCCTTAGTTCTATGGTGGAGTCAATATTTCTAATGAGATGCCAGTTGTTTTTAATCAGGTTACAAATCTTGTTAGTGTGTACGCCAAAAGTGGTAACACAGATCAATTTATCTAGTGGGGTTTTGTTTCTGGTGATGAGTAATTCCTCTCTTGGGCAGAACCAAGCACGTTGAGTGAATTTTTTACTATTTTGTTCGGATAGCCTCTGGCTACCAATTTTGCTTTCAAAATCTGAGCTTCTCTCATGTAATCCTCTTTGTGGGAGTAATTTCTACGGCGACGTAGAAATTGGCCAAAGGGTAGGCCATCCCTCAAGGCCCGAGGATGGTTGCTTGTGTAGTATAGGAGAGTGTTTCTTTCTGTGGGTTTTCTATGGAGGCTGGTGTACAGTGTACCCTCCTGATGCTTAATGGTCAAGTCTAGGAAGGCAATTTCTGACTTATGTATGGTGGAAGTAAATGTAAGGTGCTTTTGGACATCATTGACATATGTAACAAAGTCATGGAAATTACATTGAGAGCCAGACCAGATTAGAAAAATATCGTCAATGTACCTTTTCCAACATTTAATATTGGAACGATATGTGTTATGCATGGAAAGGGGGTATCTTTGTTCGATGAAGTCCATGTAAATGTTGGCTAGATTGAGAGCAAAAACTGCTCCCATTGAAGTTCCAAAGCATTGTTGGTAGTAGCTCCCTTCTGATACAAAGTAATTGTATTGTAAGGTGATTCTCAGTAAAGAGATAATTAAACTCGTTGGGACTTGGACAGGCTGTGCTCGTGTGTCTAAGAGTTTTTCTATCAACACAATGCTGTCTTCCTGGGTATATTTGTGTTCAGTGATGATATATCTAGCGTCGCTAGCCAGTCAGTATCCATGTTGAAAGACATGTTGTCAATAAGATTAATCATAAACATGCTGTCTCTCACATAGGTCTCTTGTATCGGGACGAAGTCCCTGATAAAAAAATCAGTATAGCGGCCAATGGGTTCTAAAGCTGAAACACAGCCAGATAAGATTGGCCGGCCTGGTGGATTGGTAACACTTTTTTTTAATCTTCGGCAAGGTATATATGACTGGTGTGCGAGGGCTTTCAGAATTCAAATATTCAAATTCTCTTTTGGTAATGTATCCCTAATCTTTCCCCTCCATGGTAACTTTCAGAATTTCATTTCTTATTTTAGGGAGAGGATTAGATGTCAATTTCTTATAGTGTCTGCCATCTGTTATTTGTTTATGAATCTCAACATCATAATCTTTACGATCTTGTATCACAATTTCAGCCCCTTTGTCAGCCGGCTTCAGAATAATGGCTTTGTCATTTTTGAGATCTTGTACAGCTTTTCTTTCCGCTAACGTAATGTTGTAGGGAATAAAGTACCTGGTGGATTTTAAGTTGTCTATGGCACTCAGAATGATCTTTTCAAAAGTGAGTAGTTCAGGTGGCATCATTGCATTTGATGGATAGAAAATAGATGATGGTCTTAAACCTGTCACAGAATCTTGTGTAGGCAATTCCCTGTCTTTAAAAGAAAGTTTTAATCATATTTTGCGGAGGAATTGGAATAATTCTGTTTTAAATTGAAAAAATTAGTCTTTTCCGGGATGACAAAGGATAGGCCTTTGTTTAACAGTGAGATTTCTGCAGATGAAAGCTGATGTTGTGATAAATTAAAAATTGGTATTTCTTGTATATTGGATTCTAATATGGCTGTGGTCCCCATTGGTAGGGTTTCCTCCTGGTCTGACGTTCTCCAGGGTATTGATACCATGTTTTGCCTTTCCCCCGTGGACCTCTCTCTAAAAAAGGCTATCCTAGGTGGGTGTCTGTGTGACTGGGTCCAGGCTGTGTGTCTGAATCGTCCGATCCGTCTGAGGACTCAGAGAATGTAATGTGTTGGTTTCTTTTGAACCTACCCCAAGTGTTCTGTCTATTTTGATTGGTTATAGTCGTGTAATAGTCTTTTCTCAGATAGGAATATGCTTTTTCTTTAGTGAATAGTTTAATGTCTTTTGTGACTTTGTCTGCCTTTTTCTTAAGTTCAAATGAATTGAACTCATCAATGCTCTTGTTAAGTTTGTCAAGGAGTGCTTTAGCTTCTGTCACTCCATCACCTCCTAGAAGTTCTTGCTCTAACCCTTCTATTTCTTTAAGTTCTGCTTTTGCGTGTTCCTGTGCAGTTTCTACTCCTAGCATCATCCAGTGGCGCGAACAGGCATTGGAGATATGACTGAAACCACCTTTAAATTTGGGGTCTTCTCTAAAAATTCCTGGTATGTTCCTAACTTGTAGCCCCTTGGGTATAATTCCTGCTTTAAGGTATTCTGTAAGCATCCGTGCATGCAGTTCGGTTCTTACATGCTTTTTCTTCACTTTTTCAAGTTTCTGCAAAATTAGCTGTTTTGGCTTACTGCTTTGTTTTGTTGTGCTGAGAACAGTGATTGACCATTAATAATCTTGGCTATGTATTCATCTGTGTATAATGGGGCTTCTCTATCTGACATCTTACCCAGATGGATTTGTATAACACCCTGTATTGAACAGGGTTGGAGGAAAATCCTAGCCTAGAATTTACCCATGTGTATTGTCATTGTGCTATAGATTACTACATATTATATACATTTCCCACAGGAACCTCTGTTCCTTGGTATACAATTACGGCCTGAAATATTCTACATTCATATATATTGCCTATAGAAAGTTGCTGGATAGGAAATGTGCACAAACAGTAATTATAATAACTCTTTATTTGGAATTAACCGTGAAAGAACAAAGGCTCTCTTCAAATAGAGCAGAGTTGTGCTCATAATCAAAGTGGCTCTTTTCAGCATTTAATGAGATGTACAGACAATTCCTTGTACATAATGTTGGTGTATTAAAAGCACCAATCTCAGTACACCATGCTCACCCAGTCCATCTAAATACACAGTTAGGCCAAGGTCACACAGTGCTGTGGCTGTATCACCAGGTGCAGGTCGGTATCTCAAACACCGCCCCATTATGAAACAGCATTCATTCAATATACATCAATGGCCCAAACTTCACAAACCATCTCACCAATGCCCAATATCCCAAAGTCCTGTGGACACATATGCTGGCCTACAACATTGTGCAGGCCCAACAGGTGGGCAGTCAAAATATCGGAAATAAAATATCGACATACACTGATATCGAAGTTACAATATCGAAGGGACAGAATATCGATGTTAAGAATATCGATGGACAGAATATCGACCCTAAGGTAAGTAATATCGAATTTTTTTATATCGATGTAAGTAATATCGAAGTTAGTAATATCGAATTCAAATATATCGATGTTACTAATATTGATGTTACTAATATCGAGATTTGTATTATTGTTATGTATTTTGTTATGTTTTTAATATGTATGTGTTATATGTTTTTTTTGTGAAGTGTTATACTTGTCTAAAAATATATGTATTCAATTTTTATATGTTAATAATGTTTTTTTAAGTTATTGTTTTTTTTTTTGTACCGTAGCGGGTTGTGGGTTTATAGGGGAATAGGGTGGGAAGTAATTTAATTGTAATTAAGTTATAATTTATTTTAATTAATTAGTATTGATAATTATATTATTGTTACTTAATTAATAATTGGTAATTAATTTTTATTAATTAGGTATTAATTTTTATTAATTGATTAATTGATCATTATGTAATTTAATTGTAATTAAGTTATAATTTATTTTAATTAATTGGTATTGATAATTATATTATTGTTAATTAATTAATAATTGGTAATTAATTTTTATTAATTAGTTATTAATTTGTATTAATTTATTAATTGATCATTGTGTAATTTAATTGTAATTAAGTTATAATTTATTTTAATTAATTGGTATTGATAATTATATTATTGTTAATTAATTAATAATTGGTAATTAATTTTTATTAATTAGTTATTAATTTTTAATAATTGATTAATTGATCATTATGTTAAGTGTATTATTTTATTATTGAAGTGTATTGTGCGTTTATAGGGGAATACTTTTGGAAGTAATTGAAATCTAATTAAGTAATTATTAAATTTATTTTTGGGTATTGATAATTAATTTATTGGACATTAATTATTAATTGGTCATTTATTTTAATTAGAATTTTTTGGTTCTAAAAATTAATTTATTGTTGATTTATCATAAATTGGTAATTAAATATTATTAAATATTATTTATTGATAAATTTAATTAATATATTAAGAAGTAATTATTAATTGATAATTAATGTTTAATTATTATTATTTTTGGTATAAAAAAGTATTTAATTGTTCAATATTAGTTAATTGGTAATTAAGTTTTAATAATTTATATGTTTTTGTTATTAAAAATATTTTATTGTTCAATATTTATTATTTAGTAATTCATATTTATTAATTATTATTTATTGGTATTTATTATTAATTTATTGTTAATACATTTTATATTGGTAATTATGTTTTTAATAATTATTTATTGGTATTGGTAAATAGTTTACAGTTATTTAATAATTCATTAATTATTTAAAAAAATTATTTTATTTATAAGTATGTTATTTGTAACTTCTACGCTATCCAACACTTTCCCTACTATTGCACTCTCTGGAGTTGGAATAGTAATTTTTACCCCTACGCTATCCAACACTTTCCCTACTGTTGCACTCTCTGGAGTTGGAATAGTAATTTTTACCCCTACGCTATCCAACGCTTTCCCTACTGTTGCACTCTCTGGAGTTGGTATAGTAATTTTTACCCCTACGCTATCCAACGCTTTCCCTACTGTTGCACTCCCTGTAGTGGGAATAGTAATTTCTACCCCTACGCTATCCAACGCTTTCCCTACTGTTGCACTCTCTGGAGTTGGAATAGTAATTTTTACCCCTACGCTATCCAACACTTTCCCTACTGTTGCACTCACTGGAGTGGGAATATTCATTTTTACCCTCCCGCTATCCAACGCTTTCCCTACTGTTGCACTCCCTGGAGTGGGAATAGTAATTTTTACCCCTACGCTATCCAACATTTTCCCTACTGTTGCACTCACTGGAGTGGGAATAGTAGTTTTTACCCTTACGCTATCCAACGCTTTACCTACGGTTGCACTTACTGGAGTGGGAATATTAATTTTTACCCTCTCGCTATCCAACGTTTTCCCTACTGTTGCGCTACCTGGAGTGGGAATAGTAATTTTTACCCCTACGCTATCCAATACTTTCTCTACTGTTGCACTCTCTAGAGTGGGAATAGTAATTTTAACCTCTACGCTATCCAACATTTTTTTTACTGTTGTTTTTTTGGGAGTTGAAATAGTATTTTTATTCTCTCCGCTATTTAATATTTTTTGTATTATTTTAGTTAATGTAGTATATAATTAATTTTAAAAATATTAAAAGTAAATTTTATTTTTAATTTGTTATACATAATTATTTAATATTTATTTATGTTATTGTTTTATGTGTATAGATGTATTTGTAATTTATAATATTTTTATTAATTTATAATTTATTAAAATAATTATTAAAACTCATTAAGTAAGTATATATATTATATATTATATGTATATGTTTAATTAATGTTTTATTAAATTATATATATTACTTATTAATTTTAAACATTATAAAATATTTTTAACTATGTTTATTTTATTTATAAGTATTATTTAGTTTATTTTACATATTTCTTTTAACAAAAAAAACCGATATTTTTGATAACGATATTTTTGACATCGATATTTTTTTCTCGATATTTTTGTACTTACCATGTTGTAGATAGGATATCGATATTGTTGACACCGATATTCTTGCTCCGATATTTTTGTAGGTCGATTTTTTGACCTTCGATATTTTGTCAGTGATCCGGCCCAACATCACCCACAGTGATTTGTGCACAGTTCTTAATCTGTCAAATTGATTCTGAGGATCCTTTCGCCTGGTCTGGTGTAGTCCATCCCCATACACACAGCGAACTGCATGAATATGATATGCCCAGTGTGTATAAGAGATAATGAGGATGGAGCCCTTACAATAAGGACCACTTGAAAGAGGTGGTGTAGATGGGGGTGGTGCCCACAACTGTACAGATATTACCTAGTGTACAGGTATTACCTAATGAAAATTACAAATTTGGCAAAGCAGTGGTGTCAGTGTGTGTGTTGTAGCTGTTCTGTAGGAACTGACCCTGCAATCCCCTTCCATAGTAGTAACGAGAGGTGGAAGGACCACAACATCTCACAATACAGAGCCCATTGTATACATGCCATTATATTGGGTACACTTGGGAATAGTTTTAGAGATGGCCTATATTTCAGTCATTTTATTTTCCAGTTAGCTCTCATCAGAATGAAGGGGAAATTATGAAAATGTTAAAACATAATTTTAAGCGAAACATTTCTCACCTACATCATGAGTTGTGCCGTCCGGAACCGAGTGCTGCTCTCCGTAAGCTCACACTTATCTCTTCATAGGCTGTGCCTCAATGGGGGACAACGCACTGGGCAAAGATATGAAATGACTTAGCTGAGATCAGACAGGACTGAGCCAACACCCCACAGGACTCGAACAAGATATCGTCCAGTATTGGCCTATATCACACCAATAGCTCAAGATCAGGCCAGGATGGCTTAAGATCAGTGTTGAGCCAAGAACACACATTACTGGCCAATGATCACACACTGTGAGTCAAGGTCACACAGTACTGAACCAATACCAGACACTTCTTGGCCAAAATCGACTACTTGATGGTCTAAGACCAGGCAATGCTGGATCAACATCACACAGAGCGTAGGCAAGATCACAGACTGGTGATCAAAATCATGCATGACTGAGTCAAGTTCAAAGCACTGAATCAATCCAACATAGTACTGGCTCAGTCATGCCTGGTGATTACCCACTCTTACTCAACACAAGTGCAAGATCATACACCTTTGGCTTAACAATGCACAGCGCTGGCGCAGAATGAAACACTGCTGGTCCATGATCAAACAGCGAGGGCCCAAGATCAAACAATACTTGGCCATGGTCACGGCAGTCCTAATATCACACTGAGCAGATCATTATGCGCAGTTCTAAACCTCATAAATTTGTACTAAAAATCCTGCGGCATAGAAAGCATAGTCCAAACAAAACATGACCCTTTAAAGGTAATAGGCAGCATACACATTTGAAAGGGGCATAGTAGGAGACAGGATATTAATTGTCTACATATGCCTTGCCCACATGTGCAGAGGGAATTTGCAAATGCAGGAAATTTGAGACTATTATTAAGGGTAATTCAAGGGCAAAATGAATACTTGACAGATGGCAGTAGTGTCCTTATATGATCATGCCCCGCCCCTTGCCCTGCCCCTAGCTCAGTTTGATGAGTACATGCACCTATTTTTTTCCCATTTAAAGCACTGACCTCAGTGATAATACTTGTGTGTTCTCTGCCAGATTGATAGCCAAGGAAGGGTCATCCAAAGCTGCCACCAACGGGCATCTAATGGCTTTTTTCTGGGAACAAAACTTACGTCTTAACCTCAGACTTTGACCCAGATTAAGAGAGAGAGAAGGGAGAAAGAGGGAAGTGAAAGGCAGGAAGACAAGGAGAAAGGGAAAAAGCAGGGGTGAAAAGGGCCACGCAAGAGTGAAATGAACAGACAATTGAAAGTAGGGTGGTGGAAGAAAGAGGTATGAAGTAGAATCGAGACTAAGTAGCCTTGGTATTAGGCAGCCGCTGTATTAAGCGACACCTGAATTGCTCTTTCACCTCTAGGAGAGACGTGGACATGGGGGTGCCGTCCAATGGCCTCAAAGAAGAGACTATGTATTTGTGCACTCAGATGGATTTTTCTTTGCTGTTTGGAACCTCATGATTTTCTGGTGTGCTTAGGGGCGGTGGGGGGGGTGGTGAGGAGCGGTGTAATTCTTCACCCTGGTTTGGCATAGTTGAGGTACACCATGGCACTGCTTCTATCCGATGTCACAGTCCATACTGGGCATATAAGTTTGTATTTGGCACGCAAGCATGACCCTAATGAACCGCGGACCGTGAGTCTCTCTGTATGGGCATTTCCATCTTCACAGACCCTCTTCCACCATATTAATCAGTACAGGAGACCCCAAGGTCGCAGGGGCTAAGAGACCGTAGTATTTTTTCTTGATGTCTGAGAACAATAAACCAGGATACCCGCTTCGCTGCTGTGCGGTTTAAGGCATTGACATTCATCCAAAATTGCAGCGCTACATGGAAAGATGCTCTTGGGCATGACCAGGTCAAAAAGGATGATCATCCTGGAGTCATTCCTGCAATTATCTGGGGTAGTCATCCGAAGCCATCCTGAAGTATGCCTATAGGGCGAAATATTTAAATGAGATGACTCTAGAATCATCAGAGAAACTACTCCAGGATTAGTTCCTGATTACGTCAGTGGAAAACATTTGATGATATTTACTACTGCAGAATGATCTCATGATGATTTCAGGATTAGGGTGGATTACTCAACGATGGGTTCCTGATTACTTCAGTAGAAAACATGTGATGATCTTGTACTACTGCAGAATGATCTTGCGATGATTTCAGGATTAGGCTGGATTACTCCAGGGTGATCTTATGAGTATTTCAGGATGAGGCTGTATTATTACAAAATGATCATGTGATGACTTGAGAAAGAGCCTGTATTACTCAAGGATTTTCACAAAGTAACTTTACAAGTGGACTGTATTATTCGATGATCACTTCATGATGAAGATGTATTACTCCAAGACAGTGTTCACCAAACTGAGTTGCGAGCTGATTTTCTGTGGGTCGCAAAAGTAAGAACAACAAAGATGCCTTTAAAATCTGTGTTTAACTGTCACATTTGCAGATAATTCAAAGACAGATGTCAATGTAAAGCTGCTTTATTATTTTAATATGGGGACTGGTGTTTACTTTATTATCTCTGACAGCAAAGTAAGGGGAGTTTTTAAAGTACAATATGTGGCAATGTAGGTTTTTTTCCCAAATACACAATAAAATGCAAATACCTGTAAATGAACAATATGCATCCAGTAGTCAGGAAAGCAAAAAATATGCACTTGTTTGTAATTCTGAAGTGTACTGGAAACAGATTTTAAAAGGATCAAAACAAATCAAGATACTTACTTGATGTTGCATCAATGATAAATATTCACAGAAATCGGATTTCCACTTTATGATTTATGTGCTACATAATTTTATTAATAAAACTATGTCTGTGCAAATTTAGTGGTTATTTTAATGGAAAATGTGCTGTCTGTAAATGCAAATTCACTACCACACGACGCTTTAGTTACATCCAAAAATCACCCTGCCTCTTGTCCATTAAAGGTAGATGGGATCCCTACGCAAAACCGGAGAAGGATTTAGTGGCCCCCATGCCAATGGCGGCCCTCCTTCCGGCTGAGCTGCCACAAGACCGGAATGATGTTCAGACTGTGTCTGCTACATGCTGGCCATGGACAAGACTGAGAAAGAAAGGTGGCGCGACAGTTTATTCGTCAGCGATTCCGTTAATGGTGAATCTGTGGTTGTCCATCACACTTGAACCACTAGTTCAACGTACTCACTGACGATACGCACATTTGGAGGGTCTCACGTTCTCCCAAACGGAGGACCCTCATTTCCAAGACACCCCTTACATAGATCATTTTGTCCTGGCTAAGCTTCAAGCAGCTCTCAGAGACATGATGCCAACATACTCGCTAGACCCAGACAGTTTTTCACCACTTACACTGCTCATCACCGACACCACGGGAGAGCACCTCATATCTAAACTATACCGCTCATGCTTAGCACTTGTACCAACACATGACACCAGACTGAGAGCAGCATGGGAAATGGACTTGGGACACCCATCACAGACATGGTTTTGCTTGAATGCCAGCGTGTCCAATTCAGTGTGTAAAATGCCCGCTACATGCTACCGCTAAGTGCATGTATTATTAAATAAAAGTACTACTTTTAAACGTGATTGTTTTTCTTTCTGCCCTTTTCCTGGCCATGACGCTGTTTACACTTCACTTAATCTCCCCGTGCCTTCCCCCAACACCACCTCCCGCCCGAAGTATGCACAAGTTACTTTTATATGGCAATATTCCTAACTCCCATTTCTGCGGGACACTTCTCCATCCCCCAAATCTATGATCATACTTTATTTAAAGGAACATGCTCTCTCCCTTGTAGACCTTTCCCTTTTCATTATTCATTATTGTCTGCCAAATGAAGCAGGATGTTCCGCTTCCGGACCTTTACTATTGGGAATTTTAGGCCACTGCTCATTACCTGCCCTCCACACTCTGGATGCAGCCTGTTAACATATTGGGTGCATATCAATCAAACAGGCTCTTCCAAATCTACAGGCCTGTGTAAAAAAGGATGTTCTTTGTGCTGCCATTTGGAGTGCATACTTTCTGTATGGAGGAAGAGCTCATTCATTCTGGAATAATACACTCTATAACACTCAATCCCACTCCACATAATTCCAGGACACTCAATAACACATAATTATTATCCACATATTTCCACTACACATCATGCCACATAAATCCACTACACAAATACACACCACACATTTCCACCACACACAATTCAGCAACTAACAGTTTCAAACCAACCCACATAATGCCACTCTACACCACTACATCTACTCCAATCCAAAACACATGGGTAAAAGACATTATCATGGTCACATAGCTTTCCAATAAATTGTTAGCTGTGTTTGTGTTAGACTTTTCGTAGGAAGTATTATTTGTGCTGTTTAAAATGTCTGTATTCCCAGAGCATGTTCTACTGCCAGGGATTGATTAGTGGGAGGGGCTAAACATAGTAGGATGGTGTTTTTAAACAAGCATTTGCAATGCAATAGATCTTGCATTTGCGAACGTTTGCGCTATTGGCACTGTAAATGGCAATGCCTTTTATGTATTTTGAAAACCTGCAAGCAGTGCGTAAAAACGCACTTCGTACTTATAGGCCTTGCTCACAAGAAGCAAGGCTGGCAGTAAAAGAGACGCAGTTATTACCAGTCTTGCTTCTCGTAATCAACGACTATAAGTATAAAGTGTGTTTCTATGCACCTATTGCAGGTTTTCAAAACACAAATAAAAGCCATTGTCATTTACAATGCCAATAGCTCAAACTCTAGCAAATGCGAAACCTATTGCACTGCAAATGCTTGTTCCATTTTATCTGTAGAGCGAATCCCAGCTGTAAAACTCCCCAAAAATCAATGCCTCACAGGCTGTCTCCAAAAAGAGAGTGCATTCTTTGTCTGAACAGAAGAAAAGCACTCTTAAGCTGTTCTATGGGGGTACGCGCTGCCCATTGTTACTCTAGACTGATACCCAGCATCCAAACAGAAAACTACAACCAAAGGGAACTATTGGAATTGTCTGAAAGCAGTAATTCTGAAATCATTTAAGAGATGGCTGTGGTTAGACCCTTCTGATTGGCTTGTAGGAAATCATTCACCCTAGCACTGTCATTGGTCGACCAGTCACAGATTGTAATTAGAGGGATTGGCAGGTATTCCCTTAGCAATTAATAGATTACCATGGGATACTTTCAGTTCACTATTTTATGTGTGCACAGAAAACAGAAAAGTAAACCAGAAAATGCAGACTTGGCTTGGAATTCAATTCAGCTTACCACATAAAATTTACCTAGCCTTACCTGTAAGGACTTCAGGATATGTTTAGGTTAGTCACCATTCTGCGACCCTGTCTTGGAACAAAACCACTTCCCTTTTAAACATATTTGTCCCCGCCTGTAAGCCATCCCTTCTTGTACCCTGTCATGTCACCCAACTCCTCTTTCACCTGCCCCGTATCCACTCCTCCCATCTATTCCTATTCTCAACATTGCCCATTGTGAGTCCTGTGTCCTTTCCTGTTAGCTGGACACTGCACCTCCCATCTGTCACATATCTTCTTTCACCACCTGTCAACCATCAGCTACATCACACCCTTTGCATCTATTTTTATATATGGCCAGTCCCCTGGTTGCCCCTTGGGCTTATGCCTTGAATTCACAGCCCTTTCCCATTTGATTCCATCTTCTCCGACTAAGCAATGTAAACTCATTCCTTCGCTTATCTAGAATTTGCTTTTACTGAGACCCATCCCAGGTACATTCTATTAACAGTTCTCCCAACATCTATCCAGTGCCACTCTTTCCCTGTCCACTTCTGTCAATCAAACTGCCACGTTCTGCCATCAGTCTTTCAATCCAATACCCTTTAATCTCACCCTCTTCCAAGAACCATATACTCACCCTTCCTGCGCACAGAGAGTAGTAACGAAGAGAATCCTACAATAGAGAACCCGGTCCTGGCAACAGCAATGACGACTGATGACGACACGTAAACCATGACACATGAGGTCGCCTCACGCACTCGGGCTCTTCCCCCCACGCTCCTACCAAGATACGTGACATAACCCCTCCTCCCTCTCCCACATATACCCTGCACAGACTAAACACGTAAAACATACTTTGTTCCACCCACTCTCCATCTTTAAATACTCTGCCCCCCAATGTAATGCAATCGTTAAGGTTTCCCTCGCCCCCACTTATGGGCCCCCTCTATCCACATGTTCCCCTTCCTCTGACCTTTCCTCTGCAATCACACCTCTCCTATAACCTCGTCCCTGACCTTTTCCTTCTTGCCCCTGACCCCCTCGCCTTTTCTCCCCCTCCCTTCCCTCCTACCCTTCCCCTCCCCTCCCCCCTTCCCCCTGGCACCGCGGCCCCACAGGCGACTAGCCCCATGGACCGCTAACTAACAACCCCCGAGACGAGAGAGTCCATAGATGATATCATACAGCTCTACCTTCCCCACCACTCCCGTACTCCTACTCCCCCCTCTGAAGTCTACACCCCTCCTGATCATGGCGTACCCCACCAGTGCTACCAACAGACATAGGGTTTTGGAATACCTTCTACCACCTGCCACACCTTGTTTTCATGTATGGACATTGGCATGTAACTCACACACACCTTCCCCTGTGCCTGTGGGCCGCCCCAGCTTCAGTCTCCTAAACGCTATCATAGCCCTCAGGGTAGATTGCAACCCCGCCCATACTTCAGGATTACCCCCACCCCCTCATCCGGACAGGGGATGACTATCACCTGAGATGTTCCCACCTGCATGTTTCCCACGCTATGGGCACACAATCCCCCTATCCTCTCCCCAAAAACCCCCCACCCCCTACCCTTTACACATTTCCTCTTGTTCATGAGGCGCACACGCCATTCAAGTTCTCATTATGTCTCTTATTCTGGCCATTGTATTTGAGTGGCTGATGCTGTTTATTCTTTTACGATGTAAATCCCTAAAAACTGTTATTAAAGAATTACAAGAACCAAAAAAAAGAACCATATACTCAAACTATCCATACCCGTCTTCTTCTGTCATATTCCCCTCTCACTATCTGTTTTTTCACATTGTCACACTCATTAGGCTGCCCCAATAGCCAGCTCCCTTCTGTTAGTCGGCCTTCTTTTCTGACGTCAGGAAAATGACTGAGAGGAAATACTCATATAGATTTCTTGTAATCTGCAGGTCACAAACTCAAATCATTCCAACACAAACTCAGTCTTCCATTCATCTGAGATTAGTAAATGAAGTATGATGAAAGAGTGTAACAGTAACAACTGTCATTTACAACTTTTAAAAAACATAAAAATGTTGTATGAAAAAAAGCTATTTACTGCTTCTACATCACCACCTAAAGCCTTCGGTCACTTTCACCCGCATACTCTGTCCCCCATCATCACCCACAGTAATCAAATGTCACTTATTTATGGCACTTACATTACATAAGACTTCTGGGACCTAATTTACAAAATGGTTTAATAGTTGCAAACCCTCAGATTTGGGAAATCTGAGGGTTTGTAATCTCTAAAACACTTTTTGTAAATTACTAAATCAAAGTAACAATCTAAAAAGGTTTTTCGAATCAATAAATGGGTAGAGGTGGGCAGAACTCACAGAATTTGAATACACGGAGGTACATAAAATATCTGTGAGATTCCACGGAGTCTCTGCAATGGGCATAAATAGGCATGTTGTACTGTGATTTAGTGCAGGTAACACGCTCCCAGTGCAAAGAAATAGTACAAACGGCACCACGCAGTGCGCCAGAGGGTGCAGCTACTCAAGTTGATTTTACTGCTGTTCGAGTCAATTTTCTACTCAAGCGGCAGCCTTTGGATTGCAAACGGTTGCAACTGCCTGCGATCGCCCGCGTTAGGAAAGTGCCACCGCGTGTCCCCCTAGCGACTGGAAATCGCTTTGGTGAGCACCAAATCTTGCTCACCAACCTACTGTCCTGGAGCCGCATGTGAGAATAAAATCCCACCACGCAGCGATTGGCAGAATTTGGCCGGACTCTGCATTACACCAGTAACACTGAGTTCCCAAAATGACACCAATTACGCCAGTGGACAGAATATTTTACCCACCCCTATAAATGGGTTAGGTAAACATTATTGAATCGCTATTTGGAAGGGACATTTTAAGGGTATCCCTCCCAAATACAGAATCTTTAAGAGATGTGTTAGACCTGGCACTGTTGGCGTGGGTCTCCCTTCCATTTTTTGCTGTTGCCTCATGTGTTTTTGCTGGTTATAGATGCTTTGGGCACTGTGCCACTGCTATTCAGTGCCACAGTGCAAGTGCTCCATATGGTAAATTGATGTATGGATTAGTGATTCCATGATTGGTTGGTTTGGTTTATTTGTCAGACCCTAGTACAGTGCACTGAGTGTGCCCAGGGCTTGTAAACCAAATGCTGCTGGTGGGCTTGCAGCACTGGTTGTGCCACCCACAGAAGCAGCCTGTAAAAGTGTGTCTCAGGTCTGCCATTGCAGAGCCTGTGTGCAGTCTGGTACTGCCATGTTGACTGGTCAAGTGCACCCACTTGCCAGTCCCTAAACCTTCCCTTTTCTTCATATCAGACACCCCTATGGTAGGCCCAAGGGCAGGGTGCATTGTAAGTATAAGGTAGGACATGCCCTGGTGTGTGTGGCATGTCCTAGTAGTGAATTACAGCCATTTTCGTTTTTCACTATTGCAAGGCTACCTGTTCCCCATAGGCCAGAATGGGCAGTTTGATTATTACATCTTATAATCCTAACTGACCCAGGGAACATGGTAGAAAAACGAATTTAGTATTCCTGAACTCAGAATGATAAAATACATCTTTTAGTGAAGTTGGTTTTAACATTGTGTTTGAAAATACCACTTTTAGAAAGTAGGTATTTTCTTGCCTAAATATCCAAGCCTGCCTCTGCTAGGTTGTGTATTCCATGTCTGGTTTGTGAGAGACAGGGGCTGGGGGATTCCAGGAGACAAGGTGAGACAGCACAGGGCTGAATAGAGAGATCTGCATGTAGATGGGTGGGAGGAGTTGCACCTGGGACCTGAATAGGGCTGTGCCTTCCCTCCACAATGCTGGCTCCACCTCCTGTGGTGCGTCTGATATCCCTGGCTTACACTGTGAAAGGAAAGAAGGAGTCTTGTCAACAAAGTGCTCCAGGACTGACCAGAACTGGTTTGGACTAGGCAAAGGCCTCTCTGCCTTCAGAGAACAAAGGGAAAATTAGTATAAAAGAGGGGACCCAAACCCCAGAACTTTAGATCACTTTGGGAAACAAGAAGAACCTTTGCTGAGGAGAGGAACCAGAGAGAGAGACTGCAGGAGGAGACTATCCCTATGCTGAGTGCTGTTTGGGGGATTGGCCTGCAGTGGTTGCCTGACTGCCAAAGAAAGGAGAAAGGACTTTGTGCTACTTTTCATTCAACTTGTAAAGGATCTCCAAGGGCTTGAGAGAGAGCTTGCCTCCTGCTGAAGTCTCAGGGACAACAGACTTCACCCACCAGCTCCCCAAGAGTTCTTTTGAAGTACCTGCTGTTGTGCTGGGCCTTCTGAGGGACTGCGTGTCGCAAGGAGCTGGAAGGCGACTCACGAAGAAGAAGCGTGTCGCCGCCGCAGCCGCTGTCGTCGCATCGCTGAAGAAGGGTGTCACCGCTGCCACTGTCGCTTTGCAACGCAGAAGCGCCTCGCATCGCCGGAGAAGAGGATCGACGTCGCATCAGATGCCGCCGCATCATCGGAGAAGCGTGTCGTCGCATCGCTGAAGAAGGGTGTCGCCGCTGCAGCTGTCGCATTGCATCGCCGAAGCGCCTCGCAACGCCGGAGAAGAGGATCGACGTCGCATCAGACGCCACCGCATCACCGGGAAGCGTGTCGCAGGGCGTGTCGTGGCTCAGAAGAATCGTTGAGTCGCCGCACGGCCGTCGGGCGTGCGCGCATCGTGTCGTATCAAGAAGAAGACGCCATCTTTGTTTCATTGCACCGGATCTTCATCGCATCAAGGCGTTGCTGGTCGCATCGCCACGGAAGCGCAGTAAGAAACCGACGCATCACCTCCCCACGCCGAGAAGAACCGACGCATCCCCTACACATCAGTAGGGACCCGACGCATCACCGTTCTTGCGTGTAAGGAACCGACGCATCACCTTCCCTGTAACACTTTCGTTGTATAGCGTTACGCATCCAAAGGTACATTGAACTCAAAGTGTTGCATTTACCATCTTAAGAGAACAGAGCTAATTCTACCATTTTTAAGTACAGTATTGTGGATTTTTGTCGTTTGTGGTCTTGTGTTAAATCTATATAAAAGATACTTATTTTTAATATACAACCTGTGTGGTGTTCATCTGTAGTGTTGTCACTGGATTACTGTATGTGTTCACAAATGCTTTACACACTGCCTCTGAGATAAGCCTGTCTGCTCGTGCCAAGCTACCAAGGGGGTGAGCAGGGGTTATTTTAGGAGTGTATCCCCCTTACCCTGACTAGACGCAAGGGTCCCTATTTGGACAAAGGTACCTACCTCTGCCAACTAGAGACCCCCAAATCTAACAAGATGTATGAACATCAATATTTTTTCACCAAATCCAAATTGGTGTCAAATCATTTGCGAACAGGAAGTGCATGGCTCCTCTGCCTACAAAATGATGCAGCTGATACAAAGTTCATTGAACCTTTGAAGTCTTTTAGATGAACTTTATCACAGATTTCAAGCTATACATTTTACAGATGCCAGGTTACAAGCTAATACTAAGCAGATGCCTATGGTGCCAGTTCCTGAGGGGGGTAGGGATGGGGCTGATACTGACCATATGCAAACAAGCATTGCCAAAGCCAATAGGTCTCAGCAAAGCGAGAGCTATTGGTGTTGTCAATGTCTCTTAGCCATGTTGTATAGCAGCACAGCTGCTGTTCAGCATGGCTGAAATCATGGAAAAAAGTGATATGACGAGACCAGTGCTGGCCAAGTCATAGGGGTTTTTTGTCTGGCAGGAGGGTGGGACAAAGCACACAAAACGGGGGTTTGGTATGGTAGGTAATCTTGCTCTGGTCTGCATCGTGAAGTATGTGCAGCCCTCGCATACTCACTTTACATCACATTGCAGCTTTGTTTTTGCAAAGCAGCTGCTCATAACAATGTTTCAAATGGCAGAAGTCTTGCTAATGTCACACAAAAAACACACACAAGTGCATGGCTGGGTTATCTTAATGTCTCTGCATACACCAATGGGAAAAGTGGAAACGGACAAAAATGTGGAAGAAGGCATTGTTCTTTTTGAAGAAGTATGGGTGGGGAGTACGAGGTGACAAGTGTCCTTGTTCCCAATCTCTGCAGGGAGAGTGTTTACGTGCCCCCAGTGGCGCTATGCACTTTATGCTCTTTCTCCCAGGCGCAGTTGGATGTTTTTTGACTCATGTGAACTGACCACCCAAAGCCAGTTGCATTTTAGGTCTGTAAGCCCACTGATTGTAAACAATATGTCTCGAAGACACAGCGCAAGCGCTGTCTAGGTGAGACTAAAAAGAAAAGTAAGTAGTGCATGCAGGGCTGGGTCACTTCTACACACAGAACCTTCCCTGAGCATACCCGGCATGAGAGTGGAGCCATAGACTGCCACTTTCTTCCCTCTATACTCTTGTTCTTCCCTCTATACTATGGTTCTGCAGTCTACAGATCACTAGAGTGTGTTTGGAAGCATAACAGGTAGACACAACACACACGCAAGCCCCATGGCACCCCAACCTTGATACCAGGTGCATCAATATTTATGAGGAAGGAAAATTAATATTTCAATTGAACCAGTCCCAAGTTCCTACTGTGGCCACTCTGCCAGTCCTGGCTGTTTCTTCACAGTCCATTTTCATTTTTTCTCCTTGCCCTCTTGTGCATTCCATGCCTCCTGTACCTCCCATGCACACTTGTACACACCGTGCTTCCCACTTACCACTATGCCATGGACGTCGACTCCCCAAAATGCAAGGGGTAGCATAAGCGGCATCACTCATTTCTCTTTGTCTTACATGGAAAAAGTATGTTTCCCTTGAAAAGGAAGATATAATGCTGCTGGGAACCTAAATTATTCCCACAAACTGTTACAATTTAATGGTCCACCTAGTGTCAAAGAGAAATCCAACATAGAGGGGGAAAACAAAAAGAAAGAAACAGTAAGTTATGTCCACCTGTGGCAGTAGATTGATAAAATGGACTAAGCTGCTGTACACAAACCCGATTGCCAGAGTGAAAACAGGTGATGTCATTTCTGACAGTTATACGGTGAGTCGGGGGACCAGGCAGGGCTGCCCACTCTCAGCTGTGTCATCATGATAGCGCTAGAATCACTGGTCAATATCCTCCGTCAGGGTGCTCACTGTCAAAAGCTTGTTATTAATGACGCCTCCCTGCATCCTTTACTATATGCTGAAGATATCATGCTATATATGAGAAGCATGGCAGAGGATGAGCAAGAGTGGGGAGGGCAGTTAGAGCCTTGGAACAGATTGGTGCAATTTCAGGCCTATGGGTCAACTGTGAGAAGACATGTGTGTATTCCATTGTGGACCCCAGGGAGGGAGCAAGCCTGAAGCATTAAGAGACTCCTTGCAGCTAGATCTGGTCACAATTAAGTACTTAGGGGTCAGCATTTAGCTAATAAAAGAATGACTTCTAGATGGTAACATTGTGGCGGCCATAGCTTCTCTGCAGCAATTCATCAAGTTCTGCCAGACACTCCCACTATCAGTATTAGGCAGAGTGGCCCCGACGAAGATGGTTCTCCTCCCTAGGCTGTTGTACTATTTTACAGCCCTCTCAATATCGATACACCGAACAATCTTCCGGTACATTGATACATTGCTCCTGCAGCTCATTTGGAGTTCCCATAGGATGAGGATAGCGCTTGGGAAACTAACATTGCTTACCTCAGAGGGGGGATGGGTGGCGGTCCTGGACCTCCAGCTTTATTACCTTCAGGTTCCCATATCAGTGAACCTGAATGAGATAAGATACTAGCACTCACCCCCAGATATGTTGTCAAATGCATCACTGAACAACAGAAAAGTAACCTTCAACCTCTGCAAAGTGCTTTCTGTTGGACGGCAACACATGTTGGCATGTTTTAGTAACTTTTGAGCTAGAAGCAATTGTTCAGTAATATCTGTAAGTTATGCAGCAGATGATGGTTTGTGTGGCATATGTGGAAAATCTATAATTATACAGAAAATAATGCAGCCGAAAATTCACTTAATTCCAGTGGCCTTGACTATACCTCTAAGTAAACGTCGCTTATAAGATATGAC
This sequence comes from Calotriton arnoldi, assembly GCA_963921515.1. Lineage (NCBI taxonomy): Eukaryota > Metazoa > Chordata > Amphibia > Caudata > Salamandridae > Calotriton > Calotriton arnoldi. The sequence goes on from CAWUFW010002485.1 coordinate 1,776,091, forward strand.
CAATAGAAAGTGTAGTAAGAATATGAAGATGAGAAACAACAAGTTGCGAGAACACAGGCGGAAACGACCCAAAATTGTGTACACGTCTAAAACTATTCCAACACTTTTTTTCCAAACCACTTCAACACTTACATAAATGTTTTCAATGTAATTATTTTGGTACAGTTGTCATTTTAAATACTTCACATCAGAGATGGTGGGATACAAACAGCTGCTTGGTCTATTTTGTGAAAAGGGAGCAGGGGCTGCAGGAACTGCCAGGAGCCGGTGACAGAGGTCAGCCCCCCGCCTCCCAAACCAGCAGCAAGACTGAAAAACAGCATGTCTTCGAGGCAAATGCCTTGAGTAGGGAGCAAGAACCTAATTACTTTCTGTAATTTATCACATCAGTTCAGTTTAAAACAATGTGGCGTAACAGCTAGAGCTGCAGAATTTGGAGTTGGGGGACCAGGTTCGAGCCTCGGCGTCGGCTCAGCATCCTGTGATTCTGGGAAAATCACTTAATCTCCCGTGTCTACCAAAAATGAATGGAATTGATGCTCATGTTAGCGCTCCAATAACTTCGGGGCAAGCTCGCGCTATATAAAACTGCAAAAAAATAAGATGAAAAGCGTTGCACGTGGCTCTTTAAAAACTGAAATACCAGCTGTAGACGGAACGAATGGAAAATCATACACAATTATGCCACCATTACTGACCAGATTTATTGCTGGTGGTCCCATAATGCCAAGTAGGTCTCGGTCTGCTGACAGACCCAACAGCAATCCAGGAGTAGCTTTGCCGAGGGTACAGCCTGTGCCAGTTGAGAAACAGAGAAACAGGCGGGCTATATCAGAAGGTTTAACGCAAAAACGCTTTTTTCTAGGGCAGGAATACAGGCCCTAGAAAAAAGCCACAACACTCCATTGCGAAAATAGTTTGTGAGGTGATTACCGAAAAAATGCAGTCATGCCTATTAAATTAGTAGCATGGGCAGGTTTGTGTTAAGCCTGTATGCAGACACTGCGAGTTAACCTCACAAAACAACAAAGTCCATCAATCAATAGTGTCAAAGAAAAAAATGTGAAGTGGGTCAGAAAGCCCTGTAATGTGAAAAGATGGTAGATAGATGACACTATTGTTTACACCTCACTCTTTCACCCCGTATATTTTTTATATTAGCGCAGGGGTTAGGTCACAATTTTTGTTTCTGTCAAGAAAGTGCCGATCATGACAGAACGAGCAAACTGGTTAGTACCAACCAGTAGCTCCATGGATGGTGCTTGCGTGAGGCACTTTCTGACCCACTTCACAATTTTTTCTTTGACACTATTGATTGATGGGTGTGTGACCTGGGATGGGTGGTTGATGATTTTTTTAATAACGAGGAACCCAGATGGGTGGGCATGACTAGAGAAGTAAGCATAGCCTCACCTAGGAGTAATACACCATACCCATGAGATGCAATCTTTTCTACTATTATTATATGTTCTCCATAACCAGGCTCTGTTGTTTTGTGAAGTACGTGAGTGGAGGGCATCCTGGTTATATATTCCCCTCTGTTGCTCCCTATTTGACTGCTGACTGCGAGTTAACCTACCAGACAATCTGTTTCCGTTGGACAGCATCTGTTTACAGAAGAGGAAGTTCGAAAAAGTGAAAGACGCACACGTTTTGTTAAATGTGGACAAATACAGATACATTACTAGTCCGCTGTTGCTCAGGCGTTAAACAATATTTATTTAAAAGAAACGCATTTCCAAAACAAACAAAACAACACACAATCATTACCCGATACGCTCTACCGAACATCAATTTGGTACTGACGATTTTACCTAGTAGAATCTCTAGGTCAGCATGGACAGATGAGACTCGATCTTGAAGTAGTCTATACGCTGTAAAGTGTAAAGTAGCACCACTATTCTCTTTTTCATGGTCCTCTTTGATTCCCCATAATACTCTAGCGTGTGCCCACAAATGTTGGCTGGCACTAGCAGGTGACGTAACGTCCTGCGCCACCGGATGTGCAACTGACATGGATTTACAGGCATGCTTGCACACAATTTCTGGTATGGTTCAGTTGTTGCGCGCGCAGGTGAGCACTGCAAGGACAGAGATGCTGGAATGCAGCGCTCCTATTTAAACCAGGGAATTCCATTTTTTTCACTAAAATCAGTGCTTTAAATGGGCCGGTACTGTCCGATACGGAGTACCCGCACTTTTTTATTTTGAGAGAGAGAGTACCGGCACTTCTCAAGAGAGATGTTATACTTTTAATTGGAGAGTACCGGCACTTCTCAGAAACAAGCAGGTACTGTGGTACAGAGTACCTGCACTTCTATTTTTACATTTCAAGCACTGACTAAAATGTATGTTTGTGCAGTTTTATATATCGCAAACTCGTCCTTAAGATACTGTAGTGCTTTGCATTAACAACCAGTTATATTACACAAGACCACATTCATTTTTGCAAGCAGGAGGAGCAGGCCCGGCTCCAGGAATTTTTATTTGGGTGGGCCAAGGGTGCTTCTGGGTGGGCCACTGAGGCAGTCACTGCCGGCATGACTCGGGGGGGGAGGGGTGGTCGGGATGCCGCCCAGCCCAGCATGTCAGTGGGTTGGCCTCTCTGTTGCATGTTTTTAGCATCAGTGTTAACTTAGGGGCATGTAACAACAAGAAATTGTTGTTACTCATTTATCTTAAACAGCTAACACCCAGTGATATAACAAATCATACTGACAAGCTTTAGGCGTATGTCAGTTGCTGAGCCTTGTGAAATGGATCCAAATAAGGAGCAGGGTTCGCTCTTGTTCCCTTGCGAAATGGATCCAAATATCTGAGTCAGGCCCAAAGCGAGAGATATGTGCTTACTGTGTAACGTGCTTACAATGGCCAGTTCTCTGATGTATGGCATTAAAACTGTCCCTGTGTACATGCCCCTAAGTTAACACTGATGCTAAAAACATGTATTGACTTGCAAACAATGAATGTTAAAAATGTCGAGGGAATGCATTTCAGCGATTTAGTTCCTCTCTTATTTTACATGCTTTACTTAATCTTGCATTCCCCATGAGTTAACTATTTTATAATGTTGTTGTTTATCTGTATTTTTTTCTGTGCATACTTTGAAGCTTGAGCCATGCCAGGTGTTTTTGAGGGGCTGTGATTGAGCGCTAAGCCATAAGGCTAAAGCCAAACAAAGTGCATGTCAGTGGGTTGGCCTCTCTGCAGAACACACAGAACAATGTTTGTGTATTCCATTTGCAACTGAAATTCTATGGATATGTGTGTGAAGGGGGTACACTGATGTCAAAATATTTGCAAGGCAAAAGTAAGAGAAATTAAAGTGCTTACATTTGAGGAGTGCAGTGCATGATGGGGGCGGTGAAGTGACAGAGATGCGAGGAAGGGCATTCGGGGAAGAGTGAAAAGAGGATGCTGAAGAGGAAACAGAGGGGATTGAAGATGTGCAGATGGACAAGATATACAGAGAGAAAGAGGATACATATCTAACATAAAGCACACATAATTGAAGGCCAAAACCCCTTGCGGCCTCAATGCTATTTAATTCACAGACTCACTATTTCAGAATTTAAACATTTCCAATGTTAATTATTTATAAGAAATTGTTGTTACTCATTTATCTTAAACAGCTAACACTCAGTGATAAAACAAATCATACTGACAAGCTTTAGGCGTATGTCAGTTGCTGAGCCATTTATCTGGATAAAATTACATCTCAGAGAGAAACCAAAATACCGGTCTGATGGCACATTATGGGAATCACAGAAATTTATTTGGCATGTTCATTTTTAGAGAGCACCCACTTTTTTCATCTCTTCTTAAAGACCTGTTTGCACATATTTCTATATGACTGGTTACAGCTAGCATCTGTGAGTGCTTCTCAAAGTCTGGTTAGAGCATATTTTTCCAAAGTTAATGCTGCATGCAGTGCAAGACACTCGGCAAGCATACATTTTAAAGGGCTAAAGTTGTCATGCAGAACAATTTACACATTACAGTAACTGTTGAACAAATTAATGCAAGAAGATAGGGGGCAGTTTTTAATGTGTTTAATATTTCAAGACTATACGTTTCCACTGCTTAATAAGCCTTGCTTTATCGCTACATTCATTTGCTTTAAAATGCACCATTTGCCAATCTTTTTTACATTTCTTTCCCAGGAGAGGGACTCCCCCTGGACCCCAGGTTTGTCCATTGAACTTGTTCACATCACTTTCTATATAAAAATCATGCCCAATGTTTACGCCGCACCACTTTCAAATGTCACCAGCCGCCACTGCAGTACCCTCTGGTCAGCACCGATGTTGGGAGGAGTGTCTCATCCGCGCGTGCATGGGCCCCACCACGCCGTACGCGAAGCCCTTGGTTCTGTACGCCATTAAATTCCAGATGCGCTATGTCTCCTCCACGCTGTCCCAGTGTAGTCTGGTAGCACCAGACGAGCTGCTTTTATTTCTGATTCCGTCCTTCACGCTACCTGTGCTCTGGGCGTGCTCTCTGTTCGTGACACTCCTGCTTCACTACTGCCTCCTTGCAGTTCTCCTCTGCTGCCGGCAGCCGCTCAGGCCTTCGACTCTGTCTAAGGCTTCTGCCCCGTGCGCCTCTGTTTTACGTAGTCGCCCTTGCAGGGGGCACCCCACCATTCAATGCTCTCGACTCTGGGTGTCGCCCTCTTCTACTCACAATATTCCAGGACCCGGCCTCACGCATCCCCGATATTGTGCTGGCCTCTGTGCACTCTCGGGTCCACTTTCCGCTGCACGTTGTTTTACACGGTACGGGCTGCGATCTCAGCAGTTTCAGCGCTATCAGCTGTTGGGTCAACATCCTGTGATTCTGGGCAAATCACTTAAACTCCTCATGGCTAGAACTGTGTAATTTGCTTGGTATTTTGTTAAAGAGCTGCTCTAATGCCCCCGGTTTAATACCCTCAGTAAGTTTGCCCTAAATGCCAGCTTAGCAGCGCTCGCCTTCTGTACTTCCATATGCATCACGTGTCCACACCCTGCCAGGTCTCCCATATAAATAAATCCTTCTCCTCCAATTCGCTACTGTTTCTGCATTCCTATTTTATGGCATGTACCTAAATGGCCCCCAGCCATTCAGAAGGCACTAGTCTGAAATAAGAATGTCTCTGCTCCCATGCCATCTGTCTTCAAAAGCCACCAGCCTGACGTGTGAGTGGCTTTACAGGAGACCCTCACGCTCCTGAGTTGAGACGGACTCTGCCCTAGCCCCACAGCTCTTTCAGAGGGCTCCCTTCTGGTCCGGAACTGTCAATTCTGTTTACTTTACCTGCAAGTTCAGGCCTGAATTTATTGGCACTAAGTTAGCTCGCCATGTTAAATGCTCCGAATGCAAAGATCTATCTAAAGGGTCCCCTTCTGATCCAGCTGACTCCGACCTACCTATATGCGAGTTTAATAAAATTAGTGCTATGTTACATTATGTATTGAAAGTTGTTTAAGAAGTTGTATGTTACCACTGAGCATGTAATCGTGCCTTGAACACCCCCATCCCCTCCCCCATCTACCTGCCTATCAAGTTTGCGTGGGAGAAGCCAATGCATTTAAAATCAATTTGACACACCTGAATTTCCTGGAGTGTTTTTCATTTCTCGAGTTTCCCTAGCTTCCTTGGCAGATTATTTTTTATCCCCAAAATATTGTTTCGACTGTGCCAATCCCAGTAAGATAACAGAGTGGTTGTGTGATTGCTAAAGAAAACTGTGTGCCAACTGTACATCAACGATTCCAGTCCCAGTATATGTGCTTTTGGGGTCCATTCAGTGCGTAACCCGTATGGGAAGATTCCAAACCTAGCAAGATAGCCCTCATGGTTAATATACTTTCGGAGTGCATTTCTGATTAGCCTGCAGGTCACAGGATCGAATAACATGCGATAGCTCATGAGGTTTGTATTCCTGTTGCAGAGACCTTCCCTCCTGCAGGCCGCGCGGTCCCTTTGCAGTAAGATGTCTCAGCAGGTCTATAAACCTGCTGCAAATAGCTCTCTAAATCCGGAAATCTCACACTCCAACTTGATACCCTGGTAAGGTAGTGTTCCTGCTGCAGATGTCCGGTTTTCCTGCAGGTAACGGGTTACAAATCAAGAAATATAACCCAGGAGGTTCATGCAAGTGCCCCAGAAATCGAATCACTGACATAATATCGACAGACACAATATCGACCTACATTTTTATCGACACAAAATTATCAATAGCATTAATATCGACACTACATACTTATTAAACAAACATCAAAAATATCGAATCGAGAATATCGTAAGTAAAAAATATCGAAATCAAAAATATCGTACACATTATTATCGTTTTAAAAAATATCGAACATTATTAAAATACATACTCCATGTAAAAAATATCGAACACAAGCATATCGACAGCAAATATATCGTTATTTTCTAATTATCGACTAACCAAAACATAAAAAACAAACAAACTTATACTTCATAAATACAAAGAAATACCTAAGAACACATCACATATCAAATTAAATACATATTATTTACACATAATAAATATATAACAAAAATTAAACTATAAAATACACTATTTAAAACATTAATAAATATAAACTTTCATCATATAAATTCATTTTCTTCATATTCATATATATTATAACACACAAACAATTAATGGTAATTAGAAACCCCCCCAAAAAATGAAAATCTTAATTAGCGTTTTCCATATAAGGAAAACAACTTACAAAACAATTAAAACATTTGAAATAAACCAATAAAAACACACAATATTGAGAGCGACCAATGAAATCAAACTAACAATTTATAAAACACTATACAAAGCCACAAATATAACTCTTTTTTTACACCTCAAACCAAGAAGACTAAAGAAGGCGAAACTCTGCTGGTTTTCTACAGGAATAAACAACATCATCAAACCAAAACATCTATAAATCTACAACAAGTAAGTAAAATAAAGTCTACTAGATAACAGTTAAGTTAATTTTCTGATAAAAAAACTTGCATCCTCAAATAATTAATGTATGTCTTTATTCTATTTTATGTTTCCCCTACAGACAACTAAAACACAATAACAAAATTACAAAGAACAACCTTAAAAAGATCTACCTAATAAAGTAAGTATTATTCTAAATGCATTAAGGAAACCTGTAAAACACCCACCCAAACCCAAAATCCATCCCCTAAACACACCCCACCCCATTTCTAAATATTGAGTATCAAATAATAATATCTGGGTTTTTTTCAATAGAATAAAACAGACTTCAGAAAATTTTACACAGAAAGTATAGAAAACTTGCGGGCATATTAGCAAGGGCTTTATCGCCGCTTTAGCGGCACTTTTTGCGGCTAAAGCGGCGATTTTTTTATCGCCTTATCAGCAAGCTGTCGCTAACAGGTGTTAGCGACAGCTTCCAGGCGATAGCGACTGGTTTGGGTGCCGCAGTTCGGGCTGGACTGTTCCCATGAGGCACAGGGTCAGACTGATTTGCATATGGCCATGTCTGAACTGGGGTGGTGGAGTGAGCTAAAGAATGATGATGGATTAAACCCAGATCAGTTGACTGGGGGTGAGTGTTTGATTGGCTCAAACGTTCCGTCCATCATCCCCTTTTGTATCGCTTTGTTCGCCCTAAGTTGGCGGGGGTATGCCCAGACGTGGGTCCCTTGCTCACTTTGCCACTGGATTCAAGCAAGCCTGGCTGATGACGGCTGGAATGCCAGAAACCGGTCCTAGGATGCTTGTTTCCGGTCCAGGGAAGACATGGCTTGGCAGTTCGGGCTGGACTGTTCCCATGAGGCACAGGGTCAGACTGATTTGCATATGGCCATGTCTGAACTGGGGTGGTGGAGTGAGCTAAAGAATGATGATGGATTAAACCCAGATCAGTTGACTGGGGGTGAGTGTTTGATTGGCTCAAACGTTCCGTCCATCATCCCCTTTTGTATCGCTTTGTTCGCCCTAAGTTGGCGGGGGTATGCCCAGACGTGGGTCCCTTGCTCACTTTGCCACTGGATTCAAGCAAGCCTGGCTGATGACGGCTGGAATGCCAGAAACCGGTCCTAGGATGCTTGTTTCCGGTCCAGGGAAGACATGGCTTGGCAGTTCGGGCTGGACTGTTCCCATGAGGCACAGGGTCAGACTGATTTGCATATGGCCATGTCTGAACTGGGGTGGTGGAGTGAGCTAAAGAATGATGATGGATTAAACCCAGATCAGTTGACTGGGGGTGAGTGTTTGATTGGCTCAAACGTTCCGTCCATCATCCCCTTTTGTATCGCTTTGTTCGCCCTAAGTTGGCGGGGGTATGCCCAGACGTGGGTCCCTTGCTCACTTTGCCACTGGATTCAAGCAAGCCTGGCTGATGACGGCTGGAATGCCAGAAACCGGTCCTCGGATGCTTGTTTCCGGTCCAGGGAAGACATGGCTTGGCAGTTCGGGCTGGACTGTTCCCATGAGGCACAGGGTCAGACTGATTTGCATATGGCCATGTCTGAACTGGGGTGGTGGAGTGAGCTAAAGAATGATGATGGATTAAACCCAGATCAGTTGACTGGGGGTGAGTGTTTGATTGGCTCAAACGTTCCGCCCATCATCCCCTTTTGTATCGCTTTGTTCGCCCTAAGTTGGCGGGGGTATGCCCAGACGTGGGTTCTTGCTCACTTTGCCACTGGATTCAAGCAAGCCTGGCTGATGACGACTGGAATGCCAGAACCCGGTCCTAGGATGCTTGTTTCCGGTCCAGGGAAGACATGGCTTGGCAGTTCGGGCTGGACTGTTCCCATGAGGCACAGGGTCAGACTGATTTGCATATGGCCATGTCTGAACTGGGGTGGTGGAGTGAGCTAAAGAATGATGATGGATTAAACCCAGATCAGTTGACTGGGGGTGAGTGTTTGATTGGCTCAAACGTTCCGTCCATCATCCCCTTTTGTATCGCTTTGTTCGCCCTAAGTTGGTGGGGGTATGCCCAGACGTGGGTCCCTTGCTCACTTTGCCACTGGATTCAAGCAAGCCTGGCTGATGACAACTGGAATGCCAGAAACCGGTCCTAGGATGATTGTTTCCGGTCCAGGGAAGACATGGCTTGGCAGTTCGGGCTGGACTGTTCCCATGAGGCACAGGGTCAGACTGATTTGCATATGGCCATGTCTGAACTGGGGTGGTGGAGTGAGCTAAAGAATGATGATGGATTAAACCCAGATCAGTTGACTGGGGGTGAGTGTTTGATTGGCTCAAACGTTCCGTCCATCATCCCCTTTTGTATCCCGCTGTGCATGTCAGCAATATTTATCGCTAATGACATGCAAAGGAGGCGTTCCAAACCTAACAGCGACTGAAAGCAGTCGCTAACATACCTATCGCCTATTAGCAAGGCCCGCGAAGCGATAGAAAAACGAGCACTAACCACGATTAGCGCTGGATTTTAATTATCGCAAGTTGTTGCTAATATGCCCCATCATTTTCAATAATCTAATTACGAACTTTGTAAGTATATTTTCGAAAAATGTTATTTTCTAAATATTATCAACTATTACAATAACTTTTATATTTCTCATATACATTTATTATAGATTTCTGAACACCATAATGACAGAAGGCGCACAATTTATTACATCACAAAAAGGCAAAATGTTATTGTGTTATATGGGATATGTGTATACCCAGGAGAAACAAACCGGGCTTAAAGTGAATTGGAAATGTTCGAAATATTATTCAAATAAATGTTATGGGCGTGCTACTACCAGGGAAGCAAATGTTTTATACACCAGGGAGCATAATCACCCTCCTAATGTAACAGAGATAGAAGTTAGGGGTGCATTAGAAACTATTAAAGAGGCTAGCACAAGCTCTCAAAGACGAACCACTGCAATTCTAAAAGAACAGCTACCTACCATCCCCAAAGAAGCAACTGGACAAATGCCATCCATTGCTTCATTAAAAGGACCATAGCACGTACAAAAAGGGCAACAACAACTCCCATTCCAAATCCTAAAACTTTTGATGAAATAATAATTACACCAGAACTGTCTATAACTTACAATAAAGAACCATTTATTATCTATGATAATAAAAGTAATGACAAAAGAATAATAATGTTTGGTACAGCACTCAATTTAGTTAAGCTGCAACAAGCTGAGGTATGGATGATGGATGGTACATTCTCAATATGTCCCAAACCATTCTTCCAACTCTATACCATACATGGACTACATCAAAATTGCAACATTCCCTTTATTTACGCATTGCTGCCTAACAAACAAAATGCAACCTATGTAGAAATCCTAAATAAAATTAAACAGGAAACCAATGACTATTTCCACAGAAAATTATTATAGATTTCGAACAATCTATGATAAACGCTATACTGAAAACATACCCACATACCTCTATTCAAGGGTGTTATTATCATTTTAATCAATGCCTATGGAGGCACCTCCAAAAATCTACCCTCAGTGTAGAGTATGCAACTAACACATCATTTCAATTCCAAATTAAAAAACCAATTGCATTAGCCTATGTACCAGTAACAGATGTTGCTGAACATTATAATCTACTACTAGAAAGCCCTTTTTATAAACAATATGAGGAAAAATTAAGTCCACTCCTGGACTACTTCGAGGACACCTGGGTAGGCAGATTACACAGATCTGGCCATAGGAGACAACCCAAATTTCAAATTCCCTGGTGGAACGTATATAGTAGCACACTTAACCAACAAGCTAAAACTAATAACGCTGTTGAAGGATGGCGTAATGCCTTCCAACAAACCACAGGAAGAGTCAGACCGACACTTGACAAACTAATAACCGCCCTACAAAAAGAACAAAGCTACCAGGAACTCCGAATGCAGCAATCTATCACCCAACTCAAACCAAAAACCTCTAAACAAACCAAACAAATGTACCAATACCTACAAGAGCAAGTTAAATTATATCCTAGTACAAGAGGCCTAGAGTACCTAGAAATGATTGCAAAAAGCATACTATAAAATAGCCTTAACAATTTAATTTATCACACATTTTTTTCTCCATTTATAGCAATATATAAAAATATTAGTTATCTCAAATTTGTAATTAATATGTGTAATATTTTTGTAATAGAAAAATATATTATCCTTACACACAATTATAAATGTGAGAAAATAAAACACAACAACAATAAAACATAACATTATATACCTCCCACAAATAAATAATTTTCTTAAACTTACCTTGTTTGTTGTTGTTGATTCAAAATTCCAAATCTTCTAAAATTATTCATATAGGTTTCAATGGAATATCCTTAAAATGGTGTCCATTACGATGTCGGGCGGATAAAAATCCGCCACCAACCACAGTGGCGAAAATCCGCCCGCCTACACCCTCTGAATACCGACCGAGCAATTACGATGCCGCGAACCGAAAACCGCCGGAGGCGGAAAATAAACAGAAAAAACCGCCCGCCCATGTCCGAGTCCAAGTCCATCCGCCCGCCACGGATGGAAAGACGCACGAAAAGCCAAAACCGCCCGCCCTGACGACCGAGACACCGCCCGTTAAATTAGGATCGTACCGAAATGAGCGCGGAAATCCACAAATACACCGCCCGCCAGCGCAAACAACAGTGACGAAAATGGACACGGCGGAAGCCCTGGCGGCCACCTCCATGCACAGAAACCATCCGCTGACGAAAACAAACACACAACATGGCTAACAAGTCCACACAGCAACCCACGCACAAATACCCAAACACAGTACACATCCCTGAAACACCCCCCCTGGACATACAAATCAACTACAAATCCCAGAACACCAGCCACAACACACCTGAAAACAACAGACCATCATGACACACCCACATAGGTAAGTACAAAACCAGCCCCTCCACAGACCACAACCCCCTGCAACATTACAAACTGAGGACGAAAGCACACAACACAGCGAGAGAGAAAGGACAGCAGCACACCACAGACACGCACCTATCACACCCATCACCACCACCAAACACCTGACCCACAAACCCCCTGCACATCACACACCACACACCGCACCAGCACCACAAACACCAAAACACACACCATGGCATCACACAGAATGCCCAAGTTCACTTCCACCGAGCTGACGGTCATGGTCGACGAGATCGTCAAGGTGCACCCACAAATCTATGGCAACCAGGTCCAACAGACACCACTATCCACCAGAAACCGGTTGTGGAGCAGGATCGTAGACCAGGTCAATGCAGTCGGGAACGTTCCACGCAACAGAGGAGAAATTAACAAAAGGTGGAACGACCTCAAAAGCGTGGTCAAGAAGAAGGAGAGCAAAAATCGAGAGCTGGCTGCCAGGACTGGCGGAGGGAATCCCGCGCTATTCAAGACCTTCAAGGCGTGGGAGGAGAAGGTGCGAGTCATCATACATCCGGAGATCCTCACCGGATTACCAGGGGGAGTGGAGGCTGGTAAGTACAAACAAACGTATACCAGCACACCGCTATGTACTCACATGCACTACCACCATGCCATAGCTCCTAGGGACAAACACCCCCATGTCCAGTACACAATACACAAGACATCACCCACACATGCAACAGACACTCACACACACTCAGCCCAAAGCTACCAACTAACAAAACCATGGGGGCATGTGTACAGTCAGCCAGCACCGCAACTACCACCAGGTCCCCTTGTACTCCAGATGCGCCAGAATGAGCACTCCCCACACCCACATCCATGTGTCCGCCACAGCTGCACTGACCGACAATTAACAGGTAAGTAGCCGGAACACAAAGACAGTGGGTCGGAGGGGGACAGCTGAAGTAAAACACCCACCAGGCCCCCACTACCACAGACCAGCAAGGTGGAGCACCCCTCCCTCCCAGTACCATGTGGCATCCATTGCATTGCGCACTCAGAAACAACCTGTAGGTGGGAAACTGTACAGGGCGGGGCGTCTGTAGGCATGAGGACTGTACTACGACTGACACATGGGACATGACACGTAGCAGAGGAACACGCAGCACTGCTCCCAGTCACAATCATGAGACCAATGTGCACACGGACATGTTCAACAGAGTCAAACCCCACATGACCTATCACAGATACAGCAACACCTAAGGAGCCACGTCTGCATGTACAAGTCCCACTGGAGCACAGACCCACATGGCAGGCACTGTGCCACCCATCACACACATCAGCAACACCATCGAAGTCCTGTCCATGTAGTCCTCACTGCCTGTCACCCACACATCGTACAACAACGCCCATGTAAGACAGACCGTACTAGAAGTAACAGCTTGGAACCACAATATTGCACACAAAGACAACCGGACCCATGAAACACACAGGCACACAATGCACATTCAACATATCATCCATCTCATCTCACAGCCACAATGTCATGATAGGTATGACATCCGAACAGCTGGCCCTCATACAGTAGACATGCAAAGATACCTGCCCATGACAAATCAAGTGCCTGCAGTGACCGAAGCGCACGTCACACTGCGAATAACGACACACATAACATAGTCAACACCCCAAGAGCACAGCACTGATGCACATGTACCAGGGCAGCGCGCACACAAAGGAATTGGCCCATCTTCAATACGACGTGTGGCACACAACAAGCACGAACTCACAACATTGCTACCAATGTGATGTCCATGAATGATAACAGTCAGCAGATATTCCGGCCATGTGAGACAGACACACACCTTTGTCCATGCACTGTCACGTTGCCAGAACACATGTCACGTTCTGCACCCATTACCCACAGCATGTACCCCAAAAGCATATTTCAACCCAAGAGTGTTTAGGGGGCTGTACCCCCTGCTGGCATCAGCGTACCTAAGCGTTCCATCCCTCCCCTAAACCATCGTTCAACCCAACATCGCCGATGGTCCTGGAGCACGCATACACACGAGCCACAAAATGTAGGAGCATAGCAACACACACCCATCGGCATTGCTAATCCGTCCCATGCCACATGTCCACATCACACAGACCCATTGCCTAGCCCACGCATACACACATCGTACATCCACACACACGCCACTGGGAAACCTGTGCATGACAGTGCACGAACTGTGAATGTCAGACAACCAATACATACTTTGCTAGGTGCAACACAATGACCCATCTCATCCTCCCCACAGGTGCCGAACTGCTGGATGCTGGAGAGGGTGACAGCAGCCAGCACAGCCAGTCCGCAAGCCCCCGACCCGGACTCACGGATGTAGAGGAGCTGGACACCTCTCCGGACACGGACCACCCAGCAGGCCCATCTGGAGTGGCAGGGCACAACCGCTCCCCAGGGCCCCTCCTGCCTACCAACCCATCACCCAGGGCTGCTGATCAGTCACAGACCCCTGCTGCCACAGCCGTTGCGGCCACCACCACCGCCGCAACCACCACCACCGCCGCAACCACCACCACCACGCCATCCCTCGCCACAGCCCCTGCGCAAGGGTCGGCACGGCCGTAGGGCTCCACCCTGGGAGCCAGAGCGAGGACCGTGGTGAGCAATGTGGCTAGTGGGCAGGTCGGTGGCAGCAGTACTGGTAGGAGGAGCAGGGTCAGGCCAACGCCAACTGTGCCTGGGAGCCAAGCCCTGCCGCCAATCGACAGAGTCCTTGGGGCCTATGAAGAGGCCCAAGGCGAATGGGCCAGGTCAGCAAGTGACACGCGGGAGGTCCTTGCGGTGTTGAGGTCCATGGACGCCCATATGGGCCAAATCGCGGCCCTCATGGGCCAGCTGGTGGTGGGGGGAGGGCACAAGCAAGGCCAGCAACACCACCTCCGTCACCACCTGCTGTGGCGTAGGCTCGTGCAGCATCGCGTTCCCCTGCGTCCACAGTGAGTGAGCACTCCTCAGCCACCACCAGCGGAACATCAACACCCCCTACCAAACGTGGAAGGGGCCGTCCGAAGAGGAAACAGGTGTCCAGAGAGGACTTCGCCCGCACCAAACGCCAGTGAGTCAGCCAGCCACCTTGACCACCTACTGCATTGACATGTAATACGATCCTACCCCACACTGCCATGTGAATGGCATGTGTCTGTTGGACTGTGGACATAGAACTCCATGGGTACACCTTGACCATCACGCAGCCATGACCGTCAACTCATTGTCACAGCATGCACCACATTTGCCATCACCTTGCACACAATCACATGTCACCGCTGTTAATAAATACACCTTGATCACAATCGGCTTAATGTGTCCTGGGTTTATTCCACGATGTGCAATCGCCACCATGAGCAGAAATGCATCTGCTGTGTGGCATGTCGATGGGACAGGAGAGGCTGCAGGGACCTAGGGGTGAAAAACAGAACAAGAGTACATTCAATGAGTGTGTCACACACTCATCACACAGTACTTGTCACCAACTACAAGCAATGCACACACATCTCACAGAGCAACAGGGCACAATGCTACAGCCACTGTCAGTGGCATACCAACCTGGACATGGACCATTGACACACAGCACTCAGTGAACAAAAGGCCCCCGTAACAGAGCACACATACACCTGCACAACTACAGCTACATCAGCCGTCGTACATGGTCACTCACCGTCAAGTGAAGTAGCGGGCGATGAGCTGCTGACGCACATTCACAGCTTCATCCTCTCCACTGTCCTCTTCACTGGAGCTGTCCAGGTCTGCAGGCTGGGGCCCTGGTTGATCTCCGTCATCCACAATTAGGGGGATCTGCTTGCGGATCGCCAGATTGTGCAGCATGCAGCAAGCCACAATTATCTGGCACACCTTCTGTGGGGAGTATGCCAGTGCGCCCCGGTGCGGTCCAGGCATCTGAACCTGGACTTGAGGAGGCCAAAGGTCCGCTCAACCACACGTCTGGTCCTCCCATGTGCCTCATTGTAGCGTACATCTGCTGGGCTCCCAGGACGTCGTAATGGGCTGAGCAGCCAGGGTCCATTCGGGTAAGCAGAGTCACCTGGGTGTGAGGGACACAGAGAACCGTTGCAATTCCAACTGGACACAAGACAGCATCGCACAGCCAGCACGCTACACTACTCCACATACTCACCAACAATCCAGCCACGGTCCGGTTGCAGATTGGTCATCAGACGTGGTAGGATGTTGTTGCGCATGATGTGCGCGTCATGGGCCGATCCTGGGAATTTCGCACACACGTGTGTGATCACCATGTCCGCAAGGCACACCACTTGCACATTCAGGGAGTGCGTGTGCTTCCGGTTGCGGTAGAGGTGCTCGGTGGCCTGTGGTGCAACAAGGCCAACATGGGTGCAGTCTATTGCACCAACGACGTGGGGGATTCGTCCAAGAGCATAGAATGCACCCTTCACTGCCGCCAATTCACGAGCCCTGGGGAAGCGGATGTATCTGTTCCTGTACAGCATCATGGCTGAAAGTACATCCCTGAGCACCATGCTGAACATGGGTTGGGACATCCCACCTCCACTGCCCACTGTGTGCTGGAATGACCCAGTGGCGAAGAAATGCAGTGCAGCCATCACCTTAGCCGTGGGGGTGAATGCTGTTGGATACACCCTGCGAGGACGGAGGTGGGGTTCCAACAAGACACATAGACGATGCAGGGTGGGTCGGTCCAGACGATATTTGCGGATGACCTCAACATCCACCATGTCTGACAGCAATTGGTAGGGGCGATGAATGTTTGGTCTCCGCCTAGGAAAGATGGAAGTGAACACATGTCAAAGCAACACGCCACATGGCATATTCACATACACAGAACATAAATGACTGAGCAGGCAATTGAATGACAGAACGGCTGACAAGTAGGGACAGCACAGCCACAATACACTTACACAGGTCCCCTACCAATAGCAATGGGCAGTGACACACACCATTGCTATGAGCATGCACATGGGGAGTTAGGCCTTAACAACTTGTAAGGCATGCTGATGGCAACAGACTGCATATTCGGTAAGCTGCAACACCACGGCAACATGACTAGCTGCTGTGCATCACACTGCTTCCGAGGCTGGGTGTGTAGGGCACACACCAACAACGCTATGGACACAGGCTGAGCGGCCAAAACAATTGGGACCGGTGGCACGAGGGGATATGAGACAGTCATTGATGTCCCTACTGCACCCTAAGTACAGCACTGTATGGATCACACCTCCAGAAACATTGACAGGTGTACACATTGACAGCCCCATGCCGACACGGCTGTGTGCTTGCAACTACACATCACAAGTGACACGTAACATTGCACGTGCCAAGTGGCAGATGTACATAGTGAAAGATGGCATGTGTGTGCATATGCATATCCCATGCTCCCATGCCAATGTGTACATGATGATGTTCCTACATACATGTGGAGGCTGAGCACTGGCCGTCCCTGCCTATGCACACAGCATGTTGTGGCCCTGTCCATTGTGGACCTGCACCCACACGCAAATCATGGCCACACCTGCAGATGCATTGCGCACATTATACTGTGTGGTGCACATGGCATCAGCGGACTGTACCCGGCATGGGCCAGGCCCTTACGGCCAACTCCAATGACCCTCGCGGTTGCACCCTGCATGTTCCACTGTGGAGGTAGGCGTCCATGGCCAGCTGGGAGCAGGCCAACGTCTGCAATTGAAGCTGCCAGACATGGTACACGAATCGCAGCAGCTTGTACCCACTGAAACGGCCCCAGGGGGTAATGTGTGTGTGTGTGAGTGGGACAGGCATAACCACAGCTACCTGGCACTGCAGCCTGGCACCCCTCGACGACAGCTGCTGCTGCCACCACTACACCTACACGTGGATGACGCTGAGGACATGTCCAGGTCCACTCACCAGCGAGGAGCTGGAGAACCTGGATTCCGTGCTCCACGCACACTGCACATGGCTATTCCTTGCGAAAGTTGTGTGTGAGAGACAACTGCAGTGGGTGTGGGTGTGCATGTGGGGGACACACATGTCGTTGCTCCTCAGCACTATGAGTCAGAGCCTGTGGAGTACAGACATGCACTGCACACCATGCTGGCTGCAGGTGGCATGGGTATGTGAGCTCTCGGGCGCTTTGACCTGTCTGTCCCTCCCGAGTGGTGGTACATGGCAACTTCATGTCAGACATCCAGTGACACAGACAATTGGCAATGCAGGTCTCAGTGCACTTGTTGGTCGTGTGGAAGTCAGGCTGGGGCCATGCTGCCCTTCTCAGTCCCAGCAGGCCTGGCCTGCACATTGACTGCACAATGCCAGTAGGTGCCGACACAGACTGCCTAGTGGGTTACATGTGTCTCCTGTTCAGGACCCCCGGATGAGCGCTTACTCTGCACTGTCGATTGGACACACCTTGACTCATGATAGGGATGTGTGTGAGAGATAGTGGCACTGAATGTGACCTTCGTTGCGGGGTGGGCCATGCACAGGGCGAGTACGCTGATGGTTGCGCAGTGTTGGTCACAGTGGGTACACCCACACAGATGTGTTGCCTTGTGATCTTTTTCTAGGTCAGCCTGACAATGGACAGTAGATGTGGGCAGGCTACACATTGCTCGATGTGCTGTCTATGTGCATGTGCATTCACACCAGGCACAACTGCCCCTGCACATGTGACCCCTGCTGCACTCAGTGCTGGGTCTGTTGAGCTGATGCACCGTCTGTGCGTGGGGCAGACAGCTCTGCTCACTTCCGTCATTGCCCATGACATCACTTTGCCGCAGGTGACATGGTTCATGGAGGGCCCACATGTACGCGTGGGTGGACTACACAAGACTGTCCAATGGTTGTCACCCCCAGTCAGTGCTTCGAATGGGAAGTATGTGGTGCTGGTACTCATTTTGCTGTGTCGAGTGTGCGGGGCTAGGTGCGGGGCTACATGCAAGACATGGGTAGGTCATCGGCTTATCTACTAGTTGCAATACACACGAGACATGTCTTTTTCTGACCACATCAGGGGCATTCCTTAAACTAACTGAAAGTCAAACAGTTATCTTTTACACTGTCCTCATGGCCTCCCCTCGCTCACACCAATATGCATTTGCACATGAGAAGCTAGCGCATGCACAAGCAGCTCCAAGCTCGCCCCAGAGAGGCCAAGGAGTGTATGTGTGGGTCCAGTTGTACATGTGGTCTGTCTCACGGTATAATTAGTGGCGTTACGCCGTCCACATGCGTGGTGCCCCGACTCAAGACCCGGGCAACATTGACAATGCATGACAGGCTCCGCAGTCCGGATACACCACCTGCAACACACAGAGGCTGTAGCTGCCCTAGCGGGCCAGTCCGCGTCCAACTGGAGCTCATGGCCCCACACATTCACTCTTTGGCCTCTCTGGGGCGAGCTTGGAGCTGCTTGTGCACGCGCTGGCTTCTCTGTTGCAATGGCATGTAACGTGTGTGGGTGTATTGTCAATGGGTGGGATGGTGCGAGCCACCTTCCGTGACGTCACTGCTGCTTGTGATGTGTGCGTCCCCCACTACTTCCATTTGACTTGTGCCATACTACACATTGTGGATGTGTTGCCTGCGTGATGTGACAAGGATGAGCGCGCCATGACCTCTCACCCACCATGCTCTACTGCCATCCCGTGCCCTGGATTGCCTGTGCAAGTGGACAATGTTGGGGATACACCAGGTCGACAGGGGATGTGAGTGCCTTGGCAAGGGCCTGGCGGACGCGCAGCAGTATCCGGCATGTCCACGGAGGGTGGGCTGACGTCTACACTTGATGCGGCATTGTTCGTGTGCCCGCCTGTTGTGCACACACGAGTTCACATTCGTCACCAGACAGGTGGTCTTTACAGATTCCCAGGAGTGCGCCAATGTACTGGTCCTGAGTCCACCCAACACAGCGTGTTTCAACATTGCATGTGCGCACCTACCCGTCACACCAACCCACCTGAGCCATGCGTAACTCCCGCTTCACATGACACATGTGTGTCTCCCACAGTTGTGCTACTCATTTAAGTTGACATCCAATGACAGTGGACTACATGGTCATCTCACGACTGCCGTGTACTTCACACACTCTCATCCTCTCTCATTCGTACTTGTGAAATGAATCAGCAGAGACACATATTTGCTTCAAGCCATGTATTGGGACTAATGTCCTCTGTGATGCAGTATAGTGAACACTACTGGCAGCGAAGTGCATGTGGAGGATATACTCAGCATGATTACACATAGCATAGGGTGTAGGGGTACAGTGATTAGTTGTTGACTGTGGGATGTGGGCTTCAGAGTTCCAACTGCTTAGCCGTTGGTGTGCTAATGTACATTTGCTAATTACTGTGGTGCTGCTGACTGACACAGACAGTATACATTTAGCCTACCAGTCCGCTTGTTATCATGGGCACAGTGCATCTCAGTTCCATGTTACAGGTTTGCTGCTATGGTTACTCATACACACGTGCGTGGAGGTGACATCAGGGCATGGGCTTACGTGCATGCAAAGGCGTCCCACTTGTTGTTGCGATGTGGTGGGTACTGGCCATGTCACAGTCACTGGGCTCATGTTGTTGGTGGATGCACTTGGTGTCCATGCAAAGGTCCTGGCACGGACGTTCAGAGGGAGGTGTGGTGACAGCTCTCACATACTACAGCAGGACGATTGCTGTCCACTGACCGGTGCATATGTTCATGGGCGCAGGATCCATATCATGGCATGGTTGTACGTGCAGTTCTGTCCATGTGGTTGCCATACACAAATCCCATGCCTCTGCCTCCCCCTGTTCATGCAGAGTTACTGGATGTGATGAGGTACAGGGTGCATTTCCCAAATAGTATCAGATGTCATGGCAGTGTAGTTGTTGTTGTGGTGTCAGTTGCAGGTTGCATGGTGTAGTAGTTGTAGTGGTAACTGCCTAGTCCGTGCGTAAGCCAAGCATCATTGCTCAATTGGGGGTCTGGCGACGGGGCCCGACGAATTGACAGGTTGTCAGGAATGCAATACCTTCCAGCAGGGCTTCCATGGCATTGGTGGTGGACATGGTTGCCAGCCAATGTAGCGGATGGTGGCTGTCAAGGTGTTGGTCGTGAGTTGTCCCTTGTAGGAGCATGATGGGACATGTTGGATGGCATTCGATGTAACTGTAATCCATTATCCGTCGTGTGGAGGCACAGTGGTCCCATTGCAGTGTGGGTCCGATAGTCGCCACATACGCCATGCCCCCATAGGCTGAACAGGCCCTGTCGTGGGCGTCCAGGGGGTTGAATAGTTGTAGCAGGTCCGCCCTTGGACATGCCGGGTTGGAGAGACATAACTCCACAGGATAGTAGAAGGGACACCTCCGACAGTAGAAGACGGGGATGACACAGCTGAACAATGCGATGCGGTAAGTTAGTCGGTAACTTACGTTCAGCAAGGACAGATTGTCACATCCCAATATCTGTATCAGGTTATGTTTGTACAGCTTGATCTGTCCGGCGTAGTTGGGTAGGTGTGGTGCAAGTGCCATTTTGCTGCAGGGCGCTGTGGTGGCGTGCTCCGGCTGTCTGTGCAGTCTGCAGAGTGCAACCTCCGATGTTGCTGGGAATTCTGTAATGGTCGTAGGGAGGCAGGACTTGTGTTATGTTGGCTTGTGTGGAGGACACGGGCCCTCATCCCACATGCTTCTCTGAATGGTCAAGGTCAGTGGTGTCTGACTCCTTCCAGATAGCTTGCATGTGAACCACATGGGGGAGTGTTATCATTTCTTCTTTCCGTTCTGAATGTTCTTTGGTGTTATGCGCAGTGAATTGCCGGTTGGGGACATGACTGTGGCAGGGCTGTCACGTGACATGTGCGTTCTGGGTGGTGCTGGTGTGTGTGGTGTTTGGTTGTGACCCTGTGTTGTTTGTGTGCGGCGCATGCATTGCGCTGCCGTTGGCCTCTGCGTTGTGCGCATGTGTCGGTGCAGTGGTGGATGTGTCGTGTCCACGCAGGGGTGTCGGGGGGGCCATATACAGTTTTCCCGCCCTTGCACTGTGTGCGCTGTTTGCGTGCCCCTGTTGTGTGTCTGCCTACCTGCGTCGCCGCGGTGCGTTGACTCCTGGGTGCTGCATCAGGTAGAGCATGGGGAGGGCCTGCAGTGCTGGATTCATGCTCGGGGGGTCCGCCTCTTTGCTATCCGTACTGTGCTTTCACGTGCAGTGTCTCTTAGCCGGGGGTACTGTTTGGTTCTGGCATCGTAATTTGGTCGCCGGGCGGTACGTGATTTCGTCGGGCGTTGTGTCTCCATTGGGCCGTGCCGCTCCGTGAACGGGCGCACTTTGATGGCGGACGGCGTCGCTGGCGTACGGGCGGTGTTTGGCTGTCTTTTCGCATCCTAATTGGGCGGGCGTGTGTGCTGTGGCGGGCGGACGGTAACTGGTGCTTTTTGCATCCGCCAGCACGGCGGTGGTGCTTCCGCCCGCCATCCTAATGGGCCCCAATGTTTCCCCCCAAAAAATGAAAAAATACAACTGTACCAAAAATATAATCCTCTATCGATAAATCCACATTCTGGAAACCATCCAAAACCCAAAAATAATTTAAAAAAAAGAAACGCTCCATGAAAACCGAAAAAGTATGTAAGTGTATATAAAATATTAGCTTGTAAAACTAATATACACTTCCATAATAAAAAAAACGCAATATTCCGACAACCGAAACTTCTTTCAATTAGAACATTCCCACCCACACAAAACCACACATAATACACTTAATTACATTACTACTACTATTATACTAACAAAATAAACAAATTAAACACTATAATTCTTTCCTTCCGGACTAGGCCTCTATTACGTAAATAGCGATAAACAGTCTAAACCTAACTATCGCATATAAACAAACATAACATCAATTAAAAATCTCTAAATACTCTAAATAAACTCTAACTTCCTTCAAAATAACTGTAAAATATAGTTAAAGTAAAGAAAATAAACCTTACCTTGCTGAACGTGAAGCAGCTTCCAACCGCGAGCTGATCCTCTTCCAAATGACCCAAAACAATAGCATGCGGTTACAAAATATAAGACCCAAACAAAGATGGCAGCTTTAAACTTTAAAAATTCATCTATTTTAATTTAATTTAATTTCACATATTAAAAATGTTATTGTATTTAATTTAAATACTACAAATAACATGTTATTTTTTAAATATTTTACATGGCTTAGAAAATTTGTAAAATTATAATAATAACCATTATATCTTATATAATAATAATTATTATAATTCCATAAAATAAATATATGTATAAAAAATGTTTTGAAAATTGTTCTTATTTTTTAAAAGTTATCAAATTAGACATTGTTTAAAAAAATTACAATGTAAAACCTATGTAATAATTATTAATATTAATATTTAATATATTAATATTAGTAATTTAAATATATTAAATTATTTTAAAATTATAAAATAATGTTTATTTCTCTCAATTACATGTGAAATGTTTAAAATGTATTTTTTTTAAATTATACAAATATATATGATGATATAAAAAAAATTGTTAATACAAAATCATTATTAACAATATTTTCTAAAACAATGGGGTCCATTAGGATGTTGGGCGGTGGCACCACCGCGGTGCTGGCGGTGCGGAAAAATGCATTTTTCCGCCCGCGAGCAGCGGTACTCACGTCCGCCAAATTAGAATGGCCAAACATAGACCATTTCCCGTCCGCTGCCGTGCGACGCGAACCGCCATCAAAGTGCGCCCGCAAGCGCGGCGGTGGGAGCCAACGGAGACACACCACCGTGCGGAATGACGTCCGCTCCGGTCCACAAATTAGGATGCTCCAAAAAACAAGTTGCACCGCAGCAGAGAAACCGGCCAATCCTGCACGGCGGAAACTCGACAGCGGAGCGCGAAACCAGAGACCCGGCCCACAGCACCCGGACACGACCGCCATGGACCCAGCACTCCACGTTTTCCCGGTGCTGTACCTGATACATCACCAGCAAATCATGGCCCGTCGCGGACGCCGCCGCAGGTACGCAATTACACAACCCC